>CAKNUP010000002.1:0-600000 GCA_931305995.1 Torulaspora indica | reverse complement strand
TCAAAGAGTACATACAGACAATAAATGGATCTGCATCACTATTCGAGATACTAAGCAGCAACTTTCTTGCGTGATCTAGTTGCTGCTTCTCTAAGAGTCGTGCATCACAAACATCTAGCATGTTGAGCAGTAGACCTAGGTACAGGATGATGAGATCTGCCGTTGAATCCGCTATTGGGTGGATGTGCCGCAGTATAAAGTCTAGCGAGCAATGCATGAGCTTCTGCTTTTGCTCTACTGGCGTTTTGGCCAGTACCTTGTTCTCGTTGGATAGCATTATCAATGACTTTATTAAATGCTCGTTACAGCATTGATTGGGCAATGCACATATCAGGCTGCCCAGCAGAATACCTGCCCGTGACGAGTCACATACGACAGGTGAACCTGACGATATTATGTGCTCGACAAGCGGAAAAAGCGCGGAGCTGGATTCCTGGTCGAGATCTCTTCGAGTAGCAATATCGAGGATTCTTCTCATCACTTCTTGTGACCTCAATTGATCGGGATAACTGAGACACAGCTGTAGAGAGTAATATTGAGCCGTCTTCTTTCCAGTCTTGTTTAGGAAGTCTGTTAGGCTCAATCGTCTCAGCTTCCCGGTCAAGGTGTGTATCGAGGGCGGTTCATCGCAATCTAAAGACACAACGATTAAACGGTTGAAATCTGATGGAAGATTTTCTGGCGGCAGTTGTACTTTGGTCAGCAAGAATGATTGCAGCAATGTAACCACCGGATGGCTATTGTGTTCTTCCGAAAAGCACCAACGGCAAACTTCATTAGCCGCGTGTCGGATAATGTATTCCAGAAACTCGCTGTCTTGCTCTATCGCCATCGCCAAACTAAGAAATCTTGAAATGAAGATCTCGATGTCGATCTTGAATGGTGATTCATCGGTAAGAAACTGCAGTTCATCCTGATACTTTGCAACTTCACCTATATTTTTCAGCTCTTTGTAATGATGTGTCGAATGCTTGCCGGCCTTCCGGCCTGTCTCAGGGATTTCCGCTGCTATCTGCGTTTGCTGATCCGGTTCAATTCCATCCTCATCTTCATTATACAGAATCGTTCGCGACCGGTCATACATCACCTTATCAAGAGAACTTGAATAATCTTCCTCTACCGACTTTTTCAGCTCCCGCTCAAATTGATCCTTGATGTGATCATCTTCGTTGGAGGGCTGAAGGGATGCCAGGAATTGATTGAGTTTGTCAACCGTCTTATCTATCGAATTTTCAGATCCACTGGGAGCCTCGGGATCTTCCCATTCCGCAACGCTAACCTTCTTGTAATTCTTCTTCCTCTTTTTAACTGCCGAGCGGTCTTGCAGGAAGTTAAACGCCTTCAATGGCGAGATATCGTCATCCATAGCGACACTAGTGCTTGTTGCATTGTAATTATCACGAAAACTCGTCATACTCGAGTTTACGCCCAGGGACTCTTCCCCAGCATCATTGGACTCACTTTGACAGCTCAACGTGATACTATCTGGCTCATTTGCCGTAACCGGTTGCTTAATCTCTTCAATTTCGCCATCATCGCTCAATTCCACCGTCAGCTCATCACTATGCTGGCTACTATCGTACATCCACGACCGACTTCGCTTACCATAAACTCTAACCATGGCGTCAGCACCTACTTCATGATAGAACCTGACCTTTTGTTATATGTTCATATAGTATAGGACGCGTAACAGGTTCCTTAAGACTGTTGGTCATCACTAACACTAAGCAGACACAACTAGGTTCAGCAACTCGACCAAGATGTACGGAGATCTAGCTAATAAGCTGGTCCTCGAGGCTAAGCGCACAAAACAGTTACAAAGTCGAAGCGTTGACGGATACAAGCTGCCTATGTACCATGAAGAGCTTGTACAGGGGATCTTGAAGGAAGTGGGACAACTAAAGAAGAATAGCGAGTACCTGAAAGAGCAACAGCAGCTGGGGAATCTCGAGGATAAGGTCTCGAAATGCCAATTTTTTGTTACTTTGCTGTGTTTGGAGCGCAACAAGCGTTGTTTACTGGCCTACCAAAAGATGAGGGCGGACATTTTAGATAAGGTTGCCTGGGATAACAACGGACTGGACCTTCTCACAGATCTGAAGGGTACAGAACAGATATCGGCTAATATTTCGCCCGATGAGCAAGAGTATCTGAAGGAGTATCTCGATTTGTTGACCGAGTTGAAAAGCGGCGAATTGGCGGATATAGATCTTTCAGGCAGTCTGACACCCCCAAGCGACGTTTTCATCGATGTACGAGTGCTGAAAGAGGCCGGAGAGATTCAAACCGAGTACGGTGTGTTCAATCTGATCAAAGACTCGCAATTTTTCGTCAGGCAAGCAGATGTCGAGAGGTTGATACAGCAGGGCTACTTGCAAAAGATCTAGAAGTCGGGGAGCCTGTACACCAGCGATCGCTTGAGAACGCTATTTGTGCGCGTCGCTTCGGACCCGAACAAAGCGCAAACGCAAACGCAGGAGAATTACAACGATCAATCCCTTAATGGCAATCGATATGACTAAAAACATCAAGCCAAGGCATCAAGCTCTAATTGGGCAGTACTGATTGAAGTTACGTTTCAAAGTGTGGTGCACGGGCGATGAGGTTTGCTCGATGAGCTGGAAAATTTTCCTGCGATGCCTACGGTGAAAATATTGGTTCTTGGTTAGATCGACTAGTTGAACAGTGGTAGATGGTTGTGTGTCGCGTATCGATCAATTGAGCGCACTCACTGGACAGTTAAAGATGAGCAAGACCGCGGCTGGCGAATCGGCCACTCAAAAGGGTGCTTTGACCCATAGTGAGCAGCACTATTTCGACTCGTACGATCACTATGGTATCCACGAAGAGATGCTACAGGATTCGGTGCGTACTTTGTCATATAGAAATGCAATTGTTCAGAATAAGCATCTTTTCAAGGACAAAATTGTGTTAGATGTTGGCTGTGGAACTGGTATTCTTTCGATGTTTGCTGCCAAGAACGGTGCAAAGCACGTTATCGGTGTTGACATGTCCAGTATCATTGAGATGGCTCGCGAAATTGTCGAGCTTAATGGTTTCTCTGATAAGATTACGTTATTGCGTGGTAAGTTGGAAGATGTGGAATTGCCGTTCCCAAAGGTGGATATCATCATTTCTGAATGGATGGGATACTTTTTACTGTATGAGTCTATGTTGGACACAGTGCTTTACGCTCGTGATCACTATTTGGTCGAAGGTGGCTTAATTTTCCCTGACAAATGCTCTTTGCACATTGCTGGTTTGGAGGATGCTCAATATAAAGACGAGAAGATCAACTACTGGCACGACGTTTATGGGTTCGACTATTCTCCCTTTATCCCATTGGTTATGCAAGAACCCATTGTCGACACTGTGCAAAGCAATGTGGTCAACACTACGAGATGCCAACTAATCGAGTTTGATCTAAACACAGTTCAACTCTCTGATCTTTCATTTAAGGCTAAATTTGAAGTTGAAGCTAAAAGGCAGGATTGGATTAACGGGCTGATCGCTTGGTTTGATATCGTTTTCCCAGCTCCAGAAGGAAAAATACCGGTTGGCTTCTCGACCGGCGCCCACTCTCCATATACTCACTGGAAGCAAACTGTGTTTTACCTAAAAGAAAACTTGGAAGCTGAGACAGGCGATATACTAAGAGGTGAACTCACCTGTGCTCCAAACAAGAATCATAACAGAGATCTGGACATCAAGATTACTTACGATTTCAAGGCCAAGGGAATCGACGCCGCTCGCAGAAGCAAATCTGGCGAAAGCACTTTTATCATGCGCTGAACACTCAAGCCGTTAGATTAATTTACAATACCTTGATATTTCTCATATCTTAACTACTGTATTAATAGAATAACTCGCTAGGAAGAGGCATTAAGTTCCTACATGAATCAATTATGTAAACTGTAAACATAGAAACTAGCGCTTCAACTCACAGCTTAATCGTGCTTCAAAGTTTGAGTGAAGACGTCGGCTGGCTTTTGAGCAGACTTTTCAACCTTCTTGGAGCCCAACTTTTCAGCGGCGAAAACCTTAGCGTATGGGTTCAATCTCAACAAAACTTGCTTGTTCTTCAATGGGTTCTTCTTCAAGACGTGAGTACGCTTTTGAGTAGCTTGACCAGCTGGTCTAACCACAGACTGGATGTCAGAAGAGTTGATGATTCTAGTGACATCAGCGTTGGTGATGATGTTAGCTGGCAAGGCGTAGTTGGACTTGGCAGATGCAACGGTCTCGGAACCCCAGATCTTGTCCAAGTTAGCGAAAGCAGACTCGGTCCAAATGACGAATCTACCCAAGTGAGCACCTGGAGCCAATTGCAACAAGTTCAAAGAGGCAACGTTAGCGGTCTCAACACCTGGAACGTTTCTGAAAGCCTTGACGATACCGTTGTCCTCAGAGTACACAACCAATGGACCTCTTCTTTGGGTCCATCTTCTGTTTCTGTACTTACCCTTACCGGCTCTCAACTTCTTGGATTTCAAGACCTTGACCAAGTCAGCCTGAGCACCCACGGCCTTCAAAGCAGCCACAGCGTCCTTGGTCTTCTTAACAGACTCCAACTCGTTAGAGACAACCAATGGGATTTCTGGGATGTTCTCGACTCTGTGACCTCTGGCCAACACCAAAGAAGCGACAGCAGAAGCCGCAATAGCCGAAGCAGTAGCGTAACGCTTCTCGTTGTGGTTAACTTTGACGTTCCACTTTCTCCAAGTCTTGGTTGGAGCAAACATTCGACCACCACGACACATGTTACCGAACGCAGCCTGACCGGATCTGTGGGTACCACCACCGCCGACTCTTGGAATACGTGCCACAGCACGACCGGTACCCCAGGATTCGGCAGAAGTCTGGTGACCAGCCTTCTCAGAGACAGCGTAAGCCTGTCTCTTGTTCTTGTTCACGGAAACAAACACAGAGTGAACAATATCAGCACGAATTGGAGCATTGAACACAGCTGGCAATGGCAAAGAGGTAGAAGTAGCTTCACCAGTCAAAGATTGAACGGTAACTTGTGGACGAGACATCGTAATCGATTGTTTGATCTTATGGAAGTGATTATACCAAGAACTATACAATTACTAGTACAATCCTCGATGACTTGAAATTTTTCACCTACTTTATACCTGAAATTTTTCACTGCGTCGCTGCGTCGATTCCTCGAAAATTATGCACCTGATATCATCATATACGAGAAGAAAAATTTTTTGGCCCGAATTGCGCACGTGACATCATGATATACTACAAGTCACGTGCAAAACTTCGCATTATTTTGTCACGTGACTGAATACTCATTTGAGTATCATAATACACGAAAATTCGAGTAACTCATTAAGTCACATGATACGTGACTGAGTACTCAATGTTAACTCGTTGTCAACGAGTAGAGGATCGTATTTATTTGAGTACTCATTTCAATGAACGCATCTACCTGGGTAGTTCGTAGACGTTGATCTTTTCCAAGTACAGAGTGTCAAGAGCTCGCCGATCTGCGCTACCCGGATTTATTTCAACAAGATGCGAATACGTTAGCCGCCAGAAACATATGTATAAGAAGATGTACCAGGCTATCAAACGAATGGTAATTGAACCGTAAAAATGTCTCTACTACTTGCAAAGCAATCTGGCATCATAGACTAAATAGTGATACTACGATGAGTGGCGCTAGTTAGATTATCACGTGACCCGGTTGCTACTGGACAGGCTGTATTTAAGCATAGATGGGTGGTATAAAGAGTATAGCGTAGGCCGATCAATTGCCGGTTACCAGCTGGCTGCAATGATAATGTAGCGGCGCTTCTCGGTCTATGTGTAACAGTACTGGGCCATTTGCTCTCAAGCATCCGTCTCTGTGAGTTCGCAGCCGACCATAAGCCTGAATGATCTCGATGATAGTGGGCTGCAGTCAGCATGAGCATTCTCAGATCGCCCACGCGAGCTTCGTCCCGACCTGACAGTTCTCGCTCGCAAGAATTCTTCCGCTCGCTTGAGTTTCTGTTCAATCGTAATTTTGGCATGTGCCAACGCGGAATTCACGCTCCCAGCTCCGCCTTCTGCCTGGCGCCGACTACAATAGCGCCTTGAGCAACCTGGACATTTCCCGCCTCGGCTTTGACTTCCTTGTACACATGCCCCAAGGAACTTGCGTAACGAGTTCATACATCTTGGCTGACTTTGACAAAGATGCTTGCCGGACTCTCGAAATCCCTGAACCCAATCTTCGGAGCGCCGCATCGCTATTCTAGGAGGCGCTGTCTCGTTAAGGAATACTACCTTTTCGAAAACGTCTAGCCAAACTGTACGAATCTGATGAAGCTGACCGCTCATGTACGCCTCTGTCTCGAAGTTGTGGAACTCATCGATAACAAGGTAGTATAATTTGACGTTTCTGCTCGTGGCGCCCATCCCGCAATCCTCGCAGCAGTCCTCCTTCGCTAGATCCTCATATACACCAACATAGTACATCGATAACACCGTCGTATCCCGCATCCATAAAGTCTTTGCTAGTGTGACGTTCAACAGATTTCCAGCGCTCAGTTCCGCACAATCCCTGCCAGTAGAATAATGTAAAGAACAAACACAAAGGAAACGTATTTGCAGTTCTTCGACGCCAAAGCAACCAGAGGGGGATGAAAGACCTCTGTTTTACGGAAACCTGTAGGGCATGCACTGCGTTCCCTCAGGTAGACCTCGTTGCACAGTCTCTCCTGTGAACGGTTCCTGAACTCGACTTTTGATCCAAACAGCTTTTCGCCTGCAGCCACAGATCGTCAAACGACTTGGGTTCCACCGGATGCTCATGGGACAAAACGGGTGTCTCGGTGTTTGGCGCTCGCTCTCTTGCCTAAAACACCATCTCCCAGCCCCAACCACGCAATTCATCTCCGTGAAGCTTCTTCCTGCAGCTGAACCGCCATTGAACCGCTAACAGATCGTAACGAAAAGCTGTCAACGCCGTAAGTCGATAACCCAGTCCTGACACTGTGGTTCGCCATAACTTCGCGAGTTAAACACTGCATTGTCGCCCTGATCAAGGCAACCAATCCTTGGCGAAGTTGTTGAAAATTCAACGGTTCTCGTTCACCCTTCGAAAAGCGCTCAAAGTACTTATTAAACGCGGATGAGATCTCTGGTGTCTGTATGTCAGCAGTGCTGTGCGAATGTGCTCTGCTGGTGACATATGCTCCATCAGCTTCGCCCTCTGAGGATCCACAGTGACACGAATAGTCCAGTACCCATCACGCATTACATTTATCTGCATCTGCCTTAGAACCACGATAAAGTAGAATAGATGATTTGAAGTCACGTAGTCCATAGTCTTGAGAATGGCTTCCAAAGACGTGTTCTTGTAAGTGCATGAAGGCGTTCATATGACGTTTCTGTGTGGCCCACTAGTTGTGAATGAGATTCCGAACCTGCTGAGGCGACGGAATCAATGGAGAAAACGGTTACACTAATTGTGGATGAGATTGCGAGCGTGCTGATTTGGATGATACATTTTGGGTGGGACATCCACATCAGCAGGTTCGCAACAACCTTATCGACAACCAGTGTAACCGCTTTCTCATCGATTCCGTCGCTTCAGTGCGGAACTTTATAATCAACTCGTCGAGAACTTCAGTGGATCAAGCTGAGAAGCAATTCTATCACCCTGTGTCGACCGTGGATCTGTAGAGTTACCCGCATGCCTCCTGCCTGTTCCCTCAAGCAGGGCGACATGGCAACTGCTTGCACAGAGGGCATGCAAAAGTCCTGGATGTACTGTTTAAGAAGCTTCACCGTGGCGCGATGACTCGGGATCTAACGCGATTGCGTTCTGTTCCTCCACTATAGCTGTACATTTCCTTGAGCCTTTTCCAGTTAGCACAGCAGTAATCATCGTCAAAAAGCTCACGGCCGTTCACACGATTTCAAATCGAACGCATCAATGGTGTTTCTGATGTCGCGGAGCTTCCCTTCTTCCTTCAAGTTGCGGTTGTCAAAGTTTATGGCGCAGCATCTCACCAGAAGTTGCAATACGTAGCCCAGCGTATCTTTTCCCATGAACATGTCTATACGCAGCTGACCAACATTTCACGTCGATTTCACTCAAAGGTCTATTCCGAACCGCCGCAGTTCGTAGAGTCAATCTCGGTAAACCTGCCATCATTGTTGGCGTCTTGTAATGTGAAAGGTTGACAAACGGTCGATCCGCAGAAGCAGAAACACCAGTGGCGCTAACAGAACATCGTTCTTTCGGCTGTACTTTTGATGACAGATTTCTTCCCAGAACCACGGCCCATAAGATGTATCATAGTTCGGTCACCAGACAGACACAACTTCGTAGCACCCTCGAAGAATAAAATAAAATCTACCAATCGATGATTGGCAGACCGCTAGTTTGTATCTCTTGCAGTCTTGCGTCGATGCATTCTGGCCCATGCCCTCTGCAGTATTGCACGTTCAGAGTCGAGGATGACTTTGGCAACAGGCGGGAGGGCGTGCGTCGCCGCAGGCCATGAAAGTTTCTTGTAAGCGAGGAGTCGCAGCAGGTAGGCCCTGGTTCCGATGTCGCGCATATCTTGTAGCTGTTGGTGTGTGGCAGCGCTGCGCAGTTGCAGCCATTGCGCTTCCGGCATCGCAAGTAGATTGAGAAACGCTACCAGGGCGCGCGAGGGCCGGCCTTGCGAGTCGATGAAGATCTCCGCTAGCCACGGCTTGGGCGCGTCGTCGAACTGCGTGCGGGAGTACGCTTTCCAGCCAGTCTGCCGCCACCACTGGGCCCTCGTAGCGTGGCGTTTGTTCGTTCCGACCAGCCTTCTGAGCTCTCTACCCAGATGGACCACGTCGTGAGGGTTGTTCTTCACGGTGAAGCCGTAGCGAGCCAGCAGAAGCGCGTTGGAGAGCTCACCGTACGAGTTGAAGATCTCTTGGCCGCTCTTGACGTCTCTCTCGAGCGTTATATCGACCAGCTCGTCGTCCTTCGAGGTGTCGTGCTCCTCATCGCTAGACTCTTTGTCGGATCCCGGCGGCAACAGGCCGCCATCCTCTTGCGCCTCGCCGTCCTCCAATGCCGCTTCGGCCACCAGATGCTTGCACATGCCCGGTTCGCCGCACAGCGGACAGACCTCGTAGAGCGAGCTGAAACGAACGTCTGGCGCCGTGCTGCTGTGGTTAAACAGATCCGCAATCGGGACCAGTGCGTTGCCGTGATACGCATCTATCTCAAAGATCCTAGAGGACATAGCATACGCTGTCGCAACAAACCTGTGGAACTTGAGCACGGTATCCTCTCTATCCTCTGGCTGAACGTCAAAATACCCCTCCGGAATCGGAAGCCCGAAATCCTGATTCCATTTCCTGGCCAAATCGACCGCCAACTCAAACCCTTCCTGCACTTCTGTCTCCGATCTCAGCCCATCGTGCAGCGTATCCAACGTGGTGCCCCTCAAACACATCTTAGTCTCGTCACTCCAGTAGCTAGGCGGCAGCACCAGCTGCCGCCACTCATCGCAGATGCGTATACTCTTCAGATACGGTATCCAATGGCTCTTTTCTCTAAACACCGTCGTCTCATAGATGAAAGCGATGTTCAACGCCAGAACCCCGTCAATCTCCTCATCAACCAGCAGATTAGCTATCGTACTGCTAGACGCCGAGAAAACACTTGATTTAGCGATCTTCAACAAAGTAGTTCCTTTCTTTAAGTCCCTTCTAGCGAACACACCAACACCGCCCACTGGAGACTCTCTTATTTCGCACTCAGACGACCAAAAACTCTCGCGACAGTCGCTAACAAACTGCAACACCCCTGCCACATCCTCAGACACCGTATTCGACATCTAAAACAGCCGCAATCTACCACAATTCCACCAAGTTCACCTCATCTCATCGCATCTTTCCAGCTTTTTTTTTCAATCTCTAACCAGCACTAACAGAACAACCAGACAACCAACCAACACGGCACAAAAGAGACACAAGAGAAGCCCGTTGGCGACTCAATGGCCATCACCAGTGATCTTTATAACCCATTGATCACCTTCCCATCAGCTATTAACTTGTATATGCCTGTTTTCACGTGACAGAGACGTACGAGACGATTCCATGTGAAGAGTTCGAAAAATTTGATGTCTTACAAAGGGTTTAGCTTGATGAGCAGTAGTTAAAAGAGGTGGTATTGGTGGGATCTGGTCCTGCAGACGGTCGAGGTGGTCAATTGGCTGGTTCAGGATGAAGGAGGAAGATAAGAGTTCAACGCCGGAAGTTGGAGGAGCCCGGAAACCTGGGAAGGAGGCTAACGAGAAGCAGAGTGATAGTAAAAAATACAATTTCCTGGTAAGAACGTTATGGACTTTTGTTATGATAGCTGGGTTCTTTATTACACTGGCGTCTGGTCATTTCTGGTGTATCATGCTGATATTGGCTTGTCAGATTGCGACTTTTAAGGAATGTATTGCGGTGACGAGTGCATCTGGACGGGCGAAAAACTTGCCTTTGACCAAGACTTTGAATTGGTATTTTCTATTCACGACGATTTACTACTTGGACGGCAAGTCGCTTTTCCAGTTTTTCCAGGATTATTTCATAGAGTACCGGGTGCTTACGCTGTTGGCGGCGAACCACAGGTTTATCTGCTACTGCCTGTACCTGCTCGGGTTTGTTATGTTTGTGTGCAGTCTGCGTAAGGGGTTTTTGAAGTTCCAGTTTGCGTCTCTGTGTATAACGCACATGGTTCTGATGTTGGTCGTGGGGCAGGCGCATCTGATCATCAAGAACGTGATAAACGGGCTGATCTGGTTCCTGCTGCCCTGCGGGCTCGTGATAGTGAACGACATCTTTGCGTACCTCTGCGGGATCACTTTTGGGCGCACCAAATTGATCGAGATATCGCCCAAGAAGACGCTTGAGGGATTCCTGGGGGCCTGGTTCTTCACAGCTCTCGCAAGCATCATCTTGACCAAGCTGTTCTCGTCGTTCATGTACATGACTTGCCCCGTCAAGGACATCCACACCAATTTTTTCTCGAATTTGCGTTGTGAGTTGAACCCTGTCTTCATACCGCAGGATTACAGACTACCGCCCATCATCTTTGAAAAATTGGGCATTTCCGTGATCACCATCAAGCCTATCTACTTCCATGCATTGAACTTGGCCACTTTCGCGTCCTTGTTCGCGCCCTTTGGTGGGTTCTTCGCATCCGGTTTGAAGAGAACCTTCCAAGTGAAGGACTTTGGCCATTCAATCCCGGGCCACGGTGGTATCACAGATAGAGTCGACTGCCAGTTTCTGATGGGCTCCTTCGCCAACCTATACTACGAGACATTTATCAGCGAAAACAGGATCACCGTCGAGACCATTTTATCCACCATACTGATGAACCTGGACGAACGACAGATGGTCGGTTTGATCTCTACGCTGACAGCGATACTTTTCAAGAAGGGTGTCTTCAGCGAGCAAATGTACAAACGCTTAGCTTCCATATACAATGCGGCTACAGAGAAGCTGGATTAGCTTCCCAAGCTATGTTAAATTCGGTATGTGTTGTATATATAGTCTAAATTCCAACTCTAGCATTAAGGCCGGTAAATTACTGCAAAAAAGCGACACATGGTCACTATTATTGAAGTGCTATGAAATGGAACAGGGCTGCTTAGGCTTCTACCCATTCACTCGAGCAGGGATTTGCAATGATCTTTACGTTGGACGATGATCTCGAGGGCTTGAAGTTGAGCGATTCCGAGAGCAACCTTCAACAGCCAACTGCGCTTTATGACGAAACTGATGAGACTGATGAGAATTTGATTAAGTTGGACCATCTGAATTTGCCAACAGAGCCTATACCGTTCCTGGGTGACAGAACAAGGAGGCGTTCATCTGTGTTGGAAAAGTTCCCCGTTTCGACACCACCTCGCACAAGAAGAATCTCGGTCACATCGGCATCGAACCCGTTTGGTGATGGTTCTGTCGATGGGGAGTCGCTGCCTCATGGGCGAAAAGGCATTTCTCGTTGTCTTGCGGACTTTAAACCTGTCAGAGTGCTGGGGAAAGGTGCCTACGGTAAAGTTATTCTGGTCAGGGACCAGGAAACGAGCAAACTGTACGCTATGAAACAGCTACTGAAGGCGGAGATATTACTGACAGAGGAGAATGATCAGGATGAGAAGGATGTATCGAAATTGGTCGAAAGAACTTTTGCAGAAAGGACTATTTTATCTGAACTTGAACATCCCAACATCGTGAAGCTGTTCTACACGTTCCATGACAACGCCAAACTGTACCTGTTGCTGCAATATATCCCTGGTGGCGAGCTTTTCTTTCATCTGAAGGAGCAAGGGACATTGGACGAAGATACTGTGGCATTTTACGCTGCGGAAATCAGTTGTGCCCTAAAGTTTCTCCACGGCAAGGGGATAGTGTACCGGGATCTGAAACCAGAAAACTGTCTGCTCGACCAGAACGGCCATCTGGTCCTGACCGATTTTGGGCTGAGCAAGAAAAGTGTTGCACAACAAGAAGTGCCCTTGTCGCAAAGCGCAGAAAGCACATTCGAGTCCGAAGAGGTCACCAACTTACACTCCATCATCGGTACCCCGGAGTACTGCGCTCCCGAAGTGCTACAGGGTATTCCCTACACCAAGAAATGCGATTGGTACTCTCTAGGGTGTCTAATGTACGACATGCTGATTGGGAAGCCGCCCCATACGGGAGCAAACCACAAGGTGATACTAAATAAAATTCAGAAAGACAAGCAAGGCCCCAGGATCCCGCATTACCTCAGCGACGGTATGAAAGACATGCTCTCTGCACTGCTGAAGAAGGAACACACCAAGAGATGGGACGTCGATAAATACTGGCGGACTACCACAGACCCAAAACAAAAGAGGAAAAAGAAGAAGGCGGGACAGGAGAAAACCTCTGGCTTCACTTCCCATTTCATCTTCCGCAAGATCGACTGGCCTAGGCTCGAGAAGGGAGAGATTCAAAAGTCCGAGCCCGGTCCAATATTCCCACTGATAACAGACTGGGCCTTGGCCGAAAATTTCGACTCGGAGTTCACCTCCATGTCCTACGAAGACACCCTCAACGGCATTGACATCAATATTCCAAAATCATCGTCAGACTATTTCAAAGGATTTAGTTACAAGGCGAGTTGTAGCTACTTAGAGAGACACTTTTAGGAGATAGACCGCTCGATAGATTATGTAAATATCCATACAAGACACAGGTTTAGCATGCTAGCTCGCCCATTAGTCAACGATCCAGATTTCGTTGGAAGAGCCGTATTGCGAATTGATGAGACCTAATGATGCGTGACCATAGACACAGTTTGAGGAACCGACTCGTACCAGAGTTCTAGCAGTATATATAGTAGAGAGTTGGGGATTCTTGGTGGTAAGGTATAAGTTTGTTACAGAGTCAAGAACAATGATCTCGAGACCATTTGCGAGACTGATGTCTACAAAAGTCCCTAAACAGTTTAAGTCCATCGTGTATTCGACACACAGTGTGGAGGATGTCGGTAGCGTACTCTCGGTGCAGAATTACACTCCAAAAGAGGACTTGAGCAAGTCAATTGTGTTGCGTACGCTGGCTTTCCCGATCAATCCTTCTGATATCAATCAGCTGCAGGGAGTATATCCTTCGAAACCTGAAAAGACCTTGGATTACTCAACTGAACAACCCTCAGCAATTGCTGGCAATGAAGGGGTCTTTGAGGTTGTGTCGGTTCCAGAGAGTGAATCTTCCTTAAGTGAGGGCGACTGGGTTATCCCTGTGCATGCGAACCAAGGAACTTGGTCCAATTACCGAGTCTTCTCAAAAGCGTCTGATTTGATCAAGGTGAATGGATTGGATCTTTATTCTGCCGCCACGGTTTCTGTTAACGGATGCACTGCGTACCAATTGGTCAATAACTACATAAATTGGGACCCTAGCAAGAACGAATGGCTGATCCAGAACGCTGGCACGTCAGGTGTGTCTAAGATAGTGACACAGATCGCCAAAGCCAAGGGTGTGAAGACTTTGAGTGTCATTCGGGATCGTGAAGGTTTTGAGAGTGTGGCTAGGGTCTTGGAGGAGAAATACGGTGCTACAAAAGTAATCTCTGAGAGCGACAACAGCGACAAAGCTTTTGGAAAGGAGCAGATACCACAGATCTTGGGCCCCAATGCTAGAGTCAGGCTAGCCTTGAATTCCGTAGGAGGCAAATCAAGTGCCTGCATTGCGCGGAAATTGGATAAAGATGCTTTGATGCTGACATATGGCGGAATGTCGAAACAACCCGTTACCTTGCCCACTTCACTACATATATTCAAGGGATTGACCTCCAAGGGTTTCTGGATTACTGAAAATGTCAAGAAGAACCCCCGTGAAAAGGTCGCCAACGTTCAAGACTTCATCAAGCTTTATGAGCAAGGGAAGATAATTTCACCCAAGGATGAAATCACTACGGTCGACTGGGACATCAACAACACATCCGACGAGGAATTGCTCAAGCTGATCAGAGAAGCCGTTGCGGCAACTGGTCAGAAACGCATGATACGTTTGAAATGGTGATTTGCGCCGCGTAACCGATAAAACATACAAACATTCTCGTCACCTTTTCCTATATCAGCGATGTATACCTATCTTATCCTTATGGTAGTAAGTAATTGAAAGCACTATGCAGCAGACACTGAGCATTATGTATCCAATAACTTCCCATCTCACGATCGTAGTTTGCGTAGGTTCGCAAATCCAGTCCGTTATGCCCATGAAAATGATTGCCCCCAGGTTGATAGTTGTAGAATACTCCGGGCTCGTCTTTCTGGTTAGTTGCAATAGGGAGATAACGTGTGGCAAGGCTCCAAAGATGAGAGCCACCAAGGAGACCAGCCAAAATGATCTATCCTTGTAGATACTTGAGATGGTTCCGGCAAGCGCTGGTAAAAATGGCAAGAGCAGTACCATGCAAATGATCCCCATAATAGAGAGATGGCCAGCTTGTTCCCTCATGGTAGGCTGTTTCGAGCGCTTGTTGAACCAGCGATGCCACAACACGGCGAAGGGACCGATCGTGAGAGCTCCCAGCCCACACAACAGCGCGCTCTTCAATCTGTCGAATAGGAAAGGGTCATTCAATTCCCCCGTCTTTTCATTTATCGACAATTTGCCAGCTAGTAAATCACACGTAGCCTTTGTGTAAGAGACGACCAAAATTCCAAGCAATGCGACCATCATAATGAGGAACTTGGTGACAACGTTTCTTCTCTTGGTCAATCCGCAAACTCCATAAAGTAGTGAAGTTATCTCAAACACTGACGTATTCTGAATAAGTGCGATATCAAAGCCGGGAGACATCGATAAAGCCATCATATAAGCCAGCATGGGAACAAACACCAACACAGATAACGTCACCAATCGTGCAATATACTTGAACGAGATCTTACTCGTAGTTTCTGGCTTGTTGTCATTATTCCCCATCAGTTCAGCCGTATCGCTGACCAATTCTGGCTCTTCATCAAAGGTCTGTAACTCTAAATCCGAGGAAGATGTAGCAAATCCCAATGGAGCCGGCAAATCGCGCTTCTTAAACGCCTCACGAGCATCAAATAAGCGTGAGATGGCTGGTAAGAGAAGCCATGAGCCAAAATACATGAAACTTAGAAGCACCATTAGTCCCTGGTGCATTTTTTCATCCTTGGCATCCTCATAGTTCTCCCTCGTCTGCAAATATGAGAAGCATTTCGTCTGTACAATGTAGCCAGCTACAGCTGTGAACCAGTATATCCTTGTATCCATTTCCAGGAAGCTACTTCTATGATTCACCTCTTTCGACGTTTACTCGCTGTCCGGCAACGCAGACGAACTTCCACTGTTCTTATAGAAACGACAACTGCTTATACTGATTGTAGTTTAAAGTTAAGTTATGCCAAGACGAAATCTACCAAGATTAAGTTCAAAATGCCATCGCCAAGACTGGAAGAGCATCGACATCGCTCATCCTTGCATCACCAAGCCACCTGACGCCAATTTTTTGGTTCCCAACTGGGCGAGTTTTTCGTGAACTGGCTTACAGAGAAACCAGATGGCATTGATTGTTCGTAGAATGCACTCGTAGAATGCATTTAGCACATCTAGTTGCAGTTGGTGATCAAACTGTCAAGACGGCTATTTTATACAAGTCTTGTTCGACGCTTAGTAGACATACGTAGGTGCAGTAGCACATCAAGTGCTATTTAGTGGACTCCACAAAGTCTGCGGCTGCCTATAGCATAGGTACCTGGTCTGTAAAGAGACTACAGGTCTTTAATTGGACGGTCAGCTAGAGTCGACAATATTGTTTTTAGTGCTCAATTTTTTTCATGTTACTATCCGATGTAGTGTAACGGCTATCACATCACGCTTTCACCGTGGGGACCGGGGTTCGACTCCCCGCATCGGAGTATTTTTTTACACAACCAAAGAACAAGAGATCCGTCCCATTCAGTAGCTGGATGGTAACTAATTGGAGGGTTAGCGACCACTTGGCGAGCCTGCAGCGACTTGTGTGAATTGGAAACCATTTGAAGATCAGAGGTGCTTGACGTATTGTGTGATTTTTCAACTAGTGTTGACTGAAAAAAACGAGTGAAAAATAATGTCAAAAAGAAGACGTTGTCGTCGTTTGCATACTCTTTTCAAATCGTTAGATCGATCCAGTTTTTGCCTAGTGACCGTTGCATTGGTATTTTAGAGATTGATTAATTTTCAATTTTTTTTGTTCCATTTCATTTCACTTCACTACAGTTGTAAAAGATCTCAAAGTAAATCATCGAAAAGATGCCCCCAAAGAAGCAAGTTGAAGAGAAAAAAGTTCTATTGGGACGTCCCGGTAACAATTTGAAAGCTGGTATTGTTGGTCTTGCCAACGTTGGTAAGTCTACTTTCTTCCAAGCGATCACCAGATCTCCATTGGGTAACCCAGCCAACTATCCATTTGCTACCATTGATCCTGAAGAGGCTCGTGTGATTGTTCCTTCTCCTAGATTTGAAGAACTATGCAAGATCTACAAGCCAGCGTCTGAAGTTCCAGCTCATTTGACCGTTTACGATATTGCAGGTTTGACGAAAGGTGCCTCCGCAGGTGAAGGTTTGGGAAACGCGTTCTTGTCGCATATCAGAGCTGTGGATTCCATTTACCAAGTTGTTCGTTGTTTTGATGATGCTGAAATTATTCACATCGAAGGTGATGTTGATCCTGTTCGTGACTTGGAGATTATCAATGAGGAATTGAGATTGAAGGATATCGAGTTCTCTGAAAAGGCTTTAGAGAATGCTTTGAAGATCGCCAAGAGAGGCGGTCAGTCTTTGGAAGTGAAGCAAAAGAAGGAGGAAGCTGCTCTTATTGAAAGAATCATCAAATTGTTGCAAGATGGTCAGAGAGTGGCTAACCAAAACTGGGCCCCTAAGGAAGTGGAAGTTATCAACTCGATGTTTTTGTTGACCGCCAAGCCTTGTATCTATTTGATCAACTTGTCCGAGAAGGATTACATCAGAAAGAAGAATAAGCACCTACTGAGAATCAAGGAATGGGTAGATAAGTACTCCCCAGGTGATTTGATCATCCCATTCAGTGTTTCGCTAGAGGAAAAATTGTCTACTATGTCTGAGGAAGAACAGGAAGAAGAGTTGAAGACTTTGCAAACACAATCGGCTTTGCCAAAGATCATCACCACCATGAGACAGAAGTTGGAACTAATCTCTTTCTTCACCTGTGGTCCCGATGAAGTTCGTGAATGGACCATCAGAAAGGGTACCAAAGCCCCACAGGCAGCAGGTGTGATCCATAATGATCTAATGAACACCTTTATCCTTGCTCAAGTGATGAAATACAACGACGTGATCGAGTACAAGGACGATGCGGCTATCAAGGCGGCAGGTAAGCTGCTCCAGAAGGGTAAGGAATACGTAGTGGAAGATGGTGATATTATATACTTCAGAGCCGGAGCT
Source organism: Torulaspora indica (assembly GCA_931305995.1). Taxonomy (NCBI): domain Eukaryota; kingdom Fungi; phylum Ascomycota; class Saccharomycetes; order Saccharomycetales; family Saccharomycetaceae; genus Torulaspora; species Torulaspora indica. Next base: position 582,042 of record CAKNUP010000002.1, on the reverse strand, counting down.
GGTAAGAACTAATGCTTCCTTCTTACATAATCTCTAGCACATAAACGCAACTTTCCTATCTACAAGTCATTATACGTAAGCCTTCAGTTAAATAGGAACGAGTACCATTTACCTTTCCTCTTTTCGCGCTCCTCCGTGGGCACATAGCTTTGGATATGCTCAACGATCTTATCCACACCTGATTTTTCATCGTAGTTTCTCCCCATTGCTTCCACAAACTGCCCTTCTGGGTCCATTAGGTAGAAGAAAATCGAATGGTCTACCAGGTAGTCCTGACCAGGTTTAACGTGTGGTGGTGTTGAGAAGTAAACTCTGTACTGTTTACAAGCGCTCTTGACTTCATCGTAACTACCGGTTAGGCCTTTGAGGCTGGGGTGGAAATCTCTCAGATATTCCTTCATAACTTTCGGAGAGTCCCTTGCCGGATCGCACGTCACAAAGATAGGCTGCAATTCAATTCCATGCTTCTTCTTCAATGCGTCTAGCCATACTCCCAGCTTGTCCAGCTCATCAGGGCAGATATCGGGACAATGGGTGAATCCAAAGTACAGAATAGACCACTTACCATGCAAATCCTTGTCGGTGAATGGTTCTCCGTTTTCGTCAACTAGGTTGAACGGACCCCCAACTACGGGCTTGCCGTAACCTCTATTGGCTTCGGCCTCCTTCTCTGTCTCGAGCCTCTTCTTCTCCTTAGAGAAGAAGTAGTACAACCCTCCGCCAACCACTATGAACAAGGCAGCAGCTTTCCACGTGCTAAACTCTATCGAATCGCTTGTAACTCTCTGCGAAGCCGACTGCTCGCTTCCACCAATGGGTATCCTACTCAAAGGCTTCCTCTTCACCTTTTCAGTCTCATCAACTTGGTTGTATAACCGTCTGCCACACGAAACACTCCGATGCCACTGAGCTGGCACACTCAGGGACCTCCCAACCAACTGGGATGCCCTTAAAGAGCTAGAAACACCTCTAGATATCTGCGTCCTCAACATTTTTCGACTATCTGCACTGTCTGAACCTTCTACCACAGTACCAGAGCCAGCTTCCACTCGTTACAAGGCTGATGCTAGCCACTATGCAACTTGATAATCGACGTTCCTGGAGACACAATGCCTTCCGAAAGCCCTAACGGTTGCTTGTAGGGTTCTCTATCAGTCTTTTTTCCTCTGGAAGTGGATGTATTCTTACATTCTTGTTGACCATCTAGTTGACGAAATGGGCTTGTTTACGCTTTACTGATTTGGGAAAGGTGATGGTCGGTTGTGAGCTCTGGAAGATGGCATCGGCGATGTTGAAGTGGATTTAACTTCACCAGGGGTCTTCAGGTTGGTGTTCTCCTGGGTACGAACTGCCACGATTGGCAGTAGGACCGACAATGACAAGAAATCCGTTTATGGTAGAGCCAACGAGCGGTTCTCCTCATCGGGGCTCGATTCCGCAGTTGACTAGGTTCCACACCAACAATAGTGGTAGATCCGAGAGGACTACCTACGATCGAGACGATTTGGGCGACGATTATGATGGGTCTCGAAGATTTCAAGGCCTTCCGCAGTCACCTTCGAAGGCTGCCCAGCGATATTCGCCGGATCGTCGCCAGAGGGCGCAGTTTTATCGCGATAGTGCTCATAGCTCGCCCGTGGTAGATCGGTATAGAGCTAATGGGTATGGGTCGCCTCAGCGACCCATCAATCCGATCTTCCAGGTCGATGACGACGATGCAGAGACGGAGGACATCATTAGCGGTTACCAGGCGCATCCGCAGCAGATACCGAGGACAGCACCTCGCAGTGGTAATCTGTTTGGGGATAGATTGTACTCGCAGAGCTCTAAGGCCACTGTCTCGACAGGTTCAACGGTGAGCAGAGGCTCGTATGAGGACGATAGGAAAGGACGCAAGTCTTTCGACAGCTATGACGACCAATCGACTGTTTACACTGACGATTTTGCTGAGACTAAGTTTGAGGTGAACCATCCAGTTCGTAAGGACTATGTGAGACGTGCCAATTCTGAAAGCAGAAGAAGACCAATGTTGGAAAATCCAAATCTGGCTAAGGCGATCCTGAAACTGGATAATCCTATTCCAAGAGGGTTGCTGGACACCCTGCCACGGAGAGACTCGCCGGAATTTACAGAGATGAGGTACACTGCGTGTACCGTAGAGGCGGATCAGTTTTTGAAAGAAGGCTACTCTCTAAGGTTTGCTGAGATGAATCGAGAATGCCAAATTGTCATTTGTATTACGATGTACAACGAAGATAAATTCGCATTGGCCAGAACGATTGATTCCATCATGAAAAATGTGTCCCATCTGTGCAGCCGTAGGCGCTCACAAGTCTGGGGTCCTAATGGCTGGAAGAAAGTGTCTGTCATTTTGATCAGCGACGGGAGAACAAAAGTAAATCAAGGTGCTCTGGACTACCTAGCCGCCATCGGTGTCTACCAAGAAGACATGGCCAAGGCATCGGTCAACGGCGATCCCGTGAAGGCACATATCTTTGAATTAACAACGCAAGTTTCCATTAACTCGGATCTGGATTACGTCTCCAAAGACATCGTGCCAGTGCAATTCGTGTTTTGCTTAAAAGAAGAGAATAAAAAGAAGATCAATTCGCATCGCTGGCTATTCAACGCTTTCTGTCCCGTACTGCAGCCAAACGTGGTTACATTGATTGACGTTGGTACCTGCTTAAATCACACTGCCATTTACCACTTGTGGAAAGTTTTCGATATGGACTCAAATGTAGCTGGTGCGGCTGGCCAAATCAAAACAATGAAAGGTAAATGGGGTCTGAAGCTTTTCAATCCACTAGTGGCCTCTCAGAATTTTGAGTACAAAATCTCAAATATACTTGATAAACCATTAGAAAGTGTGTTTGGATACATATCCGTGCTGCCTGGCGCGCTGTCTGCTTACAGATATCGAGCCCTACAAAACCACGAAGATGGTACTGGTCCATTGAATTCATATTTCTTGGGAGAAACGCAAGAGGGTAGAGATCATGACGTGTTCACTGCTAATATGTATCTGGCCGAAGATAGAATTCTATGTTGGGAGTTAGTCGCTAAGAGAGATGCTAAATGGGTACTGAAATACGTCAAGGAAGCCACAGGTGAGACCGACGTTCCAGAAGATGTTCCGGAATTCATTTCGCAGAGAAGACGTTGGTTAAATGGTGCTATGTTTGCGGCACTGTATGCTCAACTTCACTTTTATCAAATTTGGAAGACGAAGCACTCGGTAACACGCAAGATATTCCTGCATATCGAATTCTTCTATCAGTTTGTTCAGATGTTATTCTCATGGTTCGCCATTTCAAACTTTGTTCTGACATTTTACTATTTAGCTGGATCAATGAATCGAGTGATCAAGCATGGTAACGCAGTTTTCATCTTCTTCAAGTACCTAATATTCTGTGATTTGGCAAGTTTGTTTATCATTTCAATGGGTAACCGGCCACAAGGTGCCAAGCATTTGTTCATAGCGTCAATGATCATTCTGACCATCTGTGCTGCCTATGCGTTGATTTGCGGATTTGTTTTCGCTATCAAAGCATTAGCATCTGAAGGAGAATCTAAGTCCATTTTCACTAATATCATAATATCGCTGCTTTCCACATATGGTGTTTACACCATTACCTCCATCATGTACCTAGATCCCTGGCACATGTTAACGTCCTCAGTTCAGTACTTTTTGACTCTTCCAGCTTTTACATGTACTTTGCAAGTGTTCGCCTTCTGCAATACGCACGACGTCTCATGGGGTACCAAAGGATCCACAAGTAGTTCAAAGCCACTTTCAAAAGCCATTGTTGTTCAAGGTCCCGATGGTAAACAAATTGTCGAAACGGATTGGCCTCAGGAAGTTGATAAAAAGTTCACCGAGATTAAAAGCCGTTTGAAGGAAGTCGAGTTCGAAGAAACAGTCATCGATGAATCCCAAAAACGCAATGATTACTATAGAGATATCAGAACGAGAATTGTCATGATCTGGATGCTATCAAATCTGATATTTATCATGTCGATCACACAAGTTTACAAACCGGAGAAGGTCAACAATGGATACCTAATTTTTATTTTGTGGTCAGTAGCTGCATTAGCCGCATTCAGAGGTCTGGGATCCATGGCTTTCTTGTTCATGAAATATTTGCGTATGATTGTGAGCTATAAAAATAAGGCCGAAGGCAATGGATCCTACAGTTTACCCAAGATGAACGTCTTTAACCGGGGCGAGGCTTGAGTTTATGAAGCGATTTAACATATGTATACTATCAATAATAACATGAGGACTATTAATGACCTCTCAACGCCCTGTAGTTATCGTAGTTGATAATCGCTTGTAACAGTACTTTAAATCCATCTTCCACTTCTTGTGCGGATGAATACTCGTAGTAATTATGGGACAATCCGTCTTTTGATGGGATGAAAATCATAGAGGTTGGCACATGGGGAGCAGTTTGACAAGAGTCATGCCCAGCGCCAGACCATATTTGTCTGACCTCTGACTTATCAAATTGGGCGAATGCAGATCTGGAGACGCACTCTATACAAATTTCATTGAATTTCACAGCAGGTGATATTTGTAGAACATCCCATTGGTAAGACAGTGCACCTCCAGTATTTTCTGCTACCAATTTTGCAAAAGCGTCCTTTATCTCTTGCAAAATTATCGCTTCAATTGAATCATCTGGATGCCTAACGTCCAAAGTAAACGAAACTTCGCCCGGAATGATATTGACCGAGTACGGTTTCGCATCAATGATACCACAGGTGAAAAGTCCCTGGTGCGATTTAGCGATGTCGGCTGCGGCCACAATCATTTTTGATGACATAAGTAGTGCATCTTTTCTCAGCCTCCAGGGCGTAGTACCAGCATGTGCGCCCTCGCCCTTCACAGTGATTTTAGCCCAATGGTAGCTTTGGACTCCTGTCACAACGCCGATCTTTTTCCTTTCATCCTCCAGAATTGGTCCCTGCTCGATATGCAACTCGAAATGAGCATCAATTTCGTTCTCCTTGTAAGAGGCGGCGGTCTCGCCGACATAACCAATCTTGGTCAGAGACTCTAGTACAGACTCGGGATGTTCTTCACCGACCGAAGTTAAAGCATAAGCCTCTGCGAGGCCCAGGTCGTGAGACCAAACACTACTACCGGTACACGACCGGGCGAATCTCGCACCCTCCTCGTTAAACCAAACTACCACGCAGACATCATAGTTGGGGACAAAATTGTTGTCCCTAAACGTTCTCAAGACCTCCAACCCGGCCAGGACCCCGAGGATCCCATCGTACTTACCAGCTTCCGGCTGGGTATCGAGATGTGATCCCGTCGCCGTGGGAGGCTTCCCGCACTTGTCCTTGCCGGGATAAATAGCAAAGATATTGCCAATTTTATCGACCTTAATCTGACACCCCAGACTTTTGCATTCCGCAACAAACCAGTCCCGCATCTGACGGTCCTCATCGGTACCAGCCAGTCTTCTCATGCCAAACTCATGCGGCAACTCGCCCCAACGGTACGCAGCACCAAACTGAGATCCCGTCTCCAGGATGGTCCTATTTAGCCTCCCAGAGACAATTTTCAAACCAGCTACGGCTGGAATACTCAAAGTTAAACCGGTTTCCGATGTAGTAACAGATCTCATTGTCTATTTCTTGCAAGTTGCAACACTTCAGAGCCTAAACCAAACCCTCCATATATACAACCATCACAACTCACTTTCCATCGCCAATCGGTCGCCGAACTCCATCCTGATAAGCCATTATCGCCCGTCGACACTGCAGCCTCCGATAACACTGATAAAGACACCAAACACGACACGTTTCCACAGTCAAGCCCAACCGACCAACAGGCTCCAACTAGACCTCTTCATCCCAGCTTTTATAGGCCATCGGTTCCTCGAGCTGGTGTATATCGTGTGTAAGTCTTAGTGAAAAATTGATGCTAACATTCCCAAGCCACGTACAAACTATAAAAGCTCATCGAATCGTAGCTTGAGCTGGCTGGTGGTTAGGCGAGCAGGTAGAGGGAGTGCCATGTCGAACGACCGCTCTGGGGATGATCACTACTTGAGCTTCAATGGAGATCAGGAATCGCTGCTTCGATCGCGACACAGTACTATCTCGCATGGACCGCAGAGACAGGGGTCGTTGGTGAGACCTGAGAGGAACCAGCTTAACAATCCGGAGAATCCGCACTATTTTTATGTGCAAAAGGCTCAGGAACAGCAGGATCACTTGGAGGTTCAGCCGTCTACGACTGGTGTGACACCGAATTATGCGGGACGGTCGCGGCTGAGTGGGTCGTTGCGGTCGGTGGTGGATGGTGATGGGTTGGAGAGTTATCCTATGCAGGAATTTTCGAACGATCAGAAGAGACCAGTGCAAGAACGTGTGGATGATCTGGGTGAGGAAAATCAGGCCGGTTTGTTGGCTCGTGGTGCGGTGCCGGCTAGGAGTGATGTGAGGCCAAGGACGATTACGCCGTGGCGGCTTTACTGTTATATCATCTCGTTTTGGGCTCCGGCACCGCTTTTATCGTTATGTGGCATGCCGAAGAAGGAGAGACAGCTGGCGTGGAGGGAAAAAATTGGGCTTATATCGGTTATCTTCTATCTGGGAGCGTTTGTCGCTTACTGGACTTTTGGGTTTACTAGTACTGTGTGTGGTCACAGCGTGCTTCGATTGAAAAATAACGAAGTGTCGACTGGATACCTGATTATCAACGGGAAAGCATTTGCGCTAGATTCGTCTTCGCATCCGGCGGCAGCCGGTATCGACGCCGGTACAAATGTCCTGTATCCTCCGATCAATGCGGGCGGGATGGATGCATCTTTCCTGTTTCAGAACGTTAACGGTAACTGCCTGGATCTCATAAAGCCAAGAGACAACTGCTCGATTCCGCATGATGATCAGGGGAAACTGGCGTGGTACTTCCCTTGTAAGCTGTTCAGTCAAGACGGATCTACCCAGCCGAACTTTACCAAGTCCGAATATTACGACGGTTGGGCGTGCCATACGTCAGAAGCTGCAAGAGAGGCATATTACTCGCTGAAACCGGCTGCTGAAGTGTATTTTACGTGGGACGATATTAAAAACTCCTCGAGGAACCTTATTGTCTACAACGGGCATGTCCTCGATCTTGGGCTTCTAAATTGGCTGCAGACCGATGATCTCGACTACCCTCCAATGTTTAATGATTTGAAAAGGCTTGATTTCCAGGGGTACGATCTATCCATTGCACTGGCTAATAGCTACGAGAAAAAAGTTGCCCGATGCTTGAGCGAGATTATCAAAGTCGGTGAAGTTGATTCAAAGACAGTTGGTTGCATTGCATCAGACGTTGTCCTTTACGTCTCATTAATTTTCATCTTAGCTGTTGTTATTGCCAAGTTCTTGATTGCATGCTATTTCCGCTGGGCAGTGGCCATGAAGCAAGGCGCTTTCCCGGTTGATAATAAAACTATGGGGCAGCAGCTAAATAAGATTGAGGATTGGTCCAATGATATTCGTACTCAAGGTCCAATAAAGCAAGTAGCTCCTGAGCTAAGACCTAAAAATCATACTAGAACCGAGTCCAAGATGGATCTTCTCAGGAAAAGAGGGTCTAAAATGTTTCAACCAAGGAATATCAGCGATTTTAACGAGAATATGACCACAGATGGTACGATCGCAGGAATGACGACGATGGCGACCCAGAGTGCGGCAAGAGCCGCCAGAGAGCGCAATTCTATCAATTTTACTAATACATTCACATCCCGTGATTTGACGACACTTGGTCCAAGCGACTCTTTGTTATGGAATGGGGATCAAAGAGTCACAGGAGCAGGGGGTTCATCGATACAATCTTTCGACTCCGCCATTATTCATCCAGATGCTGTGCAGCAGCCGCCATTGGATTATCTACCATACGGTTTTCCACTTATCCATACAATTTGTTTTGTGACCTGCTACTCAGAAGATGAAGAGGGCTTGAAGACTACCCTAGACTCACTATCCACCACAGATTATCCAAACTCTCATAAATTATTGATGGTGGTTTGCGACGGTCTGATTAAAGGTTCGGGAAATGATAAAACTACGCCGGAAATAGCTCTAGGAATGATGGAAGACTTTATTGTACCGCCAGATGAAGTTCAGCCGTATTCCTACGTGGCCGTGGCTTCCGGTTCAAAACGTCATAATATGGCCAAAATTTACGCAGGTTTTTACAAGTATGACAATGAAACTGTCCCTCCAGAGAAGCAGCAGAGGGTACCGATGGTGACAATCGTCAAATGTGGTACCCCCGATGAGCAGGGTTCTGCAAAACCTGGTAATAGAGGTAAGCGTGATTCTCAGGTTATTTTAATGTCATTTTTGCAAAAGATGACGTTCGATGAAAGAATGACAGAGCTGGAATTCCAGCTTCTAAAGAGCATTTGGCAAGTTACTGGTTTAATGGCAGATTTCTATGAAACTGTTCTTATGGTTGACGCTGATACAAAAGTCTTTCCTGATTCCTTAACCCATATGGTTGCAGAGATGGTCAAGGATCCGCTCATTATGGGTCTTTGTGGTGAGACAAAAATCGCCAATAAAGGCCAGTCGTGGGTGACAGCCATACAGGTTTTTGAGTATTATATTTCGCATCACCAGGCCAAGGCTTTTGAATCTGTGTTTGGATCCGTAACTTGTTTACCAGGTTGCTTTTCGATCTATCGTATCAAGTCGCCCAAAGGATCTGACGGGTTTTGGGTACCGATTTTAGCTAATCCTGACATTGTCGAGCGCTATTCAGACAACGTTACGGATACCCTGCATAAAAAGAATTTGTTATTACTTGGTGAAGACAGATATCTCTCGTCGCTGATGTTAAGGACTTTTCCAAAACGGAAACAGGTATTCGTCCCCAAGGCGGCCTGCAAAACCATTGTTCCTGATAAGTTCAAAGTTTTGCTGTCTCAACGTCGGCGTTGGATTAATTCCACTGTTCACAATCTTTTCGAATTGGTATTGATTAGAGATTTATGTGGTACTTTCTGTTTTTCCATGCAATTTGTCATCGGTATTGAATTGATTGGAACACTTGTGCTGCCTTTAGCAATCTGCTTCACCATATATGTCATCATTGTTGCTATCGTCTCGAAGCCCACTCCCACAATGACTTTGATTCTGCTTGCTATCATCTTGGGTTTGCCTGGTCTGATTGTCGTTATAACCGCAACAAGATGGTCCTACCTGATGTGGATGGGTATCTATATACTTGCATTGCCAATTTGGAATGGTGTATTGCCAACCTATGCTTACTGGAAATTTGACGATTTTTCATGGGGTGAAACAAGAACCATCGCTGGTGGGAATAAAGGTGGGCATGATGACACCGAAGGTGAATTCGATCATTCCAAGATCAAGATGAGAACATGGAGGGAGTTCGAGAGAGAAGATAGAATGCATAGATCATCCAGCGGAGGAAATGATCAAGAAGGAATGTTCTCATTTTAAATGCCGCTTTTAAGCGAATCAAATCTTCGTACTTACTTGTCTACCGCATATATCGACATCTAGCGCTTTCGTCTATACAGGACATAAAATGATAAGCGCTATAAAAGTTTCATCGTTCATATATCTATCATCGTTTCAGTTGAAGTACATTAATTCTGCTACGGTGAGCAAGTAATTTCTGACATTTCTTAATTAAGGAGCCTTTAGAAGTACTGAGATTAAAGATTTTAAAATTTATTTCATAAACAAGTCTTTCGATTCCCGTACTCATAGACGTCAACAAAATCGTCTTCCAGGTCGGGTTTTTTCAAGTCACTTCTCCATTGCTCCTCGAAATCTTCAACATCGACAAATCGTTGGAACCAACCCTTGTCACGCACAATGTTCTCGACGGGAGTACCAGGGACCGGGGAAATGTAGCACAAAATAATGTAAACCAAAAAGCTGATAAAATACCCTACCCAGTAGCTCAAATAGTAGAGATTCAAGGCGCCTTGCGAAACAGTAATTGCTGGCGCCCCAACCGTCCCAATAAAGCCCGGCAAATTGGGAGCGACGCCGCAAATATATGCCACGGCAGCCCTCCAATTTATACCGAATCGGTTGTTGAACATGTAAAATGAGCCTTTCTTGTTGGAGTAAAGATGAGATAGCTTAATGTAACCTCTTCTGACCACGAAATAATCGGCAGCGATTATACCGGCAATGCTAGACAAAAAGATGGCATAAGCGGATAATGCCATAGTGAATTTGTTGGAAGTGGCCAGCAAGTTCCATGGGCAGATACAGAGCGCAATTATCGCACAAAATAGAGATCCCCGGCGGATGTTAACAAATCTGGGGAATAAGGCGGTCATATCGGTTCCACATGAGAGTGAGTTCGCTGATATATTGGTACCAAGTTGTGCAAGTGTGAATACAAATGCAATTAGAAAAACACCTGCTCTTGTAGAGGATGTAAAAGAACTGTCCAAGAAACGCGCCAGCACGTCAATTGGAGACCAGTAATTAACCCCATATAACTCATACCCAGCTGCAGTGACAATAATACCAACCAGACAGGTGATAGAAAATAGGAAAGGAATACCGATCAGCTGAGTCCATAACGAAGAAGCAGGAGTTTTGGAGAATCTCGCAAAATCCGGAGCGTTCACAATTAAAGTAGCGAAATTGGCGAGGCATCCAATGATGGACCTGATGAAGACCCAAGAAAACTCAGAGCCGTGAGGCGCCGTATCATTCAACGAACCCAACGCAATTTTACCGTGCGATTTCTTCACTGCCCAGATCAGAAACCCAAAGGCAGCAATGGGAACCAAAAATGCCTTTACTGTGAAAAGGTGTCTAATCTTGTGAGGTGGGACCAATAAAAACGGTATACTTCCAACCCAAAAGAGGAAGAAACACATGAATTCATAAGTCGTCGCATTGGGTGAACCAAAATGGTTAGGGATTCTCTCGTTCAAGTCAGTGCCGAAAATAGACTGCAGCATCAAGGAGACCGTCGAACCTCCTAGGTATGCCTGGACGGCATACCACACAATAGCCATCACAACACGATTAATTATAGGCCACATCGAGAAGAAGATACCAAACGAAGCTCTCACACTAATGGGAAAAGAAAGATGGTAGGCAGCGCCGCATCTGGAAGCGGCAACGACAAAGACACCGACAAGCGCATAGCCAATCCAAACAGTTATCCAGCACTGCCACCAGTTCAAGCCCAATTGCATACCAGTGGCAGCAATCTGCCAAGTATTAATATTGAAACAGTCGGCCAGCCAGAAATATGCAAAGTTAAACCATGACCAAACCCGTCTTTTTTCTTCCACCGGCTTCAAGTCATGATTATACAGAAACGACTCAGTCAGCGATACGTCTGCTACCGATGAATCCACAATAATCCACTTACTATAAAATTTTTGCCAACGAGTTTGCTCTTCGACATATTCGTCGACCGACGCCTCGACCGTAGACGACGCTTCTTCTTCGTAGAAACTTTTACCAGTGGCCCTTATTTTATGTTTCTCCAGACTTTCATTCTCAGAGTTTCTCTTGTGCAAGGACCTCCGACTGGGATTGCTGAAAACTGCTGCCAATTCATCTGTATCTCTCGTCATCGCTGGCTCCGGTTATCATTGAATGAATAGACGAGAGGAAATATTCATTGAGTACTCTCGGGTTATATATGCTGCGTTAGTCTACCATTATTGCTCTACCATCCCTCTAAGATCAATGGATTAAGAAAAGTTGACGCTTTTTTCTTATCTTATCAAAAGGAAGAAGACCTGGAATTTACAATAAGCTTCGGAAGCTTCCATAGCGAAGATGATCATCTAATGAAGACACAATCGGAATTGGGGTCTCAAATGCTTGGCCTCGGCTGGGTGATAAAAGGAAGAGAACCTTAATTGCCAATCGAATTTTGACTTCTGTATTCTACTTGTTATCTTTGTTATCTCGACGATCGTTTTCCGGAGTGAAAAAACCTTGATTCCCTATCAAACGCTTATTTGTATGAACTTTAGCTCGAATTGAAAGACAATGGCGTTTCAATACTCTTCAGGGAAATCTTATCGACTTCCCTCTGCCTTTGCCTAGATATTCGTTGTATTGACTATTGTACAAGGTAATATTCGTATAGATATGGTGAAAGAAATCTTGTCCGGCCCTCCGCATCTATCCGGCCTCCGCATCTGCCCGGCCGTCCGCATCTTTCCGTTCATGGAGCAGATCTTATCTTTCTCCTGCTAAAAGGCATCTTGCCCTTAATCGTGGAGACAGAGTTTTTGATGGCGCCCAAATCAATCAAGCTAACTTGCCTCACATGGAAAAGGTAGTAGATTCCGATCATGGCGCAAAGGTTGAAGCCGATGTAGACCCAGTAAAAGCCAAAGTTTCTCCAGAGGTTCGAGTAGCTCGCACTTATCCTTGTCAAATAATCATCTCCAACTGTGTACATACAGTAAGCACAGTTTTGCGTCGCGTCCGGATTCTGAATGTAACCAGTGGCTTTGGAAAGGAAAGGTTTCATGTACTCTCCGCAAGTCATGCCAGAGGGTGGATCGAAGAACGACAGCTCCTTTTTTTTGCAGACAACTTTTTTGTCATGTAACACTATGCTTAGCAGATTTTGGACAAAATAGGTGTATGGAGAAACTTTCCACATGAAAGTCCAGAAGCCTGGCATTAGTGATGGCGGTTGAACCACTCCACAGAACGACAGTAAGAAGGAAAGAACTAGACCCATGATCACAGCAGCAGAAGGCAGGTTAGGTGCCATGTATAAGATCATCAAGCCTAAAGCGACATAGTACAGTTGGAAAAGAATGGAATAATTCAAGAAGAAAACCGCTGATCTTGACGCTTCAAAGAAGTTTCTCAATGGGAAGTAGAAGCTGACAAAGTAAATTGTGGAGAACACAAAATGGTAGGGGATCTCGCACAGATATTGCGTAATTAGCAATAGTGACCAGTGGAACATGTTAGATTTAGACTCTCTGACCTCAAATAGCTCCCTGGAAGCCAAAGCACGGGCTTGGATTTGATTCATGGCCGGCGCCGATAGAACGATCGAGATAAACGTAGCGAACAGCGTGTTTTGTAAACCGGTATAGCTGTTACCCACATTATAGAACGTAAAACCAACGTACAGACCACCAACTAGCATCAACATGAGTTTGGACATTAGATAGTTGACGTCTCTCCAGAAGATGGTAGCTGTTCTCCAGTAAACGTGCTTGAACTGATAAAAATATCCAGTGGCGTATTTCTTGAGATCGTCCTTAGATTTTGTAGAGTCTTTCTCCTTAGACGATAGCTCTCTCATCATTTTGTCAATTTTTTCCTCATTGGCCTTAAACTCCGGAGAGTTCTTCCAAATTTCGTGCCAATCTTCATCAACGCTAGCGGTTGCACCCGCACCAATTGCTTCCAAAATATATTCAGCAGGGTTCTCGCTCTTGTGACATTTCCTGGCACCACTTCTTTCAAAGTAGTCCAACAAAGTGGATGAATTGGGACCCACATCGCCAAAATAAACTGTTTGACCACCTTTTTTCAACAAAAGGAGTCTGTCAAACTGTTCGAAAAGGGTAGCGGACGGTTGATGGATGGTACACAAAATTGATTGACCAGCAGCCGCCAACTTTCTCAAAATCTGAACGATGGCCCAAGCTGATTGGGAATCAAGACCAGATGTTGGTTCGTCTAAAAATAAAAGAAGATCTGGTTTTGCAACCAATTCGACACCAATCGATAATTTCTTCCTTTGCTCGACATTCAAACCAGCTCCCAGTTCACCAACTAGAGCTTCCGCGTATTCGTTCATGTCCAAAATGTCAATAATCTTTTCGACGAACTCAAGCTTCTCTTTATCTGGAACCGACTGTTTCCGGCGCATACGAGCCGAAAATATCAGAGATTCTCTAACAGACATTTCAGCTATGTGCAAATCTTGCTGCTGAACGTATCCCGTCCTTCTCTCAAAACTTGCGTCAATTGGACACCCGTTAACAAGCATGTCTCCTGTGATGATACCGACGTTCCTTTGTGCTAAAGTATTCAAAAGTGTTGTCTTACCAGCACCCGATTCTCCCATTAGCGCAGTCATGGTACCGGGAGCGCAGTATCCGGATACGTTGTCCAAAAGCTGCCTCGTGCCACCTTTATATGGAATTGTGTAGTTCACGTTTTTCCATATGAAAACACCCGTACTGTGTAATTCTTCAAATGCATCCGCATTGGCCTGACTCGAATTGGTGCTTTCTCCGATCGACAACTTCTCTTTGACGTCTGCGACGTTCAGGTTGTCGGCAGCCTCCTCGTCATCTGGCCTTGCCTTCTTGTTCAGTCCCTTGTGGCCCTTCTTGAAGATCAAAGCATCACCACCTCCCTTCACTGGACGTTTAATTTCGGTGACGATGGCTTTTATTGCAATGTAACCAATCAAAAAACACCACAAAATACCGAAATTCCTCCAGGTGTGCTTGTATTCGTACTGAAATTGGACCTTTAGGTAGTTATCACCCAAGACCCAAGATTGACCTGGTTGTGAACCCACAAATGCGCAAACTTTTTCATTGGCAGCGACATTTTGGTATCCCGGACCAGATGGAATAACACCGCCACCACAATCCATATGTCTACCATGGAACTCAGCATTTAGCATAGACTCGAAAGCATATCTGATGGGTAGGATGTATGCGACCCAAACGAACCAAGGATGCATTGAAGGCAATTGAATCATATAAGTTGAGTACATCGAAATGGACATCATCAGTATACCGGCGATTGCATTCGCCTGAGAAATCGTATCACAACCGGCGGTGATCATTTCAAAGAGTCCATTGATGGCTTCCGAACACATCGTTAAGAAAAGATAGACGGTAAAGAAACTTCCAGCACTTCTGTGTAATCCAGCTAAGAAATATAAGATGATGATGAAAAACGTCAATCCAATCATTCTGAAAGGGAAACCAGCGATATTAGCACCAAGTGCTTCCGCGGATGGATGGTAGAGGGAATAGTTCTTATGCTTCTGTAGAATTGGTCTGTAATCCAAAGTGATATTTGCCAGAGCCATCAACGAGTAATACAACAAAGCAAAATAAAGGACACCACCCCTCGTAAAGGCACCGCTAGTGGAAGATGGCGCATTGTAACAAAGAGATCCCACTATGAATGCCTGTATGATTGCTGCAATGATGTTAATGACGGTATAGGATTTATTACCGTAAATTCTCTGGAATCCTCTCTGGGTACACAATTGCAGCTGTTTCCAATAAGACACAGTGTAGTAAGAGCTTTTCCGTGCATGCTTGGACTTCTCCTGTACCATCGATTCGTGATAAATCTTTCTAGTCATCTCTGTGTTAACATTGGCTTTGTACTCTTCAATATCTTTCAATAATTGAGCGTACTCCGGTGAATTTTGCCAGTACTTTTCAAATTCTTCCGCAGTTCTAGGGACTCGCTTTTCGAAACCGGGCCTGATCTGGTGGAAACCGTTCGGATCCGTCAACACCGTCAGATACTCCGCGGTATCCTGTCTCGCAGGACATTCGTAACCCATTCTCCAAAAGTAATCCTTAGCGTCCTCAATCGCACCAAAATACACCTGCCTACCCGCATACAGCACGGTAACTTTGTCAAATGTGTTGTAAATATTCTCACTTGCTTGATAGATGGTGACAAACGCGGTAGACTGTTGCAAATTTGTCATGATACGGATCGCCTTGGCGTATTCCAAAGCAGTGGAAGCATCTAGACCTCTGGTAGCGTTATCCCAGCAATACACCGAGCCTCTAGCGACGATCGCCTCAGCGATCGAAACACGCTTTCTTTCACCACCAGAGACACCTCTCACAAAGTCGTTACCCACCCTAGTATCGTAAGTGTGAGTAAGACCAAAGATTGTCGCATAGAAATCTCTCGTCTGCTCGATGT
This sequence comes from Torulaspora indica, assembly GCA_931305995.1. NCBI lineage: Eukaryota > Fungi > Ascomycota > Saccharomycetes > Saccharomycetales > Saccharomycetaceae > Torulaspora > Torulaspora indica. The sequence continues at coordinate 566,115 of CAKNUP010000002.1, read as the reverse complement.
ATTCCTGTCTAGAGACATTGTTAACTCTGCGTGCCGGTGTCTTGCAAGCGATAGCGAAATCCAACGTCTGTTTCACGGTCAAAAAGGGAAAATGCACGTCCAACTCCCCGTTATATATCACATCCGACTTAAAATGCTTCATCATCTCAGCTTGCGGAATACCATCGTATGATATCGAACCGCTCACGCCGCCAGAAAACTGATCGATCACACCCGCCGCAATCTTCAGCAAAGAAGAGCAACCGGCGCCCGGCCTACCCAGCACCAGGACCATTTCACCCGGCTTAGCCAACACGTTCACATCCCGCAAAATTTTTCTCATCTTACGGTGTTTCCTCGCCTTGATCCCCCTGTAGATGGTCAGCGGCAAACAAAGAATGTTACCGAATGTGACACCCTCGAGAGCGCTCTCGTCGTCACCCTCGGCGCCAACGTTCTCCAGTATCACACCCGTCTTCCTGGTGTGAATCCCCTGATCAGAAGCATCATTAACAAACCGCGACAGTATGTTTTCCGCGTTAAACCCGCCCGACTCTCTTCTTCCGAGATCCTCCTTACTCATTTTCCGCGAAAGAGTCCGAGCCATCTCGCAGATCTGCGACGTTGTCTCCGCATTAAAGCTCGTACATGACTTCAAGTTCCCCGCATCTCGGCCTATCTCAAACACCGGTCTATCGAGATCTTCATCACCATAAGCTCTGTAGCTCAAATCACTGTGTGCCAACGACTTGCGTTCACCGGGTTCCTGAGATTCGCTCGATGCGGGCGAATTAGCCTCTTTCACCTCTGAACTTGACATCTATACAATCCTGCGATGTGGAAGAGGTGAACAAAGCTACAGACAGAGTTCTAACGATTGATATAGAGTGATTTCTTCTTACCGAGCTTGAAGCGTAACCATACACTCTCTTGATATACCTTGTTCTATACGTTATATGCAGCGATGGCTTTGTAATTGCGATGCCCATGGAATCGTCCGTTGTCATTTTTCGTCATCTGCAATTTCCGACAACCTTTCCGCGGAACGAGATGTTCTTATTTCCGGCACGGCGTTGTCATCGAGAACAATCGGTGCGGATTTACGCATCCGCTGATGACAAACGGGCCAGACGTCTCGGCGGCTGTGCGGAACAAGAACCGTCTAAGGTCCGAACGGAGATTGCCGGGATTGCTGGGTGGAGGGTATGACGTTTATGATGCGGTATGTATCATGGAAACTATTTTTTTTTTCCACAAAACTCTGTGGCAACTTGGCCGAGTGGTTAAGGCGAAAGATTAGAAATCTTTTGGGCTCTGCCCGCGCAGGTTCGAGTCCTGCAGTTGTCGAATTTTTTTTTATTTTTCGTGCTAAGGATTCTAGGGTTTAAAGACGAAGGTGGCAAAAGGACTAAAGCTAACATCTTGCAAACATTGAGAGTGGTAGTCTGTGAAACCAGTAAGTCTAGGTGCCATGGGACAAGGTGTATCTTCAGGACAGGATAAGAAGAAGAAGAGAGGTAGCAAAGAGAAACCCAAGTATGAACCACCAGTACAGTCGAGGTTTGGAAGAAAAAAGAGAAGAGGCGGTCCAGCAACCGCCGAGAAACTGCCTACAGTTAATCCAAGTACACGCTGTAAGCTGAAACTTCTGAGGATGGAGAGAATTAAGGACCATTTGTTACTGGAGGAAGAGTTTGTGACAAATTCGGAGATCCTTAAGCCGATCGAGAAGAAGCAGGAAGAGGAGAAAAAGCAACTGGAAGAGATTAGAGGTAATCCATTGAGTATTGGTACCCTGGAAGAGATTATCGATGACGATCACGCTATTGTGACAAGCCCTACTATGCCTGATTACTACGTCTCGATCCTGTCTTTTGCTGACAAAGAATTGCTAGAGCCCGGTTGTTCCGTTCTGCTGCATCACAAGACAATGTCGATCGTCGGTGTGCTGCAGGAGGATACCGATCCGATGATCTCCGTCATGAAGATCGACAAATCTCCAACAGAATCGTACAGCGACATTGGAGGTTTGGAGAACCAGATTCAAGAAATTAAAGAAGCAGTCGAATTGCCTCTTACACACCCAGAGCTTTACGAAGAAATGGGTATCAAACCGCCAAAGGGTGTTATTCTCTACGGAGCACCGGGTACAGGTAAGACTCTGCTGGCAAAGGCAGTGGCTAATCAAACTTCTGCGACTTTCCTAAGGATTGTAGGTTCGGAACTTATTCAAAAATATCTGGGTGACGGTCCCAGACTCTGCAGGCAAATTTTCAAAGTCGCGGCAGAGAACGCCCCAAGTATTGTTTTCATAGATGAAATCGATGCCATCGGTACAAAGAGATATGACTCGAACAGCGGAGGTGAAAGGGAAATTCAAAGAACCATGTTGGAACTTCTAAACCAGCTAGACGGTTTTGACGATAGAGGTGACGTGAAAGTTATCATGGCCACGAATAAGATCGAGAGTTTGGACCCTGCGCTTATTAGACCGGGCAGAATAGACCGTAAGATCCTGTTCGAAAACCCAGATTTGGGAACAAAGAGAAAGATATTAGGCATTCATACTTCAAAGATGAGCTTAAGTTCGGACGTACATTTGGAAGAACTTGTCACATCAAAGGACGATCTATCCGGCGCTGATATTCAGGCAATGTGCACCGAAGCCGGTTTGCTTGCACTCAGAGAACGGAGAATGCAAGTCACAGCAGAAGATTTCAAGCAGGCTAAGGAGCGTGTCTTGAAGAACAAAGTGGAAGAAAACTTGGAAGGTCTATACCTATGAATTCTTAAGTAATCCCATTAATGTTGAATATTTAGCAGTTCAAATACCGTCACGTGACTGATTTTTTCATTCGTCATCTGTATTTTATCACAGTGGCACCTCATCTGAATAAACATGTTATGGAACCAGTCTTCAAGCATATACATTTAACTGCTGAGATTGCTTGGCTGGCTGGTACGCTTTAGAGAGATTTAGGCCGCTTGGCAGTGATTGAAGCTTTTTAATTTTTCAGATTCCGCGAGCCGTTGGCTGATTGTTCATCAGTACCTTTCGATCCAATCTTTTATCGATCTCGACTATCATTACTATTCACTCCAAGGTTGTTCTACATTACTAAAGCTGTGAAGCTGAGGATTTTAGTCGAATAACTTGAACCTGCTTTTACTTAGAAAACCAGTAATTCTATTTTTGGAAGAACCGTTGCATTCAAGAAATACGCATTGTCAGTGGCTTACTTATCCAGTAGAGCTTATTCAATATCAATCGGGAGGAACAATGAGTACCAAAGCTAGCGATGGGCAGCATTATAAATTGAGTTATCGAGTAGGCGTAGCGGAGAATAAGAATGCGAAGTTTCGTAAGACCATGGAAGATGTGCATACATACGTGAAGAATTTTGCTTCTCGTTTGGATTGGGGATATTTTGCTGTTTTTGATGGACACGCCGGTTCTCAGGCATCTAAATGGTGTGGTTCTCACCTGCACACAGTGGTTGAACAACTGCTGGTTGAGAACGAGAATTTAGACGTGAGGGACATTTTGAATAAGTCTTTCTTGGTTCTGGATGAACAGATAAACACCAATTTGCCAGGTAATAGTGGTTGCACAGCCGCAGTATGCATTTTACGATGGGAATTACCGGACGATCAACCGGGACAATTAACAGATCTAGCGAAGCACAAGAGGAAGCTATATACAGCAAATGTTGGAGACTCACGCATTGTTCTTTTCAGGAAGGGTCAAAGCGTACGATTAACGTACGACCACAAAGCATCAGATATTTTGGAAATGCAAAGAGTGGAGAAAGCAGGTGGATTAATCATGAAAAGCCGAGTGAACGGCATGTTAGCGGTCACTCGGTCCTTGGGTGATAAGTTCTTCGACGGCCTAGTGGTAGGTAATCCTTTCACCACCAGCGTTGAGATAACAGCTGACGATGAATTCTTGATACTGGCGTGCGATGGCCTGTGGGACGTCATTGATGATCAAGAGGCGTGTGATCTCATCAAAGATATTAAAGATCCTGACGAAGCCGCCAAGATATTAGTGAGATGTGCTTTGGAAAACGGGACCACCGACAATGTTACGGCAATGGTAGTTTATCTTTAAAAAACTAGATGAACTAGGTCCTGATTCTTGAGCTGCATTGCATTATTTAACGCCCCACTTTAATGAGCATTTGCATATTTTCTATACTCCCCTCTCGATATATTCTCAGTAATATAAACCGAGTGATTCTTAGCCCTTGTGGCTTTTCAAATGTTAAACCCGTTTAAATCAAGATCACCAGTATCGCCATTAGCTGCCCAATCTATATTCAAATCGTTAAAATCATTCAGCGTCAAATAGTTGTCTCCATTATCAGCCATATAGCCGGCCTCTGGATTCTGATTCTCAGGAGGGTTGTTATGAGCCGTGCCAGGAGGTTTTTCGAAATTATTCATAGGCTCTGTGCTTTTATTGCCGTTCTTCTCCGATCCGTTAATCCCTGTACCGAAATTGCCCATGTCAAACCCAGTATTGTCGAGACCGGGAAACATTGAGATGTCCATGTTTCCGATTTCTCCCATATCTTCTGCTTGCCTTGGTTGTCCCTGAGAATTTCGTGGCGATTGCTGTTGAGAATCACCAGGTGTCATCGCTATTTGAGATTGTGCGCTCATAACCATGCTTGGTGAACCACTTATGTTTCGGCCATCGTCTCCCAAATTTGCCATCAGCATACCATTTGTTCCGCCTATCGGAAAATCTGTCCTGTTTTCAGATTCTACGTCTTGATGTCGGCTGTCCTCAATCCTTTGCCCCGACACCGGGCGGTTCTTCAACTCTTCAAGTTCTCTATTCTTCCTTTGCTCTTCCTCCTCCTGCTTTCTTCGCTCGTCTATCCTTTTCCGTTCTCTCTCCTTCTCCTTTTCAACAGCGATTTGGTATAGGGCATTAACGTAGCTCTTACTCCTAGATAAAGTTGTCTCCAAATCGTCCAGAATTGAGTGAAACAAGTGAACCTTTTCACTCAAGATTCTTTGCTGTGCTTCACTGAAGCCATTAATAACAGATGTATCCAGTTGAACAGTTTTCAGCTGCTGCTGAACCATCATCTCAGCGGCCACTTTCATTATATCATCAAAGCATTGTGTAAGTTTATTATTATGAGTCGGTAATGTCGCCGAAAAATTGGGCGTTTCGCTAGTGCTTGGGGTTCCTTGTATAGTAACCATGTTGCCCTCGTCACTTGAGAAGATATTAACTATCTTCCGCTAGTCATCAACCTACAAGAATGTGGAACTTCGGTTCACCGATCAGGGTAGATCATAACCAGAGATGACTGAAAACGGACGTTACCCGAACAAAACCTTATTAACAACGCCTTTATCCAACTTACCGACTTCAAAGCGTTCCGTCAACACAGGCAAGGTCCGTATCTTGTCTTTCTTGATACTCTGTCAGTGCCGCTGGTTTCAACTTGCAGGCCAAGTATTCCATTCTGGCTATTCCAAACGATTTCTCTCGGTAATTGTGTAGAAACGGTGTCATGCAACATCCATCGAGACGTAACATACATCCGATGTAGCAAACGCTGTAAATAACAGTAAAGTGAGTGCTCAAATAGATTTGCTGCCTTGTTGCCGGTTTATACGAAAAGTGTCACCAACAATGTTTGGTCAGGAGAGCCGTCAACAGTGGTCTTGCTAGCCATCTTCTTGTCTTGCAGGAACCTATCAATAATGAGTTAGTGAAAGTAACCACTTGCTCCTGTCACTGGTTATATAGCCGCCGAGATCACTGAAGGTCTGCAATAAGTTACCCGGTCGGGACTTAACTGGCCAATCAAGTCTCTCTTCCTCAAAGATCGGGTAACAGGTTTTTCTAACGTTCACTGGCATCCGTAGGTTCCGTCGTCTGGAGAGCTGGAATCGAACTGTAAGCTCTCACTACCTGGGAAGACTCCGTAAGGCAGGTGCTGGTGGTTCAAATTCGAGGAATATCATCATTGAATTAACCCTACCTGGCCTCTTCATATCTTGAGCCGTCAAGCGATTACTTAGGATGTTGCGTTTCAATACTGCCAGAACTTTGACCAGATGTTTGAACCCTGTGAGCAAGCGTTTTTATGCTGAAGCTGCTCCATCCAGTTTTCTGAAGTTGCAGTTTGCCCTACCACATGAGACAGTATCCGCTGGTTCTGAAGTGACTCAAGTCAACTTGCCCGCTCAATCTGGTAGAATTGGTATTCTAGCCAATCACGTGCCTACCGTGGAACAATTGACACCTGGTGTTGTTGAAGTGTTTGAGGGTTCTCAATCCAAGAAGTACTTTGTGTCTGGTGGTTTTGCTACTGTGCAACCAGATTCCACGTTATGTATCACTTCAGTTGAAGCTTTCCCATTGGAGTCCTTCTCACAGGAAAACGTCAAGTCTCTTTTGAGCGAAGCCAAGAACAAGGTCAACTCTTCTGACGAAAGGGCTGCTGCTGAAGCTGCCATCCAAATTGAAGTTTTGGAATCCTTGCAATCTGCCCTCAAATAGCGACGGCGTTTACAGTTCCAATTTTTATATTCAAGATATCGAGAGGTAAATAAAGACAGCACGAAAACATATTATCCGCAGTATAATTCTCAAGCTTTGCGGCGGAACCAGCTTACGTGCTTTGTTAAGTGCTTTGTTCATTTAGTTAACTAACCAGCGAGCGCGAAAACGCGAAGTTAGTATGCGACGCGTAAAGTGTGTAGTAAAAAACCATTTCAAGCATAAAGCTTTAATGAAGTAGTTACTACTCCAACAATAGCTTCTTATTGGCCTCATTAGCTGTCATATCATGATATAAGAACACAAGAAGTGATAACTATTTGGATTACTGCTAGCATACTATAGTTAAGAACCATTGCTTACAACAACAATATCATTTTGCTTTCCACACTTCCTTAGACGTTTTGCTTACTTTCCCAGATTCATCGATGCAATCCACAGTACAACCTTACACTTCTGTGAGAATTGCAACCAAAAGCGGCCCATTGGCTCAGATATGGTTGGCTGCGAATATGTCCAATTTACCCAAGAATTCCGTCTTGCAAACAAGCATCCAGGAATCTGCAGACGAGATCGCTAAAGCTTCCGGCTGTACTACTGCTGTGTCAGGAGAAGCAGGTAACTTTGAATATATTACGCTTCATACCTCAGGAGATCTCTTACAAGGTATAGTACGCGTTTACTCGAAACAGGCCGCGTTCCTTCTGACGGACATAAAGGATACATTGATGAAGATTAGCACTATATTCAAAGCGAATCAAAGAATCAACGTAGTTATTGGGAAATCTAATACAATCACATCGATCGAGCAACTGATATTGCAAGATTCAGTGACTGAGAGGGAAGTGCTTTCGGTGCCAAGTTTAGATTTCCTGGAGAATGATCAAACCTCACACAACCTCTTAGATGGGGATAACTCCATGCGCAGGAGAGTTCAAGGAGCTGCGCCTTACGATACTTCTATCGAGATTGGCAGGCGCTTTGGTGGAGACGATGATCTAGATCTTCATGAGACCTCAGCGTTAGACCTCGATTTCGACTTCGAAGACGGCCAGCCGTCAAAGACCTGGGAGGAGGGTACCAGGCAAACGACGCTCAGCGAACGTTCAGTGGCAGAAAGTCGTGGTGAAGTAGTACCATTGATCGAGGATGATGACTTTCCGCTTGATGACCCAAATAATGGACAATGGGATTTAGGAATAAGCGAGACCGGAGAACAAGAGGATCACGATGAGAATTCATCAACTATGTCAGTGGAGCTGGGCAGAAGGGCTGACAACGCATCTATGATAGATGATAACGAAGATCTTGGAATCGATCTGGGCCTCGAGAAGGAGCCAGTGATAGAGGAGCAAGTTGCTGAGGAAGAGCCCATAATAGAGAAAGAAATTCCCCAGAAGCGTCTCAAGAAAAATCCTGAATTAGCTAACGTGAAACCGATAGAACTCGATACCGAAATTGAACTTAAAGAACCTCAGCTCAGAGAAACATTTAATGACATTCGAAATGAGAGTTCAGAACAAAATGATGATATTTTAACGAGGAAAAGAATCCTAGATGAGTTTTTGTCAAGTATTAATTACCTTCCATCAGCTGTGCTAACGGACCTATTATCATTTCAGAAATCGAAGAGGCAAAAGTTACGTTCACCAGAGGTAGAAGTCCGCCCAGAAGAGGCACAAATAGATATTTCTTTGAGTCTTGACGAGCATCTGATCAGCAACGAGGATACAAATGATGGAACCGCTCCTGACTCGGAAGATAGTGATCAGTCCATGCCGATAGCCGCTGACATTGGGCCGCCACCTATTGATGAGGATCTGCGAAGCTCTCCAGAGAGAGGATCGCCCCAAACGGAGCAATTTAGTTCGGAACCATCACAAGAAGTACGGCTTCCTCCCAGTGACACTGCATCCAAAACAACAGTGCGTATGGCCGAAATATTAAGAACAGAGTTTGCCGCTATTGAACCAACGTTTGATGACTTATTAACGGCAAGACATAAATCAGACGTTTCCAAAGCGAGCCAAGACATATCCAAGGAAGAGGCTTGTAGGGCATTTTTTGATCTGCTGTCGCTCGCAAACGAAGATTGTATCGATCTCGATCAGCGGTCTTCCTTTGGAAGCATTTCAGTCAAAGCCAAGCCTAACCTCTTAACGAAGTTTATCACTGCCTGAGCACCAAAGATTATAGACTATATATCGTAGTTGGACATTCAATTAAGATCTCTTACAAGTATTTCGTAAATCATTACATATAGCGGCTCGAAAATTTTCCAGGCTTGCAGTGTATGATGCGATGAGCTTGATGAATTTGAGGAAGACAGCGGATGAGGATAATTCAATATTATTTAGTACCGAAGTAAGTAGTGATTGACCTAGGCCAAGCTCAGTAAGGATACTGTCAGCACCATGGCAAGGCAGAAAGTCACTACTAAAAGCTCGAAAAGGTATACATACTCGTCATTCAAGAGTAAAGTTGACAACTTACGTATCGAGCCTGCCAGAAATTTGCAAAAAAGAGTTCATGATTATGTTGAAAGCTCTCATTTTTTAGCATCCTTTGAGCATTGGAAGGAAATTAATTTAAGCGCAGAGTTTGGTCGATTTGCCGAGAGAGTGGAAAATCTAGTGCAAACTCTACCACAAATCCTTTATCATGATGAAACAATCTTTGATTCTATAATTTCGAGTATTGAGAAACATGATGAATACTCCCTTGAACCGCTGCTTGACCTGTTGGCGCAGTTCTGTCATGATCTCGGGCCAGATTTCCTTAAATTTTACGAAAGAGCACTGACCACGCTAATACGGCTGTTGGACAGTGCTGTCAAATTTGAATCATCTAAGGTTTTTGAATGGGGTTTCAACTGCTTGGCATACATTTTCAAGTATTTGTCACGGCTACTGAGTGACGATCTCATGCCTACTTTTAACCTGCTTTTTCCTCTACTGTCGCACTCAAAACAATACATATCCCGTTTTTCAGCAGAAGCCTTATCATTTCTCATCCGGAGATCAAAACAAGCGTCTTTAAGCACTTTTTTATCCTTTTCCTTTGAGAAACTGGATATTCCAGAAGACTCCAACCTCTATGATGGTATGCTTCTACTTTTCTCCGAAGCATTAACGTCCACTGCAAATGCGCTACATTCAAGATCCAAGATGCTAATTGAAGTGCTGCTTGATCAGGTTTTGTCAAGAGGTGGGGACACCGAGGTTAACCTCTTTTGCGATGTTTGGTTGAGTATTGCGAGACATGCTTCATCAGAGCACTTGGCACCCCTTTACGAGGTGATATTTGAAGTTTTGCGAACTAAACTGAAAACCGCTAATTTGAATGGTATTGCCCAGATTCTCGCAGCTTTAGCCTTCGCCGAGAGTGGAAAAAAAGTGACCGATTGGCCGAGCTTAGTGCTTTTAGGTGAGCAAATTCTTTCTGTTTCAAACGAAAAGAAACCCAATTCAATGAATCTTGCCTTTCTGATAGCGGTTATATTTCGAAATTGCGATTTGAAGACTTTAACCCAGCACCATAGAACACTTTTTGAGCGCTACCTGCAATACTATAAAGAAGATTTTATACCGTTTTTTGCCTTTTTGTTGAATACCTGCAGCGAGAAAGTACTGACCTTTAACGGCGGCTTGTACCTTCAACAATACCTCACACGACAGCCCACCGATTGCATCACTAAGCTAGCTTTATTTTCTTCACGTATGGAAGACATGCCACACGCTGCTGCAAAGCTACAAGTTTATATATCAAAGGAGCTCGAATCTTCACTGCTTGCTTCCATGAGCAATTCCGCCAATCTCTCTGATGAAATTATGTTCAAGATATACCAGGACGCACTGATTTTGAGATATGGAGCGTCAAAATCGCAAGGTGGTGCAGCAGTTCCGCTGTCCCTTGCAAAGCGTTTGGTGGAAAGGGTGGAAGGCCTAGACGAATTTAGCAAGGACGTTATTGGTTATCTACTTCAGATAAGCGACAGTTTCGGCGATTCTGAAGTCGCCGTCGTGATACCAATGTTAGAAAGATTAGCTGATCTGAGAACTAGTGTTCACTTTATTAAAAGCTTCAACAGAATTTTGCGCAGTATGATGGCTGGAACGGATCTAAAGGCCGCGATTGAAGATCATAAAGACAATATATTGAGTCTGTCTGATAATCTTCTTCTTCCTGATCGAGAAATCCGCTATGAAACCATAAACTTGGTTGAAACGTTACTAGAAGCTGTAGGAGAAGAGCTGCCACAACTCTTGAATGACTGCAGGAACTTGGAAGACGTACCTTTGACGATTGAAAACGCTAGGGATATCACCACCAGAATCAGAACGATGGGTGCTCACTTCCTTAATATAGATCGGGACCCTCTGCTTGATACTTTTTTCATAAAGCATTTATTCGGTTTACTCACAGTGCGTTTCTCACCTATGTGGGAAGGTGTTTATGAACTGATACCAAAAATCTACAACCGAAATGAGGAAATGATCTGGGAGCTTTTGATGACTTTCCTCAAGCTCTCTGGGGTCGAGGAGCAAATTGAGTATTATGATGTACCGACATCTGAAATCTTTCATGTCGACTTCTGGGAAAGCAGGATTCCAAGGCTGAGGGAAATGGTTGATGCTTTTGGCAGTCTTTGGAAAGATTACAATAATTCTGATAGCACTTTATTGCAGATTCTGAAACAGAGAAGAGGCTCAAAGATGTTATCGCCGCAGATCAGAAGCCAGATGCTTAAAATCATGGCAATGATACCTCAAGTCGCTGAGCGTCACTCCCGTGATATCGTACCTTTCATATTCAATCAAGAAGAGTTTGAACAGCTATTCGATGTTAAACAAAGCGAGGATGAAACGCACTCGAATGGATCTAGCTGGACAGAGGCTGACCGCAACTCCCTTCTAAAAATAATAGGAAAGTTCAAAAACATCAAGGCCATTTACAAATCTCAGGAAGTACGTAACCGGTTAATGGTACTTTTAGGAAGCAGGAGTAATGAGGTCCAGAAAATCGCCCTAGAGTCGTTATCGGCATATCGAGATCCTGTGCTGATTAAGTTTAAAGACAGTATGTCTAACCTTTTGGATGATTCCCTATTCAAGGATGAAATAACTCGTCTTTTAACAAGGTCCCAGGTGGTCAACGAGCAAGAGGAAGCGGCCCTTATGCCATACACTTTGAGAATATTATTTGGTCGTGCTCAAACACCGAACACCAGTGGGGTCAGGAAAGGTAGAAAGCATGCTGTCATGTCCGTTTTGCCAGCCCTGAAAGATGAGTTCATCAAAAAATTCTTCGAGTTAGGAAGCAGCAAGTTTGAATATTACTATTTCTTCGAGAACGGTCACAGGGTCAATCCAGATGAATTTACTCTGCTCAATTTACGAAGAATGATAGGATATGTGAACATTTTGAATCTTTCTTTCGAGGTTCTCGGTTCCAAGTTTTCGCAAGTGAAATCCACTACTTTACAACCTCTTCTATACACCATTGCTATGTCCTACTATGGCAGCCAGCAAGTTGCCGTAGAGGTGCACATTGACAAAATGGTTAGTAATTTACGGCAGCAATCGTTGAAATGTCTGAACAGCCTTTTCCAAAGCAGTGGCGATTGCTCAGCGCTTACAAATTCAATTCACGATATCCAGGAAATAGTGATCAGACCACGGATCGAAAAGTTTGAGGACGAAAATTTGCAGCAGGTTTCCTCTCTTATGAAGATAATCCTTTACTGGACAGGTAACCAGTCATTGTATCGCTACCTGTATTACGACGATTATTCGAGCTGTATGGCCCTCATGAAAGTCCTTTCGAATCCGAATGCTAAAGAATCAGTGGTTGGCCCCATCTTAAATGCGGCGAATGACATCGTTTGCAAACCTGCTGCGGAACCTGAGTACGCCGGCCTCGTTGCACTAGTTGCAGCAACTTCTTTGAAAGTATTACCACATTTGTACAGAAGCCTCTCAGAAGCATCTAACCTGTCTCTCGTTATTGACTTGGTTCTCAACCTTGTCAACTGCGGCTATGTTCAGGAGAATGAGACTACCGGACATTTGTTAGATTCTTTAACTTTGATCATCAAAGGGAAATTCAAAGGCGTTAGCAGAAAAGATATGGCAAAGGTTCTGCAAATTTTGGCTGCCCTGATTGAGGCCTTCGAATGCCCTTGGGCTGATATTCTCGAATTATACAGAGCGGTATCGTCGCTTTACGAAGTCATTGGTGATAAAGAAATAAGAGAAGGAATAAACAGAGTGCTTTTCAGTTTTGCTAAACGATTTTCCAACCTCCAGAAAGTTGCGCAACTTGTTTCTAACCTCAATTCCTATTCCTCGAAGCGCCTGCAGGAATATGACTTTCCAAAAATATTATCCTCCTTCCAGGAATTTAACGAAAAAACGTATCACGATTACACAGAGCTTGAATGGCTTCCTGTAATTTATTCATGCTTGTTTTTCATTGGCGATAAAGAGGAACTGGCCATAAGAACCAATGCCTCGCATACTCTATTTACGTTTGTGGACTATATCAACGAAAAAGGCTCCCAAGAATCTGCTGGCGATGCTATTGAGATTTTGGAGAAGGTTATTTTATCGAGTGTACGCACTGGCTTACAGAGAACCTCGGAGGACGTCCAGAGGGAATACATTTCCGTTCTGGCGTACATTACCCAACACAGCATCTACTTCAGAGGCTTTGAGGATATGAAGATACTATTATTTGATGGTGATGAGGAAGCTAATTTCTTCGTCAATGTGACTCATGTTCAGCTGCACCGCCGATTAAGAGCTGTCAAGCGATTGAGGGAACATGCAAGCGAGTTATCAGATAGCAGCATTGCTCACTATCTAATGCCCATTATCGAGCAATATGTTTTCTCAGACGAAGAAAAGTTTAGGAACATCGGAAACGAAGCCTTGTTGACCATTGGGGTCCTTTCAAACCATTTATCTTGGAATCAGTACAAAGCACTGTTCAGACGCTATATCTCCTTGTTGAAATCGAAACCAGAGCATTCAAAAGATGTTGTGAGCCTCATATGTCAGATTTCGGTTGCTTTGCGGGAGACCCTTTGCGTCTCCAGAGGGAAAATAGAAGGAGGTATCACATTGCAGAAAGTCCCGACCAAATTGGAGGATGTCGATGCTTTTATCTTCGCAGAAGTTCATCCGAAGCTTTCTAAGGTAATTGAGATCAGAGATAGCGAAACGATATTAAAGCGAATACCCTTGGCAGAGGCCTTAGTAAACTTGATTCTGGGTCTAGAACATGAGAGAACTGTCGACCTTCTACCAGGAGTTCTGACTAGTGTATGTCAGGTTTTGAGAAGCAAATCGGTGGAGGTACGAGACGCAGTCAGAAAAACGCTCGGAAACATCTGTCGTATCTTGGGTGCGAATTATCTGACATTCGTAATCAAGGAACTGACGTCCGCTTTGAAGAGAGGTTCGCATATTCATGTTTTAAGCTTCACCCTTAACTCTATTCTAAAATCTATGGAGGAAGTTCTACGTCCCTCAGACTTAGATCCATCTTCTGATATGATAGCAAGAATTCTTATGGACGATCTATTTGGCAGCACCGGTGAAGAAAAGGATTCAGAGAATTACCATACCACGATGAAAGAAGTCAAAGTAAACAAGAGTTATGACACAGCGGAGATGTTATCCGCAAATATCTCGCTCTCTATGTTCTCTTCACTTCTGAGCCCAATTAAAGCCTTGTTAATGGAGCGAATTAACCTCAGAAATCAGAATAAGCTGGACGAACTTTTGAGAAGGTATGCCCTTGGTTTGAAGCACAATTCAGAGTCTTCTTCTGTCAGTGTCTTGACTCTGTGTTACGAAATATTTCAGCAAGGTCAAAAGAAAAGAATTTCGAAGAGGTCCTTGCATACCAGCGACTCGGATGAGCGCGTAGATTTCTTTATGGTAAATCTGAATGCCAAAGGAGAAAAGGTTCAAAATGACCAATCGCATCTCAATATCACGCTGCAGAAATTTGCATTAGAACTTCTAAACGCCGTGTTATTCAGAAACAGGCACTTATTAGATCCGACATACCTTGATGGTTTTATTCCTCTATTAAGGATCGGAATCACTTCGGAGAAAGAATCTGTGGTGGTGAACTCGCTTAAGGTCCTAATCTTGCTCGTGAAACTAGATTTTCCTGAAGAGTCCGAGACAATTTTCAAGAGCGCTGCTAGAATCGTTTTAAGCATCATTAAGGACTCCCCCTCCACCTCGAGTGAGTTGTGCCAGATGGGCTTGAAATATTTGTCTTCCTTCATTCATCATAAGAATGCGGAAATGAAGGATTCGGCCCTGAGCTATGTTTTGAGTAGAATTTTGCCTGATTTGAACGAGCCTCACAAGCAAGGATTGGCATTCAACTTTCTGAAAGCCCTTGTGGCTAAACAAATAAAACTGCCCGAACTGTATGATGTCATCAACTCGGTAAGGGAAATCATGGTCACTAATCACACGAAAGAAATAAGGGATATATCAAGAAGTGTCTATTACCAGTTCCTGATGGAATATGATCAAAGTAAAGGACGCCTCGAGAAGCAATTCAAGTTTATGGTCGATAATTTACAATATCCCGCGCAAGAGGGAAGGCAGTCTGTTATGGAGTTGATTAATCTGTTTGTTAACAAAGCTAATGCTGCCCTGTTGTCGAAACTATCTTCATCATTCTTTGTTGCCCTTGCTAACGTTTTTGTTAATGACGATAGTCCGCGGTGCAGGGAAATGGCTGGTATTCTAATCACGAATCTCTTGAAAAAGCTTGATTCGGATAGTCTCCAGGTGGTAACCACATACATCACTGCTTGGCTAAAGCAAGTACATGAGCCCTCTTACATAAGTCTGGGATTGAGAGTCCACAAGTTGTATCAGGCTGCCGTCGGCGATAATATTTCAGCAGCTTTAGAAGATCTGGCACTAAGTCGCACAAAAGATTGCATAGAAAATGCTGATACAGAGCCGGAAGACCAGTGGGCCATGACGTACACTGCGCTAACTGCTTTCGAGTCTTATGCTCAAAGGCATCCAAAAGCCGTCTACTCAAAGAGCCTCAGAAATACATGGAACAATGTTATTAGCCTCCTCTTATACCCCCATTTGTGGGTACGTCACGCATCTGCCAGGCTTGTTGGTTTTCTGATAGAGAATGTCGATAGCTTTGAAGATCCGTTTAGTGAGTCCGAGATCCAAACGATAGTATCGAGAATAGTTAGGCAGCTAAGTGCTCCTTCTGTATCGGACGACTTGGCCACTGTATCTATCAAGACGCTACTGAAAATTGCAAGTCGCTGGAAAGAGCACAAAACGGACCACATTGAGAGCGACGACGTCGTTCCACATGGGAAGCGCCATGCTTCTGCGATAGCATATATGATCAGCAGAATCGGTGCTATTATAAGGAGCGAAGAAAACCAAGCTGAATCCTTTGCATCTAAAAAAGCATGTATCCAGCTTTTAGGGCTTCTGATCCAACTACTTGACGATGAATTAAAGGATTTGTCTGAGGCCCTCATCCTGCCTCTTTTCATCTACCTGGAATACGACGTGAGTGCCGCTTTGAATGACGATCAAAAGGAGCTCAGCACTCTGGCACAAGAATGCTTGCAAATGCTGGAGAGTAAACTTCCCGTTTCAGACTTCACGAAAGCATACGCCAACGTTAAGTTGGAAGTGATAAACAGAAGGAAGGAGAGAAAAGCCAAAAGATCTATTCTAGCAGTAACGGCGCCGGAAAAAGCCGCTCACCGCAAGCTGAAGAAACATGCAAGATCCAGAGAAAAGAGGAAGCACGAGAAAGATGACTCTGGTTACTACCTGAGAAAAAACAAGAGAACAAGAACTTAAGCTTGCCTTGCATTCGAATTTACACTCGCCGGCCGGCATTAATTTTATAGAGATGCTCAATTATGTTACATAGTTCGATGAAAAGTCTTGTAGAATAAATTCTTTTTAGGTCTCACTAGGAGGGAGATCGGTCATTTCTTCTTCGTCCTCATCTTCGTCCTCTTCATCCTCATCGCCAGGTTGGGTCATTTCCGAATCAGGTTCGCGATCCATTTCCTCCTCTTCGTCTTCATCATCTTCATCATCGTCTTCTTCATCCGCCGCCCTCCCGCGCTTCGCTTCCCTAGTTACCTCGATACCTTCGGCTTCTTCTTCTTCTTCGTTGTGTCGCCCATGGCCCATTTTGATCGAGTATAGTTCCATCTCTTTCTGGTATCTTGCTCTGTCCTCATTATAGAGTTTGTAGTAAGGCTTTCTATCATGTTCGTTTAGCGTCTTCCACGCCTCAGTAAGGTCCTTGGATACATCTTGAGAGCCATTTTTCCGCATTTTCTCTTTGTTCATCTCACAGAAAAGCAAGTAAGCATTAGTGGGCCGCTTGGGCAAGTTCGGATCTCTGTCCTTGGTCTTTCGTCTTTTAGTCTTAGATTTCTTTGGTGGTTTGGTCATAAGCTCATTCTTGAAGGACTCAAGCGTTGGTAACGGATTTTCAGACCGTAATTCGGGGTCAAGTTCAACTCTTGACTCCAGTCTTTCCAAAAGTACACTGTATTCTAACTTCAACCTTTTCACTGATAATCTTGTCCGCTGTATCGCAAGAGCCAGGATATCATTACTGCTCTTTAAATCATTCACTTTTTGTTTTAAAGCGTTATCTGGCATCTGTAACCAGTATTGCAATATCCAACAGACGTGGATGAATATGATTTTGGTGCTTCACAAGCGGTCGTTGTGTGCTTTAAAGTAAGATTGCTCCAAAAAGACGCTAGAAATCTCTCCGTCGCTCACCTTCCTCACAATAACCAGATGATTATCTGCCTCCTACGAGTATATTGCAAATTCCTCCTGTTAGCTGTTTTTCTGTCCTTCCGGCGAGGGAAGTCTTTTGAAGGCCGCAGCGCTTACCGTGATCGGTAAGGCATAATAAGCAACCTCAACGACCTTTAGAAAACAACCGCTAACATCCTAGGAAGAGCAATAACCCATTGCCGAGTATACTAATTTTATGTTCTTGTGTTAGGGAACTAGCTAAGGATGAGTGCGGCGTCAGACAAGGAGGAGCAGCAGCGGCTGTTAGACCAAAACTCGTCATCGAAACCGGGTGCCAAGGGTCCCCAGAAGTATACACCTCAGCAAGAAGCTGAGCAGGTTCCCAGCAGAAATATTGGGCGGCATACGGAGAATGCAGAACAACCCAGAGGAAAATCAGGTAATATGGTTGCACCAGCGCCGGGAAAGCAGATGCGTACTGGAGCTCAAAGAACGTCTCGTACTGCTCAAAAATTGAAGCTATTGCCTGAGGAACCTTTCCAACGAGATGATGAAAGACAGGAGCTACGTGATAGAGATGTTTATTCACAAGTGAACAGGATTACTGACAAGCCCGCTAGGCGGGATGCCGAAAAGTTGGGTAAAAGTCATAGACATCTGCTTCCAAGGGCTACCGCGTATTGTACGGCAAGTAGCTATCATATGAGAGAGCTTATCAAGTGGCTTAAGGATTGTAGGAAAATTCATCACACACATCCTAAATTATTTGACGAATGCCTGTACACGCCATTCATGTACACCGATTGGAGGGGAGACAAAAGATTCGAACATGAAGATGTTATAAGGTTAGATGACGAGGGTGGAGAAATTAACGTCAGCGATAAGCAGCCTGAGATATACATTTTTGAATATGGAGTTGTTGTTTTGTGGGGCTTTACAGAGCGTGAAGAGAAAGCATTTCTAAACGATATAGAAAGGTTTGAGAAGGAGAAGCTTGCTGAGGAGGACGTCCAAATAGAAGAGTTCAACTACTATGTTACTCAAAGTTATCAACCAAGGATATACAATGATTTTATCACGCTTCGAGATGGGTCGAACTATATGATAAAACTGTCCATATCGCACGCTATTGCACAAAGTGTCAAGATATCTCTTTTCGAAGAATTAGTGGACAATACGATTGAAGATACGCAAGACATACCGCAGGAAATTGCTTCAAGCGGTAAAGTTTCTATGAGCAAAGAAGATATCATGAAGAGTATTGGAGAACTGTTTATTCTAAGAATCAACATCAATTTGCATGGATCCGTGCTGGATTCACCGGAGATCATGTGGTCTGAACCTCAGTTGGAACCCATATACCACGCAACCAGAGGCTACCTGGAGATAAATCAACGAGTCGCACTTTTAAATCAACGACTGGAAGTTATCTCTGATATGTTACAGATGCTTAAGGAGCAATTGGGACACTCGCATGAGGAGTATCTTGAGTTTATCGTCATTCTACTGGTTGGAGTTGAAGTGCTAATATCAGCTGTAAACATAGCTGTCGACATGCTAGCGAAAAATCACTAATGTTCCATCGTACTCGCGTCTCTAAATCACGTATGTACAAAATTCGTTCAAATGGAAATCAATAAAATTACAAACAGAGATGCAAACCATTCTCTGTATCAAACCCTATACATCATAACCCTTGTAAGCGTTCTCTGAAGTCTGTGAAGACGCTTATAACTCTTGAGAGGCCTGGCCCGGTTTAGCGGATTTCTTTGGCAGCAAGTTTTGGTGGATGTTTGGCAAGACACCACCTTGAGCAATGGTAACATTGCCCAGAAGTTTGTTCAATTCATCATCATTTCTTATAGCCAGCTGCAAATGTCTTGGAATGATTCTTGTCTTCTTGTTGTCTCTTGCGGCATTTCCTGCCAATTCCAAGATTTCAGCGGCTAAATACTCCAAAACGGCAGTCATGTAAACTGGAGCACCTGAACCAATTCTTTGGGCGTAGTTACCCTTTCTAAGCAGTCTGTGAACTCTACCAACTGGGAACGTTAGACCAGCTTTAGCCGATCTAGATTGAGAAGCTTTAGCAGCAGAACCAGCTTTACCACCTTTACCACCAGACATCGTAATATACTATAGTTATTTGTATCTTAAACTTGACCGGAAATGCAACACAAAACTGAAGAAGCAGAAGTTGAGTCGCAACCTTCCCGTTATATATGCATAATCTATCTACACAAATATCCTCTTCATTTCGTCCATGAACCCATAAGTTCCCCTGTCGTGTCTGGTTGATCTGGCGCGTTAACAAGCCAATTAACCGTGCTGCTGCTTTCGCGCTCCAAAGCGAGAAATTTTCGGAACGCCTTCGACTGCCGTTCTCAGTGCTTCGCAGCCCTGATTTTTCGTGTGGCGAAAAAGTAGACGATTTCAATATACACGACGCGTTTTGAGCACGGCGCGCAACAACAGCAGCAAGCGTACACATCCCCGTGACTAAACAAAAGCTTGGTATATAAAAAGGCTCAGCTTTTTCCGTTGACGACTCTTAAGATAACAAGATTTCAGAACTAGTTTCTTTGAATAGACGAAAGGAACCACCCACGATAACTCTACAACATGTCTGCTAAAGCCGAGAAAAAGCCCGCTTCCAAAGCTCCAGCTGAGAAGAAGCCAGCTGCTAAGAAAACTGCTCCAAGTGCTGACAACAAAATGAAGAGAGCAAAGATCAGAAAGGAGACCTACTCCTCTTACATTTACAAAGTTTTAAAACAAACTCACCCAGATACTGGTATTTCTCAAAAATCCATGTCTATTTTGAATTCCTTTGTCAATGATATCTTTGAAAGAATCGCCACCGAGGCTTCCAAATTGGCTGCTTACAACAAGAAATCCACTATTTCAGCAAGAGAAATTCAAACTGCTGTCAGATTGATCTTGCCAGGTGAACTTGCCAAGCATGCTGTTTCCGAAGGTACCAGAGCTGTTACCAAGTATTCTTCCGCAGCCTCTCAAGCTTAGAGAAATAAGCAGTTTCTTGGGGAGCCAGTTTATCTTCTAGTTGGAAAGCCCTTTTGCAATGACTGTAACATACTGGAACGAGTGGGGCTATTGTTTGAAATGGTCTATTAATGGGTATTGCGTCTTACGAAGTCGGTTCGTGATGATACCTTTAGGGAGTTATATTAAGCGAGATTTCTTTCGAAAACTTAGCATATCAATAGTGATTTAATATATGTATGCATATCGAAGAATGTTTGGTGATTTCTAGCAGTATAGGAAGCTGATCCTCATTGGCTTTCTCCAAGCTTCTTTAGAACAGTCTCAACCTTATCTGCCGCCGTCTGATGTTTATCGGTTCTGGTCCCGACTCTCATAGATGTTTGGATCCTAACATACCCGTTTTCATGTGCAAACTCGTGAATTTCTCCGAGCAGCGTAAAGACTTCATCCCAAGGACCCTCGATTGTGGTACCAGCGCTGTGCAAGGTGCTTTTCAAGGGACTTTCACGTATTTTCCTTTCGATCAAGGTAACAAAGTCGGAGACACTGGCTGAGGCAGTCCCGATAGGAACCATACAAACGTCCACTAGGCAGTAGATTTTAGGCATCTTTTCTGAGTTGACTTCAAACTTACTTTCTTGCTCAGTGGTTTTTAGCATTTCCTCCCTTTTTGGTACTGTCAATCGCTTTCTCTCTCAATATTTCCTGAAAACTCGTAATCCGTGAGTCCTGTCCTTAAGATGAAGCAAGCTTAGTAGGAAGTACCGCGATGCAGACGGCGAGTATTTACAATCATGCTTCTGAGCTCAGGTTGGAAGTAACTCATTATTATTTGTCATTGCCTTCAGTGCCCGCCGCTTCCCGCTTGTATCGATATTTTACATTGTAGGTTAGATTGATGACATTATCTAGATATATCTCGTAAAATGAGAACAAAACATTAAAACACCGATGTTAACGAGCCGAGAATATCTAATGGCTAAGTCAGTATCTGATTGCAATGGCTTCTAGTCTCAAGAATAATGTATATATCCTCAACAGGAGCTTAGCACAAGGATCCAATATGGAAGGACTGCTTCAGCGAACATAGTAAATTCGAACTTTTTTCTCCCTTCAAGAACGATAGCATGACTTTAAGCCGCCGGTAAAGTTCGATTGAATCGTTAACGGGCTCGTGTACGGTGGAAAGTGATATTGACTTTGAATGGTAAATGACTAGGGAGACAGGAAACCCCAGCGATGGTACCAATCGGCAATCGGATTCTGGCTGAAATTGATCTCTAAGCGCCAATGGAAGGGCTTTCGGTTTGAGCGGGATGCGGCAGCTACGGGTTAACTTTGGCAGGTGATGTAAAAAAATAAAATTGTTGAGCTATAAATAAAACATTAATTAATTCCATATTAATATATTAGAATAATGCTATATATTTTCTTGCTTTAATGTTATGAATGAAACATTATCCGAAATTACCATATTATGGTTTGTATTCGGTTTCCGAAAAGGTTTATTGAATAAAAAAGAGTTATGTCTTTTTTTTTTTGTCTTCGCGCGTCTTGTTAGTTTGACAGGAAGAGCCATAAGTTATTTACTCCGTAGAAATATTATTGTATCTATGTAGAAAGACTTAATTAATATGCAACCCTATCTAGACGCTATACAATTTCCTTTCAGAGGCTTTCAAACTCTGGAAGAAAGGAACAGGCGGAATGCAAGCACCCAACGCCCTTCTAGCATGACTGTTCATGTACTTTAGTCCCAATACATAACTGGCGTTAACCCAACCAAAGCCTTCCGTTGCCACTCCCTTGAAGTCAGCACCTTGATTTCCATATTCTGCCTCGACACGATGAGGGTCAGTACCTCTTGTCACATCATATTTCTCCACAACAATACCATTATAGTCCACGAATGCCTTGGTCATGATGTAGAGCCATCTATAGGCTAACCTAGTGGCGACCGCAACATATCCATACTCGCAAAGACCTTGCCATGCCAGAATCTGATGTGGTGCCCAACCGTAAGGATAATCCCACTGTCTGGAAGGCCTTTGAATTGATAATGGACCTCTTGACCTCTCAGTACAGGCAACAACTCCACCTAACATCTCAAGCGGTGGTAGAGCTTTCTCTACCATGATCTTCGCCTGTTCCTCTGTCGCAAGGCCGGCCCAGAGCGCCCAGAAAGTGGTGGCCGACTCGTATGATGTTCTTTGTTTTGCTGCGACGTTGTAGTCAAAGAAAAATCCTGTTTCCTCATCCCACATATACTTTGTTATGTTGTTCTTCCTCTTTTCAGCGAGGTCTCTCCAGTGTTGAGCGTCAGTTACGCTGTTATCGAGAGGATCATGATATTCGTTGTCAAAAAACTTCTCAATCACATCTGCAATATCTCTCTCGTATTTGTACAGCAGGGAGTTGAGATCGATAGTGGCCAAATAGGCACAAACACCCTCAAATCTATAAGTAGTGTCATGTCCAGATTCTCTTACACCACGATCATGCAAAAAGAACTCGTCTAACGCCGGTTCTTTAATTTCACCATTGTTATATTTCTCGATGAAGCCTTCGCGGGATAGATTGTATTTCTTCATATAGCAGACGAGAATCGAGTCAAAATGATCGGCCTCAGTTTCTGGCGGAACGCCTAAACCATTAGGATGATAACAGGACAAGCCAGTTTCTGGATCCAGCCTTGGGCTTGCCATCCAAACTGTTTTGTATTCTTTGATTGCTGCGACAAATGCTCTTTTCACCAGATCAACGGCGTTAGGGTTACTATCGCCTCCGGTCTTTCTGTAAATCTGTAAGGCCATATCCGTCAGGAAAGGTGGTTGAGATCTGCATAAGTAGTAACTTCTGTTAGCGTTTAAAATCTTACCATAGTGCTCAATCTCAAATATGAAATGCTCAACCATGCCTCTAGCCACATCAATCTTGTTGTTCTCCAAAAGACCTAGCGCCATCATGTAGGAATCCCAGCCGTACAACTCGTTGAACCTACCACCAGGAACGGCATAGGGATAACCAATCAAAGTCTTTTCACCGGTCGATGGATTTACGTGCTCCTCCATCGCAAGCGCCAATAAACCAGGAGTCTCATTAATGGACTTGACATACTCAGCAGTGATATTCTTGGGCAAATACTCGACTTCCAACTTCAAAGAGGGATGCATTTGAGAAGCTTGAATGTAAAATTCGTATTGATCTGGGCAGTTGTAAGGAACATAGACTCTGGGGTTTTGAGCTCCCGGCGTATCAATCTTTGAGTCCCTGGCAATTTCGCCGATGTTATTCAAATCGATTCTTCTGGTTAAATTATTCCAAAATTGGGTAGCAATCAACCGTGCCAATCTGTTCACAGGATTTTCGTTAATTCTTGCCTCATCCAATATGATCTGGTGCCTACCAAAACTCTTGGCGATAGTCAGCTCCTGCAAAAGATTGGACAACATATAAGTACCTCTAACGTTAACATATTTATAGCCATTTGAGTTAGCGGTACCAACCTTGATAACTTTTGGTCCAGTATCTTCGATGGTTATTTGAAAATTGCTATCGGTGTCTTCGCTTTTCAACAACTCGTCCAACGTTGTATCGACATCCTCAATGAAGAAACGCCGATTTCCCTTACTACTTAAATAACTGTCATCTTCTGATCCACGCCTTTGTAGATGATATTGGTTTTGGGTAAATCTCTTGGAATCCGAAGTGTTTCCAAAGACACTCATTGTCCTTGTCCGGTTCAGCTTATGAGATGTCTTGTGCTTCCTAGGATCTGTAGCGGGACCGTAGTAAATCTCAGCAGTGGAAAAGGGATCAAAAAAGTCCTTCAAAGACGACATTCTTCTTGGACGTTGTGATTGATTCTGTTCTTTCCCATCGACAGACGAATGGGAGCTCTGAGAAGAGGTTCTGCGACGATAATTTCTAAAGCTCAGAGGTTCCGACGTATCATGAGGAGATGTCTGAGAAGAAGTCCTGCGATGACCAGTTGGCGAGGAAGCATAATCCAAAGCTGACCCTTGAGATCCTTTAGGCGACCGCAACACCAACATTGGCGGATCGACCGGTGAAGTCTGCGAAGAGGACCTCCTTGGCCTGACACTCATCGGTTTGGAATCCGGAGCGCTTGTTGGCAGATGGGTAGTTAAATCGACCATATCTCAGATAATTAAAAACGACTAAAAGGCAAATTTAAAGCGAAAATGACGATGACCAAGTGCCTGGAGTCGAAACTCGTTACACAACGAATTCCTGGCCTACACTAAACTCTTGATCACCCAGTTTACGTCTGATGATTGTACTTTTATCGATCTGTTAATGGGTTTGAATCCTTAAAAAATAGGACTCAACGACGGAGACAAAAGCAATTTTAGAGAAAAGAAAAGCAATAAAGAACAAACGTGGAAACGAGAAAACCACTCGCAATATTTCGCCGATGATTAGAGTGAAATGCGTCAAGAAAGCTGATTGATCTAAGACTATCTATGTTAAAAAGCAAAGCGGCCGTCGATCTTGTGTTCACATCATGATATCCAAGGAGAAGTGCTGCATTATCGTATCTTTTTCCGTCGTTGTCGCATTCGATCTTGTAAGTTAATAGTCCGTAGCACGGGTGCTTGAGTAAAGCTGCAGAATATGGATTGTTCCATCTATCATGTCTAGATTTGCGCGTCCGCCAGAGAGAACGCCGGATACATGCGAGAATTATAGATTCCAGACAGTCTTGAAAAATCAATCAGCTTTATAGCGCACGAGCTTCAGCGTAGACCGCTGTTAAGGTCTATTATTTCTCGTAACAATCGCTTCCTCGGAGCAGCTCTGTGACTTGCGCCGGCATACCGTATGTACAACATGGCAAGACTACGATCGGCAATGCCGCTCACGCCGGCTTTTACCTCTTGCTCAAGTTCTGAATCTAGCTTCGTCCAGGATCTGCAGTTGCTGATCAGCGGTTTCTATTTGTACTGAGAAATTGCATTGTTTCCGTCGTGCTCTGCAAAATCGCAGAAAGCCAATCTCATTGCTGAATAGCTACGTAGTTCTATACTACTGTCTAATTTGGTAAAATTTCATCCGCCTTGTCACCAAGGATCAAGACCCTACAAGCAAATATGGATCAAAATAGGATCAAAAGATCTAGGACAACTTTTGAGCTTTATTAAGCATATAAGGAACCTGATAAGCTTGCTCAAATGCCTGCCAAGAGCGTTACCATGACAACACAGCTCGTGAACAACGAGAGAAGCATATCGAGTTTGATCGAAGGCATAGACTACGTGCATAATGATCTACGAGCGATGTCAGAAAATTTTGGTATTGACCAAACAACGCCAAGTCTGCTCCATCTAGACTAAGTTAAGACATTTCAGATCCCAATTTAGGAACTTTTTGAGTTAGTTTCTTGAAGGTTCAGGAATCTGAATACATACCAACAGAGCAATGTCCGAAACCGGTGATAATAAGCCACTAGAGACCCCTAAGCCAGCAGAAACTGCTTCCAAACCACCAACAGCGTCTGTGTTTTCGATGTTTGGTGGCAAGAAAACAGACGATTCAAAGAAGGAATCAAAAGAAGAAGATGAATCCAAGACCGAGAAGAAAGTGGATGCAAATGAGGAGGACGAATCGCCAGAGTCCCCGGATGTTCATTTTGAACCGATCGTCCATTTGGAGAAGGTTGATGTTAAGACCATGGAAGAAGATGAGGAGGTTTTGTACAAAGTTAGAGCCAAGTTGTTCAGATTTGATGCAGAAGCTAAGGAATGGAAGGAAAGAGGTACTGGTGACGTTAAATTCCTGAAGAACAAAACCAGCGGAAAAGTCAGATTGTTAATGAGAAGAGATAAAACTCTGAAGGTCTGCGCAAACCACATTGTTGCACCTGAATACGTTCTAAAACCAAATGTGGGCTCTGATAGATCCTGGGTTTATGCTTGTACCGTGGATGTATCTGATGGAGAACCAGAGGCGTTTACTTTTGCCATCAGATTTGGCTCTAAGGAGAATGCTGACAAGTTCAAGGAAGAGTTCGAAAAAGCCCAAGAACTGAATAAGAAGGCCTAAGTTGGGAAGGGGGTCATTTGGGTCCACAAGAAAATAAACACAAATATATCGTACTAGTATAGTGAAAATAAGGATCCACATATACGCCTGTGCATTTGATGAAGATATCTTTACATTGAGCTCTCAGATGCTACAGAGTTTTCTTGTTGATATCATCTTGGACTTCAAGAGGTCCATCATCATCCTCCAGCTGATGTTCCTTATCGGAGAACGATTTTCTGAAAGCGAACTTCAATAGTACCCATGCCATTCTCAAAGGACCGAATTCCGGCCATAGGCAATCAAATAGCTCGATTACCACACCTTTCTGACTGACTTGCCACAGTAGGAAATCGCTAAGTCTCGTAACACCACTTGTCCTCACAAGCAACTCGAGCGGTGGATCTCCGCCGGTGTATAAATTGTTTTCAAGACTTGCCTCGTTTATGTCCTCACTTTTAATGTTTCCTTCTACAAGAGTTCTGATTGAGTGAAGCATCTCTTCCCTGCTGGTGTAGGGAAAGCAAATGTTTAAAGTTGCTCTTGTATTGTTCTTTGTCATTTCAGTCGTCTCTATTACATCCTCGTAAACGCCCTTGGGAAGTCGCGTTAGATCCCCAATTACCTTGACTCGTACCCCGTATCTCTCGGCCAATTCGCCATGCTCAGCTATCTGTCTAATCTTTTCACGCGCTAATCTCATCAAATGATCCACTTCTGATGGACTTCTCTTAAAGTTCTCGATTGAAAATGCAAAAACAGTCGCCGTATTGACGCCTGCTTCATAGCACAGTTCTAGCACTTGGCTCATGCTCGAGAACCCCGCTTCATGGCCTTCTTTTATTTCAATATCATTCTTCCGGGCATACCGTCTGTTACCGTCCATCACAAATCCAACATGCTTTGGAACACAGTTTGATGATCTTATTGTGCGGGAGAAGATATTTTTGATCCACTCTGAGGCGATTGAGAAACCAGGGATCGTGGTATTGGCCTCCATATTCTCTGGTTAACGTAGTTTCTCCTTGAAAAGAATAGCCCTTGAAACAAAGAGTATCACAACACTAATATACAGAGGAAATATAAGCTGCGTCGGCTGGTGATTGAACGTTTTGTAGCTTCGAATATGATCTCCAGAGCCTGCCTATTCGTTCAAGTTTTGTTAGCGTTGGCGCCCTGCATTTTTCCAGCAATAACGGAGAGACAGCCCAAATTTTCAATAGCGATCTTGAAATTTATCAAGTAGAGAACACAAACATAGACAGAGGTAATATCTGACAAGAGGACATGTTTAGAGGTGCCCTGCATTACAAGAGAAATGCTTACCGACTTTGTCGACACAAATCTTCGTTTGCTACGGCCTTAGCGGCTGCTAGTCGGTTGGTTACGCCGAAGATCATGTTGAGCAATCCTGTATCTCTGGTTTCCAATGAAATGAACACACTGGCGAAGAATATCATGGCTCTAATAGGTTCTGGACATCCGACTTTAAATAGAGTTACCAGTTATTATTTTGAAGCGGAGGGAAAGAAAGTGCGTCCTCTGCTTGTCTTATTGCTTTCTAGAGCGCTAGCGGCAATACCGCTCAATCAGCGGGATCATGTCAAGATGGACACAGAAGATGTTCCTGAGGATCCAGTTTACTCTAAAGCTCCTCATATGTTATTATTTGAACAACCGGTCCGCAGCTTTTCTCCCTTGCATGTGCTTCACGGCATCAAGCCGTTGAATCCTCTTACCAAAGGGCCTGAACCACTACCGCAAGCAACGTTTGATCAAGAAAGGGGAATACTGCCCAAGCAAAGGAGACTTGCAGAAATTGTGGAAATCATCCATACAGCTTCTTTACTTCATGACGATGTTATAGATCACTCAGATACGAGAAGAGGAAGACCTAGCGGTAACATAGCGTTTACCAATAAGATGGCTGTATTGGGTGGTGATTTTCTCTTAGGCCGTGCGACAGTCTCCATCTCGAGGTTAAGGAATCCGGAAGTGGTTGAGCTAATGTCTAACAGCATTGCCAATCTTGTCGAAGGAGAATTTATGCAACTGAAAAATACAGCTGTTGATGGCGATCCAACAACTATCCAGTTTGGGAGGAAGGAGCTGCCACCCTTATCGGGCAAGCTGGATAACAAAGTTCATGAATATCGTGTACCAGTGAATTATGAAGCGAACATTTCTCACGATCAAATGATAGAAACCGCTTTTGAGTATTATTTGCACAAGACCTACCTCAAGACTGCGGCTTTGATATCTAAGTCAAGTCGGGCCGCCGCCATATTATCAGGAGCCAGGGAAAACGTCATAGATCAATGTTATGAATTTGGGAAAAATCTCGGTATTTGTTTCCAGCTCGTAGATGATCTGCTAGATTTTACGGTTGCTTCAAAGGAATTGGGCAAGCCCGCAGGAGCCGACCTGAAATTGGGAATTGCGACAGCCCCAGTTCTATATGCTTGGAAAGAAGACCCTTCGCTTGGGCCTCTAATCCGTCGCAACTTCTCGCAGCCGGGAGATGTTGAACGGGCGGCTGGAGCAGTTGCAAAGTACAACAGCGTTAGCAAAACTCGGAAATTGGCAGAAGAATACAGAGATAAGGCCTTGAGCAATCTGCGTACTGCATTACCTGAATCTGATGCTCGCTCCGCTTTAGAGTTCTTGACTAACAGCATTCTCACTCGAAGGAAATAGTCAATTCTTAGTTGGAGAGGTACCGAAAAAAATGCTAGGATTCTTCTAGCTCACTAGCAAGCGAAGGCTATGAAAATGCATAATGTTACGATTCTATAAATCATGTATAAAGTTGAACCAAAGTCTCGAAAATGGGATAAATTACAAAGGAAATGAGAGCCTGCAATTAAGATCTGAACCCTATCACGCTGGAGGCAGGAAGCATGCAAAGAGCACAGTTTGAAGCGGTATCCAAAATGCGAGCCAATAAATATATCCTTTGACTATTTTATCGTCACCAACCGTATGTTGGTCGCCAAACGAGTTTCTTAGCAGCCTGTCCGCGAGGTACCAGAGATGCAATGGTATGAACGAGGACACTCTGTTTATAATTTGGACGTGAGCAAAGAGAGCTATCATAATCAAAAACACCTGCGTGACAAAGACAAGTGGCCTTACTCTGAAAGAGGGATAAATTCTCGTAAAGTAAATAGTCGAATAGAACATCACGACAAAATTGGGCATAGCTATTAGGAAATTCGGAATGTTGCTGAGGGTCCAATAATTCAAGAAGCCACAATTCCAATAGCGATTCTGTATGAAGCCGTAAAAGCTCATCTTAGTGAAGGGAAATCCGTCAAACAACTGTGTTGTACACCATTCACCTCGTTGTGGGCAAAAAGCCTGATATGGTAATAGATAATGCTGGTAAAGACAGACGATCAGCATTGTGGTTCCCGCAAGAAGGGGAAAAAGCAAGGCTTTTAACATCTTTCGTTGCAAAATCAGTTGAAGCAGATCGACAACGTAGTATATGCCTAAAAGAAGACAATTTGCTCTGTTTATTGTGGCACCACCGAAGAAAATAGCTGATAAGAAATAAAGCGGCCACCGAGACCAGTTGCAATCGATGCCACTTGGAATAGTTGTGCTAATAGCTTTTTCATGAAGTAAAATACCAACAAATGTCAATGCAAAAGATAGCGGCTCGGAATATATCCCAGTCAAGAATCCCGAAGCGCTGGTAAAAATGAACAGATTAGCCGTGATCTTGGCCAACCTCTTCCCATAAAATTGTTTCTTATTATTCTCTGAAAAGATCACCCTCGTCAAATAGTAAAGTACAACACTCGATAAATAAAACAGCATATTCTCCAGTAAAACACCAACTTTTAAAGTTTGATATACATCGTCTGTATTGGCGAAATATTTCACCATGCTCGCCCACAACGGTGAGAATGCAAGTTCATGTTCAAATCTAGGAATCCTGCTTTTGGATGTCATCCCCTTAAGAAAGAAGACTCCATCCCAAGACAAAAGCTTATTCCACAAGTGGACATTCCAATAATGGTCAGTCCCGAATGCCTGTAATTTCTTCAAAGTAAGCTCGGTCGAAGTATCAAACTGATCAGTCGGTGCAAGGAAAATTAATCCATAAAGACAAAGCCGCGAAACAATAAACGTCAGTGTTATTCCAAAGATCATATCACTTCTTCTAAGGCCCTCTCCGGCCCTCTTTGTTTCTCCCGGCACTCATGATCTCGGACGACTTTCGCTGTAGCGATGCGGCTATCACCTAAGCCATTCTGCAGGTGCTGACAGAGACGGAGAAAAACAAGGCCGCGGAAGACTGAATCAGTTGAAAAGACGAGTATAAAGGGAAAGGAGGTGTTAGTAAGCGTGAAGTTTGTCGATTGGTGCTGCGAATATCGAGAAGGAATCTACTGCCATGAGCCCGATTATTAGGACGAACGAGTATAGGCAATTGTTCGGGAGAACGGTAGTGGTTACTGATAATTTTGATAGTAGTTCGGGATGGCTTTGGGGTAGGTGGATCTTATTCGTTATATTTGTTATCTGTATAATAGCAGTTGGTTTGGGGACTGCCAGAATTAACAGGCGAAGGCGAGCTATGGGAGAAGCTCCCATCAGAGGCACAGCTTGGATGACCCCACCATCGTACCGGCAGTCCCAGAGACAGTATAACGGGCCAGAAGGTTCGGAGGATTACGTGCCTCAGTACACTGCCACGGCCAATGATCAGGATTTGGGTTATTACGATGAGCATGGAGAGTTCCATTTGAATGCCAAGGCCGAGGCCCAGGCTCCACCAACACTGACGAGGGAAACGGTATCGGACTCTTCGGAATCGTTGGAAAGACCGAGAGCAGCAGTTACGCGAGACTCATATTCTGAAGACTTTGATCAGGAGTTCCGAAGGTACGTTCCACCACCACCACCACCTTCTGAGCCCTCAACGGCGCAGCCCAACATGCCCGGAGGATTCCAAGACCACAGTGCTGACGGTGAAAGATCAGAAATACAGGTCGGCACTTCGGATAACGTAGCGTTGCAAGAGATTTCGCCACCAGAAAAGGTCAAGAGTCCCAGAGGCCTGTAATCATCTAGTGGTTTAATGTAATAATAATTCTATATGACAGTTCTCATTCTCTTAACCTGATGGTTTTGACAAGCTGGGCTTCGCAAGCCGTTATCTGGCCTGTGGTTACGTTTTACTGGTGAACGATCAGACCTGCAAATTGTATGCACCCTTCCGTAATAGGTTAATACATGCAGCTGTCAGTCTCGAGCTCTTAAGCGGCCTGCTGGAGCTTATCACTGCCTATCAGCGAGTATGCCGCCTGGCATGCCGCTTTAGCAAGCCGAGATGTCCCGCGCGGAAACGTCGGCTTCCCTTAAAGCTGTGTGGACGAGAAGTGAAGATAAAATCAAGTAGTATAGCAAATAATGTGACCTTGGAAGACTATAAAGGGCCCAAGATTTTGGTTTGCAGTAGAACCTGAATGTTATGCTCTTTATCTGTCTAAGCGACCGTTTGTTCAAACCGAATTATATCAATAATGTCAGCAAAAGAGATTCCAAATCCAGTCCTGGAAAATAAGGATTTATTGAGAGATGCCGCTTTTATCAACGGCCGGTGGGTCAAGGAAGCCGCTGAATACTTTGATGTAACTGATCCAGCATCTGGGAAAGTTATTGCCAAGTTGCCAGATCAACCAGTCAGTGTTGTGCAGGAGGCGATTGATGTCGCTTACGATTCTTTCAAGACCTTTAAAAATACTACGCCGAGACAAAGATCTGCTTGGCTGAGAAATTTGTTCAATCTTATGAACGATAACCAGGAGGATTTAGCAAAAATTCTTACGTGGGAAAACGGTAAAGCTTTGAGCGAGGCTCGTGGTGAAATTAAATATGCTGCCTCTTATTTTGAATGGTTTGCTGAGGAAGCTGTTAGGTCTTATGGTGTTACCATTCAGCCCGGAAACTCCTCAAACAGAGCTTACACTATAAGGCAGCCCGTTGGGGTTTGCGGGATGATCTGTCCCTGGAACTTCCCATCCGCAATGATTACTAGAAAGGTTGCGCCAGCATTCGCAGCGGGTTGTACGGTCGTGCTGAAGCCTGATTCTCAAACTCCTCTGTCCGCATTGGCACTGGCTTATCTGATCGACAAGGCAGGTTTCCCTAAAGGTTGTTTCAATTTGGTTCTTTCTCATGCAAACACACCGGAGATTGGCTTAAGACTATGTGAGTCACCAAAGGTAAAGAAAATCACTTTCACTGGTTCAACCGACGTGGGAAAGATTCTCATGAGACAGTCGGCCTCGACGATGAAGAAACTGTCCCTTGAACTTGGTGGAAATGCGCCCTTTATCGTCTTTGAAGATGCCGATATCGATCATGCGGTTGAGCAAGCTCTTGCCTGCAAATTTAGAGGTCTCGGCCAAACTTGCGTTTGCGCAAACAGATTTTATGTCCAATCAAGCATCATCGATAAGTTCTCTGAGAAATTAGCCAGTAAAGTCAAGGAATTTGTTTTTGGTCATGGCCTACAAGAAGGAACCACTCACGGTTGTTTGATTAATCACAAAGCTATCAAAAAGGTGGAAGAGCACGCGCAAGACGCAATTGAGAAAGGTGCCAAGCTAGTCCTCAAAGGTGGTCCTCTGCCTGAGATCGGAGAAACATTCTATTCTCCGGTCATTTTGACGAGAGTTCCCCCCTCAGCTAAGGTATCAAAAGAGGAAACTTTTGGTCCGTTATGCCCTATCTTCTCCTTCGACACATTGGAAGAAGTAATAGAATATGCAAATGATACCAGTTTTGGGTTGGCATCATACGTGTTCTCTGAAAACGTTGATAAGATTTACACCGTGGCTGAAGCCCTGGAGACAGGTATGGTTTCTTGCAATACCGGTATTTTCTCTGATGTTGCTATCCCATTCGGCGGCGTCAAAGAATCTGGTTTCGGTAGAGAAGGTTCTCTTTACGGTCTCGACGACTACACGATTATTAAAACTGTCACCATTGGTAACTTACCCAGCAGAATTTAGCTACGTCCGTATATATATGTCAATGAATTGAAGTTTTCACCTTTGTTGTCATTGTGACGCGAAACTTCATCAGGCCGCACTAATCGCTTAAGTCAATTAGCTAATTAGCTAACAAGTGAATTCCAATGGGCTACTCGTCGGACAACCCGCTTATCCGGTCAGCTAATGGATTTGTATGATGAACTGCCCAAAAGTGAGCTTCTGCATTTGGAAGAGTTTACAGCGTTACTGGAGGCGAGCAGACAATATCAGGTTTCAGTGCTGGAGTTTCTAACGATGGGTGCTAGGGAACTTTCAAGACTTTTGCAACGTTCAATCAACGAAGTTCTAAAGTTTCAGGGTTTGCTCTCAGCAGATTTCGAGAAGCAACTATCGCACTCAAAGCCAAAACTAGTTAAGCATTGCAGACAACCTAAGCCATTCTCATCCGCGGATGTGGGAATAGATCGAATCCTCGGTGGAGGCATTTATACTCATGGAATAACCGAAATATTTGGGGAGAGCTCTACAGGAAAGTCTCAATTTCTTCTGCAGCTCTCTCTTGCTGTTCAACTGCCGTGTGCCATGGGAGGGCTGGAAGGCAAATGTGTTTATATAACGACTGAGTCTGATCTTCCGACACAGAGGTTGCAAGACATGATTGCGTCGAGGCAGGAATTCAAGGAGAACGGTGTCACTCAGGATAAAATCTTTACCGTAAGTTGCAACGATTTAGTCTCTCAAGAGCATATCCTTGATGTTCAGCTACCTATACTGCTTGAGCAGAATAAAGGTACTATAAAGCTTGTCATCATTGATTCAATTTCGCATCATATTCGAGTGGAACTACGAAGCAACTCTTTCAGAGAGTCACAAGATAACAGGTTTTACCTTGATCAGCTAGCTGAAAGGCTATTGGAGATGGCTAATAAGCATTCCTTAGCCATTGTAGTCGCAAATCAGGTGGGCGACAAGCCGTTGCCAGAACATGCGTCTTCCGCTCCACAGCAAGTAGAGGATTACGAGTACCAGGTTGGCTGGATGGTTGGTTGGAAAGATTCAACGATCCTGTTCCGTCAGAAATTCAACGAGCCCCGTACAGGATTGCCCAATGGTGCCGAAACCAGCAATTATTTGGATAATATCCTGTCGGATGATG
Organism: Torulaspora indica; assembly: GCA_931305995.1. NCBI lineage: Eukaryota > Fungi > Ascomycota > Saccharomycetes > Saccharomycetales > Saccharomycetaceae > Torulaspora > Torulaspora indica. The sequence goes on along the minus strand of CAKNUP010000002.1, from coordinate 531,570 downwards.
AGGATGCACATCTTATCGAACAGGAGTGGAATAAAGTCTCGAAGTCGATAAAAAACGGAAAGGCTGGGCAGAATCAAGCGCATAAAAGAAAGCTGTCGGATAACGCAATCAACAAGGAGCCGCCGAAAGAAAATAATCACTTTAAGAGAAGAAAACGAAAAATCGATCAGCATGTTCCTAACCTAGGGCTCACTTGGGCCAATCACATCTCGACTCGCATTCTACTCAGTAAAGTTTACAATGCCTCCCAACTCATCAAACGTGGCGAGTTGCATCTCTATAAAGGTAGTGATCCGTCAGCATTTTGGCAAGTACGACGAACGATGAAAGTTGTTTTCTCTGCCTATGCAGAACAGGGTCAAACGTCATTCGCTATTAGCAGAAGAGGTGTAGAGACGTTAACGGCTTGAAAGCCCAATAGTACAATTAGAGACATCTTTATGTAACAATAAGAGTCACTTTAGATAGGTAAGAATACTGATCATATCCACGAAAGCAAAACAAAATGTCAACAGTAAAGAAACATTTACCAGATGTAGTATTACAAGGCGATCTCTCATAGCTTCTTGAAAAACGGGTTGGTATCGCAAAGATCAACTTTGCTCATTATTCGATGTTTCAATGATCGCCTAACTAAGAGGGTTGATCAAAAGAGCAGAGAATTCATTGATCTATTTGTCACTCTCAATGACATGGTCGTCGTCGTCGTCTTCGATAGCGTTTTCGTCATAAGTCAAGTCATATTCGCCTTCAAATCGACTAATGTCATCTTCTATTGTGAATTTTCGTTTATTCTTTGCTTGAGTGGCATCTTTATCCTCGTCATCATTGATAGTATCACCGGAAGAGCGCTTCAATCTTAGACAGGTCAGATACAAATACGCCACACGTTTTCTCTTTTTGTTGAATAAAAACCACTTGAGACTCCAGAGGTGACCGGGTTCATCATCCATAAAAGATTTTGCCGGAGAATATTGGTAAATCACGCAATCCGATATGTCCATATGAGAATTTATTACCTCCCACATCCAAGCCTCGGGCTGTTTCCCTAGAGAATACAATGAGTTCTCGAACTTCGATATCATGGATTTGAGAGAGACCTTTATGAAATCGGTGGGTTCCAAAGATGAAAAATCGTGGTCTGGATACGAAGCATTCAAAATTGCAATCAAGTACGCAAACGTTCTCCGGCTCGCCGTTTCATTGATCGGTCCGAAGGGACCTATGTTTATATTGCTTTCGTAAGCGGAAGACCTTCTTCTTCCAAGGGACGACCTGCTACCCTGGAAGCTGTTTGCACTGCTGGTTCTTCTTATCTTGCCTCTCGCACGACTGGATGATTCTGTAGATGAAGAGCTAAGGTATCCAGAGTCACCTTGATGGACCAGTTCCTTCAGATTCTGATCATTCAGTTTATTACTTTTGAAAGCTGTTCCGTTTAAGCCATTATTGGGGCCATTATTGCCTTGGTTTTCATTAACAGACATCCTCCTCTTTTGTTCCCAGAACGAGTTGAAGTCATTCGAGTGATTATCAGACAAAGTCGCCGATACGGAGCCATTTGAATCTAACATAGCTTGCTGCTGGAGGGCGGCATTGTATCCTTCATTTTCTTGCAATAACGATTCCAGATGATGATCTATTGTCTTATACAGCTTCTTATCAGAGGCTACAGGCTTCGTGGTGAATATATCACATGCGCCCAGTATCTTGCAATCATTCGTCTCAAAGTTCAGAGTTTGATTGACTCGTTCTACATCCAATTCATCAATGAACTATAGCGAGTATTCAGTTAGTAACATCCATCTTGTGAAGAAACATTGCTTGTCAGTATTTAAACTGAAAAACCACCATACCTTCATTGCCAGTCAACCTCGCTGCTTTGATCTTCCAAAGATAATGATATTTGTCTCTTCTTAAACGCTTATCTAGCAAGTTATCTATTTCTACCCGTCAGATTGTTGCTTCTCTAAGCTGTCGGTTATCTCTTGTTCTCACACGCGAGTACTATTTCCGAGTAACGCGAAGGACCATGTGGGAACCCAATTCTCACGATAGAGCTGGTCTTATAGAGAACTGCGTTATAGATCACATGAAGCTATCAGGTGAGATCAGATGGATAAATATCTACGTAGAAGGTCCTTCGCGAAATGCGGTTTGTAGGCCTGAGTGTACAATGGTACTATCTCTTTTTCTTGTACTTCTCCTTGTGTATCCATTCAGACCCGATCAGGTTAGCGCCTCTTTTCTCAGCTAGACGAAACCAGCAGGCTGCTCTTGCTATATCTTTCTTTCTGCTTGCTGATTTTTTGGACCATATGGTTGCGCTCAGGCACATTGAGTCTATGTGGCCCAAGGATGCAGCTTTTTCTAGATACTTCAGACCATGTAGTTCATTTGGATGGTCCGGTCCGTAGCCTTTCAGGTATGCGATACCACATTCGTACAGCGCAGGTGCAATTGGTTCAGGCGCTATGTTAGGCATGCTGTCACTGGACTCCAGCTGAAATGGATCGATGTCACAGTTAAAAATTTCGTCTGTCTCGGAACTTACCCCAGCCGCCACCTTTATATGGCGGAAAGACTCCTTGTAGTCTCTCGGTACGCCGCAGCCATACCTTAAGGCCAATCCGTAGAGCAGAAAGGCCGTCTTGTTGTGCGCTAAGCAAGCTTGGCGCAGTCTGCTCGCAGACTCCTCCAGCTGTCCCTCATTTCTCATTTCAATTGCTGCTCTGATCTGGGAATTAGAGCTCTTTTTGAAATCATCTTGTGATTTGATGTCGTATGAATACCCTTCTGCTTCGCCACTGTAAAATTGCAGATGGTTTCGACTTTGCTGTCCGGAATGCGGAGGTGTGCTGAACGAAGATACTGGGACCGCGGGTCTTCTACTATCTAATGATAATTTTCGCTTTGGTTTGCTTTTGGCAAGGGGAGAATCGCTGCAACTGTCGACTTTATCTGTTGAATGGACTTCGAGCCGCGATATGGGTGATGGCACTTTGTGGAAGTCTGATAGAGAGCGGAAATGATGGGCTTTTCTCTTGATTTGCTTCGAAGAACTTTGGGGCGTTTGTGGTGTTTGTGGTTCGAACTGCAGGACAGGATTAACTGGAAGAATAAACTTCCTCAGTGGCTGGGAACGCTTCTTAGGAGAGCCCTCACCGGATGACTGCGGACGATTAATCTCATCGGCACCCTCTCTTATATCTAGCGACCCTCTGCTCTTGCTCGAGATAGGTGATTTAAAGAGATTTCTTAGCGAGAAGGAGGACTTCTTCTTATGTGTCTTGTAGGAAGGCGATGGTTCTTTCGAAACTTCTTTGAAAAATACCGAATCCATTGATGGAGATGAAACACTCTTTCTTGGGGTGCCACTACGAATTTCCCGCGATTTTTCATATGTTCTAGCATATGGGATAAATGACGAATCGCTCTCAATAGATGACTGGGTCTTAGGTTTGGAAAGCTGTCCGGGTTCAACAAAAGAGGTCTTGGTGCTGTTGGCGCTGCCGCTCTGGTATAGTCTATCGGTGCTCGAACTTATTAACTCATTTAACTGTGCAAACGGTTCCGACGAGGTAGGTAACACTTGTGGATCATGGTGAGCTTCCAGTCGTTCATCCGAGAAAAGCTGCGGATACTGGCTTACGAGGTTAGAATTTTCTACCCTATACCTTTCAAAATTCACGACTCTTGGATCTCGAGCTTTCCCATTCTCTCTCAAACTCAAGGCCTTTAGCGCTTCAGTTCCGTACTCCGCATCACTGTCTTCCTCAGCAAGGTAAGAATAGCGTGATTGGGCGACGTAATGTTGCTCGGCAGCTGAGCTAGAAATATGTCCTTTCAAGCTCAAGCCAGGAATCACCTGCTTTTTAACATTATTAGCCCCATCTTTGGAGGCAATGAAGCCCTTCATTCTCAGCGAAGGAAATTTCGATGCAGGCATACATATTATAGGGCCATTCTGTTGTTTTCTTAACTCCCTTACTCGAGTATTCTCTTCCTCCTCCTTCAATGCCTGATGTAATAAAGCTTCGTCTTCCACACTCAACTCCAATTTATCCAGCAGCCTTTCGTTGGTTTGAACTGTCTCGAAGGAAAGCATGCTTTGATTTCTAGCTACATTCAACTTGTGTTCGCATTCCTCTTGATACGTACATAGACTTTGAACATCATCATAGCGAGAGAGATCCGGAAAATACCCACTTTGATCTCTAAGTTCATCTAAAGGTGACGGTCTTCCCCAATCGGCGTTCATGTTCATTAAAGAATGCTCCGCATAAAAGATGAACAAGAACTAGTACTAACTGCAGCTTCACAGGCGCAATACAACTGTTGCACCCAAAAAACGTATGCTCGAAGAAGCGGATGCGACTATAAAGGCTTCTAATGGAAGGCACTAGCAATACGCAGCAACTCCAGATCACCTAGGTCTAACAAAGCGTGTTACTTCAGGTACCGCCGCTTCGTCAGGTGCGATTACTTCACTGAAGCCAAACAGCCCTTGCAGTAAGATCTTCAGCTCTTTGAAGAGATTCGCGATATCACAGGACAGTTTAGAGAGTTCGCCTAATGAATCAATAGCTGTCCTTGATTGAGCTCGTGTGTATCGGAACAACTTTCCTGAAGCCGATTTCTTCGGCTTCTCTTGTTGCAACGTAGCACTGACAATTAGTGATCATTTAGTGGGTCCGAAAGGGAGTTAGAGTCTACAATTTCATTAATACAAACCATACTTATCATATTTTAAAATCTTATCCCAACCAAATCCTTAAACCAGCGAAGCCCTGTTCGCCATCTTATCACTGACGCATTCGAGGTAGTGACATCCGAATACCGACCAGTGAAAGTTGACCACTGTGTATAAATGACGATACACGTTATCAAACTCTTCCATCTCGACCCCATGGAAAACTCTGTTATCAGCGTCGGAGGACATCATCGAGAAATTGGACGCTTGCGATTTTGAAATCGCCGGTGGAGGGCCTTGAGCGTTTTTCAAACTTTTCGCTTGTAGACCTATCAGTTTTTTAATCCCTTCTCCAGGTGGGGTCATGATATCCGGCGCCGTTGTTGAGCTTCCTGTTATGCAATTTACTGAATCCATGGATCCTTCGCCATTGATGTTACTGCAGAGGTAGATAAAATCTTGTTTAACCCTGCCGTCAACTGTGCAACAGGATCTCTTGATGATACTTTCTTCCAATGATTTGAAGACCCGATTCTCTAAAACACCATACACCTCGCTTAATGGCTGAGTTTGGCGAGAAAGCCATGACTTGGCGAAATCTATCTTGGTTGTATCCAATGTTGGCGTTGTTGTTAGTGCGGCAATGCTTTCGTCTTGAATATCTCTCGACTTGGAGTATTCGCTCTTCAAGTCATTGATCACTTTGCAGAGATGGATAGCAATTGACATAGTGTTTTTTGTCCATCTGCAATTACCATGATCATCGGTAATAATGCTGACTATCTCTTTCTTCAACCTTTTGGTTGTGTACGAGCTGGTGATATAGTTCCTTGTATCTTTATCAATACTGGTGTCGTTTGCAACAAGCTGCTTGAACAATAAACGGCATATTAGGAGGCAAACGATCTGTCGTATATCGGCCCTCAATAGTATTAGTCTTGCGTGGTCGAATGACAAAGATGTAGGGTATTCGCGAACCATCTTGCGACATGACAGTAGGCTGATTATGCTCCTAACGCACAGTTTGTAGATATCCTGAGGCGATAGCTTACCCTTCGGAAATAAATCATGACTGTCGCTTTCATCGAACTTCTTGTTGAACCAAGCCAATGACGACTTCAGATTAACTTTATTCGATGTCATTAAAGATTGAAAGTATTGTTTTTCAAACTCAACGGAGTTACTTAACAATGCGGTTCTCAGTATTCTTATTTGATGATTGGCAATATCAAGCTTCATCGCCTCCAGGATTTGAAACACCAACCTAAGCCCATCAATCAATTTGGAGAGTGTCTTTTCCTCTTCGGCTTCCCTGAATTTGGCACTCATCTTGTCCACCCACGAATCTCTCATTGGAGCACAGTGATGTTTGAACAGTTGCGCAAGCCAATCCGATAAGCTTGTCATGATCAGCGATCCTTTCAGGAGCTCCTGAACGTTCAATTCAGTGTCTAAAACATTGTTAATCACATGAGCTTCCCGCTGGGGGACAATTGTCAATAAAACTTCTCTGAGGGTATCAAACAGTGGCACCAACCGGGTAGTATTGTAGTTAAATAGCTCAGGTTTATGAGAGTAAACGTAAATTTCGTTTTCAACGTCATTCCAGTACTTGTCCGCTAATTGTCTTTTCTTTATCCCTCTCTCCCCATCTAAGTTAGGTCTAAATTGGAGCAGAGGATCAAAAACAATATCATGTCTCAGCTGTGGATTCTTGACGATCTCCTGTAGGTCTATCTCCTTCAAACACTGCAAGTTAATAGGTGGTAGTGGTGCAGGGCTCGTTGCTGCCTTTACATATTCTGCCCTTTCATATAAAGTCAAGTTCTGGTATTTTGGAATTGATGATGGCGCTTGATGACACAACAATATGGCTTTGCGTAATGATGGCTTGCTTCTGGTAGCGGCTGTAGCAGCGGAGGCTTCATCCGGCGCGAGCGATGCAAATAGGGCATTTCTTTCAGGCTCAGTAGTACTAATTGCTATGTCCTCCCTCTTGGCGTCGTTGGCCGCCGTCCTGTTCGTTAGCGGGTGACCCTGTCCAACAGTGCCGCTGTGAAATACATTGACATTCCTGTTAACCTTCTTCTTTTTCACCCCTGCCTCATTCGCCACAGGCGGCTGCTGGTGGTGGTAATGGTAGTGCCCAAGGTTATTGCAGTTGGCGAGTCTTCTCAGTGACGAGTGCGAGATTGTTGGAACTGAATGCGATCTGAACTTGCCCTTGACCAGAATCTTTAAGGACGCCGCGTCGACGGTTTGGTTTGGATTGATATGAAATGGCTGTTGTCGGAAAGCGTTACTGAACGTCTGTTCTGTTGAATTGAGTGGTCGAAGTACCCTGTTCCCCCGTTCTTCTCGCAGAAACTGTCCCGTCTTGGCGTCGAACTGTTTGAAAAGGCTTGGTTCATTATCATTATCTGCATTCATGTATTGGCTATCGTGAGGCGTTACGGTCCCTCCAGTTATCGCAGACGGCGCCTCTATGTAATCCTTGCGTAGCATCCCCTGCATTCCCACATTCTCATTATTCTCATCATTATCATTAATATCCATCATCGTCTCCTCCTCATCATCATGTCTCAACCGCGTAGCACGAGAAGGCCTCCTTATTTCCGAAACCCGCTTATCACCGTTGCTCTCCAGCTCCACATCTTCACTACTCATACCTCCAGAAGACGCTAACGGAACCGATTTTCTCGAGCCGCTTGCTGTCGTAACCGTCGGCGTCCCGCCCCCTCCACTCGAAGAAGACGACGAACCCGGAGGCGGACCTGAGCTGACAGTGGTAGCCTTTGCAGCTGTAGGAGACGTGGACGCCGCAGCAGCACTCGTATGCGTCCTAGGCTGTTCCATCAGTACGTATCCTAACTAGTCTTGTTGTTCCCAGTCTGCTATGTTACAGTAGAAAGCAATATAATAAAACTCCAAAGCGCTATTCCGTAAAACCTCTTCAGATAGGGAGAAAGTTGAGATGAAACCCCTATCTTAATAAAAACTGTTTGGGTATCTTATCAAAGATTTGGCAATGGTTCAGTAAGATATTCCTCTAGTTCTCTATCCTCCGCTACCTCTTTAATTCTTCCCTTCCTTTCAGACTCGTAACTTCCTCTTCCTGCCCTGCTGCCTCTTCCTTTTCCGCCACTGTTTTCTTTTTCTCTTCGGCCTCTGACGCAGGTCGGCTGGAAACTTGATGAAATACGATGACGAAAATCGAATAACAAAGAGATTATAAAGATCGGGGAAACTAAGAGACGGTTGCTAGTGATATTTACAAGAGATGAGTGGCGACTGGTCTAATGGATACAGAGGCGTAGTTTCTTGCTTGTAGTAAGCGTGTAGTTGCATGAACCCCTTTATGACATGTACCTCATCTTGAAGGGCTTATGTAAGACAGCTTGTTGAATTATGCGTCATCGTTACCCGGACATAACTTGCAGTTTATCAATGTTTCCCTTACTTTGGTGAAGTCGTTGTGGTGAAAGAGCATACGTTCAAACAAAACGATAAAAAGTCGTAAGCACTAATAATACTGCGTAAGAAGTGAGGCCATGAGACTTTGTAGTAGTGGTTGTAGAGCATAGAACATAAGCTTGTATGAAACTCGCTATTGTAGAGCATAGAACATAAGCTTGTAAGTGACAAAACCCGATTGTAGAGCAAGAACACAATTTATAATTGACAAAACCCGTTATCATTATGAAATACTAATATACAACAGAGACTAATTCTCCCCTTGTCTTTCGACGTTTTGAGCTTATTCTTAACCACCGAAACCGTACAGGGTTCTGCCCTGTCTCTTCAAGGCGTAGACGACATCTAGAGAAGTAACAGTCTTTCTCTTTGCGTGCTCGGTATAGGTGACGGCGTCTCTGATGACGGACTCCAAGAAAGTCTTCAAAACGGCTCTGACTTCTTCGTAGATCAAACCGGAAATACGCTTGACACCACCTCTTCTTGCAAGTCTTCTGATGGCAGGCTTGGTAATACCTTGGATGTTATCTCTAAGGATCTTTCTGTGACGCTTAGCACCACCTTTTCCAAGACCTTTACCACCTTTTCCTCTACCAGACATTATTGATTATTGTTTGAGTTGATTTGTTTGTTTGACTGACCGGGGTAGCGAGAAAGATAGATGAAATAAGAGCCTACTTATATACGCGAAATGGTATCCTTTCTGCGATATCCCTCATTCTGTGTGCGAGTGGCAATGGCGAATACCCATACAGAAAACAGGCGAAAACGTTCCTCTTTTTTCCCATCGGCTTTGCAGTGCGAAATTCCTGGCACGGATTAACTATGGTGAGAGACGAAAAAATTAGAACGGCACAACCCATGCTCAGGATTTCGCGACGACACATAGTTAAATCGTGCCAGGAATTTCGCACTTTTCCCCTTGTTGAAACACACAGAGTTGGGTCGTTTGAGAGAGGAGAAAACGCCGCAAAATTTTGCTCCTGTTTCCTATATAAAACGAGAGGTGTGTGAGAAACTCTCTTGCAGCTTACTCGTACTCAACAAACACAAGAACAAAGAACAACAATGGCAAGAACCAAGCAAACAGCAAGAAAGTCTACTGGTGGTAAGGCCCCAAGAAAGCAACTAGCTTCTAAGGCCGCCAGAAAATCCGCCCCATCTACCGGTGGTGTTAAGAAGCCTCACAGATATAAGCCAGGTACTGTTGCTTTGAGAGAAATCAGAAGATTTCAAAAGTCTACTGAACTTTTGATCAGAAAGTTGCCTTTCCAAAGATTGGTCAGAGAAATTGCACAGGACTTCAAGACCGATTTGAGATTCCAGTCTTCTGCTATCGGTGCTTTGCAAGAATCCGTCGAAGCATACCTAGTGTCCTTGTTCGAAGACACCAACTTGGCTGCTATCCACGCTAAGCGTGTTACCATCCAAAAGAAGGACATCAAATTGGCCAGAAGACTAAGAGGTGAAAGATCATGATTGGTTTTTGATTTCATCCTTCTCGTTTTACTGCAGTTTTTTCCTGACTCACCGCTTGATTAAACGCAGTTGTACTATAGTTATGTGTATCTAGTTGATGCCTACGGAAATTTTCGCTGGAAATGGGCTCTAATTTGGTGAGACAGCGACAAGGCATGGAGACCTTCGCATCTACAAGTTTTATATCGTTACAACTCTATATAACGTTTTGAAAAGTTTTCTACTTTGAAACTCGATATTACTAACGAATAGGTTGAGCAATGTGGCCTGATGAGCCAATAATTAAGATTTGCGGTCTGCAATCTGTAGAGGCTGCCAGGAAAGCTATTGAATGTGGAGCAAGTTTGATCGGGATCATTTGCGTGCCGAACAGGAAGAGAACTATTGAACCTGAGGTCGCTAGACAGATATCCGCTCTAGTACATGACAAGACCTTCAACAAGAGCGGGACCAAGCTGGTTGGCGTATTCCGTAACCAATCGGTAGAGGATGTGACTAAAATCGCCAACGATTACAATTTGGATGTAATACAACTGCATGGAGACGAATTATGGACCGAATACCGGTCATCGGTGCAAAAGCCTATCATTAAGAGGATGCTGTTTCCGCAGGATTGCGCTGAAGTAGCTGATCTATCGCGTTCTGGCAATACAGATGTGCTGCCGCTTTTCGATTCGGAAGCTGGAGGCACGGGAGAACTGCTGAACTGGCAAGGTATCACTAAGTGGAGTGAAAGCGAGGGAGTAGGATCTAAGTTTCTCTTGGCAGGAGGTATCACGCCTTCCAATGTCTATCAAGCCATGTCTCTCAAGGGAGTGATAGGAGTGGACGTAAGTGGAGGTGTTGAAACCAACGGATCGAAAGACTTGCGAAAGATCGAGCAATTCATCGCAAACGCTCGCAGATAAGCAATGGCCAAGTCTCTAGCATTTAGGTTATAGTATATTACACGAATAAGACTATACTACTTTCCAGCCTAAGCAGAACCAGAGATAAAGAACCATTTATCGACGGACTTGTCGATTGGAGCATCTGGCTGAGGAGCTGCTGGTGGAACAGCGGAAGCAGCAGAAGCGGAGTAACTTGGAGAATCAGTCACAGTGGTGTTAGTCAAAGCGATTCCCTTGTTGTTAGCCACTTTACCGGAGATCAATTGCTTCCAAGACTCGTGAGTTTCCCTGATGATGTCCAAAGCATACTTTTTGTTCTTAGCTTCACCGGAGAAAGCGAATTGATTTTCTGGCTTACCATCTGGGATCTTGTAGATTCTGAACCACTCGTTCGTAGCTCTTAGCAAACCTGGGAAGTATTTCTCGACGTCCTCAATGTCGTTCAACTTTGGTGCCAATGGATCGTTGACATCGATAGTGATGACTTTCCAGTCAGTTTCTCCCTCGTCCAACAACGCCATAATACCCAGCACCTTGACTTGCTTGACTTGACCTGTGTAACCGATGGTCTCACCGATTTCCAAAACGTCAACTGGATCATTGTCACCAGCAGCTTTGGTCTCAGGGTGAACATGGTTTGGATCTTCCCAAGTTTGTGGGAAAGCACCATAGTTGTGAATGTAACCATGGTGAGGGAAACAGTTTCTGACGTATCTCAATTTACCCTTCTTGGTATCTTGGACGATTGGATTTAGATCTGCCTCCTTGGTGATTTCCAATTTACCGTTAGTCCAACGAGGAATCTCAACGACCATGTTGAAAATTTGCTTCTCCTCATCAGCGTACAATGGAATGTCGTGGAATGGAGACACTGGCTTCCCGTCGTCCTCAATGTAGACTTTATAGTCCAAAGTGTTCTTAGCACCGATTTGTCTGGTTGTGTAAGCCATTATAATTAAACCAATACTCAATTGAGTCTGTACGCTGATCTCAAAAGCCAAGATCGTAAAATTGATGCGAAATCTATTCAATAATGGGTGGTTTTATACTGTAGATGGCCGGCCAATCCTCGCTTCCTCTAATTTTTTTGGCGTCGCCACACTTAGAGCCATACGATCTCGAGGAGCGAAGCCATATAAAAACAGCACAGATGTTGAAGCCAACTAAACGTGCTTCGATTGCTTGGATTAGGATGGGCGTAAGAGCATCTTCTTCGAGCCAGTTTGCAAGTACCCGGATGGCACTTGGCCGGACACGTTTCTAAGTTATGCTGATCTTGAGAGTGAACGTGTTTTAAATTCGGTGCAGCCGTGGAATATCTAGTTCCATGGTAGACGTTAAAAAATATGTTTTTCAACATCAAATAAGTGCTTCTATGGCCAAGTTGGTAAGGCGCCACACTAGTAATGTGGAGATCATCAGTTCGAATCTGGTTGGAAGCATTTTTTTACACAACAGCAGTCTAGCGTACTGCTTTAAGCACAACGGTTCAAGAGCATTGATGCTAATCTTATTCTCAAATACCGAGTACGAATCTTGAAATCTAACGTAGCTATCTACACGTCCTAACCTGTGTTTTTTGTAATCTGTCAAAGTTCGCCTTGATTGGCTAAAGAGTTTCTAATTGTTGGAAGGTTTCTCAATTTTCTCCACGGTGTAAGAACCCTCACTCCACTCGACGAGATTAGCCAGCAATTCTCCACTGTTGTGTAGGGCCCTGATGTCATCACTGCCACCTCTGGACTTGCCATTGATTATGAGATTAGGAACAGTGCCTCTTCCGGTCTGCTTTTCTATGTATTTCTGCAGCGCTGCTCCCTTATTGTGCATGTCTAGTTCGATGACCACGTAGTTTGGCGTAAACCTGTATTCCTGTTTCAAAAGCTCCTTCAGTCTGGCACTGTATGGACAATAACTCTTGCTGAAGACGATGACGGGGGAGTGTCCCAAGATCATGGCGTATTCCTTTGCGGGATCAAACTCGGCATTCGCGCCATTGCCTGCAGCGTCGCTTCCCTTCGCTCCCTTTCGACTAATGCTGTCATCTTCAGGAGAACTAGCTCCATTTTTCACCTCCTGCTTGATCTTGGCAATCTCCGCGTTCACTTTAGTGCTTTCTTCGCCTTTATTCTTCTTCGCCTCTGCGTTCACCTCTAGTTCACCGCTGTTGTGAACCGCTGTACCGGCAGAAGTTAAACCAGCCTTGTCACCAGAAGTCGGGATATTGGCTTGCTCCTCGCCAAAGGTGATTGAATTAGCATTTTGCACAACAAAGAACACTAACAGTAACAGCAGTGCTGTAACACTAAGGACTCTCAGATTTCTCTTACCTAAGGAAACGACCATTGCACAGATACTATATGACCGTAAAGTCCTGGTTTAGAGTGAGTGGCACCTTAAATAGAGTTTAAAGGCCTTAAGTATTAACATTTCTTCGTGTATTGAAGTTTCACCTGAGGCTTTGCTTGGTCGGACGAGGTGCGAATGTTCGCGCTACACGCGACAGTCATAACGAATAGTATGCGATAGAGGTATACACTTGAATAAGTAGTTCGAGGCTAGGAGATATCAATTAGACGGCGATACTGCTTGGGCATGTGTAGCCTCCAGGAAGCTTAGCCGATCTTTGATATATTCGCACATAGATGCCCAATCTTCGGGACGGGATACTTTCTCGTCAAGATACTTGAAAGAAGTTCTCTTGACACATAGGTATTGATTCATAGCTCTGAAGTTTTCCAGTTCAAGGTCGTAGTAGTTTATTTTGCGCAGCGCAGTGTATGATCGGATGTGCTTTTTCTGATGGATGAGATCTTGATTCTTCCATAACATATACGGGTCGAATTTTGGAGTATTTGAATGGGCAAACATGACGTCGACTTCGTTGGGGTACTTTGGGTCACTGGCACCGAAATAGGTGTTGTAAAATTCTTGTAAAGAGTAAGATTTGTCAAACTGGATCACGGTATTGGATTCATATTTGGCTGCAATGGCTTTTGCCGCAGCTTTATAGCGCGTGTAGTCTTGGTTGAGATCGTGTTGTAACATGGCGACACCGCGGAACCCTTGGCCGTCTGGCCTATGATAGCCCTCGACACCTGTGGCACTCTTTACTTGATAAAACGATAACCCGTAGAAACTTGCTGCTGTGATAAACGTTTCCTTGTCACCTTCACCGGAGGCTCTCTGGGAAAATATCGGGTAGTACCAACTTGGCCCATTGACGTTGTAGTAGAGCGCAAGTAAGATGGTGCCCAAATGCTTAGACTTGCTGATTATTAGCTGACCAGATTCGGTTGACACATCCGGAATGGCGCCCTCCAGGTCGTGGAAGGGCACCTGCGACAGATCGTTCATATTCGGAGTGTACACTTGCGGTGGAGTTAGGTCATCGAAACAGTTACGTGAACGCTTCCGCTTGTCCACGTCCATACCAGCAATCTCATAGTACACTGGCTGAGTTGTTCTCCTCCAAAAATCCGGCCATAAAACGAACCCTGTAGATGCGTAAGGTTCCTCGTCGAAGATCTGATCCAGGGGTTTCACGGGGAAGTTATCTGCGTCTAGAAACAGCACATCTTCGAAACTGGACGCTATCAGCGCCAATGACTTGAACTGGTAACCAGTAAATTCGAAATTCTCCAACGACGACGCAGGCAGAATATCAGACAAGAAGATACACTTGGCGTTATACTGAGGCAGAACCACATTACAGAATTCCGCTTCTCCCTCGTCGCTGGGAGGAATGAACACCTCCACTGGTAAAGTAGTATGCAGGTTTCGCAGCGTCTTTATAACCAAAAGTGCCATCAGAGTAAACTTGCCGCCGCCCACGGTCACAATACCGCGACCTTTGTAAGATTCACTGGGCAGCACAAACCCATCTAGGGCCCCAACGTATCCAGCATGACTTTTCTTCAGCTTCTCCACCTCGGACGGCGACATGATCAGACAAGACGATAACTCCTCGCCAGTGAGCTTGTACCAGTCCTTGTAATCTTCTGGTCGAAACCCAATATCTCCTTCCAATTTACATCGCCTACTGTACTCTCTGGCTGATTTTCCGCTCGGCGAGTATTGCTTCAACAGCTCAAAAACTTGCCCGTAAAACTTCTTCAACCGCGCATTCCCATCGTACGGTATCCTCGCCGCTTGATCCGGCGCCTCTGCCTCCCCCTTCTGAGCTATTTCCAGGTACGTTTTCAGATACTCTCGATACTCCGACACAGAAAGGCTCCTATCCATAAACCTGCTGCTCACCACAACCAAAACACAAAACAGGATCAGAACCGCCGTCAGCTTCAACGCCTTGGCATATCGCCTAGGTACCAGCACCATAGTTCGCTTCTCTATCGCGGCAATCGACTACAGCCAACTTAAGTGTACAAAACACAAAATAAAAGACAAAAGTGCCAGCAAATCCTCAAACTAGGTTCTCAACTGCGACAACCTCGACTAAATCAACACAAACCAGCCCCCAGACAACTACTTACACCATTGCTCCTACCTTTCAATAGACTGAAAAAAGCTACCTGTTTTCCTCGCGGCTTACAGTACTAGACAGCCTCGCTGACTACGACGAACCTACAACAATTTACAAGACAATGAGACGCGGCCACGCTGATCCTGCTGACTCCCCCGAGTGACCATCGAGTCCACGATCAACACGCACCCCAGCTATTGTACTTCTCTCTGATCAGGGCTTATTTCACCTCTAATTGTGCTTAGCAGAGGCTGAGTTCTAGATCATCGTGCACGAAGATGACCTGGGTATCCTGGGATGCCAAGGATCAACAAGGGAGATCACTTCTACAAGGTTTAAGACGGGATGAGAGGTCTTGGAGGTAGTGTTGGAGGGCTATAAGCGTGGCTATAAGCGTGTAGATCTGTCAATGTCAGCCCAGGAATACTACCAGAGCGAGAAGAAAGAAACGGTATGTGGGAGTTAAGATTAGTGTGATTAGCGTGTATAGTGCGTGATGTGTTACTAACTCGTTACAGTTTGCCCGACCAGGCGCGCCTCCTCCAGGTCATGGCGCCTCGAACGAAAGAGGGGTTTTCAGCCAACCGCAGCACCAGCAACAGCAGTATTATCAGCAATATCCGCAGCCGCAGTATCAGCAGCAGTATCCGCAGCAACAGTATCCGCAATACTACCAGCAGCAGCCGCCACAGCAGCAGCAGCCTATCTACGTGCAGCAGCAGCCCCCCAGGAGCGGGAATGAGGACTGTTTGACCGCTTGTTTGGCGGCTTTGTGTATCTGCTGTACTCTGGACTTGCTGTTCTAACTACGTTCTTTGCGCTTCTTCTATTTACAAAACGATACCGCTAATTTTTTAATATGTCTTTAATCGAGAATGCCTACAGGAATGCCTCGCGCATCTTTGCTTTTGCGGATCGTATGGGTTGTCTGCAGTCTGCCGCGGGACACGTCCTCGGGCCGTAGTTGTCGGGATGCGAGGAGCCCTTGAGGCTTGTGTACTTCTTCTTTGAGTCTTTGCTGTTGCAGCGGGATCCAGCGTTGCGTATTCTGACGACGCAGCGACCGCAATAGGTGTGTCCGCAGGGAGCCACGAACGTCTTCCTCGATAGATCTCGGTCGACTTTTGTCGGCCGGGTGAGACTCTGGTAGGGACAGTGGAATTGGTACTTGGCGGTGAGCAACTCGAATGTGGCACAGCGATCTTCCTTCGATATGCCTTGGAAATCGTCAGGTATGCCAACGCCGAGCTCTACACCGCAGAGACAGCAAACGGCGACTTCTTCCCATTCATCTCTGATTCTATCATCGATCATTATTGTTCGCTTTTTCCCGTCTTCGGTCACTTCCATCGTGGGCGGTATCTTGGTGTTAAATGAGGAACTGTATCCCTGTGGTAATCCACTGCATTTTTGTAAAAATTTCTCCTCTTGAGGCCTGCTCTTCTCTGAAAAGTTCTCTACTCGAATGTCGCGTTCTCTGTCTTCTCTTTCCTGAATAGCGTTGACTATGCTTTGCGTCCGCGCTTCCTCGTCCATCTCATCGAAAACCGCTCCGGGATAGGCCATCATCGTGTACCGGCTGTTGGGATCGGCCTCATGCTCTAGCAGATAGTTAGTTAAACTCTCGCCCATCCCGCCACCTATATCAACGTGCAGGCCGAAAGGTCCTATTCGGCTAACATATTGCCTATTTTCGCTTCTTGGTACTCGCCTGGCCTGATCTGCTGCTACTATATTCATCCTTGCCCTGTAGGCGTTGTAAAGTTGCTCCAACTCCCCGTTGCACTGTTGCCACAGAAGCGGATCCAAATGCTGAAGTATTGATCTGAACTCGTTTACAGTCTGGGAATGAGTAAAAGCGCTCCTGATGTTCGGTGAAAAGCTATCGACCCTGGCCCGCAACTCAGCCAAGATTGAATCACCGTCGTTATAAGGACCGTGCTGTGGTCTGAAAAACTCCTGTCGGCGTCGCCTGACCAACCGTGCCGGTATCCTTCCTATAGGTGATGGGCGGTAATCGTCATCGTCGGCGTCGTCCTCTGGCGTCTGACGTCGAGACTGACTGGTTCGTTCGGCTGCCCTTCGCAGTCTCCGACGACCAGGCTGTCGCAGTTGGCGATAATGTTCTTGTCTCTCGAAGGATCGCCTCACTGGCCTGTCGTAGGGACTAGCACTTATCTCCATATATCCTCTTCCCGGCACGCTAAGTCGTATAGCAGGAGCAGCTCTGCGCTCCTGCACAATCATTAAACCATCATCCCTGCCATCATCTCCGCTATCGGCCACCGGTGTGTCCTGTCCTTCGTCATACACCATCATCCTAAGTTGGCTATTTCCGTTGGAGACAGGCTCTCTCTCGAGATCAACATACTCGGCTCCAGCATTCAATTCAGCCTGCCTGCTGGTTTCTCTGAAAATACTGAGATCATCGTCACCGTCTTCGTTTCCACCGGAAGCGCCATGGGCGCTCGCCTCACCAGACCCAGTAACACCCAAATTTCTTGACCGACAGTCATTACTGCTTACCCCATCGTCATCTGAGTCGCTTTCAATCAGTATAACGGACTGACTAACGTTACGATCGCCCACAACCGGCTCATCCGGCGTAACATTCCACCTCTCAGCCATTTTTGATCGTTTCGACTCCTGAAAAACGCGTCCAATAAATCGACACCCAATTCTAACACAAACAGAGCGGCCTAACCCATCTAGCCAGCCTTTGCCACTCACAAAACCTGTCTTTCCTCTATAAATTCGCCATCCGATGGCATTTGTAAACCGCTATTGCTTGGCGAACTGCCGTACGTCGTGATGATAATACCGATTCTTCAAGGTTCATCCAACTTTTAGTTTAAAAGCTTTATACACTTCGATTATAGCATCTGAAGATGAATGGCAGTAGTAGTATCTATTTTACAAGGCCTTCTGGCGCAAGAATGAAGAAAAACGGGCAATTGCGTCTATTTCTTCAACCCACTTCTCATGTATCTACCGATGACGATACAGTGATCTCTTTCGTAAGGTTCCAAAGTCAATTGTTCCAGAGGTTTGATACGTTCTTCACGTAGTTTCTGTACTTCTCTGGCAAAGACGGTTTCAGCGTCCACGGTGGAGTCGATACAGTTGGCTTTGATGGAGATGACAACACCACCCTGGTCTTTCAAAAACATGTGAGAGTTCAAGGCGATGATACGAGCCTGATCCGGCTGGGCAACGTCCGCGAACACACAGTCGACCATACCGATGAGCATTCTGTATTTTTGTGGATGTCTGGCGTCCTCGATGATGGGGATCACGTTAGGTCTCTTCTTGGCCATCGAGATAAGCTCTCTGCCCGGTCTGTGCGAAAACTCCACGGCGTAGACAACACCTTCTGGACCAACGACGTCGGAAACATGCGACACAGACGTACCGGAGGCAGCACCCAAGTACAGCACTTTCTTGCCCGGCGCAATGAACAGTTCATCTAAACCACCCATGATACCTGCGGCCAACTTCGATCTGAAAGGGTTCCAGACACGGTACTCAACCTTGGTAGCTGGCACACCGTCCTCCTTCGAAGGTTCCTCGATAGAAATTCTCTTTTCACCGTAAACAGACTCGCCCGGCGCCATATTCTTGGTCACCAAAAGATCCTCCTTACCCCTAGCAATGTACACACCGGCGTGTTTGTGTGGTTCCAGCACAACCTTGGCACCGCCCTTGGCACCACCTCTAGCACCACCTCTGGCGCCACCTCTTGGACCACCACGTCCGCCTCTAGCACCACCTCTTGGACCACCTCTTCCACCGCCTCTAGCACCTCCTCTTCCACCACCTCTAGCACCACCTCTGGCACCACCTCTTGCACCACCGCGGCCCCCAAAACCGCCTCTGCCTCCGCGAGCACCACCTCTACTACCTGGTCTGAATGACATTATTCACTATGCTAAATCGCCCAAAACTTCACGTAATCTCCTCGCTCGCGACACAATAACAACCAATTGCACCGATTGACACTAACTAAACAGCCAACAAACGCACAACAGAAGCTTAACTATCCAAACTCCTCGATCTAAAGTCGTCAAAAGATGAGATGAGCTTGGTATTAAAGCCAATTGAAAATTTTTCAAAGAAAAGAAAACTTTTTCAAAATTTCAAGATATCATCGTGGACGAACCTTCGATCTCAAATATGGTCAATCGACTACTTAAAGGATAAGAACTGGGGGAATAGCAGGTGGAAAGTAGCGATTAGAGGCGGTTATAGCGGGTTGATTGGGCTCTTGATTGTATCTAGGATGTCTGTTGTTGTCAAGTCTCGTTCGAAGTCGTTGAAGGACACTCCGTTGAAAAATGCTGATGGATTGAGTTTACAATCGGTTTTGAGTGATATATCGAGGAATAACCGTTCGTTGAATACTAATAGATTGAGATTGACTTATATCAAGGAGGGAAAACAGGTTCCGATCACTTCCAATGCGTTTTTCCAAGAGGGAGCAAATTTAGGGGATATGGAATTGTATGTGAAGGATCTGGGACCGCAGGTTTCTTGGAGATTGGTGTTTGTTGTTGAGTATCTCGGTCCGATCCTGGTTCATTCGTTGCTGTACTACTTGTCTAAGAACTCTAGTTTGGTGGAAAAGTATCATAGTCGCTCGAAACCGTACAATCCCTTTATGAACAAATTGGCGTATAGTTTGATTATGGGGCATTACTTGAAGAGGGAGTTTGAAACGCTGTTTGTTCATCAGTTCTCGCAGAGCACTATGCCATTGTTCAATATTTTCAAAAACTCGTTCCACTATTGGGTTTTGAACGGAGCCATTGCGTTGGGATATTTCGGTTACGGGTTCATTTTCGATGATTCGAAGCTTTTCCAGGCGTATAGTGCTATTAGAATAAACAATTTGGGTGCCCTGGTTGCTTTGTTCGCCCTCGCGGAATCGTGGGTGTTCTATGTCCACATAAAGCTACGCCTGTGGGGTGAAGCGCAAAAGAAGAAGGGAAATACTACGAAACGTGTGCCAATAAATGATGGAATGTTTTCGCTGTTGGTGGCTCCAAACTATACGTTCGAATCGTGGGCCTGGATTCTATTCTCGTTGATCTTTAAACTCAACTTGTTCTCGCTGATCTTTACTGCCGTCTCAATGGCACAGATGTACCTGTGGGCTCAGAAGAAAAACAAGAAATATGGAACCAAGAGAGCTTTCCTAATTCCTTACGTTTTTTAGCAAGGGCGTACGTGTTTATACGATGATTTATATGCTGGGACTATTGCGCTTCTCAATTTTGCTTCTCATAGCTGTTGAACCGACGGTGAGTGCTAGCTCAACCCGATATTAAAACGACATCATTCTCCTCTGCATGGAATCCGTCTGATCCGGCAGAGTCGTCTTCCTCAGTGCTTTCAATTTCAGTGTAAACACCCGATTCATTTAACTCGTTGAAAAATGCGCTGCGCAGCAATTCGTTGGCCGAGCTCCGCTTTTGTGGGTCCAGTTCGAAGCATTGCTCGAGCAATTGGAAGCACCAATAGTGGTCGGACCAAATCTCTTCCTGGTAGCGCTTCAGTTCATACGCTTCTGGTCCATCTGACGCTCTCTCGCTATCGGGAAGTCGTGGTTCAATGCATCGCTTGTTATGCAGTTCTTGAGATAAATACTCGTAGGTCTCGAACGCAATGCTGTAATCTGGAAATGTTCCTGTTTGACACTCTGCATCAAGCAGCTCATAGACAAACCCCTTGAGTCCGCCAGGAAAACCATTTTCCTTGATGTGCTTCAGGCCATTGACCTCAAACCCCAGCCCATGGATGGCGGCACATTTTTTAATCTTTTTCCAGCCGAATATTGCACAGAGTTCCAGCAATGAATCAGTGTCATCGAGACTTTGGAACATAGGAAACCTCCTTGTCAACAAACTCGAAAGAATCACACCTACCGACCAGATGTCGATCTTTGTTGTTTGAGATCCGCACTTCATCAACACTTCTGGAGCTCTAAAACCTCTGGTTCCTGCTCTATTAGCCCTCTTTATGCGACGGGTCTCATTCTTGGGATATCCCTTAGTCAGATCGACACCTGTAACATTGTTAAGGTAAACTACCTTGCCATTCTGTATCGTTACCATTGGCGTGGTCGCTCTATGATGTGGTGAGACGTTGGTATCTCGCATTATGCATGGGCAAAATTGGTCATAACTCCTCCTGTCCTTCAACGGGAGCGAAGCATCTTTCCCTAGCATCTCACCTGAATAATCCATCTGAATTTCTGCCAAACCAAAATCCACGAGAACGCCTCGGCCAAGTTCCGGATTATAGAGAAAGTTTGTAGGTTTCACATCCCGATGAATGATCTCCTTAGAATGCACAAAGCTAAGAGCTTGAAGCAATTCCCAAAGATACATCTTGATACCCTTGATCGGCAAATCTCTGTAGAAATTTCGAAATTCTTCATGCGGATAGTACGGCAGTACAGCGATTACCTGATCTCGTACTCTGGTCGCATCGCACAGCGGTCCCACTCTTGTGCATCCCGTCAACATATAAAGTAAATTGAGCTCATTGTAGATCCTCTGAGGAGACGACGTGACGTATATTTTCTTCAACGCAACATACTGTGAATCTTTCGACCAGAAATGTGAGCTAAACTTATGGCATATCTTCCCCTTCAGGTCCCTGGCCTTGTATACAGACGAAAATGTACCTTCACCAATCTTATCTATCACTTCGTAATCCTCTGAGAGATTCGGTATCTCACGATACAGTCTGCTCATCTCATTTTTGATCTCTCCTGGTACTTCTTCTGTAGAGGTGGAATTCCCGTCCCCTTCCATGATACTCGAATGTCAGCTTTAAAAGCTCCAGCTGGCTTCAAATAGACCAGATTAAGCCACGATCTAGAGCTTTATTGAGCTTTTCGCTTTCAAGAGATCATAAGACAGAAGAGCTTACGCCTTATATTGTCAACGCGAACACCAAAGAGCTAGATCAGTCAAACTAACAAGGCTCTCTTTGCTTGACAGGTTATGCTTCTTGACCAAGGTGCCATTCGAAATACCGGTCAACCAAATGGCTTACGACTTGGAGACTCGGAGCTTCAGGAGAGATCAAGAAGCAGGAACCTCCAGTTTTGAATAGATCATAGAGATTTTAGTCCTTCAAAAGACCTACAGGTGCAAATTGACTGCGAAACTGTTTGCTAGGATCTACTTCCTTGTAGGGAGCTTCGGACGGCCAGAAACTGTTCCGTTAATCTCTGACACAGCATTCTGCTGATTTAGCCGCCAAGCCGATGATTACCATATTGTACTAAGCTAATCTATACTTTGCCAGTTGGAGATGACTGTGGCCTGAAGACAAGTCTACTAACAGATATTCCTAAGTGACAGGTGTGGAGCGCGGTTTCGATAACCGCTATCAATACTGGAAGGTTTAAGTAGGAGTTCAAGCGGCAGAGAAGGTACCAGTTAGCTGAATAGAACTACAAGTCCGAAAGGAGGCTGAACGGCCGTTGCCGCTTCAGAAGAGACATCATAAGTATTAAAAACGATGGATTAGCCTTCATTCGAGAATTTTCGGAGGCCATGGCTGAAGATCTCACGCTCTGCGAAAATCAAGAAGCAACAGCGAGCTTTTATTGCTCCTTCAGTTCTGTCCTTCTGAACAGTCGTCGCCGTTATTGTGTCCGCGATCTTAACGCCCTGTACTGTACAAAATGTGAATCGCACAACGCGAAGCATCTCAAAGCCTGTGGAGTGTAATCAGCCATCGCCGTCAATGATCTATTGTTCTCTCATCGTCGCGACTTTGCTATGCTTCTGCAGCTTCGCCTTCGGATCTCCCATAACTTTTGAATTGAGGAAAGGGCAAAGGGAATGTTTCTACACGCTCACGCCGGATGTTGGATGCACTATATCGTATTATTTTGCAGTTCAAGAAGGTGATGCCAATGATTTTCAAGTGGATTATAACATATTTGGGCCAGCTGATAAGTACACACCATTATTGAAGAGAACCAAAGAGCGTCAAGGTGAGTGGTCTTTCTATGCCGAGCATAGGGGAGAATATGCCTTCTGTTTCGAAGGTGGAAGAGAGCACAATAAAATTGTTGATCTAGAGATTGAGTACAAATGCGTTCGCCAGGATAATGATAGATCAGAAAGACGCAAAGCGAGGAAGGAACAGCGCAAACTGAAAGATGCCAGCGCTAACCAACTCCAGGAATCGCTAGAGAACTCAGTAGACAACATCGAGAGAAAATTGTATCTTCTGGAGCGGAATATGCAGTATTACAAGACAAGAAACAACAGAAATCACTATACTGTTCGTTCGACTAATCGGAGAGTCGCTTTATTTTCAATTTATGGTATATTTTTGGTAGTAGGAATGAGTTGCGCCCAAATTTACATGCTGCAGTGGTTTTTCAAAATATCCAGAAAGCAGGCTGTATGATTTGCTTCCCAAAGATAACTAACTATGCAAACCTGGGCTCCAAAAGAGTTTGACCGCAGGGAATATCGGAAAGACCTTTTCCATAGCTGAAAGCAACCTTGCCTCCTACAATGGTCTTGACGACTACGCCATCCAGTGCTAATCCATGATATGCCGTCAGTTTGTTTTTGAAATAAACCGACGAGTTATCAATGCGTTGCCTCGCATCCGTGTCGAAAATTGCGATGTCTGCGTCATATCCGACACGTAGGAAACCTTTACGATGCTGCAGACCAACTTGCTCGGCGGTATTTTCGCAGCACCATTTGACAATCTCCGTAAGCGATACTACTGGTTTCATTGAACGTCCCTTAGTATAGAGAAGAGATAGACCCAACCCAACCGATGATATTCCGCCCCAAGCACTAAAAAAATCACCTTTGGCCAGGCTTTTGAGCTCAGGAGTACAAGGCGAATGATCGCTAACCACAGATGTGATCACACCCTCACGGACAGCGTTCCATAAGGCAACACGATTAACTTCAGTCCGAATTGGAGGACAGCATTTGAAATGAGTTGCGCTTCTAGGAATATTCTCCGCTGCTAGACTCAAATAATGAAAGCAAGTTTCAGCTGTTATTGGTAAACCTTCCTTACGGGCCTGACGTATTATTGGAACCGCGTCCATGCTAGCCAGATGAACAATGTGTACTGGCGGCACTTTCCCTCCGTTTTTTTGCAGCATGTCCTTTAAACATTTCAGAACCATTGAGATACCATCAGTTTCGAACCTGTCGGGTCTGGACAAAAGGAATGATGAATATAAGCACGGATCCACTTTTGACAGTTCCTTATCGTATTCAGCTGCGGTTTCCAAAGGCGACTCGATCACATCGTCATTATGAACAAGATGAGAAGGAATACCAGCTCTTGGTTCGGCTGGTGACAGAACGTGGGACAGCGCCAAGGAATCTCCTTGCTTTTTCGTGACGCCTTTCTTCCCGTCCATGGATCTGATCTTCCTGAGCTCGTCAGAATCAGCTATCGTGTGCAGGTTTTCATCAACCTGTAGTTCGGCATGAAATGCTAGCAGAGTCTTGCAATCCCTCAGAGCGCTCAAAGCCTTTTTAATATATGCTCTGTCAATCGCCGGGAACTCATCAACTCCGGAATCGATAAGAAAACCCTTGAAGCCTCGTACACCCGCTCTCACCAATGGAACCAAGTGGTCAAGATTACCAGGGATCATACCTCCCCAGAATGCTACATCACACCACAGCTGATCGCTGGCCGCATCCAGCTTGATATTGAAATTTTCAATAGTAGTCGTTGGAGGAATCGCATTCAATGGCATATCTACCACAGTGGTTACACCGCCGCTGCATGCAGCTTGGGTACCAGTAGCGAAGCCCTCCCATTCGGTCCTGCCTGGCTCATTCAAGTGCACATGCGAATCAACAAGTCCCGGTAGTATAACCTTTGGCGAGACATTTTCACAGACTCGAACATCGTAAAGACGAAGAAGAGGATGATTTACAGAATCCAACACCTGGTCAACGTATATCTCGACAATTTTACCTGAGCGACATGAATATAGGATGGTAGCGGGTTTAATTTCACCCTCAAGAACCACTCGAGTAGACGAGATGGCTTTTATCGAGTTTTCGGCAAAATCAGATACAGTCATTGCCTAATCCCTTTCAATCAATCTTAAATCTAAGCTGGAATCCACAATGGCAGTGGGAGTCCCAGATCTCTTGGCCATTTTTTGTCAACTGCTTATATGCTCTTGGAGATTCGCGCGCAGCTAGCCGGACGCTTTCTTATCTGGCGCGCATCATCAGATAAGATCTGATAAGAAGCGCCTTCTTAATAAAAGATTTGAATCTCCCTGTACTTGTATATCGAACTTTGAAAGTGCGCAGAAGTTAAGTATCGCAAGCTTATCGGACAACATCAACAATTTGCAAGCCTTGTGAGGGATATGTTTATAGGCTTTAAAATATGATGCTTTGTTGAGCTTTATGCTATCACTTTATCTGATTAATTACTATGTATAAGATAACCTACTAATTACTGAACTGTTGAAGGAACGCTAGCGCATCTGGAGTGAAGTGTACTCCCTGGATTTTGCTAGCGTATTGGACCAAGAATGCGTAAAAATCTTGAGAAAAGGCAGTTGTGTCAACGTTCGCTGACATGCACTCTATAATCTTCTTCAGTGTCTCGTCGGACATTGCGACTTGGTTGCCGCAGAGGTTGATTATTTTGATGAAGCCCATAAAAGCACTACTTTTCTCTTCTCGAGAGTCCAAGTTTTGTAGCGCTAGACACCATTTGCGCCAGACGAGATCTGATGCGAATGGACCCGACGCAAAGACCTCGGGTGTGGTGATCGCTAAGCGTCCAATTGTGACAGCCAGATTCTCCTTGACGGCCTGGTCGAGCTGCTGTGTTGGGTTTGTGAACAGATCCAGAAGAATACGACCGAAGTGTATTATATAATCACTCAAATTCACTCGCTCACCGATTAGACCTAGACACCAAATTGCATTAATCAAAGCAGGGACACCATCGGGATCATCATTGTGCATAATTTCGCTGCCAATGAGTTGTAGAAATTCAGGTAGAGAATTCGAGAGAATCCTTGGTTCATAAAAATAGGCAATATCTCCTAACAGTGCGAAACCACTTTGTCTGACTTCATGGACTGGATCCTGCAAGCAACGAAGTAGAACTTGCAAAAGAGTGGTGTCTGTTCCTTCTTGAGGGAAGAGGAGAGATTGAGATCGAGGGCCCAAACCTTGAACAAGACCATCTATCATATCAATTGAAGTTATAACGAAATCTTTTTCGGGGACGATAACCGTAGGATCATGCTGTGATCTCGTTTCCAGCTCTACACACTGGCACAAAATCCTGTAGGCTCTGTTGTAGACATCAGGGGCCATTGGCATAAACTTTTCACCTAGAGAGGTGGCAACGTACGACAAGCATTCCAGCAGAGGCCACAACTCTTTGTCATCATCTGGTAAAGATGACCACTTAGAAATGAGGTGTGGGAGTAGCACTTGCATTGCATGATCATTAAGCTCACACTTTTCAGCAAATCTTCCCACCGCATCATAAAGAATAATCAAATTCTTCTTCTTGTAAAAATCAAAACACTTATTGAAGCTGTTTAGCAAATCATTGTAAAGGAGTGTCTCGATCAATTCTGCATCACAGTTTTCAATAAACACCGCTACGCTGCTAATGGCAGCTTCCTGCACATCTTTTTTCTTATCCATCAAAGTATTAACGATTGGCTCCAAGACAGGAATCAAAAATTCAGTATGATCGTTCATTATCCACGGTGAGAACCTGCTCAACGTCCAGCAGGTTATTTTTCTCACTGGTGCCCAGATGTCCTTCAGTTGCTGTACAAGGAAAGGAATTAAAGTAGACAGCTGATCATCAAAATACTTCATTCCGCCTTCCGCCATAGCCCCCAACGCCAGGACAGTTGCTTCTCTAATATACCACCTGTCGGAGGTCAGATGCTCTCTTAGAAAGGGAAAAGCGACTGTCATTACGTCTCTCGGTAGAATCGATGTCAGGGCATCGAGCGTTGAAGCCGAGCATTTTCTCAGGCTCCATTGGGTATCCACGTCATCATCATCGCCATCTTCGTCATCGCTTTGATCATCACCATCCCGCTTCTTCACTATGCGGGGGGCCACAGGTTTAATATCTTCGTCCTTATCCTCTTCAAAAGCGTCTTCCTCATTTGAAGCTTCCAACATCAAGATAGAGTCCTCGCTGTAGACCATTTTGGCCAGCAGTACGGGGACTATATCGTTGACATAAGGCTGAACGATATGCTCTGGAATTTGGGAACTTGTGGCAAAACCATGTAAAAATTCGCATGCTTCAATGGCAACTTTCTCATCCTCTACAGTACCTATTAAGTGCAACATAAATTTTATAATACCTGGAAGATGATCGATGAGTTTGTCTGGCCTGGATTCAAGAAGCATTGAAAAGGCGATGCATATTTGTCCTCTGGTTAATTCGCTTTCATCGTTCTGTGCCAATTTGAAGATAATCGCCAAGAATTCATCCAACCGAACTAAAAAGCTCTGCGATTGCAATGGTATAATGTTATTCAAGCACTTGATGGACTCAGCTCTAATCACTGTCTTTGATGATGGATCTGATGCAAAATTGAGGAATGTATCGATCAGCAACTCAATAGGTTTGATATCGCCGCTCCATTTCAGCTGGAAAAACTGAGCGCTATCTTCCATAATCTTGGAGAGTGCTTTGATACTGGCTTCATTACCCTTTTTAGCCAGCTCCAGCAACTGCGAAAGAAGCTCGATACCCATAGGATCTTCACGGTGTTGTCTGTAATAGGTTGAGAACAACGTAGTGATGACAATACCGGTCACATTCGACACCAAAACGTTGTTGCTATTGTATAGACCATGGATAATATTTTTCTTAACGTATTCCAGGTTATGCTGCCCATGGATCAAACTACCTTGCTCCAGCATATTGTTTTTGAGCAGAAGACCTGCTGTCGCTCTGTTTGTTTGCAACTCCTCTGGCGAGAAATGCGACCTAAGCGTATCGTTTGTTTCGCCTTCAATCAACATATAGCATAGATAATCCAGAAACTCTGGTTGCAATTCAAAACTTTTCAGAGCCTCCATTGCTTGGTTCCGCTCCTCGTGATTTTGAGCCATTGAGCTCTTCAGGAGCACGCCCAATTGCAATAGAGAGTTTGCATCAGGCACCCACATCGTGTAATATGAATATCCGACGATTCAGAATGTCAGAAACGTCCTAATCAAGCCTTTACGTTGAAGTTCGATCAATCATATAGGTCTTACACTGCGATGCTGTCTATATTTTTCACCTAAGCTGAGTATCACATGACGAATTCAACCTATAGTGAAAAATACACTGCGAATACACCAAGATTTGCAATAATACGGGCAAGATATACCAGTCCAGCACTCTAGGTGCTGCGTAGAGGCGCTATGACTTCAATTGACAGCCTCATTGCGTTATATGTAGAACCCTCTTTGTACAGCTGATTTGTGATCAGTGTTCGCCGAGAACTTGTCAAGCAGGTGCTCAAATGTTAAAATACAGAAAATTATGAAGGATCTTTGTAGATAATGCAATAAATGTAGTTTACTTTCGGGCAACCTCGTCGAGCTGTGCCATAAGTTCATCCATTTTATCAAAAACGGGGTTGTATAGTCGATCGATTAGTGGATGACGCTTGATTGAACAACTTTGAGGATTTGAGTGCTGCCTTGACAGAGATAATGCGCTGTTGATGCTAGTGAAAGAGTTGGCTCGGCCTGAATCCAAGAATATCTGCTCAGATGAAAAAGATGTGGAAACCAGGCTGCTATGCTTGTTTTCAGGCAAGTTTCCTGTGTCATTGCCCTTCTTATCCAAAGCGGTATTTGATTCGACGGACTTACATATCGAAGTGGCGTCTCCGTCGGACGGTTCCTCTTCAACGTATTTTGAAAAATCTTGGATAGCCCTGGAAGGCGGGATAGCCGCTGTATCAGTACCTGCGTTGAATTTTGCATCGTGAAGTTGCGGTGATTCATTGGTCCATTCAGAAGATGATGGGGAGAAATCTCCAATGGTTGAGATCGAGTAATCAGAGTTGGAAGGCTGCATATTAGGTCCATGGGAGGATTGTGTCTTGCTAAAGGGCGGTATGGGTGCTTCAAATATTTTACGCAGATCATCGCTTTCTTCTCTCACAGACGCATCTGTCTCTTTTCGCAGGTCAGACGCCTTTTCAGAATTCGTGGATGTCGCGATGGCATCCTCGGGTGGTTGGGCTCTAGGTCGCCTAATTTTTTCAACAGTTAAAGGTGTCATCGCCGCAGTGCTGAACGAAACGTCGCTCACAACTTCACTAATCTCTTCGTCATCCAGAAAATGGGTCAGCTTCAGTTTAGCCTCCGAAAATTGGTCGTAATGTGTCGTATCATAATCCTCAGCGTCCTCATTGACCTCGATAAAACGATCGGCATAGCTCACTACATCGTTGAAGCTCACCGATTTACTGCTCTTCATATAGTTTTCCAACGTAGAAGATTCTTTATCTTTTCCGTTGACCAACTCATCGCTGCTTTTAGCATCACTGGTCCTGGGAGAGTCATCTAATGAAGAAGACATATTCTCGTTTTTCCAACAATTCAGCCTAGCCAGTCTCTCCGGGAATGTCTCCAGAATCTCAGCGGGCGCGAAACCAATTTTGCTGTCTTGTGATCGTTTGACCAGCCACCAGTACGAATCTTGATCATTGAGTAATGTGCATGATTCATCCTGTCTCAATTGACAGTGTGAAGGATCAGGCCCATTAAAAGCATACAGAGCATATAGCTTTTCCGGGTCTAACTCCTTTGGTGGTGTGAGCGGTTGATACTCATCGAACTCTGAATCTGCTTCAGAGTCCCCATCCGACCGCAGGGTCAAACTTGTCGTTTCCTCGGCCAGCTCGCCGTCGCTCTCAGATCCCTCAACCTCAGAGAGCGAGAGACGTAGAACTGGGTCTTCAAGCTCGCTTTCGCTCCGATCATCGCGTTTATCCAGCGAAGTGCTATTATTCATATCATGCAGTCTCTTTTCGATACTCTCCTCGAAATCAGAGTCCGAGTACTCGTATTCATGCGCCATATCTCCGGTCGGCGATTTATCAACGTCCATACTCCCTATACTCGTGTGATCATCCGAATCGGACTCCTCCCCTAGCTCTTTCTCTTGCTCTTCCTCCAATTCTCCCTCCTGTAACGGCTCATGTTTTCCCACCGAGTAATGGCTCGACGTATTACTCACCAAACTCGCTCTATGTTTCAGTGGCGACGAATTCGCCGAACTCTTTGTCACAACAACACTCCCGCTCACACTCTCGCTCTCATTATCAGTCTCGCTCGGCTTTTTCTTCAAAATATCCGAATAATTCTCAACCAAATTAGGATCTCTCAGTAAATCATGATTTTCAGCATCCATCGCCAGGTTGCCGCTCTCCAGGCCTTGACCTGAAGGCGACAACGATGTCATAATAGCCGCTATAGACGTCGTGCCAACTTTCGAACCAGAATTGTTCATTTTACACCAACAGACCAAGCTCCAGCGGTTGATCCCCTTCTAGCCGAAGAATCTTGCCGTTCAGCTTTCGTGTTTCACCTCTTTTTCCAAAATCTGTCGTCCTGCCTCCACAAACACCCTGTCAACGCCTGTTCCAGGTACCAGCCCCTCAAATAGCGTCTCAAAGACAGTCAGTACAGCGATCGCTGAGCTCCTTCCACCGCAACTAGTCCACCTAACTGTGGTTTATGTTGATGCATTCGTTACGCCTGCCGTCTAAAGACCCATTCTTCAACATGCAGTTACCCGGCCATCGCCAAGAGAAGTCAGATGACCTGGAAATGCTAGCTATTAAGCCTAACAACTAGTACTTTGAGATGAGATCTGGAGTGTTTGCCAGGTTTAGGATGGTTTAGGCCGTTGAATAATCGCTGTTGTTTGCTAGAACGTGTGATTATTAGCTTGGGAACGAGAAATGGGTGCTACTGTTGGACAGACGGATCTGGATGGGATTTTACCACTGATCGCCAGAGGTAAGGTGAGAGACATTTACGAAGTTGACGCTGAGACTCTGTTGTTTGTGGCTACGGATCGTATCTCTGCCTACGATGTTATTATGGATAATACAATTCCGGACAAGGGTGTTTTGCTGACCAAATTGTCTGAATTCTGGTTCCAGTTCCTGTCCAAGGATGTACGCAACCATTTGGTTGAGATTCCAGCGGGTAAAACCATTTTCGACCTTTTGCCTAGGGAATTGAGCGAGGCCAAGTACAGGGAGCAATTGGAGGGAAGGTCTCTGTTGGTTCACAAGCACAAGTTGATCCCGCTGGAAGTCATCGTCCGTGGGTACATCACCGGGTCTGCTTGGAAGGAATACACCAAGAGCGGGACAGTTCACTCGCTTCCGCAGCCAAAGGGCTTGCAGGAGTCTGAAGAGTTTCCTGTGGCTATTTTCACTCCCTCCACCAAGGCAGAACAGGGCGACCATGACGAAAATATTTCCCCAGCTCAGGCCGAAGAGCTGGTTGGTAAGGACCTGTGCAAGAGGGTCGAAGAATTGGCCATCAAACTTTACACAAAGGCTAGAGAGTACGCCAAGACCAAGGGTATCATTATCGCCGATACTAAGTTTGAGTTTGGTATTGACGAGAAAACAGATGAAATTATTCTCGTTGATGAAGTGCTCACTCCAGACTCTTCTAGATTCTGGAGTAAGGCTACTTACCAGTTGGGCAAATCTCAGGACTCTTACGATAAACAATTTTTGAGAGATTGGCTGACCTCCAACAAATTGGCCGGTGTCGAGGGGGTGAAGATGCCAGATGATATTGTAGAGAGAACAAGAGCTAAATATCTTGAAGCCTTTGAGTCTATCACTGGTTCAAAGCTTCAGTGATTTGTTTATTATACCCTATTAAATGCTAATGTTACTATTATCGATACCTAGTCTGCCAGTGATATTCTGGTCGAGGAAGTCTTTTATTGTAGTAGCCATGAATGGATTCCGGGACTTTGCCGATTTTCTTACCATTGACCACTTCGGAAACACGCTCTTCAACAGCTCGTACAAATTGTTCCTTCAGTTGAGAGTACTCTCTTTCGTATTCCATTGCCTGTCTTTCCAAAATTTTTTCGATGTTGACTAGTTCATTCTCGTAGTCCAATAAGTTCCGCTCGAACCTTTCCAGTTGCAAAGATTTTCTGGCCGTTCGTATCTGAATGTCTTGCAGCAGCTCAAAGGTCGAAGGCCTGGTCTCTAGATCAACGTCTACCATAGAATGGACCATGAGATTCAATCCATCAGAATAATACTCGGGAATTTTCTCAAATTTGCCCGCCTTGATCTTTTTTTGTAGTTCGAGATATGTCTTCGCTTGGAAGGGCGGGTGAAGCGAACACATTTCAAATATTACACAACCCAAGGACCAGATATCACTCAGAGGAGAATATGGATGATCCATTAGTACTTCTGGTGACATATAATAGGGTGTCCCAACATAAGTCGTTGCAAATTGGATACTAGCTTCTAGCGATTTGGCTAAACCAAAATCTCCTAGTTTAACCACAACTTGGCTATAATCCATGTTTCTGTGATTTTTGTTATCTTTATCTTCGTTATCCTCGTTGCTAAGAAAGATATTTCCCGGTTTAAGATCTCGATGGATGACAACATTTTTGCCTCTAACCGGCGGCTTCATACGATCATACATTGTCGTCAAAGGCAATAAATCATCTCCATAGTGACACCTGTACAGAGCCATCAATAACTGGGCCAAAATACCCCAAATAACTTTCTCCGGGATGTATTTATGTTCCTGTTTGTAGTGTTTGATCATTTGAGACAAATCACCCCTGGAACAGTACTCCATATAAAGATACAGCACCTCCTTTTGCTCATTGAAATCCCAAGAATAGAATTCGACAATGTTCTCATGTTTTAACTGAGATAGAATTGTACATTCAGCAATCAATTGCTGCCTTTCTTTACTGTTCATATGACCATATTTGATATCCTTTCGAACCATTACCTTTTTTGTGGGAAGATGAATTACCTTGTGGACAGCTCCGAATGAGCCTCTACCTATTTCTTCGAGAACTTGAAACTGGTTTGCTGGTTGAGCTACCGTCGGAGCACTTGGTTGCGAGGGGCAATACTCATTTGGTATTGGTCGCCTGCTATACATGACAAGCCTAAGAAGCTTTCCATTGTACCATCTTGATGCCTAGAAGATCCATATGCGATTTTATGAAGCTTTTGCGACTCCAAGTGAGACCAGATCCGATCTGATCTGCTCCACTGTTTATCTTTTACCTATATTGAACATTAAAGTCTTAAACTCACGTGACTTTAACGCGTGAGGTCTTCACATCGCTTGGATAGCCATCTTTAGTCCGCGATTGTTTCCAGCTCAAAAGCTGAGCTTCGCGCCGCCGAGAACGTAGACGGACTTTGCAACAATAGAGCCTGGATATCATGACATAACTGGTGAATTAGAATCGAATCACAGCCGACCTGCCCCGGTTGCTGACTATTCCAGTTATTCTCAAGGAAAACATTCATTTCTTGCAGTTTCATCATAATGCACCTAAGGACATCGTCGCTTAAAGGGTCATCCGATCCTTTCTTGAACTCAAAATATTCCAAAGCTCTGCTGAACACCAATTTGATGAATTTCAGTAAGTCAATCTGAATTAACAAACTGTTGCAGTACTGTTCGAAAAAAAGGATAGATCTCTTGGTGAAGTCTGAATCCATAATAATACTCATTGCGGCAGCATCAAAGGGACCTAAAGAATAAATTTTGATGAACTTCGCGATGAAATTTCCAAATTGTAGATTATCTTCATGGATACTGAAGAAGGGATTTATCAGTTCCTGATATTCAAGGACATTATTGAATTCTTTTGGTGAGAAAGCAGAAGCGGACTTTCCTATATTTGGAGCTATTATCGAGAAGCCCTTGATAGTCTGAATCATCTTGAAATTGTGGTGTAATGCAAATTGCAAATGATTGAACAAAATTTCTAGCCCGCCTGCAATGCAATCATCATCATATTTGAGAAACGTTAGAGCGAGGTGCTGTAAAAGCGGGTTAAACGTATCCATCTCAAGAGATAACTCAGTGATGATGGACAAGGATAACTGAACAACAGGGACTTGGCATTCTTTGTGAAAAAAACTGGGATCATCTTTTACATAAAGAAGTCGCCAATTTAGCTGAAGAAACTTTTGAGAATGAAGTAATTTGTTTAAGCGTACCTTATCGAGATGTGTCGAATGATGTATGACCAGAAAATAATACTTCCACAAATGCAAATTTTTGATGTTATAAAAAGTGTCATCATTCAATAAATCCAACAGCCAAGGCAGAAGTTTTGGCGGCAAAATTAGTGGATTTCCTTGGACTGAAGAAGAAGGAGGCTTAGAGATTGTAGATGCTAACGAATTCACAGATGTCTGTGACGCTATTGGGGAAAATGGATGCGATCTTGTTGTGGATGATGGGGAAAACCTATGCGATTTGATGAGAATCGACGATAATGCTTTGAAAAGGAATGTTATTAATTGCTGATCCAGAGCCGCCACATTATCGAGTCGAGTGAGCCTGTCTATAAGCTGTTCGTGAAACCAACTTGAACTTTCTTGGAACAAAGATAGTTTAAGTATAATGGACTGAGCGTACTTGTTGTGAAGATTGGATATCAAAGTCGCAACACTGAGATTCTGCGAACACCAACTACACCACAATGAAACCGATCCAGAGACCTCCAGGAGTCTGAAAATAAGCTCGAGCTTTACATGATCATCAAGTTTCATCAAATTGGCTTTGCGAAGAATTCCGCATTGAATCAGTGTTTTGTAATCATCTTTCAAAAAAAACTCTGAAATGATGTCACTGCTGTCCAATATCGTTGCAATACCTCCCATCTTCATAAAATATCTCTTCAAATCAGATGCATAAAATTTTCTATCAAACCGCAGAAGTGTGAACAGTAGTTCAGGATTTTCTCGAATGTCGTCCATCATTCTTAAATAAATACCTTCGACACCTAGTTGATCGAAAATCATTTTCATATTGTCATCGGAGAGCATAGAGATATTACTACCTTTTAACAGTTCTCCTGGTGACCTCGGAATTGTTTGTTCACCATAATCACTCAAGTTATCATGGGAAGCCAACTTGTGCTGCTCTGTGGTATGATTATTCAGGACCATAGAGTCTTTGAAGTCATGATCCCAGCGATAATTCAAATCCTCGCTCTCTTCTCTGAACAGTTCCAATCGATCTGCATCTGCGTTTGATAACCATTTATGTTTCAGCAGCTGAGCCGCCGTCGGTCTTTTGTACATGTTTTTTTGAAAGCAGTTCAGCAGAAACTCCTGCGCATCCTGTGACAAAGATGCGGGCGGTATAAAGGTATCATTCTCGATCGCATAGTATATATTAACATCCACCAGGTTGTGAAACGGCGGACTGCCAGTCAACAACTCTAGTACTGTTGCCCCCAGGGACCATATGTCACTTAACGTGGAGGCACCTCTATTGCCGATAATCTCAGGAGCCATCCAATTCAAAGAACCCGCCAGGGTCATTGCCATCGACATAGTGCTAACCTTAGTCGAAACCCCAAAATCAGCCAACTTGACCACGTTATTGGCATCCAACAACAAATTAGCCGCCTTGATGTCCCTATGAATTACACCTTGCTCATGCAAATATCGCAACCCGTTCAGGGTCTGCTTCACAAACACCTTTGCCTTTGATTCAGGAATTCCTCGGCCCCTCGATATAGCATTTTTCAAAGATCCATGAGAACAGTATTCCAGAATAATATACAGGTTATGCGATTTCTTAATGAACCCGTGGTATTTGACAATATTGATGTGGTTTAAATTTTTCAAAAGCCCAATCTCCGACATGATATCAGTAAGTTCTTCATCATCATCATACGTAACTTCCTTAATAGCCACAACCTGTTCCGTCTTTCTGTTGATAGCTTTATAAACTACTCCGTACGAGCCCTTCCCTATAACCTGTTTCAACTGGTATTGGACCTGATTTTTCCTCTGTCTTGGATGCAACAAGGGGGTCACCGCCCCATTCTGATCAACTTGCTGTGCTGGCGTCAAGTTTACCCTCTCATCACCATCCATTCCCACGTAATAAATAGAGGATCCTCCCACAGGCGTTCCGTTAATCGCCCTGTAAAGTCTAGATACCGTCCTCGAAATCACAAGTGGGTGGCAAAATTAGCCGCCCAAACCCTAAAAGTGGTACAAAAGTGGACCGAGATCTTGTTTAGTTGTTCGAAGTTGACACAAAAACCGAAATTGACGTACAACATGATCAGCTGGATAACGCCGGGTAACGTCGGGTAACCAAGTCATGTGCTCACCCCTAAAAAAAGGCAAGTTTCGGCTTAACGGCATAGCGGTCTGGAGTCATTCGAATGGTCAAGCCATTAGCTCATCGCAGTCTAGCCCTCTAACATGGACGTTTACATCTCATAGTTCATCTGTTTGAGTTGTTAGTACATAACTTGCGTGACTCAAGAGGTCACGGAGGTCACGCGGACTTATGTTTAGGAAGGGAATCAGGATGAAGCCTTGACTGTATATAAGGTGAACTTTGTACTATTATCATATGTTCAATGGGTCTGAAAGAAGTGTAAACCGAATATAGTATGCCTGATACAGCTTCGGAAGCGAATATTTTGAAAAGATTGCCTATACCTGATTTGAAGGATACGTTAAATAGATATCTTGACAGGATAGAACCTTTACAGGATGAGAAACAGAATAAGAGGACTAGGAAATGTGTTCTTTCGGATGAAAATTTGGAATTGATGCAAACTTTGCATGAAAAATTGTTGGAATACGATGAATCTTTGGCTCATGAGAATCCCAATTCGTCATACATTGAACAATTCTGGTACGATGCGTATCTTCTGTATGAGGCGTCGGTTGTCTTGAATTCTAATCCTTTCTTCCAGTTGCAGGACGATCCTACGATCAGGGATACTTCGGAGACCGGCACCGGTCCCTACGGAGTGTTTACTGGACAAGTTAAGAGGACGGCGAAGTTGGTAATTTCAATTTTGAAGTTTATCAAGGAGATTCGCCATGGAACTTTGACGAGAGACACTGTACGTGGCAAAGTTCCGCTTTCGATGGACCAGTACGGCAAATTGTTCGGTTCTAGTAGGATTCCGCCGGGTCCGGGCCAGGAGTCGTGTCATTTACAAACCGATACTACGTCTCACCACGTTATTGTCATGTACAAATCTCAATTCTATTGGTTTGACGTTCTGGATGTCAACAATGTGCCTATTTTTTCCACCCCAGAAGAACTGGAATGGAATCTGTACTCAATTATAATGGACAATGAGAAAAAATCCAACGATGGGGAAAGCGATAATACAACAAATGTGCCATTTGGACTTTTCACCACAGAAAATAGACGAGTTTGGGCCGATGTTCGAGATTACGTGATCCACAGTGCTGATTCAAGCAACTGGAAGAATCTCAAGATAATCGATAGTGCTCTTTTCGTCATCTGTCTCGACGATGTATCTTTTTACAAAGGCCAGGAGAACGAGCTGGTTAAATCGTTGTTATGTGGAACTTCGCAAATCGATTTGGATTCCGCAGACGCTGCCAGGCCGCTGGGCGTTCAACGAGGCACCTGTTCTAATCGTTGGTACGACAAGCTACAACTCATCATAACAAGGAACGGTAAGGCCGGCATAAACTTTGAGCATACGGGAATAGATGGTCACACAGTTCTGCGGCTGGCAACTGATATCTACACCGATTCCATTCTGAGCTTTGCTCGCGGAGTCACAGAAAACGTGCCTGACATCTTCCATGCCAACGGGGACATAAGTACTAAAAAGCCTTCTAGAGCGAATCTGATTACCATCCCTAGAAAACTGGAATGGAAAGTAGACTCATTCCTATTATCTTCTTTACATTTTGCTGAGACTCGAGTTTCCGATGCAATTTCACAATACGAATTTGCTACTTTGAATTTTGACAAATACGGCTCCAACCACATCAAATCTACTTTCAAGACTTCACCCGATGCTTTCGTTCAACAAATGTTTCAAATTGCATATTATGCTCTCTACGGTAGATTCGAAACAACTTATGAGCCAGCAATGACCAAGATGTTTTTAAATGGCAGGACTGAAGCCATTAGAACTGTAACACACCAGTCCAAGAAGTTTGTAAAATCCCTGTTTGATCGCCGATCGAATGATGAGGCCCGCATAAAGTTGCTGCAGCAAGCATGCGCAGAGCATTCACGAATCACAAAAGAATGTTCCATGGGTATGGGACAAGACCGCCACCTGTATGCACTGTACTGTCTGTGGAATGAGTGTTACAAGGACAAAATTCCGCTCCCACCGCTATTTAACGACAGGTCTTGGAGTCTCATCAACACAAATGTCCTCAGTACCTCTAACTGCGGAAATCCATCTTTGGCCACGTTCGGTTTCGGTCCAGTCACTGCCAATGGCTTTGGGATCGGCTATATCATCCGTGACAACTCAGTCTCAGTGGTAGTATCGTCTAGACATAGGCAAACCCATAGATTTCTCTCCTTGATTGAAAAATCATTCCTGGAGGTAGATCATATCTTTGAGCGACAGGAGGCCATGGCAAACGGAGCTGATCCCCCAGAGAAGAAAAGCCGCACATCTTCTATCTCTAAGGGCAAACCAAGAACCTACTCTAGCCTGAAATCAGATGATCTGCGGTTCCTATTAGGTGGCTACGATTATTTCGACGTGAGCGTGTCGGGATAAAACCATACTTTCTGCGAACATGGAGTGACTTCTACATACAATACAATACGTATACGATCCTTATGAAGCTTGCAATGACAAGAAGGGCTGTGCTACTCGCCTATTCTGTTAGTACTTTAGCTAGTCGTTTAAATCGCAACCTTCTTAGCTCTTTCTTACCCGGGCGTCAGCATTGATCTATCAGGAACTTCGAAATCGAGGACACAGAAGAGAAAAACTCGAAGGGGAAAAGTCGGACTAGTTAGAAAAGGGTAGGTAAAGTTGCTTATATACCCAAGAAGAGAATATAATTTAGACTTAATTCGAACTCTGGATTGATTCTAGGAGCTGTAAAAGGTCGTCTTGGTAGACCATAGCTGAATCAAAGCACTGAGTTTATTCTACAGATAACATTGTGGGTATATCTCTTTAATCATTGGCATCGAAAAACCGCGGTTCCGGAAAATCGATCCATATGGACTCAAATCGATCAGCGACAGCTATGAACGAGCATTCTAAAGAGCGGCTGCCGCATAAGGGTGTCACATCCACAGATACAGGAAGTCGAAGTGATCAAGTTAGAGCGAATGAATATGCAAATTATGATGATGGTGATAACGGTTCTCATACTATCAGTAGACCTTTATTGAAATTGAAATTGCTTGATTCACTGCGTCAGGGGAATTTTGATAACCTCAAGCAACTGATTCATGACCAGTTTCAACCGGCTGATGATCCTAACGTCAAGGCAGTCAAGAGTCTGACTTTACATTACGCCGTTCAAGTGGCACCTTTGAGTCTGATTAAAGAAATAGTGCAAGAATGGTGCAAAGACAACCAGAAAAAGACTGAAAAGCAAAGCGTTGTGTCTTTGAATATTAATCAAATAGATGAGAATGGTAATACGCCGTTGCATTTAGCTGCATTCCAAACCCGTGGTGATGTGGTTGCATTCTTAATGGACCAACCAAATATAAACGATTGCGTACTGAATAACTCGCACTTGCAACCTATTGAGGTGTGCAAAAATTTAAATATTGCACAGATGATGCAGGTAAAACGGGCCAGTTACGTGGCCGAGACCGCACAAGAATTCAGAACTGCGTTCAACAACAGAGATTTCAGTCATTTGGAGTCAATTTTAAGCGCTCCCCGTAATGCAGAACTTTTAGACATCAATGGTATGGATCCTGAGACTGGCGATACTGTATTGCATGAATTTGTGAAGAAAAGAGACGTAATAATGTGTCGGTGGCTACTCGAACATGGTGCTGATCCGTTTAAGAGAGATCGCAATGGGCGGCTGCCTATTGATCTAGTCGGGAAGGTGAATGAAAGTAATACTGCTACAAATACTAAGGTGGCAATCGAAGTGGAGTTGAAGAAACTCTTGAGCAAGGCAGCCAAGGAGCAAAGTGTCATTGATGTCACCAACAACTTGAATGAACCACCCACATATAAAGGATACCTGAAAAAGTGGACGAATTTTGCACAAGGCTATAAATTACGTTGGTTTATCCTCAGCAAAGACGGGAAGCTTTCCTACTTCAAGGACCAGTCGGATACCAGGAATGCTTGCCGTGGCTCATTGAATATGTCTAGTTGCTACTTGCATCTTGATTCCTCCGAGAAGCTAAAGTTTGAAATCATCGGTGGAAGCGATGGGACTATCAGATGGCATCTGAAAGCGAATCACCCGATTGAAACGAATAGGTGGGTTTGGGCCATTCAGGGTGCCATAAGGTTTTCGAAGGATAGAGAAATGATGACTAGGAGCGGAAATATTCCACCTTCTCTTGCTATGAGCAGAGGAGCCTCTCCTTCAACGACTGTGCAGAAGTTACATTCTTATGAAGCTCAGCGTCATTCCTCTCAGCTGCATTTGAGTCAAGAAAGGAGAGAGCCGTCAGCGGACTATCCTCAAGCAAAGCAGCACAATAGAATTCCCTCATCGTCTTCTTCGCGTGGAAAGCTAAGCTCCACTCCGTCAGTCACATCAAGCGATATGGGTTTGAGTGAAAATCTAACGGAATCGGGCAAGATGTACGTTAACAAAATTCTCGAGAACCGTTTGGAATCGAAATCGACTTCACGGGCTTCCTCGATCAAAAATTTTGGAGCGGAGTTCCCTAACAAAGATGCTTACATTGCTAGTGGCCATTCTTCCTTAAAATCTAACGTAGTGGATGCCAATAGTAAGGAGGCTCTTCCTGGCAATCGTTCAATCACAGGAAGCGAGCTCAACTATGCTGATGATCAGACAGCCTCTGTTGACGTCGGGACTGTGTCTGATGACGAAGAAGATATCGAAGAAGTTACCAAGGACGATGAGGATGTAGCAGTTCAATATGGTCCTTATGCGGCGAAATTGGCTATTTTGCAAAGGTCTATTTCTATGGATTTAGCTTCTCTCACTGAACTACTGGATTCAGGAATTCCTGGTAAGGAGGAATATGAAACCATTCGTAAATCGCTAGCTTCTGTTTTGGTAACTTTTGAGAAGTTGAACTCCTTGACCTCAGCTAGAGACAAAAAATTGGTCATGATGCTTTCTAAACAACGAGATGTCAATAATGTTTGGATTCAATCTGTCAAGGACTTGGAAATAGAGCTGATTGAAAAAAGCAACAGATTAGCATCTCTAGATAAGGAGAGAAAAAATCTGAAGAAACTCCTGCAAAAAGGCCTTCTCGATGCTGGCGAAACATCAAACACATCACTTCCTAACCTCAATGCCATCGAGGAGACTCCAAATGCGCTTGATCAGATTGCTAAGTTTATCGACGCTACAAAAGATGAAGATGAAGGTTCCGAGGCTGATGAGTTCTATGACGCAGAAGAATTGGTTGAGGCATCTACTACTGAACCAGAATTGATTGAGCCAGCTGAGAGGGAAGAAGATAAAAATGTGCCTCTGCTGGCGAAACAGAAAGAAATGATTACAGAGGTTCATCCGGTTAAAGGGCACAAAGTGCCATCATATGAAGAAGCGGAAGAAATGCCATCTGAGGAGGCTATGAAGCCTGGTGCGATGGATGAAAAAACCATGGCAAAGGAAGAGGAGCATAAGATATTCGCAATCGTCAAGACAGGTGAGCAGAAGGAAAAAGCTAGACTCCTGATGGAGGAAGGCTCGTATCTAGGTTACGAGGACGGTATTAGGCGCCGATTGAAGCTTGATAAAGACGATCGGCCATCTATAGGTCTGTGGTCGGTGCTTAAATCTATGGTTGGTAAAGACATGACAAGGATGACATTGCCAGTGACGTTCAACGAACCAACTTCTTTGCTCCAGCGTGTTGCAGAGGATCTTGAATATACCCACTTACTGGATGAAGCTGCCACTTTTGAAGATTCCACTTTAAGACTCTTGTACATCGCGGTCTTCACCGCATCTTCATATGCCTCTACGATCAAAAGAGTTGCCAAGCCATTCAATCCTTTACTTGGGGAGACCTTTGAATATGCAAGACCAGACAAACACTACAGGTTTTTCACCGAGCAAGTTTCGCACCATCCACCCATTTCTGCTACCTGGACCGAGTCGCCTAAATGGGACTTTTGGGGTGAATCCAACGTCGATTCAAAATTCAATGGCAGATCCTTTGCATTCAAGCACCTAGGGTTGTGGTATATAAAGATGAGACCGGACAATAAGTCTCCAGACGAAATTTACACCTGGAAGAAACCAAACAACACAGTTATCGGTATCCTCGTAGGTAATCCGCAGGTGGATAATCACGGCGATGTGAAAATCGTCAACCACATGACGGGCGACTATTGTATGCTAAATTTCAAAGCCCGCGGCTGGAGATCAAGCGGCGCCTACGAAGTGAGAGGCGAAGTCTTCAACAAGCAAGGTAAAAAAATGTGGGTTCTCGGCGGTCACTGGAATGACTGTATCTACGGCAAGAAAGTAACATCTAATGATAACGAAGACTTTGCTCTCCAGAAGACCACACCCGCGTGCTCCCCAGCAACCACCACCGGACCAAACTTCGACGGTACCAAGTTCCTCATATGGAAAGCCAACCCAAGACCAGACGCTCCATTCAACCTGACTCCCTTCGCAATCACTCTAAATG
Source organism: Torulaspora indica (assembly GCA_931305995.1). Classification (NCBI taxonomy): domain Eukaryota; kingdom Fungi; phylum Ascomycota; class Saccharomycetes; order Saccharomycetales; family Saccharomycetaceae; genus Torulaspora; species Torulaspora indica. Next base: position 488,646 of record CAKNUP010000002.1, on the reverse strand, counting down.
CCCCACAGCCAAAGCTCTTACCATGGCTAGCGCCAACAGATACCCGTTTAAGGCCAGACCAACGCAGTATGGAGGAAGGTCGCTACGACGAAGCAGGTGAAGAAAAGCATAGACTAGAAGAAAAACAGAGAGCAGTACGCAAGAGAAGAGAGGCTGCCAAGGAACAGTATCATCCAAGGTGGTTCGTCAAAGAGACTCATCCAATAACCAAGAGTCCATACTGGAAGTTCAAAGGTGACTACTGGGATCTAAGAAAGCAGCACAAGCTCGACGACTGTGAAGACATATTCTGACAACGTAGCCATTCTGTATAACTAAATTTCCTATATGACTTCTCTATTCACCATCTCACCGTTCTCACCGTTCAAGGCTTTTCTTGACGTGCGGCTGGCGAACGAAGCTATGCGACTAAAAGTTATCCGGCAATATTCAAATTCAGCTGGATTGAAGCAGATTCCCGTCATTTGACGTGCAATCTCGACAGCTTGCAGCTACGGCTTCATTATGGTTCGACACCACAGCTAGTCCTGGCGGACACTGCAATGGGATTCTTATAATCAGAGGTTTAGCTCTAGAAGGGAAGTATGAGAACTCTTGATGAAAAGGTTATATAAGAGATTTGCCTGCTAGGTTGGTAAGGGTAGGGGTAGTGGAGAGAAACTCGAGAACAGTGGGAATAATCATTCAGGATGGGATTGACTAGTATCAAAATTAACACACCACCACCATATCTGACGTTATCTCGGGATGAGTATTTGCCAGTGGTATTGACTGTGGCAGGATCTGATTCGAGTGGAGGAGCCGGTATTGAAGCCGATACCAAGACTATTACTGCTCACAGATGTTACGCTATGACCTGTGTTACTGCGTTGACGGCACAGTCGCCGGTTGCAGTGAGCGATGTTCATCCGATTCCTAAGGAATTTATTCAAAAGGTGCTGGATGTGAATTTGGCTGATATGAAGTGTGCTGTTATCAAGACAGGTATGCTTACCGTTGAGGCGGCCCAGATATTGAGTGCCAAGTTGCGGAGCATGCCAGAAAATGAGAGACCAAAGCTGGTGGTAGATCCAGTCATGGTGGCTACTTCTGGTTCTGTCCTGGGAGATTCCAAGCTTGTCGAGATTTTGAAGAGGGACCTCACGCCGTTGGCTGATCTGTTGACGCCAAACATTCCAGAGTGTTTTGAACTTGTAGGTGAGAAAGTGGAAATCGGGTCCCTAGCAGAGCTCTGCCAGCTTGCCGAGAGAGTATCCAAGGTTACGAACTGCTCTAACGTGCTGGTGAAAGGCGGTCATATTCCTTGGGAGGACGAGCACAAGAAATACATAACCGACGTACTGTACGTCGGTTCCGAAGAGAAATGTGTCGTATACAGGGGCAATTACGTTGACACAACCCATACCCATGGTACCGGATGCACATTGGCGTCTGCAATCTCTTCGAACCTTGCCCGCGGGTACTCTCTGGGACAGGCCGTCTATGGAGGTATCGAGTACGTGCAAAACGGCATCGCCATCGGTTGCGAAGTAGCCAAGGACCACGTTACCGCTAACGGCCCGATCAACCATGTGTATGCGATCGAAATACCTTTGGAAAAGATGGTAGCTGACGAATGTTTCACCGCGCACGAAGTGCTGCCTAAAGAAACTCCGGCAAGCCCCGTGCCCGGCGATGGCGATTTCTTCCAATACCTGATCCAACATCCCAAAGTGAAACCCCACTGGGAAAGCTACGTGAACCACGAATTCGTCAAGCAGGTCGCCAACGGCACTTTACCACGGAACAAGTTCCGCTTCTTCATCGAACAGGACTACTCCTACTTGATCGACTACGCCCGCGTCCACTGCGTTGCCGGCAGCAAAGCGCCGGCATTGGAAGACATCGAGAAGGAACTGGTCATCGTCGGCAGCGTGAGAAACGAAATGGGCCAACACGAAAAGAGACTGATAGAAGAGTTCGGCGTCAAAGACATGGATTATTTCCGCAACATCAAGCGAGGCCCCGCCTTAAACAACTACTCCAGATACTTCAACGACGTCGCCAGAAGAGGTAACTGGCAAGAACTAGTGGCCTCTCTATCGCCATGCCTGATGGGTTACGGTCACGCGCTTCTCAACCACGAGAAACACATCTCCGTGAAGGAGGGAGACGTTTACTACGAGTGGTGCCACACCTACCTATCCACATGGTATCAAGACGCGATGTCCAAAGGTAAAGAGTTACTGAACCAAATTGCATCGGTTTATCCAAGAGAAGACATCGATACTTTGATTACGATCTACGCAGACGTCTGCGAACTGGAAACCAAGTTTTGGGACGCCGCATTGAACTACACAGACGACTAAAAGCTAATATACTAATCATTATATAGACTATAGATAATCGATAGACGGCGATCTTGATTTTCATGTCACTGTTAACGGAGGACCGGTACTCGAGGGGTTCTACAAGGAAGGTGAGGCAAGGTATGGAACAAGAGATGACAATACTCGTTTAAAGAGGCAGATTGCTCAACTTTTGTTGAGATTTGTGGTTGATCTAGTTGACAGCAACTCGTTTTACAGCCGAGGTTTGCTCTGTTAGGTTTTCTTTGGTTACTTGCTCAAGAAGGTGTTTTACTGTGGGCGAAAAGCGATTACTAATAGTAAACGAGTGGAGCGAAAGTGAAACGGGATATAAAAGAGAGTTAGGATTTGGGATAGACGTTGTCGCGCAGGCTAGAGGGATTATTAGAGAGAATAGTGGCATGACATCAACTGAGTTGGCGTTGAACAGGACGTTGACGGACATTTTGGAGGATGAGCTTTATAATATCCGCGAGGAGCATCGTATTGGACACTCGAAGGGCAAGAATGTGTTGGAATTGTCGTTACCTCTGTCGTTTGACGAGTATATGACGGGAAATGACGAGAATTTAGGGTCGTCGGAGTACAATTGGGGCCGTAGTTCGATTTCGCCTGTTTCATCAGAAGCAACTCAGCGACACCAGCATTCGTATATGCCTGATCAGAGTATCTTCAACAAGTATGCAGATCCATCGCTCACTACCACGTCTCGCCGGAGGAGCGTCTCGGAGAGTGATATGAAGTCTAGTAGCAATAGTGGCACACCTATTCAAAAGACGGTGAATTTGAATAATGTGATGAAAGTTGCTAATCCTTTTCACTTGGCAAGACAAGTACAGTACGACGTCAAAGTGACGGGAGACGTCGTGGATGGTAACGACTCGATTTACTCGACGCAACCGTACGATGACAGCGTAAGCCATGATGCGTCGTACGATCCAAAGACGTATTGGCCTCTACAGGATAACAACGTCGCCTTGAGCAACGAGGACGCAAAGATGATCTTTGATCATGAATTTGCTGCGGAAGAGGACGATGATTTGAGTGAAGACGAAGACGACGAGAGAGTACCGTTGGACTATGCCGGTGAACTAGCCAACAATAGGCTTGATTTGGGAGATAAAGCTTTCAACTCTTGTAATTTTGTGGATTCTAACATGGGTAGTGCGATTTTGAACGAGGACGAAAGCGTCATGGACATTACTTCGGATTTTGATAATATGATCGATGAAGACGACTTGTATGAGCCGTCCTCCCGAAATGGAAGAAAGGAGAGTGTGGTTTACGATGCAAATTCTCGTGGTGGAAACAATGAGGTAAGGCCTCAAAGTATATCACCTGCATATACGATGGCCAAGAGTCAGTCAGCTAAAGCGGGTGCGAAACAAAAATCTTTGCCAAATCTCGCAAGCTCGAGCTCGTCTGTCTCATCTAGAAAAACTGGGTTAAACAACAAGAAAAATACCAATTCTCCGTCCCCGCAAGACCATACAATCAGTGAAACCTCAAATGGTTCTGAGATCTTTACCTGCATGATCATCAACTCTATCACAAAGCAACCTTGCTCCGCACAATTTTCAAGATCTTACGATTTGACCAGACATCAAAACACTATACATGCTAAGAAAAAAGCTGTATTTCGCTGTTTTGAATGCATCAGTTTGCTCGGCCAAGAGGGTTATCATAAGACATTTTCACGACTCGACGCCCTCACGAGACATATCAAGTCTAAGCATGAGGATTTGTCTTTGGAGCGACGTCAAGAGGTCACTAGGTATGCTAGGGAAAACATTGGTTACGTTGTCGGATAATCATTTTGATGACACAACTTTTGCATTTCGATGTCTTTGAGGTGTGACTCGAGAGGGGGAGCAGTGGCTCTCGTGGTATTTGCATTCAGCTATTTATCATTTTCATTCGCTGATTATTGAATAAATGGAAGAGCAGACTTTGATAAACGTCTAATAGACAAGCATGTAGATATTTTAGACAGCATCCTTTGTATACTAGGAATATTTGAAGTTTGCAATGTTAATGTATTTGTGCTATTTACAATTGCCGTTCCGAAGTCATACGCCCCAAGGCTACACAATACGGCGAAGTGTTATATCATGTAGCATGATGTTGAATACTCACTAACATTTGAACCGGATCAGCTCATGAGCTAGCTCGCCTATTCTATTTTACTGGCTCTGAATATAGAGGCGACAGAAAACAAATTACTGACATCTATCTTGGAGGTAAAAGTTACATACTGTTATGAATAAGAACCAGTATTTTCGTCATTTCGATAACATCCAATAGCTGAATCTGTAGAATGGACGCTATGAATTCATTATACGACGACATGATCTTGCGGGAGAGCACTTGAGATTTGATTTCCTGCCATTTTATGCTACTATAGCCACCATTTCCGGTGGGTCACATTGCAAGCAGTGTTCAAGACAGTAATTTCTTCTGTAAAGCTTAATACATATTAATGTATATTGGCACAGAATCGGCACCAAAGCCTGCGGCGACCCTAACAGCACTGCAAGCTATGAAGCCATAGCTGAATTCGATCTCTAAAGTTTGATATTGGTGGTATTTGCGAGTCATTGTCCTGATTTTTTTGGCACGCTGCCCATCTATCTATCGAGCTGATCAATGCTACGGGTATAATCAAATTGCAAAACGAGGCAATGATACACTATTAGATCTCATCCAATAAGAATTTCGCAACATATGAAAAAGCTACCGTGCGTTACCCTTGATGTAAAGTCATTATGTGCTCTGCTTCAACATGTCAATATTTAGTTCGCTCCACAGAGCAGTACCGTTGTTCGGTAGCGTTTTACCAGCTCACAGGACGACGATTATGGCCATTTTATCTCTATCAAAGTCCCAGCCACTGCATCTAAGGGTTATTCTGGAAACCTTCCTGGCGGACTTTTTCTGCATCAATGCTTGCAGTCTCAGGGTCCAAGTAATATCTGTTCACAAACTTAAAGGTATCCTTGTCCAGTTCTACCACTAGAGGTGTTGCATTAGGAATATCGACGTTCTTTATCTCTTCATCCGATATGTTTTGCAGAATCTTCAAGATCGACCTAACCGAACTTCCATGGCCCACCACTAGACAGGACTCCAAATTGTGCTGTTTGGCGAGCTGCAGAACAACATTTGCAAGGAACGGTCTCATCCTCTCAACCACATCTTTTAGAGATTCGCTGTCTGGCAGCTCAACTCCATTTTTTTCCTCCAGCCGGTATTTCAGATGTCTATTAGGCTCTTTGAATTCGTAACCCGTCGAAGACCCAACATCGTCCACCTCCTGTATCATCTCACGCTTCAAGTCCGCCGCAGGCGGTTTCCCCTGGTAGTCCCTTCTGATATACATGTACTGTTCCTTCCCGTACTCCTTCAAAATCTGCGGCTTCCTGCGTCCCTGCCACGACCCATAGTGACGCTCATTCAGCCTCCAACTCTGCAACACCCTCACCACATCCTTACTCAGTCTCTTCTCGTCGCAATCCACCCCCGGAACAACCTCGTACGACCCCTCCAGCCCCATCTCCTCGAGCATCACCTCCATGGTCTGCTGCGTACGCACCAGCCTCGACGTATAGCCCACCTGTGGCAGCGGAACTCCATTCTTCTGACAGTACTCTCGAATCAGCCTCGCAGCGTTCCTCGCCTGCGTCTTCCCCTTCTCCGTCAGTCTGGCATCTATCCACCCGCAGAATATATTCTCATGGTTCAGCTCACTCTGCCCGTGTCTCAGCAGAATCACCTTCAAGCTGCTACTCGGAACCGTCATACTCAATGTCCTAACCACTTCACTACTCTACACTATCTAACTAACTAATCTCTATATCTACCATACTACACTAAGCAACAATACTAATTCAATCTCGTTTCTATGAGCTTCTTCTACCTCGTTGCGCCGCGACATCAGTTGATGCGCTACGCTCGCAACTCTGCATTCCTGTAATCACGTTATTCGACGCTGCACGCCTCTCGGCACGCTACTCTACTTACAAATCTACAGAGTGATCTCCTGGCCCTTGGCCTTCTTGGCTTCGCCATACTTCTTGACTCTGATCGCCTGGATAGCGATGAATCCACTAGTATCCACTGGCGAGAAGCCAGTCAGCTCGTCCATCGAGGACTCAGTTGCATCGTACAGGTTTTCCGTCGCAGACGATCTGCCCAGCACGATCACGTTTCCCTTGTACAGTCTCAATCTGACCACACCGTTGACGGACTCCTGCGAGGGCTGGATCATCGATCTCACGTACTCGCACTCGGGCGTGAAGTAGGAGCCGTTGTACAGCAGTCTGGAGTACGTTGGCGTGACAAACTGGTCTCTCAATGCGCGAACTTCCTTGTCCAGGGTTAGACCCTCGAGGTCCACGTGAGCTCTTCTCAACACAGTCAAGGGAGCCTGTTCGTAGCAGCCTCGGGACTTGAGGTTGATGTAGCGGTCCTCGACGATATCGATTCTGCCCACACCATTAGCTCTTGCTAAATTCGACACGTGACTGAAGATGTCCAGAGGTCTCGTGACCGAGACCTCTTGGCCATCACGCTCGTAGCATAGCTTGACTGGCAGACCGCGTGAGAACTCGATGGCCAGGTCCTGTGGCGCGTCGGGTGCGTCCTGTGGGTCCACAATCAGTTTCCACATGTCCTTGGGAGGTGTCGTGTCTGGGTCCTCCAGGATACCTGCCTCGTACGAGATGTGAGCCTGGTTCTCGTCCGTAGACCAAGGCTTCGCCTTGGTCTGCGCCACGGGGATGCCCTTGGCCGCGGCGTAGTCCAGCAGATCCTTTCTGCCCGCGAACCGCTCGAAGAACTCGGGCATTCTCCAGGGCGCGATCACCTTGACGTCGGGCTTGAGCGCGTAAAACCCGAGCTCGAACCGGATCTGGTCGTTGCCCTTGCCCGTGCACCCGTGCGACACGGCGAAGCAGCCCTCCTGCTTCGCCACGTCGATCTGCGCCTTGGCGATCACGGGACGCGCCAGCGAGGTGCCCAGCAGGTAGATGTCCTCGTACGCGGCGTTAACCTGCACGGCCGGGAACAGAATATCCTTGACAAAATCTTCGCGGCAGTCGACAAGAACGTACTTGGTGGCACCGATCTTGAGGGCCTTCTCGCGTGCCGCGTCGAAGTCCTCCTCCTGGCCGACGTTCGCCATGAACGCAACCACTTCGTAGCCCTGCTCCAGCAGCCACGCTAGAATGATAGAGGTGTCCAAACCACCAGAATACGCCAAACAAACTTTTCCCTTTGACATTGCTACTCGCACTGGCCCTTTCAAGCTACACTGCTACGCGGCGAGCAAGCTCGCCGCGTATATATACGCAAGTATATACGTAGCCCAGCCATAACCCGAGGAAATTTTTTCACTATGACTCAGTATTTTCACTATGCTAATGTACAGATAAGATATGTAGGGCGATGCTGCAGACGGCGGCCGGCGCGGATCATGCCGCGTCCTTGAGTCCCAGGTCCAGCTCCTCGATCATGTCGGGCAACTTGTCCATGGGCACGTTGTTGTACACGATCTGGTACACCGCTTCAAACAGCGGGAAATCGTCCAAGTGGTTCACAGATTCTAACCATTCATGAACCTCTCTGCACGTGATCAAGCCTTGTGCCGATTGACCGTTCAACAACTCTTTTTCGCACTCTTCTGCGCTCTTACCCGTCTTGGCCATCGCTTTGGCCACCTTGACGTTTCTGCCGCCGGAACACGTGGTGATCAGGTCTGCGACGCCCGCGCTCTCCTGGTAGTAAGTCTCTACCTTGGACTCGGGGAAAAACATGCGGCCAAACTTGATGATCTCACCGAGCCCAACACGCTGGATCGCCGCAGCGGCGTTGTTCCCCCACCCGAGACCCTCGACAAACCCGCAGCCGAGCGCCACGACGTTCTTTAGCGCGCCCGCGATCGAGATCCCCGCCACGTCTTCGATCACGCTCACGTGGAAGTACGGCCTGTGGAACAGCGCCTTGAGCACCTTGTGGTCCACGTCGCGGCCCTCGCCGCGGAAGTCCTCCGGGATGTGGTACGCGACCGTGGTCTCGGACCAATGCTCGAGCGCGACTTCGGGCGCCAGATTGGCGCCCGAGAGCGCTCCGCACTGGATGCCCAGCTCCTCGGTCACGTAGGTGGACAGTAGTTGAACGCCCTTTGGTCCGACTTCGAACCCCTTGAGGCACGAAATCGCGCGCACATGCTTGCTGACGTGGCCCTTGAGTTGCTGCACGATGCGCGCTAGAAACTGGTGCGGGATGTTGAACACGATGATGTCTGTGTCTTTGACCGAGTCCAGGAGGTCTGGGTTTGCGTACAGATTCTCGGGCAACTCGATGCCCGGCAGATACTTGACGTTTTCGTGCTGCGTGTTGATGATCTCGGTCAGGTTGCGGCCGTCGATTTTCTCGTCAAACACCCACATATCCACGCGGCGCGCAAATAGCTGTGGGTTAAGGGCGGTGTTTTCTGCGATTACCTTGGCGATGGTGGTCCCCCAGTTACCGGAGCCCACCACGGTGACTTTGAACGGTTTCTCTAGGGCTGCCAGCGACGTGGTCGAGTCCGAGTGCTGCATCGAGTGCGATATGATGTCGGAAGTCTGGTTCAGTCTATCGGTAGCGGCCATCTGGTCGAGAATCCTTTGTATTCTTCTTGTAGTAGCGTATCTCTTTTGTGAGAAGAGGTACAGACGTGAGGATGTGCGAGCAAGGTAATTAAAGATCATCGGAAGGCGTGCAGCCCGTTTATATATGTATTCGTGTAGTGCGTTTTACAGTCGGGACAAGGCCTTGTCCTGTCGTGAGTTTTTCCATTGCGCTATCGTTCGATGATGGCTTGATTACGGTGGTGGTGATTAGCGGCAGGGGCCGCCCGGAGAGAGGGGGCCCGTTGCTGCGCTGCCTGGCCCATTGGCCCTCGCTGCGGGTTCTCTGGTTGGACCAGCGGCTCGTGATGGCCTCTTTTGGCCCCGCTGCGTGGTAATTCCCGCGTCGGGTCCAGCCAAATTGGCCCCTTGGCTTGGCGCGACTGGGCTTCCTGTTTTTCGGGCTCCGATTTCGGTGATTGTCGTGTGGCGTGATGCGCAAGGGGTGGGCCGGGTAATTTGCAGTCACCTGACTTGCGGGTTCAGGCCGGGTGACCGGCAAGTTAGACCCTGTATAGTTAAACACATGGTGAGATGGTGGTAGTGGATGGCAGGTTGGGAAGCCGACGGGCTTGGATGCTGAGACTTCGAGTGTATTTTGTGCTGGCGACGGTGGTTCTGCCACGGGTGATCCACTCGCTGCCGTTGCAGGCGCGGTTGGAAGGCGGTCGGGGAGACGGAGACGTTGTAGAGGGTGTTGACAGAGACTACTATTTCTTTATATCTGCCGTGTTGGTGCTGCTGGGCGGTGTGTTTGCCGGGCTGACGCTGGGTCTTATGGGGCAGGATGAAATTTACTTGAAGGTGATCAGCAGCTCGGGGACGCCGCAGGAGCAGCGGCTGGCGAAAAAAGTGCTGGGGTTGATTAACCGCGGGAAGCACTGGGTGCTTGTTACGCTGTTGTTGTCGAATGTGATCACGAACGAGACGTTGCCGATCGTTTTGGACCGCTGTTTGGGCGGCGGGTGGCAGGCGGTGTTCTCGTCGACGGTTTTGATCGTGGTTTTTGGCGAGATTATACCGCAGAGCGTGTGTGTGAAGTATGGGCTGCAGGTGGGGGCGTTCTTTGCGCCGTTTGTGCTTGTTTTGATGTATGTGATGTATCCCGTGGCGTATCCGATCGCCGCGTTGCTGGACTATATGCTGGGGGAGGACCACGGGACGATGTACAAGAAATCTGGTCTCAAGACGCTGGTCACGTTGCACCGCACGATGGGTGGCGTTGAGCGGTTGTCGCAGGACGAAGTTACCATTATTTCTGCGGTGTTGGACTTGAAGGAGAAGAAAGTACGCGAGATCATGACGCCGATCGAGAACGTGTTCACGATCAGCGCGGATACGGTGTTGGACGAAAAACACGTGGCGGAGATCTTTGACTCTGGGTTCTCGCGGATCCCGATCTACTTGCCCAATGAGCCTACTAACTTCATTGGGATGCTGTTGGTGCGCATCTTGATCTCGTACGATCCAGAGGACTGTTTGCCTGTGTCGCATTTCCCGCTCGCGACGCTGCCCGAGACGTCGCCGTCGACGTCGTGTTTGAACATTCTCAACTACTTCCAGGAGGGCAAATCGCACATGTGTGTGGTGAGCGAGGACCCCGGGTCTTCGAGCGGGGCCATTGGTGTGCTCACCTTGGAAGATGTCATCGAAGAGCTCATTGGCGAAGAGATCGTCGACGAATCGGACGTCTTTGTCGATATCCATCAGAAAATCATGCGCGCGCAGCCGGGACCGCTCAGCAAAAGACACGTCACTTCCTATCTGCATCATCTGTACACTAACCGGAACAAGAGTGACGCGGCCTCGGCAGACGACGCGAGACAGCCGCTCGAGACCAAAATTGATCATTCAACATGCGACCTCACTTCGCCACATCCGCTGGATGCATCACACAACCACATGGCGCTGCCGTCCAACCCGGCCTCCAATCCTCTCAAGGTGAACAAACCATACGTGACGATCAAGAAACCGAATTACAACTTGTCCGCCAACGAAGAACACCTATACAGGAAGCATCTCGACATGTCCCAGCGGGCCGCCGATTACACAGACATGACAGGCGAGCCAACGCAGGTCACATCAACGCTCACGCCAACCCCCAGCAACCACCACAATTCGCCTGAGCAGGCATCCGAGGACCGCCGCTTCAGTTCCCACTCTACAAAGCCAAACATGATATCTTCCTCGTACAAATCGACCAAAAACGGTATAGTAGAGTCTGTCATCACGGTCAAGGGCGTACCGAAGACCATCATCGAGGCAACAAATAACTGGGACGAAACGTCAAGACTACTCTCGCCGGATCACGCCGGCAGCTACACTGAAGATCCAATTGACGGACCGAAATCGCATTTTACACAACTTTCGACGGTAAACTCTAGAACTTCGTCCAAGGGCAAGAAGAGCGCCAGCGATCGCTCGGGATCCTCCACGACACCGTCCTACCGATAGCCGTGGCCTCTGTAATTCTTAGAGATAGTATAATATTCAAGCGTTTAAGCCGTGCGAAGTGCCCCGGCTTATGGCATTATTAAGGAGCTTAGTGAAAGGCCCATTGTAGCAGTCATGACAACGGTATTGGTCGAGCCAAGTACTATTTAGGCCGATTGACTCACTCCCACATGAGTTTAGCCGTGGAGATACCATATACCCACAATTGTGTCTTCCTTCTTCTTTGAATTTGATCTGTACTTTAGTGTTGGAAGGTTGAACAAGAGCTGTGGTAATGCCATCGCATGATTCCGATCAAGATAGATTGATCCCGCATGACAGCGATAATTCGCAACACTCCAATGCTTCGACTAGCTCACTTCCATCAGTTTTTGCGAAAAGCAAGTTGATCGGACTAGGCAGGTTGTTTGGTGGAAATAAGCAGAATGCTGGTCACTCTGCTCAGGATAAAGAACATTTAAGCAGTGGTCGCGAGTTTTTGGGCCAATTGCTTTCCCCGAAGATGTCCAATTCGTCCACAGGTTCACAGGGAAAGACACCGACGCGGGAGCAAGCAAAAGTGAACCATTTGGGAGGGCATGATAGTCCGAATGGTAGCAGTGCTTACGGGTTTTCTGCTGATCCCACGTTAATCGCTGTGGCTAATCCCTCATCTCATCATTTTCATAATCCATTGAATTATATTACTTTGAGCCCGTCGTCATCGTCTGAGTTATTCCACATGCATCCGGTAGAGATTCTACAGAAACAGATTGAAGATCAACAGAAACTCAGCAGATCGAGGAACACCAGTGCTTCAAGTGTACCAAAACTCTCGACTAAAAAGAGTAACGAACATAGAGATAAGACTAAGAAGCCACTGAGACTCAAAAGATTCTTCAAGAAGTTCCATGGCGATGCGACTACTAAAATGAAATCGCGGGAAGACCAGAGACTGGAGAAAGACTTCGAGGACCTCTCTGTTTCATCATCACATGGAGTGTACGTAAGGACTGATGAATCTCAAACAACGCATAAGACTATTTTCCAAACCGATAATGCCAAGGAGCTGATCGATAAATATGGAGTACCGGGTAGAAAACTGGGTGAAGGTTCTTCAGGTTCTGTTTCTGTCGTGGAGCGGACCGATGGCAAGATGTTTGCTGTTAAGATGTTTAGACTTCGCAATACGAAATCGAAGCAAAATCAGTTAGCATTTTCGAAGAAAGTAACCGCAGAGTTCTGTATCGGTTCCACTTTACATCATCCAAATATTATCGAGACATTGGATATGCTGCAGGAGGGCAGCACATACTTAGTGGTTATGGAATACGTCCCGTATGATTTCTTCACATTGGTCATGAGCGGCATGATGACAAAAAAGGAGATCGCTTGTTATTTCAAGCAAATTTGCAGCGGTGTCCAGTATTTGCATTCCGTGGGATTGGCTCACCGTGATTTGAAGCTGGACAACTGTGTGGTAACTTCGCAAGGTGTCTTAAAACTTATTGATTTCGGTAGTGCAGTGGTTTTCCAATATCCCTACGAACCAGATATTGTGCAAGCAAAGGGAATCGTGGGCTCAGACCCATATTTGGCTCCCGAGCTTCTCGTACAGGTTTCGTATGATCCAAGACCAGTTGACGTATGGTCGATCGCGATAACTTTCTATTGTATGTCTTTGAGAAGGTTTCCGTGGAAAGCTCCCCGCACAAACTACACCTCCTTTAGGTTATTTTGCGAGGAGCCTGATGATCCTAGAGATACTGCTAAAGGTCCGTTCTACATATTGAAGTTATTACCCCGATCGTCAAGGAAAGTTATTGGTCAAATGTTAAAAATTAACCCGAAAGAACGTATCTTAATGGATGATGTAATGAAAGATGAATGGGTACAATCAATAAACGCATGCGAACCTGACAAAGATGGAAATGTTCCGCCCCCGGAAGATCATGAACACCATCTGATAACAGAGGATGAGCTGAACAGAAAGATTTCGGAAGAGACCAAGATCGCTCAAGAGAAGGAAGCAGCGGAAAAAGAAGGAAAGGCCAAGCGTAGCCATGGACATGGGCATTCACATGGGCATGCACATGGACATGCACACGGGCATTCACATTGCTCTCACTGTCATCATCATGGTCATTCTAATAAACAGCATCCCAAGCATTCTCATGAGGTAAAGCTGCAATCTCAGGATCATTCGCCTCCGCCATCGATTGATCAGATTGGCGAGGACAATAAAGAGCATGAACATACTGATTTAAACACTTTGACAGACGTTGTTGATGGCGGAGGACAGAACGAGCAGTTTCCTCCATGAACGTGTTGAACGAACTAACGAAAGTCCGTCTTATCTAAGCGTGCTTGCAGTAGGTCAGATTGGTTATTTTTTCCAAAAAGAATAAAGTACAGCTAACTCTAAGTATGTGACTTATAAGACTAGTCATTCTATAGTATTGTTCATTATGTTTTAGTCTAACGCGCCAAAGAACCCTGCATTTACCATCCATGCTCAAACAGCATCGATATCGATTCACCATTATGGATTCTTCTAATGGCCTCCGCAAAAACTCTTGAAACATCCATAATATCGACATTGCCCTTTCCTAAGTATTCGATGGTATCCTGCTGCGGTACAGAGTTGGAAACTATCAGTTTATCGATGCAGCTCTGGCTGATCCTGCTCAAAGCGTCTCCAGAAAAGATTCCATGAGTCACTAAAGCATAGACCTTGGTAGCGCCCTGATCTTTCAATAGTTTGGCAGCTCTAGTGATAGTGTAGGAAGTATCCACTAGATCATCCACTATGATACAGACTTTGTTTCTGACATCGCCGACAAGCATTGTGGTTTGAACGTACTTCGAATTGGAGGGTGAAGGTTGCATATCCGTTGCATTCAAGGTAGTCAGCAAAGGCTTAGATGACATGGGCAAACCCGTCGTCGTAGGTGGCCCTTTCAAAAGTTGTGACCTTCGCTCTTTATGGATCAGTGCAAAAGAGAGCTTTAGTGCGTCAGCAATTGATGCGGCTCTCTTGGCACCACCAGCATCGGGCGAGACAATCACTGCTTCCTTATAGTTCGGGATACGATGCTGGATATAATTTTGGGCGATTGGCTGGCAGTACAGGTTATCCACTGGTATGTCGAAGAAGCCTTGAAACTGTGGGTCGTGTAGATCCATTGTAATAACATGATCCGCACCAGCGGTCGTCAGCAAGTTGGCGATCAGCGTACCAGCCTGAGCAACCCACAGTTTGTAGCCTGCATTCTGCGCATTAAAGAGCTCACCCGCGTCCGCATTCGCAGAACCAACTTCCTTACCACCCGGGATCATTGGAATACGTGAAGAGGACGCAGATTTCTTCAAATTTGTCCCGGATCCGCAGCTGTGTAAACCCATCTTGGGCGCCGTAGCCCGTATCGCACTCTCCAGGCTCTTAAACGGACTATCTTCGCCGGGCCTGTGAGTCATCAACGTAGAGGATATCCCAGCCTGTTTCCCGTCCAAACCTTGCGATTTCGAGATCAGAGGAGCTCCCTTCGCCGTGTAAGGAATATCTGGCTGTCTCGAGTAGCAAAAATACGGCATCACAGCTGTCACTCGCGATGCTGACGCCGTTTTGCAAGCACTAATCAAAATCAATAGTTCCATAAAATTGTCATTTACATGGCCACAACCACTCTGAATAACATACACATCTTTTTCACGTACTGACTCGTTCACACTTATACTAGTCTCGCCATTAGAGAACTTTCCCAGTTGCACGCTAGAAGGATGGATCCCCAGGTTCTCACAAATCATTTTCACCAGTTCCGGATGGGAACCACCACCAAAAATCACAATATCACCCATTGACGAATTTCTAGGCGACTTACCGGCCACGATCTGCTCCAACTCTCTGTTCTTTCAAGAGTTATTACAGCATACCTGCAAATTTTTTTCACTACCATGCGCTATACAGCTTATAAGTGACAGAGGCCAGATTCTAGCACAATCGAGACCCATTGAGAGCTCTCCAGCAGCTCATTCCACTCTCTTATTTACTGCCAGCAGTATCCATCAAGCCCCGGCTTCGCCGGGGCTTGATCCGAGCTGCAACGGTCGTCTGGTCATCCTACGGTGAAAATCACTTGTGAAAATCACTTGTAAAATTAGTAGACCTAGTGGGAAAATCACTAGTCTTGATAATTCGCCCAACGCGGGCCTCTGACGGTGAGCAGTACGTTCGCAGCTTTATAATTTCTGTCGTGCCAGTTTTTAAATCTCTGTCATCGCTTATAGCTTGAATGAAAAACTCCTATAGCGACAGCACTTTGTAAAACTGAGAAGGGAGCATTGAGGATCGATGATTAGTGCTGTGCTGATATTCTCGTCCCGTGGTGAACTCATTGTGGCTAAAATTCTGAAAAGTTCGCTGAAAAGATCTATATCTGACGTTTTCCGCATACAAGTTATCAACAATTTAGATGTCAGGTCGCCGATTCTGACGCTGGGGTCGACTACTTTCCACCATATAAGGTCCAGCGGTAGCGATAGTCTGTGGCTTGTGGCCGTGAGCAGGACCAATGCAAATAGCGGAGCGATTTGGGAGTTTTTATACAAGCTCAATGCCATAATGGACGTTTACGGGCTGATAAAGGAGGAAACGTTGAAGGAGGAGTTTATGGTTTGTTATGAAATTCTGGATACAGTTCTGGGGGAAGGTGGGATTCCTGTGGATACCGAAGTAAATTCTGTGATAGGCAAGATGTCGACGAAGCCGACGAACGGGAACTCGCTTGATAAGCCAGATTTGTTGGCAGCGTCGTCGTCTTCGGGCGATTCGCCAGCGCTGTCGGTGCCCAAATTTCTCACTCGGAGCAACCGATCGATGTCGCAGGATCTGGGGTCCAACTACCCGTCCAGCTTCCCATGGAGGCCGCATGGTATTAAATACAAGAAGAACGAAGTTCTACTGAACGTGAACGAGAAGATAAGCATTTTGGTTTCCCGAGACGGTTCGATACTGAAATCGCATGTCGACGGCACGATCGATCTGACGACGCATCTGAGCGGGATGCCCATATGTCAGTTCGGGCTGAACGACTCGCTCAGTGTCGATTTCGGCGACGAACCGTCGTTTGGAAGCGAGGAATTCGCAAATAAGAAGGCAATACCCAAGGCTGCCGCGGGACGAGTGCTCCTAGAGGACTGTAAATTCCACCAGTGCGTTTCGCTCGACAAATTCAATCGGGACCGCGTGATTAAGTTTGTTCCTCCCGATGGCACCATGGAGCTCATGAAGTACTGCGTTCGACATAACCTCAATCTCCCCTTCAAAGTGACACCAAACGTTACGAACTTTGGCCGCGGCAACACTCTGGACTACCGAGTTACGCTCAAGTCTCTCTTCCCGAGTAAGCTGTCCGCTAGAGACGTCTCGCTACGCATTCCAGTGCCACCGGGAACAGTGAATTGTGAGATTAGTGTCTCCAACGGCAAATGCAAGTTTGTGCCAGAAGAGAACGCAATGATATGGAAATTCAGCAAGTACACAGGTCTTACAGAAAATACTCTCAGTGCCATCACTGTTCCGACTAGCGATACTACACAATTGACCATCCAGCAGTGGCCAAGACCGCCGATGTCGCTGGATTTCTCCATCGTCATGTTCAGCAACTCGGGCCTTGTGGTAAGGTACTTCAAGGTCTCGGATAAAGAAGAGAACTACAGGACAGTGAAATGGATCAAGTACATCTCCAATTCAGGCTCATACGAGATCAGATACTAGCCATTGAACGTGTAAATAGTTCTAAACAGGCGGTTTAGCTGTAGTTCATCGCACACACGTGATATCGAATCAAGGTAGTAGTAAGCTTTAACTTACATTAACTGATCATGGTGGTCCTTCGTTACAGGGACACTTGTCTCACGGTCTGTCATGTATCCAGGCTTGCGAGTTAAGTTTGACTCTAGGATAGTCCTCAGCAGCATCAGAAACTATGGTCTCAGGAGGTTTTTGCCTGTTCAACACATTGGAATAGCTAACTTGTCGGTGAAGCAAGACAATTTGGCGGGAAGACAGGTGTTATCGAGTTACAAATTCCCACGGATTCCTTCATATTCCAGCAATGTCTCAAAACTTCAATTAAGTCTTCCTCGTAAGAGATTCTTCCACAGTACCCGCACCAGCGAGATATTCTCATCCTTCAGAGGCGGTAGACCTGTCTATAAAGTGTATCGGATATCACCAATGATGCTGTTCTTTGCTGGAGTGGGATTTTTTGTGCTGGCTTTTGCCGTTATACCGATTGTCTTTGCCTTCTTTCTTCCTCTATTCATAGGCACTGTGGTAGTGTTCCAGTTCAGCAAATGGAGACGCAATGTTATGCTTCGAGAAGTCATTGGAGGCTTGAAGAGGAGTACAATGCTTGTCAAATACAAGACGGTTAGAGCATTGCATATCAAGGGTCTGGAAAACGTGTTGAAAGTGGAGCAACAAAGTTCTGAGTCGTTTAGAGACGTGTTGAAACGGTTTAATGTGGCTCTGGAGTCCCAAATAGATCGGTCCTCTATTGCGGATGCAGACCGACTCTCGAGTTTCATAAATGATCGCTTGTTAGAGGCGATTGAGAACGACGAGAAAGGTGTGAGGAGCTTCTTCCTCGGAAACGACCCCGACAGCTGGGTTCGTGATAATTACGAACTGGAGCTCGATACAAAGCAGATCAAGACCAGCGGCAGAACGTTGGGTAACGATGTGTTAATCGTGCTTACTTTCCCGTTGTATTTGAAATCTACAAGTCGCGGACGGAAACAGCTTGCAAGGGTATCACTTGTGATATCCCACAAGTCGCCGGAAGGTTCATTAAATGAACCTTTCCCTTTCCAGATCCTATCCACGAACAATGACGAGTGCCAGATGGTACTTTCGGTTCGACCTCTCAGCGTGTTATCCACAAGACAGTTCATTTTGACCTCTCCCGGGCGTTCCGGCGACTGGTACTCGAAGTACGACGTCAGACAAACTCCTGACAACCACACAGAATACACCATACGCCACGAGGAGTGAGTGGAGCGATCAAGTTTTCGGTGCCCGTCGTGCACTCATCGCTGAACAAACTACACAACAGAGACAGAAATCGTTGAACCAAGGCTTGATATCAGCATAGCAGCATCGGCAGACCTCAGAGAACCGATTCCAGACAGTTTGAGTCACCTCTTGAGATTTCCTTCGGTTTCACGTGATACGCTTTAGGTCGTCGTTTTGTGCTACTTAACAAGGTGAAGACGTAAACAAGCTGCGAAGTTCATTGATAAACAAAGGACATCGAACGATTGAGAGACTCGCTGTCTCATTGGCGAGCTACCAGTGGGTTTGGAGATCTAGTATCTGCCTTATAGTGCAACAGCCCTGGTCTATGTATACTCGGGCGATATAGCACAAATGCCGAATTATTCTAGCATTTATCCTCCTACTATGGAACGAAATAAGCTGCGAGCTAGCTATAAAGATGATTCGGATGATGAGAAGATTGCGCGGCCTCCAAAACTAAGTGATTTTGGTACCGCTTTAGTTATGGATAAGGAAAATATAGCTCCAAGTGCAAATAAACGGTCGCTTCATGATACTTTAAAGGATGCAAGACAACGATTGGGATCGACGAGTACAGAGTATTTCTCGAGCAACACGAATCAGACTTCTTATAGTCAAACATATGTTTCAGCACATTCGGGGGAACCGTCACAGTCTACCATATTTGCGCAGACGAGGCTCAATCAGCAGCCGAGTATGACTACTATGAACACTGATGAGGTTGGACTGCCGGTTAGTGATCTGGATAGCAGCTTTAGAAAGATTAAAAGTATGCAGCAAAGCATGAGGGAGGAACTAACTACAAGGCACGCGCAGAGGAGAAGTCGCAGATTTTTGAATGGTACTAGAGCTGGTATTCTAGGGCCAGCTAAGCGAGCTCCCTCTACGACTGGTGCTGAAGTGTCGGATCTCAGCTTGGAGAATATATCGGCAGCAGTGCCACGAGCTAATCCCGAGTCTGAGGAACAGCGCTATTCCTCTGAGAAGCTTCGAATAGCAGAAGCCGCAAGAGAAAAACAAACGGTAAAAGAAAACGACGAATCCCTGATCGACTTTGGTGACATGAACCCTGTACAATACATGAAATTGCATAAATTGCCAAGCAGTGAACTCCCGAGGATTTCTAGAGCGTACTTCGAGCGGCAAAGACAACAAAATCATCAATTGGCTCTGCAGAAAAGTTTTGCTTCACGAGAGGCACTTGTGAACGGAGGGCTACGATCGTTCTCGTCCATTCCCAGTCTCGGCAACGAGAATAAAAAAGATAGTCCAGCTCCGCAACCGTGCCCGAGACGCAAACTATCAGACACAGCAATTTCCTCAGCGTCAAAATCCAACTTCCAGGCTTCATT
Source organism: Torulaspora indica (assembly GCA_931305995.1). Classification (NCBI taxonomy): domain Eukaryota; kingdom Fungi; phylum Ascomycota; class Saccharomycetes; order Saccharomycetales; family Saccharomycetaceae; genus Torulaspora; species Torulaspora indica. The sequence continues at coordinate 468,761 of CAKNUP010000002.1, read as the reverse complement.
ATTTTCGCCCCAACAAAATTCACCCAACGGTGCTGCAGCCGAATTGCAGTCTAGACGTGCCAGAACGGCAACAGATCGTGATGAGGAACCACGTAAAGCGTATGCTCACCGTGCATTCAATACCCTTAACCACACAAAAAGAGAAGCACTTGCTAACATAGATATAAACAGGAGCGGTCAAGAACTGCTACAACAGCCTAAGCGGCTAAAACCAGTTACTGATTTCATAAAATCCAGTTTACCCGAATCGGAATCGCACATTAATGAGAAGGGACATAGTAACAAAGAATCCAGTAAAGTTCGTGCCACTAAGCGCGTGGAGATACTCGAACCGAAGCCGAGTCAAGGCCAGATAAGGAGAAACGTTGTAAAAGTTAATGACGTTGAATATGAAAAAGTGGAATTACTTGGTCGTGGAGGCTCTTCGAAAGTGTACAAGGTCCGAGATTCTGGTAATAGAATATATGCACTGAAAAGAGTGGTTTTCGATGAGTTTGATGATACCAGTGTAGACGGTTTTAAGGGGGAGATTGAGCTACTAAAGAAATTGGAGAATGAGAAAAGAGTTGTCCAGCTTATTGATCATGAAATGGAACATGGGGTTCTGTATCTTATAATGGAGTGTGGAGACCACGATTTATCACAAGTTTTAAGTCAGAGGATAGGTATGCCCCTGGATATGGAGTTTGTTCGATATCATGCTAGGGAAATGCTGCGATGCGTCAAGGTGGTGCATGATTCTGGGATAGTTCATTCAGATTTAAAGCCAGCCAACTTCGTATTTGTTAAGGGAATTTTGAAGATCATTGATTTCGGAATAGCCAATGCAGTCCCGGATCATACAGTCAATATCTACCGTGAGAATCAAATTGGTACACCAAATTACATGGCTCCTGAAGCGTTGGTTGCAATGAACTATACTCAAGGTGAAAACAAATTACAACAGCAAAACAGATGGAAAGTCGGAAAGCCTTCAGATATATGGTCATGCGGATGCATAATTTACCAGATGATATATGGAAGGCCACCGTATGGCGGGTTTCAAGGTCAAAACCGACTGCTGGCCATCATGAATCCTGATGTGAAAATAATGTTTTCAGATCGCACATCCAAAGAGGAACCCATACCTCGTTCTGCGCTAGACGCAATGAAATCATGCCTGTTAAGAAACCCTGATAAGAGAGCTAGTGTTGATGAGCTATTAGAAAGTAACTTTTTGAAACCTGTAATGGTAACACCTTTCTTTATCAGAGATCTGATAAAAAACGCCGTCAAGTACGGTGCTGATCAGAAGGATGTCTCTAAAGAAAAAGTGGAAGAGCTTGCAGATGATGTTCTAAATAGACTAGCTGATTTTAGACTTTAGACGTACTGCGAAAACAAACCCTTTTACTTGGCAATTTATCTGAATTGCCTATTGTATCTTTGAACTTTATTCTACTGAATTCGTATATGATTCTATCTAGGACCAAATTTTGCCATAGCTGCAGGGCCACTTTCTTCCCATTCCTGCTTGCTTAGCCACATATGATCTTTATCAGCCATGATATTTGCCAACACGGCACCTCCGATGAAAACCATGTGTTTCCTTCTGGGTGGATCCTCGATTCTAACCTTGAATTTATCGAGCCTCGATGCATCGTTGTGTAGCACTCTTGTATACCACAGTTGTTTCAGTTCTTTCTCCAGTCTGGAAGGTAGTCCTGGGTACATACTAGAACCACCCGAGAGTACTATTGCCCTGTACAAAGAGCTTCTGATATCCACGTCTGCGGCTTGAATTGTGTTGAACAGCATTTCTCCGATACCGGGCTGCTCAACATCAACAAGATTGGGTTGAAATAAGCACTCTGGTGCTTCAAATCTCTCCTGTCCCACTTTGATGTCTCTTCCGTCTGGTAGCTCATATTTCTCGACCAACGTAGTGGTCTCCCTCGCCAATTTTGTATCTAGATCCAAGTCATATGAAACATAGCACAGTTTTTCCTTTATTTGACGTACAGTTTCGAAGTCAGCACTTCTATTGAAGTTGTAACCCCGACGCGACAGAAGGTCGATCAGATGTCTTGTAACGTCCCTACCTGCTACATCAAGCCGTCTAGTCAAATGGTTCAGCACAACCGACTCATAAACTGGCACAATGTGAGTCACACCGTCACCTGAGTCCACAACAACTCCAGATGACAACCCCTGGGCATATAACGCTAAAACTGCCTGGATCGCCACGTAGACACCACCAAACTCATATTTCTCAAACATTACCTCACACATCTTCTCTCTATTTTTCACAGGATTCATTGGAGGCTCCGTCAGCAAAACCTTGCCATTACGAGTCGTTGGCAATTTCATCTGATCGAAAAAGGCATAGTCCCACAGTAACTCCATATCCGTCCAGTTCTTGATTATACCATTTTCCATCGGATACGAGATCTGCAAGTACGAACGCACTTCGCTGGCTTCATCGCCAATCATGATATCTTTCAATGGAGTCGAAACATTGGCTCTTTCCTCTGCTCTCAGAATTGGTCTACCAACAATTGAAGGAAAAGTGTAATCTGGGAAGTTCTCCCCGCCACGGCCGATCTTTACGAAACCAGTACCTTGATCAAGCACTGCATAAATTCGATTAATCACAGGTTAGTTCATGATTTTTCACAATTTCTCAAAAAAAAGACAAAAAACAAGATGTAACATACCAATTGGGCTATGAGGATCCATTTCAGCTGTTTTAAGCCCACTATAACGCTGTTCAATGGCTTATAATACAGTGAAAGTTCATTCAACTTCATCAATCTTAGGCCCCTTTTCAAGTACTTGAAAAATCGACCAACATACCGTTTGAAGGTCACGTGTAGGCAGTATTATCAGAAGGCTTTTGGTTAGACGAGGCCTTGTTTCTTCAATTCTTGGTACACTTTCTCCGAGAGGACGTTGCCCTCTTGGTCCTCTACCTCCAGTTCCATTTTGGCTTGCTTGGGAGTGTTTTCTCGGCCTGGAGAGGCTTTCCTGTGCGCAGCAGACTTTTGCCATAGTTCTTGGGCTTCCTTGATGCTGGTGATGCCCTTGAAGGTTAGCGAGGGCTTTATCCCGAGACACTTGAGGTGGAATGTGTGCGTTGGCTCGAGGAAATGCTTTTCGAACGCTCTGCGTCCCTTGTAAGTCTGATTTGCGCATATTTCGCACGAGTAGGTTACATCGAGGCCTTGCAGTTTGTACAGCCAGTGTGGCATTGGCAGGCCGTCTGGTCCTAAGGGCAGGTCGAAGGAGTTGCCGGCGAGGGCACTTTTGTTTGGATCAGGGCCGCCTTTTAGATCGTCCGTCTTGTCGTCCTCTTCCTGTTCGTCGGGTTTGTATTCGGACGCTTCGTATTCTTGATGTAGCTTCGACATCTCCTGCATCCGCTCTGCGGCGGTAAAGGCGAGTCTTCGCTCTGTCAGTTCTTTTGTTTTCATGAACTGCCTTTTGAGTAGCACCAGGTATGCATGAACTTTGTATTCGGCTAACAAGCCTTTACTACGCTTGCTGAAATGCTTCTTGTGCGCTTTACCGCTTTGGTGGCTGTCGAATACAGTGCTCGACTTGAACCACTTACAGTAGGCGACACAGTAGCATCCCTTCTGCTCATGTTCTAGGGCATTATTCACATGCTTGCTAAACGCAGACTGTACTTTCCTATCGAGCAAGGTGTGGTTGAGGAGCACATTAGCCTTTTTGAAGAAATTCTCGAGATAACTGCTCAGTTCAATTAGGTAAGCTGTGTACCTCTCGTTTTTCCTGTCCATTGGCGGTTCGAGTAGGTATTTTGTATCATCAAGGAACAGTTCCAGAGTTCCGTAGTACTCCAGCAGCGAGCAATTGGTGTTCCGGATGACGCTGAACCATCTTGAATGGAAACTTTCCAGGTTAAGTATTTCACCATATTGTTCCTCCCGATCGAACAGTTCATTAACGTTCAAATCTTGAGCATTTCGAGACAGAATCGTAGTCGGATGTGTCCTGGCAGTCGATGCCGAAAATATTGCGTAACCATCTCTCTTGTCTCGAAGCTGAAATCGAGGAGTTGTCACCTCCTCGTTGAACTTTTCCTTGATTTCATCGAGGTTACGTCTAAAGGTCTCAAAAGTTGCATCCCCGTCTTCCAGTGAGCTCGTATTGATCGGACCAGAAAGATCGCTCAAACTTTTCAATCTTTTTAAAGACTCTTCCAAAAAGATATTAATTTCATTTTGCTGTACCACAATCTGTTTCCTGCTTCTTCTCAGCCTATTCCGCTTATATATTCTATTAGCTTTAGATGCATTTAGCGTATATTGGTTCAACGGTTCATTATCGATGGACGCCTTACTCTGCAAGTAGGAGTAAAAAAGCTCTGGATTTCTTTCGAATCTCGACGAGATGGCCTCTTCGATGATCTCCAAGTCTTCCAATTGGGCTCGATGGGTCTCTAAAGTATCCATCGTTAGTTCTTCTGTAGCGAAGATGGTCTTGAAGTTTTCAAGTTGTCTATCTAATGGCATACTTAAGCTGAAAGACACATATAGAGAAAGAAACATAAAAACTTCACTGATCAGTCTTGGTGATTCTCAATTAGTGATGCTCGATTAATATACAAATTTGCTATATAAACTGACAAGTTTTTAAAATTTCCTTCTCTTTGAAGGACGAGCATTTTTGGCCTTTCTCTTCTCTTTGATCTGTCTCTGCTTCCTGATTTGGGACGCCGACTGTAGCTCGTTTCTCGCTCCACCGTGGTTATTGTACCCTTTGACTCTGGTACCTCTCTCGAGGGCTTCCTTGACTTTCTTCTTTTGCTTCTCATAATCGTCTCTATGTTTATCGGGCAGTTTAGGAGCTTTGATTTGCTTGTGTTTGAATTTCCCATGTATCCTGCGTTGGCCGTCTGCCGGATTGCTTTGAGCTGGATTCTTTAGCAGGTTCATAGCTGCCGGTGACTCTTTAGCGCCAACTTTGATCGGCTGCAGGTTGTGCGCCTTCGACCACTCAGCATATTTGCCGGACCTGAAAGATGCAGGTATTTTTTGACCGCTTTCTCCCGTAATGTACTTCTTATTATCTGCACCTTGGGCGTTAATGTATTTCTTCTTCTTCTTGTCCCATTTCACCGTGGCCGTCTGCTTGTGCACTTGAACTTTGTCATCATTATTTATGTCATAGGCAGCTTGGGCAGCATCGGTAGTGAAACCACTCGCCAATTGTAGCTCGTTGTCTTGCTGGCCTCCCTGTGGCGCGAAATGACTTAGGAAGAAGTTTGGATCTCTGAAAGTCTTGGGCTTTTTGCGATTCAATTCTTGTTCTTGCAGGACTTTGTCTGCATCCTCGAAGCTTTGTAAAGCCTCTTCAGAGACGGTGTTGGCGCTTATGCCAGTGCTATCAGCTAGAATTTCGTCTTCGAGACCGTGAGTGAGACCGGCGTCCTTCTCCATCTCTGTTAGCTCTCTGCGTCTACGAGCCTTTTCCTGAATAGGTGCGACTTGAGATCTCCGCTTCCTCATCAGAACCGAGGTTTCGTCGTCTGCGTTTCTTGCAAATTCAAACACAGTTTCCTTGTTCTTTCTGTCCTGCAATTTTGCTAGGAAATCGATCTTCTCCTTCTCGAGATTCTTGCCGAATCTCACATTCTGCTCGTCCCAACCAGCACTTATCAACTGCTTACTTCTTTTCACAGACTCTGCAGAAGCCGCCGTTCTGGTTCTCAAGTAAAGCTTCTCTGCCCTTTTAGCGACACCCTTCAGAGTCTCCAGCTCAAAGTCAGACATTAAATTCTTGTGAAGGTCTCCCATGCTTTCCAGATCCAACCTAGGACACGAACCAATCACCAGTCTGTTCGTGTAAGAGATTGTTGGCTGTTTGAAAAGTATCTCATCTTTACCTTCTTCGATCCACTTCTTCTTCAAAGCATCTGCTGCGGTCTCATACATTTCAGTAGTCAAAACTTTTCTACCCAAGAACAACTCCAAATCCAGAAGGTAGGGCAGTTCCGATTCGGAGACAATTGAGTATGCCCAACCTCTGTTACCGGCTCTTGCTGTTCTACCAACACGGTGAACAAAAATCTTTGACGAAGACGGTAGCGTATAGTTAACCACATTAGCCAACATTGGGATATCGACACCTCTGGCAGCGACATCGGTCACTACTAGGATCGAAGTCAGACCAGCCCTAAAATTGTACAACTGACGGTTACGAGCGCGCTGGTCTAACGTACCGTAGATGTAAGAAACCAAGTAACCGCACTTTTTCAATAGATTGGCGATATACTCCACATGATGCCTGGTAGGAACAAATAGAATTGTAGATTTTTCGGATGGCAGCTCGTTGGCTGCTGGCATCCTGACTTTTTTGAACTTTCCCTTCTTACCTTTAGCATGCCTCTTCTTGCCATTTTCGCCATCCGAGTCGTCATCACTGTCATTATCCTGTGAGCGGCTTTTCAGTAGTTTTATCTGCTCCTGCGTCGCTAGCGGAATCTTGATAATTTCTTGTAGTACGTACAGCAAGTTAGCCTCTCTTTCATCGTGTTTCGTGGTGAGGAAAAGCATCTCCAAATTCTCCGATATCTTCGTCTCAGCATCCAAACGGACAAGCACTGGATTTGTTAGACCGGCCTTAGCAAAGTCTACTAACGAGTTAGGTAAAGTAGCTGAGAAAAGAAGTGTTTGACGATTAGCGGGCAAAGCCGCCAACAGCTCGTTTAATTGTTCTTCGAAACCCATCTCGAATAATCTATCACTTTCGTCAAAGACGGCGTACTCGACACTTTTCAAATCCAAGTTCATCTCCACCTTCAAATGCAAGAATCTACCGGGCGTCGCAATGATGACATCCGGGTTGGACATCATCATACTAAACTGATCTTCCAGCGAATCACCACCTGTCAGCAAAACACTACGCAGGTCAGTACCTCTCGAAAAATCCTTAAACACTCTATGGGTTTGCATTGCCAGCTCTCTGGAAGGCGACAGAATGACTGCCCGGGCGCCGACTCTACTAGAATGACATTTCAGTTTCTCAATCATAGGCAAAATAAACGCTGCAGTCTTACCAGAACCAGTACGAGCCATACCAACAATATCCCTGCTCTGCAAAATAAGCGGAATCGTCTTACGTTGAATTGGAGTCGGCTGATGAAAGCCTTTTCTGCTTATATTGCTCAACACTAGCTTCGAAAAACCAAAGCTAGGGAAACTGCCTTTCTTGTGCTTCTTAGTGTCCACAGCAGTAGTAGAAAAGTACTCATTAACATCGTCTGGATCATCATCACCCTCACCATCTGAAATTTCCAGCTTTGGCATGGTTTTCATCTTATCTGTAGACTTCTTTGCCTGTATTTTAGGTTGATCCTCCTCATCACTGTACTCAATCACATCCTGCTCTTCGTACACACTTTCATCCTCACTTTCATCCTCATCACTATCGCTGGAATTGATCGCTATGCTTTTCACAATGTCGTACTCATTATCGGAACCGCTTTCTACTTCTTCATCGCTGCTTAAAGCAGCTTCGCTAACTGCCTTCCTTTTCAATGAACCTTGCATACCCATTGGGATTAAATACCAACGATGAAGCCAGATAGACACCCTAATAGCTTGGTTCTAACCTCTTATAGTACTGCAATTTTTCACCTCTTCAAGCTCATCGCGATAATTTTTCAGCATAATTGAAAAATTTAGCCTAAGACTGTGAACAGATATAGCAGAACTGCTGGTATGGCTCGATGTTTGCCCAGTGGTCCAAGCTAGTGGCAGCTAGAAGGTTGCCGGGATACAGGCCGCAGGTTCTTCCGGGGAAATTCGATAATGTTATCATCGCTATGTCATCTGGAGTGGACTCGTCCGTTGCGGCAGGGATATTTGCTGACCAGTACCCGAATGCTCGAGGCATTTACATGCAAAATTGGTCCAAATCGCAGTCTCTGACTGATCCCAGCAAAGAGGCCTGCTACGAGAGAGATTGGAAGGATGTTGTGAGAACAGCGGAACATCTGGGTATACCGGTTGATAAAGTGAACTTTGAGAAGGAATACTGGATAGACGTATTTGAGCCGATGTTGGACGGCTACAGCAGGGGCTGGACCCCAAACCCGGACGTTTCGTGTAACAAGTTCGTCAAGTTCGGAAAGTTGCGACACCATCTGAATGCGAAATACGGGAAGGGCAACTACTGGCTGGTAACGGGACACTACGCCCGGGCATTACACTACGAATGGGACAACGAGACGCATCTTCTGCGAAGCTACTACTTACAGAAGGATCAAAGCTACTATCTTTCGCTCATCCCGCCGTTCTTTCTTCCGAGAGTACTGTTCCCAGTCGGGCATCTAACAAAACCTGAAGTGCGACAGCTTGCCAAGGACTTTGGCCTGCCGTCAGCCGCAAAGCCGGACTCCCAAGGTATATGTTTTGTCAACAACTCGCAGCACGGGAAGTTCAAGAACTTCCTGCAGCACTACTTACCGGACTCCAAGGGCCACATCGTGACTGTCGATGAAGCTACCGGGAAGAAACAAGCATGGGGCGAGCACAACGGGCTCTGGTCCTACACAATTGGTCAGAAAGTAGGTCTTTCGATGCCACAGGGAGACCCCAGGTACGCAGGCGCATGGTACGTGAGCGATAAACTGCAAGACACGAACGAGCTTGTCATTGTCAAAGGTTCCAACCATCCCGCACTGTACAAGAAAGCTCTCGACGTGCAAAATTTCACCATACAGGGAATCAAGCAAGCCAAGATCAAGTCTGAGATTGCCGCTGCAGCCATGAACGGAACACTGACAATGCAGTACAGATCGTTGCAAGAACCAATTCCCGTGCTGGCTACCGAGCTCCCGGACAACAAGCTACTACACATAGAACTCGTCGAGAAACAAAGAGCCATGGCACCAGGCCAAAACTGCTGCCTATACGTGGGCGACAGGGTGCTTGGCAGCGGAACGATAGCCAAAGTCGAGTAAACGGTAGTGGCCATCTCTTGTTAATAGTATACTGCAAATAACACGTGATATTATCAGCTCGTTAAAGGACCTTGACGAGAGTACTTGAACTGGAGGTTTTAAGCAATTGCGGCCTTCTGATGGTCTCCTGAGGTTACTTTCACTTGCCAGATCGACAGCAGAGCAATGGGTTACGAGAAAGAGCTCTTTGTAGCGACTCAGGCGGTGTTAAAGGCGTCCTTTTTGACTAAGAGAATCCAGTCAAAGGTTATTGCCCATAGAGACACTTCTACGATCACCAAGAGCGACAAATCGCCAGTGACAATTGGCGATTATGCTGCGCAAAGCATCATAATCAACGCTATCAAGGCTAATTTCCCCGAGGACAAGATCGTTGGCGAAGAGACATCGGAAGGTCTGGAGGATGAGTTCGTTTCTGAGATCCTGAACGAGATACGGGAGAACGATCAGGTGTTTGAGAGCGAGTTCCCTGGCCAGGGTACCAGCAGAGTTTTGGTTAACGATAGATTTCCCTTGAAGAGCATCCAGGACGTGAGGACAGTGATCGACTTCGGGGACTACGAGGGCGGCGACAAGGGAAGAGTGTGGTGTCTTGATCCCATCGACGGCACCAAGGGCTTCCTGAGAGGTGAACAGTTTGCAGTGTGTCTTGCGCTGATAGTCGATGGCGCGACCCAATTGGGCGTCATTGGATGCCCCAATCTGTCACTGGACCAGTATGGCGGTGAGGATGTGCCCGGCCACGAGCGCTTTGGCTACGTGTTCCGTGCCGCGAGAGGCCAGGGCACTTGGTTCGCTCCAGCTGCGACGCTAGCGACCGCGCCGGAACCTCACTGGACCAAGATCCACGCAAGAAAGCTGAGTTCCACGAGCGAGATGGTCTCCCTCGAGGGAGCCGAGAAATCGCACTCGTCGCACGAGGAGCAATCCGTCATCAAAGAACGACTCGGGATCCGCAAGTCGCTACACCTGGACTCGCAGGTCAAATACTGTATGCTCGCCCTCGGTCTCGGCGACGTCTACCTACGTCTCCCAATCAAGATGGACTACCAGGAGAAGATCTGGGACCACGCTGCCGGCAACGTCATCGTCGAAGAAGCAGGCGGCGTCCACTCCGATTCTCTCGACAACGTCCCGTTGAATTTCGGTCGCGGCAGAACACTGCACACAAAGGGCGTCATAGCGTCGAGCGGACCACAAGAACTGCACAGACTCATCCTCACGGCATCTGGCCAAGTCCTGAGGTCAAGAGACCGTTGAACTCAGCCCAATCTTGGCCTTCTATAGAATCTCTTTATAGAGATGGGACTGTCACGTGACCAAGAAGCTATTAAATTTTAAGCAATCGACGTCTTAGTTGAACTGAAAATCTTCATCCAGGGATCATCAGAAAGATCACCTTTGGAAGGAAGATCGAGTGGCGAGGCCCTTAGTTAGCTTTAATATAGCTAGGTTACCAGGTTGCTGGCCGTAGCTTGAGATTTGAAGCGTTTAAGACAGACAAATTTTTTGGTAACGATTACAGGAATATCAGACGATACAGCATACAAGACGCAAGGGATCGGCAAACGTTTAATGTCGAAAAGACATTAATAGGTTGATTTTCATAGCATTCAACAATGTCACAGTGGAACTCTACGATTGGCACGCATCTGCCGGCGCTGATGAAGACTGAGAAGAGAGTTCAAGTGCCGAAACAGCTGCTTCACCGTAACACGACGACGGTGAATCAGAAGCTTGGTCTGCCTGGGCTGTTTTCAACGTTTGTGGCGCGGGATCTGCGGAATATGAGGATTTTAGCTCTTACGGCGTCGTCTGCGTCGATAGTGGCGTGTACCGTTTCGATCTTCTTTTTGGTTAACATAGACAGGAGAAAAAGAGTATTCAGACATGAGTTGATTTTCTTTTTGATTATCTGTGATCTGGTGAAGGCACTAGTGTTGATGATTTATCCTTTAGTGATACTGGTGGCAAATCAAGTTTATGCTCAGCCTGCATTTTCCAATACCTTGGGCTGGTTTACGGCGTATTGCGTTGAGGGGGCCGATTTGGCGATTTTTTTCTTCGCAGTGCATTTTGCACTGCTGATCTTTACGCCTTCGTGGAGGTGGCGACATAAGGGATCAGGCAAGATGGAGGGTGGCCTTTATTGTGTGCGGGCATACATATGGCCTATTACTGCATTGGTTCCCGTTCTTTTGGCCAGCTTGGCCTTCATCAACTTTGAGTTAATAGATGAGGAAAGTCTAGTGGCGCAGACGACGGTCGTTCTCGACAATGACAATTATCATTTCGCGAATACTGCAAGAATTGGAGGTTACAAGCCTTACAGTGCGTGGTGTTACCTTCCCCCATACCCAATCTGGTACAAACTAGCGCTAAGTTGGGGCTACAGATACTTCCTGATCGTTTTCATTCTGGTGCTTTACATTTCGATATATGTGTTTGTCAAAAGAGAGAGTAACAAAATCAAGAGACAACTTTATGACTTTAAAGGAAGACCCGAAAGAGAAGCGGTAAAAACGACTTCCAAATGGCAGTTCATAAAATTGAAGTTTAAGAGATACTTTTGCAAACCAATGCTACATTTCCTCATGAATGTTGTTGGTTTCCTGTCGTTCAATGTCGAAGACACTTCAAGTTCGTCTAACGGATTGGGAAGCATGTATTCCTCAGGATCTTATTCAATCACTGATAATAGCACTTCTTCTGACCAGGTTCCGGACAAAAAGTCTTTTGAATTCCCAGCACAGCAGAATCACAAATCGCAGCTCTCCCCAGATGAAACTGCAGGAAAAAAGAGCAGCTTGGGTTTCCCCGGTAGAATGACCACTATCGGCGATATTGAATCTCAACAGCAAGTCGAAGACGACACCAACGGCTGCGAGAGTCGAAAGGACTCTTTCATAGACAAATTGGAGCCTGACAGCGATCGGATGCCACAAGCACCGGTTTCGGGAAATTCGAAAGACAGCTCCGTCAATGAGCAATCTCGGCCTCCGATCCGCGCATACCTCTCACCGATGCAGTCGTTATATGCACCGCGACGCAAAGAGGCGGAACAAGACAATCAAGCTGAGTTGAATCAATCAGATAAAAATTCTCAACCTTCGGCCGCCAATCTGAAGGATGTCCAGGCATCTTTTCAAAAGCAGACTTACGCAGCAATGAAAAGAAGAAGAGTTCAAATACAAAAAAACTTGAGGTCGATTTTTATTTATCCATTTTCCTATATCGCCATCTGGATCTTTCCTCTCATTGTCGATGCCACACAGTACAACTACGAAATAGTCCATGGACCAATAGTTTGGTTGGTTTACATCGCTACCATAGCACAACCACTGAATGGATTGGTAGATACTTTAGTGTTTGTTTACAGAGAAAAACCATGGCAATGCTCCTGGAGAGTCGTTCAATCAAAAGAACTATTGGATGCTTACTCCCTCAAAGGGGGATTTAGCGAAAAAGATATTGCTGAGCTATATCATAGTGACCTAGGGAAGAAAGGTTGGTACTACTGCAGCAGATTCGACAAATACAGTTGTTGGAAGCATAAACCGCAGAGGTGGAAGCGGGCTGCTTGGTATATTCACCGGTTCCTTCGCGGTTTGATTAGGAATAATTACAATTTCGAAGATCATTGCGATGAGCTTGCTTTGCTTCACAACGATTTAACTACAGAAGGACATTCTGCCGGTTCTGATGGCTTGAAAAGCCCCTACGATCAACGCGAGAGACAGATCTCGTTTCCCTCCGATTCCACAACTGCGTCGGCACCGTTGGCGCATTCCAACCCAAATACGGAATCCAACGATCACATCGAAGTATCATCCTTCTGGAGATTCGTCCATCTGTTCCCCATGCTGCACGGCATTGATTTAGATGAGCTCAACCGAGAATTGCGCCGCAGAGCCGATGAGAACGACTTCGTCCTTCCGGGACTCAAACAAGCCCTTAACAAGAACTCCACTAACGGCGCCAAGCAAATAAATGAGTTGGCAAAACCTATCTTCAAACCGGGATACAGCGTGGACGGGAATGATAAATCGTCCGTTCAGGCTCAGCCAAATTATGCAAACATCACTATGAGCGCAGACTTAGACTTCAGTGACGTTGTCAGAGGACAATCGCCCGGTGCTGCAGAGAAAGACGACAAGGAGATCGATGTTGGCACAAGTGAAGGAGATGAAATGGGAATGCTGGCATTTTTGAACGACATCCCGCACTAATTAATCAAGCAAAATACAGGCTGTAAAGCCACCGTATACGTAATAACAACTGTAACAATTTGAACTTTACCATGCTACCCTGGCCTCTTATGTCTCCGCCAGTGGCAGGCGTTCTTAGAAGCAAATCCTTAGATTCTTGGATTCAACAAAGGTACTTGATAGCTTTCGCTACACAAAAGCTGAATAACAATGTCTAATAGATGGAAAGTCTATGTGACGACGCTCAATTGCGCCAAGAAGTTCCCCTTCGGCAGTGGGAATGACATATCTGCTATATTAAGAGATGTATTACCAGAATCATTTGAACATGATATCTACGCTTTAGGATTCCAGGAGTTGATGAGCACATGGGAAGCTTCATTCCCAGTCTTGGCTACACGGCTATTTGAAGATCTTAGCGACGCTATTGCGACATATGTCAATGTAAGGTCTTCGGTTAGGAAATTCCGTCTCGTTGGTACGGCCATTACCGGTGCTGTTGGACTTGTTGTGCTTGCAGATGAAAGATTCAACGTTGAAAAGGTGACATCCAGCGTTTTTAGGTGCGGGTTCTTTAATTCCAGTTTGAAAGGTGGAGCTTCCATCTGCTGCAGCTTAGCAACGCCAGACGACATTCACGATACATTTACCTTCATCTGCAGCCATCTCAACGCCAACGAAGGTATCAAAAATGCAGAATTGAGGGTCAGTAATTATGAATCTATCATGAGCGCCTGTGCTACCGACTTTAGAATGACTCCCTTCAGGAACGCCCACATTTTCTACTTTGGCGACCTGAATTTTCGAGTTAAAGGCTGGCAGGACATGGCTACTGACTATTCAGATGCTCAAGTTCTCAGTAACCTCCAGAAGGAGCACGACGAATTAAACAAACTGCGAGAAAGCAATCTAGTTCTCCGAGGGTTCGACGAGCCACCAATAAACTTCCCACCAACTTACAAATATCTAGTTTCCACACAGAGCACATTTGATACCAGAAAAACACCATCATGGTGTGATAGAGTCCTATTCAGATGCTACTCGCCCGAAAGCTTCAAAATCTGCTCTTACAGGTCAGTCGACAGGACTTCAAACTTGCAGTTCACTGATCATCAAGGAGTGGTGTTGGATATGGAAGTGCCATCTAATTTTTCAGCTCCTCCATTGGACATACCCGTTTCAATAGCCTCCGCTCATCAACTCTTGATTGGAGACGCTATGGACACTTTAATAGGCTACGTCGGCTGGGGCATCGCCAAGAGGTTGCACTACTGGATTGCGATCATCCTGGGCCTACTGATAATTTACAAACTTCTATGATCTGGTTTAGGAATATGTTATTTAATAGTTAGTTTTCATCGCTCTTCGAGCGTCTCTTTACAAAGCTCATCAAAACTTACCTCTCTTATTGTGACTAGCATGTTGAAGTTAGCTACGTTTGATAGCTGAAATTGATACTTCTGGCTTACTGGACCTGGGTACTTGCTGCTAGTGTATGCTCAGCAAATTCTGGAGAGGTTCCAGTCTATTAAATCGGCGAAGAATGAGCTCCATTAAAAAGAATGACAGCCAGTCATCGATTGACGAGAGTAGATCGGGATCTGAGACTGGTGGGACTAGTACTTTTGACGAGCAATTACAGAAGGAAATCGAGAGCTTTAAACGTACTCAACAGGTTAGATTGAAAAGACAGAAGAGTAAAAAACCTGGCCAAACTGCAGAACTACGTGATGAAGCTGGTTTTAAGCTAAGGCTAGCGGGTACCAATCAGAAAAAGCATAAGCAAATGGATCCAGAGTATGAAGTTACAATAGAAGGTCCATTGAGGAAAATTGCGCCTTATTATTTCACTTATATGACCTTTTGCAAGTTGAGATGGAGAGATAGAAACCTACTGGATGTTTTTGAGACCGAATTCAGAGATAGAGACAAGAGTTATTACAAGAAAATGATTGCTAGTGGTACAGTTTTACTCAACGGCCAGCCAGCTAACTTGGAGACAATTATACGGAATGGAGACCTAATTACACACAAGATACATCGACACGAGCCAGCGGTGACTTCGAGGCCGATAGGAGTTGTGTACGAAGACGATGACATCCTTGTGATCGATAAGCCTTCCGGGATACCGGTGCATCCGACTGGTCGCTACAGGTTCAATACGATAACCAAGACTTTGGAGAAGCAATGGGGGAAAGCTGTACATCCAATAAATAGACTGGACAGATTAACCAGTGGGCTGATGTTCATCGCTAAGACCCCAAAGGGAGCTGACGAGATGTCTGACCAAATGAAAGCCAGAGAAGTATCGAAAGAATATGTTGCGAGAGTTGTCGGGGAGTTTCCAGTTGGTGAAATATGTGTTGAAGAGCCATTGAAATCTATAGAACCGAGATTGGGACTGAACGCCGTATGCAAGAACGACGACGAGGGCGCAAAACATGCAAAGACTGTTTTCAAGAGAATTAGCTATGATGGCCAAACCAGTATCGTGAAATGTAGGCCCTTCACTGGAAGAACACATCAGATACGTGTTCATCTACAGTTTCTGGGGCATCCAATAGCAAATGATCCCATCTACTCGAACGTCACAGTCTGGGGACCCAATTTGGGGAAGGGCTACATATCCGATTTCGAGGATATTGTAAGCAAACTAAATCAATACGGCCGAACCAAATGCGCGGAAAGCTGGTACGAGCCCGATGCTCAAGGTGAAGCCCTACTGGGCGAAAAATGCTCCATTTGCGAAACCGATCTTTATAGCGATCCTGGCCCCAATGATCTTGACCTATGGTTACATGCCTACCGATACGAGTCGTCCGAGACAGACCCGAACACGAACAGGAAAAAATGGAGCTACCGCACGAATCTACCTTCTTGGGCTCTCGAACCGCACAAAAAGTACATGGAGCTTGCTCTGGAACAGGCCGCCAAATGCGGACCGACCACAACCGCCTTCAGTGTGGGCGCAGTGCTCGTGAACGGGACCGAAATCCTCTCTGTAGGCTATTCGCGAGAGCTGCCGGGCAACACTCATGCTGAGCAATGTGCATTGGAAAAGTATTTTGCCAAGACAGGCCAGCGTGAAGTACCGCCGGGGACAGTACTGTACACTACTATGGAACCCTGTTCTTTCAGATTAAGCGGCAACGAGCCGTGCGTTCAAAGAATTATTGATCAAGAGGGCAGAATTACGACCGTATTCGTGGGAGTCATGGAACCTGACACATTTGTAAAGAACAATACGAGTTCCAAGATGCTATCTGATCACCAGATTGAGTACATTCATATACCGGGCTATGAGAAAATCTGCACAGAGTTGGCTACAAAAGGTCACACTACACAAGGCTAACGTCGGCCCACTCTTACAGAGCCTGATGGGCGCCACGAGACACGAATTGAGCTACGAGAAGTGGCAGCTTCAGCTCAGTTTAGCTTGTAGACAGTATTTAAGCTTCTTTAAGAGTCCTGGATCGTCCTTTTGAACGACGCTGAAAAATTTGGCGTCTTTAGATCCCTTCTAGTAGTTAAGCTCGAAGAACACCAAATATTTGGTTTAATTGATCATTGTTTGCTTATCCAATTGGGCCAATTGATCAGTCAGTGAGGTGTATTTGGACACTTGGGTTGAAGAGCTAAGGCTATGTCGAAAAAGAAGGGTGCTAAAGGCAAGGGACAGCCGGTACTTGGCAGAGCAAAAGAGCATACTCAATTCCTCGAAGCTTTGAAATTGTACGAGTCTAAGAGCTATAAGAAGTCAATTAAGATCCTAGATGGCATTTTGAAGAAAGATTCCGACTATGCGGACGCTTTAGCGTTGAAAGCGCTTGACCTTGTGTCTCTGGGTGAAAAATCCGAGGCAGAAAGCTACTGTAAGAACGCTTTGGGTAAGATAGACGGTACGGCAGCTTCCCCAATTTGTTGTCATGTCTTGGGTATCTATATGAGGACGGTTAAGAAGTATGCGGAGTCTGTGAAGTGGTTCCAGGCTTCGCTGAACAATGGATCAACTAATCAGCAAATTTACAGGGACCTTGCGACTTTGCAGTCCCAGATAGAGGATTTTAAAGGAGCATTGGTGTCGAGGAAAAAGTACTGGGAAGCTTATCTGGGCTATCGGGCCAATTGGACAGCTTTGGCTATAGCACAAGACATTAATGGCGAGCACCAGCAAGCGGTGAATACGCTCTCGCAGTTTGAGAAATTGGTGGAAGGAAAGCTTGGGAAGGCCGAACTGTATGAACATAATGAGTGCTTGATGTACAAGAGCGATATCATGTACAGAATTGCAGGAAGCAATAAGGAAAAGTTGCAAAACGTTTTGAGGCATTTGAACGAGATCGAGCCTAACGTGTACGATAAATGCAGTCTCTTAGAGGAGAAGGCATCCATCTATATGAAAATGGGTGAGTTGAACGAGGCTTCCAAGGTGTACAGAACATTAATCAAAAGAAACCCGGACGACTTCAGGTACTATAAATTGCTAGAGGTTTCGTTGGGTATTCAAGGCAATAACACTTTGAGGAAAGCACTATACGAAAAGCTGGAGAAGTTCTACCCTAGAAGTGAACCACCCAAGTTTATTCCATTGACATTCATTGAAGATGAAAATGTATTGAGCAGCAAGCTACAAGACTATGTCCTACCGCAATTGAAGCGAGGTGTCCCAGCTGCGTTTTGCAATGTTAAACCTCTGTATCGTGGTAAACCCTCCATTGTGCCGGCATTATTAGAGAAGATTGTCTCAGATTATTTGCTCTGTATTGATCCAACGACCGAGCCAATGCCATACATTTGGACGTGTTACTACTTTGCCCAACACTTTTTATTCCTGAAGCAATTCCAAAAATCACAAGAATTTATTGATAAAGCAATTCAACATACTCCCACGCTGGTCGAGTTGTATCTCTTTAAGGGCCGTATTTTAAAGCACCTCGGTCTCTTCGAAGAGGCAGCCGAAGCTCTTGAAGAGGGCAGAAAATTGGACCTGCAAGATAGATTTATCAACACAAAGGCCGTGAAATACTTCTTGCGGGCAAATAATATTGAAAAGGCCACTGAAGTCGCCTCTCTGTTCACCAAGAACGATGACGCCATCAATGGCATCAAGGATCTTCATTTGGTGGAGGCCGCGTGGTTCATCATTGAGCAAGCTGAGGCACATTATAGACTTTACTTGCTGGCATTGAAGAAGCTCCATAGCTTGGTATCAGAAGCTGAGAAAGCTGAGAATACTGAACATACTAATAATGAAGACGGCGAAAACCTAATACACAACATCAAAGTAACCGAATGGGAGGTCCAGAAAAACCAAGGATTGGCTCTCAAAAGGTTTCACGCGATCGCAAAGTTTTACAATCAATTCCAAGATGATCAGCTAGACTTTCATTCATACTGCATGAGAAAAGGAACTCCAAGGGCGTACCTGGATATGATCAAATGGGGTAAGACCATCTACACGAAGCCAATGTATGTTCGTGCAATCCAGGGCTCTTTTAAGCTTTACTCCTCCCTTCACGATCAATCTCTGCTAAATCAAGATGACAGCATCCAAAGCAGAATTAAAAATATCATGAAAAACCATGCCAAGAAGGCTAAAAAGGAAACATCTGCGATTAACAAGCGCAAAGAAGAAGATAAAAAGCATTTTATGGCTTATGCTGAATCTGAGGATAGCGATGTCTATGGTATTGAGCTGCTCAACAAAAAGGAGCCACTGGAAGGGTTTGAAGACATATACAAGAACTACTGCCAACAGATAAGCGAGGCAGACAAGGACTATATCCTCGAATTCGAGTACCAATACAGAAAGGGCAAACTAGCGCTATGCCTAGGTGCCCTTTCCAAATACACAAAATTTCATGGCACGAAATCCGGCCTTGCAGGCGCCATGGCAATTGTCCTTCTGCTCTCAACCAAAGAAGAAGTCCCCTTCGATGTCATCGGCAAGAAAGTCGCCTACAAGGGCTGCAAAGACGTCTGTCCCGAGCTGCCCTCCGCAGAAAGAGACAACGAGGACTTTGACTGGATCGAATACTACGATCAGACGTTCAAACACCGCGATCTAGAAGCGCTCAGGTTCCTCAACAGCCACAAACATCTGTTCGACGCGGCCAAACTTAAAGAACTGATCCTGCAAGAACTGTCCAACCGTGAGCCATTGATACAAAACTACGTGTTACAGTACGAGCTGTGAATAGTGGACACTAATACGCGCTCTCAAGAAAGAGTCTAATAGTTAAATACCTGTTCATATGCGATTTTCTTGTATTTAGAGAAGCATTGGCTGATCTTAAGCGGAAAGGACTCCTCGTCTTCTTTACCTCCGAAGGAAACAACACTAAAAGAATTGATAAAGAGTCGGTAGATAATAGCTGTTGGTTTGGCCGAGATCCTACTGGAATATGACATCTGTACCAGGCTCAGTACCGGGCTCCGTTGCCTCCTCCGTGACTTCTACCGCGAGCAACCAGCTTGGCAAGGTCGATCGAAAGCGACGCGATAACATCAACGAAAGGATTCAGCAGTTGCTCACTATGATCCCCAGTGAGTTCTTTCAAGAGTATTACAGGGGTACGAACGGTTGTGATTCAGAAAACGGTTCTGGAGATGCTTCAAGCAGCGCGACTCCTAAACCTAACGCTAGCTCTGCTAAAATGAAAAGCACGGGGACCAGGGATGGGAAGCCAAACAAGGGACAAATCTTAACCCAGGCTGTCGAATATATTATGTCCCTGCAGAATGATATTGACACTCGGAACCGCGAAGAAGTGGAACTAATCTTAAAAGTCCAAGAACTAAGCAACATTACAGGAACCATTGTCAATGATATCAATCTGGAAAACACCAGTGCAGAGATCGCCCTCGCTAAGATCGGTGTCGGCACCTTGGCAGTCGAAGGCCCACCCGAGAGCGAGCAAACAAGACAAGGCTCGCGGCAACCCGCCGCGCAATACAATCCGCACATCAGCAATTTCGAGTACGGAGGTTACGCTGAATATGGAGACGGCAATTGAGCCACCACCAAGCGGTAGAATCGACCTGAAGCCATCAATGCTGGCCATCTTCACCGTCTGCTCCATTATGGATCATGCGACACGAAATTTGCTGTTGCCACGACCAGAGTTTTGTCAAAGACGTCAAATTTAATGCCTAGATGGACTATCAAGCAGTGCTTTAGAAGGGCAAGTAAGTTGTTTTATCTTCGGAAACAACGCCAGAGGATCATTTTGATGAGTATTCCTCAGATTTTGGGTGATCAGACAAACAAGAGGTATCTCGAGCACGAAAATGGGGACGCTGCCGAGTCAGTAAACTTGGGAAAATCAAACCAGCAGAAGCAGGAAGACATTGATGAGACTGCGGCAGGAACTGTAGATAAGGCGAATAAAAGACCCAAATTGGATGAAAATGCGAGTGATATAGCATTGGAAGTACCTTTAAAGGGTGACGAACTTCAGGAAGTGGTAGATGAATACGATGTTAGCCAGCAAGATGGACACGAAACTGTACGTCCGGCAACTGAGGATCAAGCTGATGGCAAAGAGCACGTGCTGGCGCCAAGAACTCCCAACAAACCTATAGAGATCAGTAGAAGTAAGAGGACGGGCAAGTATATCTTTCCACCTATTACAAAAGATGACTCTATCAATGCGAGGATGTTTTTGAAATACCATGGATTAAGACAGTTTCTGGATACGTACCTTCCTGAAGAGCTCAATTCGCTTTACCTTTATTTTCTGATCAAGTTGCTTGGATTCGAGATAAAAGACCGCGAAATGATGTCTGCCATTCACAATTTCGTTGAGCCGCGAGTTGCAGGCGAGGAGGAAGTATCTGTAACCACTTTCGAAGACCCGCTGGAGAAAAGGCACGCTGTCCGCCTCATCAAGGACTTACAAAAAGCTATCAATAAAGTGTTGTCGACTAGGTTAAGATTACCTAACTTCTCAACGGTGGACGTATTTGTCGAGGGATTGAAAAATGCAAAGAAAATTTTGGTTTTGACGGGCGCAGGCGTTTCTACGTCATTAGGTATTCCCGACTTTAGATCTTCTGAGGGTTTTTACTCCAAAATTCGTCATTTAGGACTAGACGATCCGCAAGATGTGTTCAATTATGATATCTTCATGCAGGATCCATCCGTTTTTTACAACATCGCGCATATGGTTCTTCCTCCCGAGAATATCTACTCACCGCTTCACAGTTTTATCAAAATGCTACAGGACAAAGGCAAGCTATTGAGGAACTATACACAAAATATTGATAATCTCGAGTCGTATGCTGGCATAAAGGAGGAGAAACTGGTCCAATGCCATGGGTCCTTCGCTACTGCGTCGTGCATCACTTGCCATTGGAAGCTGCCGGGAGAAAAAATCTTCAGCAACATCAGAAATCTGGAGCTTCCCCTCTGCCCCTACTGCTATCCCAAGAGAAGAGAGTTTTTCCCAAATGACAGCTTGTCCGACGACGAAAGCACGAACGGCCATCTCGTCAACGGCGCAATGAAATCTTACGGTGTTTTAAAACCAGATATCACATTCTTCGGTGAAGCATTACCGTCAAAGTTTCACAGGACGATTCGTGAAGATATACTGAAATGCGACTTATTGCTCTGCATAGGTACCAGTTTGAAGGTGGCTCCCGTATCCGAAATTGTCAACATGCTGCCCGCTCACGTCCCTCAAGTGTTGATCAATAAAGATCCGGTCAGACACGCTGAGTTTGACCTCAATTTGCTGGGATTCTGTGACGATGTGGCCGCGTATGTTGCCCAGAAATGTGGCTGGGATATACCACATGAGAAATGGGACCAGTTGAAGAAAACGACTTTCAACGCTAACGAAACTGAGAGAGGTGTATATAATATTTCTGCCAAATCCTCGTAGTACCATACATTTATAAGTACTTAAGTTGGCCATAATACGGATCCTCCATTTTCTCATTGTGTATCTAGTCGATAACCTCTGGCATCGCGATAACTAAAGGCATCGCTATATCCTAAACTGCAAAAAGACTGGTTTTAACGGTTCCAAGGTCAAGATATCATCTCCTAAGCATTCTAAATCTGCCACAGAATGGATTATCAGAATAGAGCTGGTTCAAAGAAAGGTGCTGCCGGTATAGCTTCCGATGCTCAAGCAAATTTGGCGAGAAGGAAGCAGGTGGAAGAATTGCTCAAAGATGGTGAGCACGTCCCGTATACATTCCAAGATGAAGACCTTCAGGGTGAAAAGCTACGAAAGAATCCATATATCTACAAGAATCACTCGGGGAAGCTTATTTGCAAGCTTTGCAACACTATGCATGTTTCTTGGTCCAGCGTAGAACGACATCTGAGTGGAAAGAAACATGGTTTGAACGTGCTGAGACGTGGTAATACTACCGATAAGAGTGGAAATCGTGAAAGAAGTGAATTACAAGATGATCGCGATAGAGAGTTTCAACGAGAAGTACAGCAGAGAAGGGAAAACTTGAAAAATACTGGACTGGTACCGAAGTGTACAGTGGTGAACGTCCAGGGCAAATCAGCCAATAGTCATGGTGTTGCAATACGAGTGGATTATAACGTCGAAGAATCGCCGAGTCTTGATTCGGAAGAGAGGTTGAGACCCATGGTACGAATCGTGTCAGGTCTGGAATTACAGGAATCCGACAAGAAGGATAAAAAATACGTAGTCATTGCTTATGAGCCTTTTGAAAATGTGGCTGTAGAAATACCTCCAGATAAGTCCGTCGCGATGAATGATTCGGGAACGAATTCGGAGGCAATAGACGAGGTAAACTCGAAATGCGTCTTTTGGGATGAAGACAACCGTAAATTATATGTCCAGTTTTTCCTTGAGTAGCTAGTTTATTCTTTCGAGCATGATTGTCATATATTTATTCATATGGTTCGCAAGCAATGAATACTCAATATCGATCTGGTCAACCTCGCGTTGAAAATCGATCGTTAGCTTACGCATATCCTCCTCCAGTTTTTTCACTTGACCCACAATCAAATTTTGCTCAATATGAATCTCGGTCTCTTGTATTTTAGGCACAATTTCCTTTGTATACTTTTCCTGCAGTTTTGAAATTTGTTCAGCATTATATTCACGACTGGCTTTTGATGATTCGTAAAAACTGGCCAGCTTGGCTTTCTGGCTCTCTATTTGCTCATCAAGTATCGCGAGCTTAAGCATGACGCCCGAATTCAGTACGTTTCGCAGTTTATCCCGCCGCATCAATAATTGCTGCTTGAAATCTATCAGGTTTTCCTCTTCACGATGCGAATCTCGTATCTTTGTAGAGAGAATCTGTAATACTTCATAGACTTCTTCGGTGACCCTGTGGAAAGTTTGAGAAGCAGCGTGGAAATTCCGCTGTCGGGCTTCTAAAGTGGCTAATTTCTCCCTCTTGGAGTCCAAAGAGCGTTGTAGCTCCTCTATACTATTTTCCAGTTCATCCATATTGCTCTCTGAATACCGTTTCAGCTTCTCTCTTTGAGAATCGAGTTCCACAATCTGAAATCCCAGCGCTTCGAGCTCCTTCAGCAATTTTTGTTTCTCCTCCTTATAGCTGTTGTAATCTATCGACAAAGTCTCCTGTAACTGAGTAAGCTTCTTTAATTGTACCTCGATATTTCTGTTATTTTCTTCAAGAGCTTGCAGCTCGTCTCCATTATCCTGGGGCAACAAGCCCTTCACCTTTTGCTCCTCGTCTTCATACCGCTTAATCTGCTGCTGCAGAAGATTATAATCGTCAAACCTTGATCGCAGTTGGCCCAATAGTGTCTCTGTCTCAGAGATAAACTTATTACAGTCAAACATCCTCTCCTCTCGAAACCTTGCATAGTTAACCACAGCACTTAAAAGCCTCCTAGTCCTTTGAGCATCTGGTCTGTACAGATCCGTGAGGCTAAAATCAGCCACTCCTATATTCTGGAAGAACCTATAACAGATCTTATTAAGCACCAGAACATGCAAGTTCTCCGAGAACCCAAATTCTTCGTCATACCCTGCTCCTGACTCTCCCATCTTGCGCTTCCCATTCCCAGGCAGATATTCCGGTGATATGCCCATAAAACTGTCAATAATCTGCTTGTAAAGCGTAATAACGAACTGCGATGTAGGGCGTGCTATATTATCCTCTGTTGCCAGCGAAAAGTCGCAACTTTGCAGGCATGTTGCCAGCTCTAAGGTGTCCAGTAGTGGGAATATATCAAAGCTCATCGAACCAGCGATAGTAGTGGCCTCTTGACTGTTTCTTGTAAGGAATATTCACTAACATTGTGTTCAAGTCATCGGTAAACACGCGCGTCCTATAAGATACACTTAAAGCTGTGAAAGTAAAGCTAAAAGGCTTCATTACCGTCCCTCCGATGGTATATATTGGCTCAGCTTCTAGGCTAGTCACTATACATCCCTTTCCAACGGCGAAAGAAGCTGTTCTCTTCGCTTAGATACACTGTTGAAGGGGACGCTAAGATGAACAAACTTCTAGTCCAAGTTTGGCACTATCACAAGACCTGGCAAGCCTGGAGGAGCTTGGGGATGAATCTTTACAAGCGCTGCAAGCTCTGGCATGCGAGAGACGAAGATTGATTAGATCGACAGCCTTGTTGCATGTATAATGATGGCAAGATTGAAGGCTCTAGCAATGGCTTCCTGCAAGAATAAGAGATCTGGAATTTGAAAGGCCACCGAAGCCATCAATGGTCGGGCTTGTTGATCAAGATCACTTGTGGAAGCTCGAAGAGCACTACGCGATATATAAAGAGGACGACGAAATCTGGTGAACTAGAGGTCAAAAATCGATGGCATTGGGAGTGTCTCAGTATGATCAGGAAGGTGGCAGTGATTGGTGGAGGGCCAGCTGGTTTAACGACCGTTTACAATTTCCTCAAGGCTAATCAAGACAGCGATTTGCCGGTTCAATGTGTTGGTTTTGAAGCCAAATCAAAGTTGGGAGGTGTTTGGAGTGATACTCCTGGGAGCAATCTTGATGTGCATCCAATGGTTTTTGACACGTTGCGATCTCTTCGAGATGAACGTATAGCAGCCGATCCGAGGGCCTTGTTTTATGAAGGCACTCCGCTGGCCGGTATTGACGGTAAAGAAGTTGATCTGAGTGGGCTATCTGGGTCTTCACCCTCGAAACCTGTGAAACTCGCAAGGAAAAGCGGACTGATCAGAGATGGAATGTATTTTAGCGATAAAACTGGGCTCTACGATGATTTTATGAGTAACGTTCCTGAGGCCCTGATGAGATACGAGGATGATATAAATGATTACGGTCAAGATACGTACACGCGCGATGATAGAATTGCCCCATTGACGGACCTTCCAACCATTAAGTATCATCTGGACAACTTTATTTCGAGAAACGATTTGGAATCCTATTATCAAGTAAACACAAGCATTGAGTATGTGGACAAGGCCGGAGCCAGTAAATGGATGGTTATAGCCAAGAGGTCTGTACCTGGGGATGATTATGATGAATGGTACATTGAATATTTCGATGCGGTTGTTGTTGCCAATGGACACTTTCAGATACCGTATATACCCTTTTACATGAGCAAACCAGAAGGCAAAGGAACAGCTGAAACTGCGATCCATCATTTCAACCAGAAATACCCCGGAACTTTGGTTCATGTCAAGGACATTGATATCTGGTACCATAAGGTTTTACCACGATTCGAAGCGACCAGCAAGTACCGCCGCATCATCATTGTGGGTAAGAGCTTCAGTTGCATGGACGTCCTGAAAAGAATCATACATTTGAAGAAGTCAATGAACCTGGAAATCTACATCTCCACGGATGTGCCTCCTATGCCAGAGAACACAGCCAATCCATTCTACTGGTTCGACGAATGGCTGGTGGAAACGCAACAAGTCGTTGTCAAGCCCCAAATCACCGAATTTTTAAGTCACTCAGCGATTCCCTCTATAAAATTCGCTGATGGTTCTGAAGTTGATGGAGTGGATTACGTTATATTCGCCACAGGTTACCTCTATGGCTTCCCATTCCTCTCGTCGAGATTATTGGACGAATGTCGAATTACAATAACTCCTGACCCACGAAATGCCGACAATCAACCGTCCAACATATCGCGAGTTTGTGGTCTTTATCTCCATATTTTTTCAATCGCAGAGCCGACACTGACGTTTCCTGGAGTATCAAGCAATGCAAATTTCCAATCCTTTCACATATCTGCAAAAGCTATTGTGGGAGCTTACCACCGTTTCAACACGCTATTCCAACAACAGAAACCCATTGATGCGCCCTATTACGATTCAATCTGGCGTCAGATACTGCCTTCATTAGAAGAGCAATTGGCGTGGTCAAAAGAAAGACTAGCCAAGACTGGAAATAATGGAGCCTACCACTTCTACTACCCACTACCACTGCTAATCGAGGGCTGGGAAAAGCCTTGCGTGGCCATTTTTCCACCTGGTCAAGATGCCAAGAATTTATTTCCTCCCAATGCTCCACAGCTATCGACGGATGGAATTGCCAAGCTACGCGACATATTCCTGGAAGTGATGGAGCAATGACCCCGGCAAGGACCAAGGCCTTCTAGTCAACTTATAGAGAGCCACTGCTTGTAGATCATCTTTATCATTTGTTTGTATCTTTACCGTATAAGGTAAAGAGGTAATAGACGATGAGGAACAGCTTAGATGGTATATACAACTACTTTTGATCCTCTAAGAGCTCTAGAGTTGATGTTACGAGGTCTCTTGGGCTTCATAGGCTAGCGACAAGTTGCAATGTCGGGCGAAGGTTCTTCCAAGGTGATGCTTAACAGCAAGAGACTTTCAGCTATGATTGATTCGCTGCAAAAAGAAGACATTGAAAGCGAACTTCTGAGGATTGGGAAGCCTGTGTCGGCCAAGAAGAATGATCAATTCGATTTGCCTCATGACGAGGCCTCAGATTCGAGGAATTCATCGCCTAGTAAGCTTTTCAGATCTCCTGCTGGCTTGGTATCACTACACTCGGCAGATAAAAGATCTAGCATGTTATCGGACTACTCTGGAGTAGTTCACGAGGGAATTGGTATATCGTACGTGGTACAGAACCAAGGCAAGAGAAACAGCGAAAATGAAGGTCACCCAGATCTGCCGGCGCTGCCATCGGTTGAGACTCTGGGCCTTAATGACAATTCTAGCGATAAAGCCGACTCTAAGATGCCTACTGAAGATCTTGTTATCAAAACGGTTCCGAATGCTAAACCTGTGGAGCGCTTGAGCTCCAGCTATTCGAAAACGTCTAGAATGTCAGATATCACTGAGCGAGATTCTAGTCAGAATCTCGAGCCCAACAATTCTCTGCGGCTCTTATCAATCAACAAACATCATTTGGCTCCATCGTCGGTTGGTTCTGGTAACCTGGCTAGCGAAAGTGGTTCGTCAACTTACAACCATCAAAGGAATTACGAAAAGCACAGTCCTGTGCTACAACCTCCGGTATCTCAGGCGGAGGACTCCCAGGAAACGTATAATGCTAAGAATCTCGAGAACTCGTACGTCAGTGACGACGTCTCCATTGCAACAAGCATCATCCCACCGTTGTCCACAACAGTACGAGAGGACCAAGAAGGTATAAAGCCGGTTCGTT
Organism: Torulaspora indica; assembly: GCA_931305995.1. Lineage (NCBI taxonomy): Eukaryota > Fungi > Ascomycota > Saccharomycetes > Saccharomycetales > Saccharomycetaceae > Torulaspora > Torulaspora indica. The sequence continues at coordinate 440,978 of CAKNUP010000002.1, read as the reverse complement.
CAGAGTCTGCCTCATATAATCCTACGGTGCCACCAAGAAGCAGAAATCGGCCGAGATCCCGGTTATTCATTCGTGATACCCTGGATGATATAGAGAACCAACTCATGGCGCAGATGCGTGATCCGCTGCCAGATGAGAAGAGCGCTAGCGCGGTAACAAGAAGCAGCACGAACACCAATCGTTCGGATGCCTATTTTTCGGCTACAAGTCACCAGAATACCGGAGAAGATAATCCTCGCGAGCAGTCGGAAGATCCTGATAATTATAATGACGACATATATCTGGAAAGACCTCTGCCCAAAGTTCCTAGCCCTGTACGTCGTGACTCCACTATTAGAGCCCAAGAGACATTACATGATGATACCCAGCATTCAGCTGGGAACCGCACATTTGGCGACGATGATGATATGTATGAGGATATTGATGTGACGGTCAATCTGGACATCAATGAGAGTGAGGATAAAAGATCGACTACCAACAAAACCTTAGATGGCAGGAAATCAAAAGTAAAGTCATCGCCTAAGAAGAAGCAGGGCAGAAAGAAACATGAATTGAGGTCATTTGACATTGATACATTAACCCAACTGCTCAACGTCACTAAGGGCACTCTAATCGGCTCTGAGTTTGCAAACCTGGGCATGAAAATCGAAGAAAAGCGAGCTCTGGAGAGACTCGTGGATTCCTTATCAAGGCTCACAGCCGATATGGTCTTAGATCCCGATCGCTACGAAGAAGGTTTAAGAAGGCTGGATAAAGCTACAAAAGCACTTGAAGGCTTCTAGCTGGCTGATGAAGCCCAACCATCAGGCAGCGACAATGATTATGACTGGATTAAGAACTAAATAACTACTCATAGGAGCACATATAGTAGCGTATTCTATTGAAGTACTCATAGTGAAGCCTTTCCTTGTAGTTTATGATATAAGTACTGAAAAATCAAGCTCAATAAGACAAGACTTATCGCTGCGAGGCGACTAAAAGAGCTCAATTGCAACCTGCTATGCTTCGATCGAAGAACATTGGACAGCTGAGAGTGCTGGGCAGGCAGTGGTATAGTCTCAAATCGCCTGGTCAGAAATCACAGGTACCATCACGGTCATCGGATCTTAATGCACATTTTAAAGATGAGGAAGAGCTTTCAAGTGTTCAAGAAAGGGCACTATTTGGAGCAGTTTTCAATAAGCTGATGAAGAGGGAGGAATTACGTAGCAAGAACTCTGAAGAAGTCTTATCTCAAGCGGCAGCAATTCAACCGGATGTAACAGCGACTCAGAAGGAGGAAGGACGTGGTCTACAGGTTGTGTTTGAGAAGAAATCACAGGAGATCAGACCAGAAGATAGGAAGCTTTTCGACTTCTTCAAGAATACCAGTGGTAGCACGCAATTGGGAGACATCGGCGAGTCGGCCAAACTGACAACAGACGATATAAGGAATTATCCCGTATCACTTATAACAAGCATGTTCTCTGATGTAGAGGATGTGAAAGTCCCGGAGAGTGAAAGAGCCAGCCGGGAGCTTGTTAATGCTGAGAAAGCGCCTATTGCAGAGGATGATGTTAGCTTAAAGGCAGATTTCAAACTCAAGATGAACAAAGAAGTCCTGGAGGCTTTGAAAGCGAAGGAAAGATTCAAAGCTGCTATGCAAACAGCCATGGAACCCTATCTGAAGTCCATTTTTTCGCAAATCGAGACAGACTATGATCTTTACGTAGTGGTACGAAGGCTATTAAAGACCTATGTGGAGAGGGACAAGACACTGGATAGCAATAACTACAAGTCATCCACGGAGATAGTGCAACAGATAAAAGAGCAGTGCCTAAAGAGCCCCAAGGAGCTACCGCGACCCTTGGGTGTCTCCCTTCCGTATACGCTGGTAGAGCTTTTGACTTCCGAAGAACTAAACTTCCCATCCGAAAGAAAGTTCTCACTGATCTCCTATATCTACCAAGAGTGCAAAAAAGACATCTCCCTGTATCTGAATGTCTGCAACGTCGACTTCTACAATCTGCTTTTGCAGCTCTCCTGGGACAACTACCGCGAGATTTACCAGCTCAAACAGTTGACCACCGAGATGAGCATAAATGGTATACGTGGCGACCTTTACACCATCGAGATCTTGGACAAGATTGCACATGATCTCAGACACATCAACGACGGGATTCTCAACGAGGATACAGGCTCCATGCAGGGAAATCCGCTTACCGTAGGCGTCGTGTGGTGTCGAGAGAACAGCATAGATCTACAGCTTGTCGAGAATTATCTCAGAAAGCTGAAAGAGAATTTGGCTTAGCGACGTAATTTCTGTAAATATTGATTAATTGAGACAGCGCAAACCCGGCATTCCAAGATATAAGCATTACAGCTGGCAACGGCCATAGAAGCCATTGGCAGCTCCTGGTGAGATACAATACTGAGCAGACATATTCTATTTACTGACACTTTTAAGCTTTGAAATTTTTCAGCCATTAGTATATACAAGCGCTTCTACTTTCGACTGTCATTAGACAATGGCATTGATGGATTGAGTATTGTAAAGCTCCTCAAACCTTCAGAATGGATCTGGGAAAGGTTTCAGAGCATTGCTACAATTTGACAAATTCATATCTTGCAATTACGAACCAATCGCAGGTTATAGCTGAGACTCAGGATGCTATTAGATTAACCAAAAGATACTTTCTGCAAGACATATTTCCTCGCTGGAGTCCATTGACCTCTGAAATATCATTCTCCTACAACGGTGGTAAGGATTGCCAAGTTCTTTTATTGCTTTATCTGGGCTGCATTTGGGAGTTCTTTCTGAACAGTCTGCAAGACACCCAGTATGATCGTCAATATCACAAATATCCTCTACGGAGCCTGCCTACTGTGTTCATAGATCAAGAAGAGACTTTTGCAACGATGGAGGATTTTGTTGCAAGCACATCTGAAAGATACTGCCTGTCATTATATGAATCTGTGCGAGGTGAGGGAAGAAAACTGAGTATGCCAGAAGCATTCGACCAGTACTTGAAATCGCATCCGGAGACCAAAGCTATCGTGATAGGAATCAGATACACGGACCCTTACGCGGCTGATCTAAAGACCATACAACGGACAGACGCCGACTGGCCCGATTTTGTGCGATTGCAGCCTCTGTTGCATTGGAGACTGTCCAATATATGGAGCTTCCTGCTCTTTTCGAATGAGCCAATATGTGGCATATACAGCATGGGCTTCACATCGATCGGAAGCATCAAGAACACTCTACCCAATCCTCATCTCAACATGGACCGAACAGAAAGACCCAGCCTGCTGTTCCGGTGGGAAATTGCACATGCCTTCGGCAAAAGAGAGGGTCAGGAAGACCAGGCCAATGTATCCAAAGTTAGTCGCAACGATCTCGCACTACTCAAAGGCTCGAATGAAAAGTATCTGCCCGGCTGGTACCTGACCGACGACTCGCTGGAGCGAGCCGGCAGGGTTAAAAGCTGCTAACGCCAAATTCATGATTCACATTTAAACAGTTATATACACGAACGATCATCATAAACCTCAATCATGTGGTTTACCACTTATCCTATTGTAAAGTCTTGCCGCATGGTAGTTGATATTGCTCTTCTCCACAGTGTTTCCCTTCCCCAGAGCCCTCTCCCTCGTGCAAATCTTCAATTCTTTGGCCAAATTCTCACAAGCTGGGTTCATGTGTCCATTAGAAGACCAACATTGCAGTAGATTCGACATAAGCACTAGACATTTGTTAGCTTCCTGAGTCAAGATCGGTTTTTTGACCTTCAACCTGGGCAAAGGTGGCAGTCTATGAACTGGAGGCTTCCCTGACATCGCAACGACACAACAGAGACGCCAACGATCGACCTCTTGGCCATAAAACCATCGAATTCTGCTGCTCATCGGTGAAATTTCACTAAGCTTATACTAGTCTCTCTACGTCAACAGTGATTTTTCACCATAATGAATGTAAGCCAAGCTATATATACAAGTACTAGAGGTTGTTCTGGCTTCGATCACTCCTTGAGCCAGTAGTTCTTGAGATCTGGCATTCTGAGTATCTCCTTCTCTTTGTTTTCGCTGAACTCCTGCAGCTGCTTGAGCAATTGCGAGTTTTCCCACTTCTTGGGCAGCGGACTGGTCTCGAAATTCTTAGTAGCCCAGTAGTAAATGTCCCAGTCGAGCTCATCGAGCAGCGAGTCGTACTCGTCTAGCTCTTTCTCCGACATGTGCTTTAGATACTTTGCGGCGAAACGAGAAAGCAGAAGATCCGTCTCCAGGATACCTCTTTTCCGCGACTGGTAGATCAATCGAGCCCTCTTCTTGTCGAGCGATTCTCCCTCTCTGTCGATCGGCTGCACCTTGATTCTCAGGAATACATCGTCCTCTTCAGGTTTGCCCTTGGACGAGTAGAACTGCGCTGGGGAGACGGTTTTAACGTTGAGAAGCCTCAGTAATCCAACCGACCGACCCAAAGGCGGCAATGAGCGTGCAACTCTGATCATTTCAGTCTACTTTCTCTTGTTATCTCTAGTGAAGAAGACATTACTAACGCAACAGGCGACTCTTATATAGTACTCCGCGACAGCAAAGGAACAGCTAGTATAAGAGTCCACTGGCGATCTACGTAAAGGGCTAAACAGTTACATACGCTCACCGCGCTCACCAGTGCAGCCTGTCAAGAACCTTCCTGCGGATCCCTCTGTCGACAGCTGGCAGCACAATTTCGCCGGTCAGACAGGTGATGAGCTCGTCGTCGACGTTGTACGCTCTGGCTAGCACAACGTACTTGCCCGGTGGCACCTCGGCTGGAATCTCCACCTCCTTCACCACACTGTAAAGACCAGCTTTAAGTGGGCAAGTCAGATTATCGACATTATTCTCTTCCAAAGTCTCGCAAAGATCGTACGTCTGCGTCAGCAACTTGATGTAGCCCAGACGAACCTCCACGTTCACGTACGCGCCCTGCTCGATGGTCTCGTGCAACGTACCGACCGCAGAAATGGTCAAATTCTTACCACGAACCGGCGGATTCGGTGCCAAATCCACAGCAGAGATCTCCAAATTCTGCTTCTCGCTGGCATCGCACTGGTACAAAGGAGATCCCCCTGGAACAGGTTTGTTATCGAATGGCAGCACCGGAAGAAAATTAACCAACCCAGCAACGGCTCCCGCAGCCAGCAAACTCAAAACGTTAATGAGGACTGAAATAATATGCATCTGATTATAACGACACGCTTCTTGGCGTATCTCTTACTGTCTTGTTGCGACACAAAGGAGCTAATCTATGGCAAGTCCTTATAGATTAGCAGATCCACCTAAAAGCACGTGATCGCAATTGGCCAAGAAAGCATCACGTGACAAACAGTAATACCATACCGATTAGCCGCCGAGGTGGTCTATTTGAACTGTATTGATGGGATTTGGTTCTCATTAGCTGTAGTTTGGTGCTGGTTGGGCCTCGCAATTGCGTGGCGGCGAGTATCGAACCGGAATGTGCAGGTATTGTAGACTATACTCTGGTGGTAGATATGGATTATTAAACAAATGGGGAATTAGCACGGTTGCAGACGTGTCTGACAGTTGGATGCGACGTTGGGCTGTGGATGCGGTGCATTTGCGTCGATTTTTGTCATCTTCGTCGTGATCATCATCATCATCATCTAGGAAAAGGGTCTATAAGAAGTAGCCGCCCCTCTGGTTGTTATGACTGGCTGTCGCTTCTTGGATGTAGTCGTCCGGTACAGCGGAGAAGATCTTGAAGGTGGGCTCCAGGTCCTCTTCGACTTTCATGACCGAGGCGACGTTGCCGCATCGGTAGCAGTAGTTGGGCGCGGACCAGACGGTGACGACGTCCTTCTCGGGGAAATGGTACTTGAAGCCTTCCATGACGAGCTGATGTGCCCTTGCGATCAGGTTCAGACCGTTAACATGGTTAAACTCGCGCGCCACTTTGCTGCCAAACAGCCAGCCGGCGCCGCGGGGCGACACTTGCCATGCTTCCACGTTATCGGGATCGCTCCACAGCAGATCTGAGAACCCACCCTCGTGTGGCACTTCCTGAGCTCTGGAGAGCACTCTGATCTGGTCAAGCATCCTTATCTCCGGCGAAAGACCGCCATGAACACACAGTATCCTTCCGTCGATGATCGCCGCCAGCGTCAAGAAATCAAACACCTGGCAACAGTACTTCCACACCGTGGTAGATCCGTACTTGTTCAGACACTCCTCGTAGAACCCGTACACTTGCGTGATCTGCCTCGACTCGTGGTTCCCTCTCACTAGCGTAATCCTCGAGGAATACTTGACCTTCAGACACATCAACAGCGTGAAAGTCTCCAAACTGTAGTACCCACGATCTACGTAGTCTCCAAGGAAGATATAGTTGATATCGTCCGGGAACCCTCCCGCAGTCCGAAATAACTCCAAAAGATCGTGAAATTGTCCGTGAATATCCCCACACACAGTAACCGGCGTTTGCACCGGCTGGATGTTGCTCTCCTCCATCAGCAGCTCCTTCACCATCTCACACAGCTGCTTCATCTCGTTTTCCGTCAGCGATTGGCACTTCTTGACCCGCTCCAGCCACTCATCAGGGCCCTTTTCCACCATCTTGATACACTAGCACACGTCCAATTCACTCAGCACACTCCCGAATCTACTCCTGGAACCTAAGACCTCCGTTGACCGCCTCTTTAAACAGCTCTTGGCCCCTCGACGTTCTCTTAGCACTGAAAAATTGATTATTTTTCTGCCTAAGACTATATATAAGAGATACTGAACTAGAGAGATGCGATGAGTTTTGACCAAAATTACGGCCAAGAGGGCCACTTGGATCGCTGATTCGACTGGCACAACTGATAGCTGGACGGCTTGAGCTTGGGCAGGCGAAACCAGCTGGAAGTAGCCATGTAAGAAGCCTTCGCCGTCGTTTCCGACGGAACAGGCGATGATCAATCATCTAGCCATGAATCCTCTGAATTGAGCGGGAATGTGGCCAGGATCCTGTCTTGTATCGGCGGCAGTATCTCGCTGATCGCTTGAGTCTTCTTGACGACACATAGCCGCAGCATGGGGAAGCAATTGCCTCTGAGAAGGCCCAGATTGATGAGCGTGACTAGGACGTTCTCCAGGTTGTCGGGACGGTGAATAGCGGTGTATATGTCGATTCTCTGTGGCGTGGAGCCTCCAATGGAGAGCTTGAAAGCTGTTTCTAGCAGTGTGTAGGGAATTTTACCGGTGTTGTGCGGGATCGCGCATGTCTGGACCACTGTTTTGACGAGATTTCGGTAGCATATCATCGGCAGCTTTTCCAGCAGGATCAGGAGTAGGTGGTCTTTTCTTAGACTGGTTTCGTGGTGCGCTAGCCACGCGTTCAGGGCGTTGATGTTCCCGCTTCGCATGTGGTGCAGCAGAGATGCGTATTTCTCCGATAGACTGGAGTCGATGTCTTGTAAGTATGCAATTTTGGGACTCTTGCCGAGCATTAACCCCGCTGGAACCAAGTAACGCAGTATTCGTGATAAGTTTCGTCTGATCTGCGGCTGCGAATCCGGTCCTGCGGCCGCAGCTATCAACATGAGCTGATTAAACGCTGTGTTCAGCTGAACAAATGCATTAGTGACCCGGTGGTTCAGCAGATAGTATCGTCCAAGAAGGTAGCGGTACTCTATCTGCTCTTTGATCGGATACTGGGCAAAAGACGAGTTCATGGCTTTTGGCTTGAAATTCTTGAATATATTCGAACACAGTTGCGGCGACTGGATTCTGAAATACAGGTTATTCAGTTTGTTGACCAGGTACAACAGAATACGTTGCTTCTCGGGCAAACCTACCGCATGGCCATTCGCAACGCCATCTTCGTTAGTCCTCGGCGGTTTTATGCTATTAAACACCTTGGATATCACTGCTGATGTGTGTGACAGAAACTGATGCGGTCTCGTATTCAACTTCGCGCTATTCGCATCCAATATGGTCGCCAAGTTCACCACATAATTTGTCAATTCTGTAAACAACGGAACCAAAGGATCGATCGGGTACGAGTCATTCAGCAGGCAATTACCCAGGTCTTGGTAAAACTTGAAGATCAGATCGCAACTGCCCCAGAGCGACCACGGATCGACGTCTCTACAAAACTGCAAAAACGACGTTATCATAATATTAAACCTTGTCCAGCCTCTACCTTCAAACTTGAACTCCCGAGATTCAACTGCATCTTCCAATGCCTTATCGTTCATCAGTTGTCCGTCATGTAGTTCCCTCTGCAAAGCTGCTATCCGCTGTCCATTGATCTCTAAATCAACCACCATAACCTGAAACGCTCCATCGCGGATATCCTGGTAGAACTGGGCAAGGCAATAGTCCCTCATCACAGCATATCACCTATATTTTACTGTCTTAACTATGGGTTCTAGTCTTAATACAAGGCCTACTAGTGAAAAAATGCTAGTTAAAGATCAGCTCAACCGTGATGGATGGTGAAATATCAGGATAATCAGGCTGCTTTGATGGATGGCATGCAATCGAATGCTCCCAAGGAACCTTCCCGAGGTGGGAAACCTGGCAGTTTGAAGGCTAGCCAAGTGAATGAAGATGAGAATTGTGGTCGGACGGCATCTGGGTCATCTCGCAAGGCAGGTAGCGCTAAATCGAAGGTGGGAAGAGCTAGAAGAAGAGATAGACATGGCAGAAAGAGTGATGATTCCGGGTTTAAACTGGTTTTGAGGCTGTTACCGCCTGATTTGAGCGAAGAACAGTTCATAAAGACTGTTAAGACAGAGATAGGCGAGATGAAAAATTTGGGAGTTGTGGGATGGTACTATGTCCAGGGCCACTATTCTGTGAAATTCCATTCTGAGCCTGTGTATTCACGGTGCTACCTGTATTTTGATGATATGGGACAGCTGGGGAAATTTGCGAGCAAGGTACAACCTGTCAGGTTTGTGGATGATAACGATAATGCTGCTAATGCGGTGGCTAAAGTATCACCTTTCAACAAGAGGCTCGTCAATGAACCGCCCAAGAGCGCGCAGTCTAAGCAGTCCTTAGAGGGTACGATCAAGGAAGATCCTTTATTTCAAACGTTTTTGAAATCTCTCAAGATACTGGAAGAGAGAACGTCAGAGTTCTCGTATGCTGATGTTAGCCTGCTGAAACCGCTGGAGAAAGAGCTAGCCAAGAGGAAAAACGTTGAGTCGGAGATCGAGAAGAGGACTGAAATGGCCTTGGTAGCCTTGACTGGCGACAGTGAGAAGAAATCAAAGAATAAGGGCAAAAAGAAGAATAGGAAGAAGGATAAGGCGTCTAAGGAGGAAGCTGGTGGAGCCGCCGCAGAACCCAGCTCCAGTGCGGCCCGTAAACGAAAGAAGGCAAAGAAAAAACCAGCCAAACCTGATGCCAAAGCTACCAACCTCGAGAAGAATAATAACGTAGTCATCCTCGAGGCGGCGGGAAGAAGAGAGCTACAGAGGAGGAAGAAATTACAGATGGAAAAGGAAAAGATGGCAGCTCGCGCAGATCCTGCTGCGACTAAGAAGAAATCTCGACCAAAGGGCAAGCCAAGCGATGATATTCAAAGCCTGTCGAAACCCAAAGCGGAAACCGCTGAGCACTCCTAACGCTATTTCTTCAATTTTAAGTATATGTTCTGACCAGTACCGAGGATCGCGTATGCGAAGCTAAAGAAGACAGACCATTTCTCAGGCTCAATATATCTCTGAGCTAGTGACACGAGAACAGTGGTGCTCACACAACTGGAAGTCAGCACTTTGACATATTTGCTCTTTACACTGCGCTTGATGTGAATCCATAGTCTATTCACCTCGCCGTCAAAATGCGTGTTGATGGTCAGTATGGCAACTAGGAAAAGCACCTGTATGGGACTCACAACGGATAGCGCTGCCAACAGCTGCACCAAGCTTCTCGCCCTCGCGGATTTGAAGTATCTACCGGTGATAGCAGTAATGCTGCCATACATAAAGTGGTTTATTGGCGCATTAATCAACCCCCCATAGCAGAACATGACCAAGACCTTGAGAATCTTTGGCTCACGAATCAATCGGCCGCAGATAACCTTCCAAGACCTATATTTCTCGGCACCCTCGCTTCGCAAACTCCCATACAGAATCGCAGTCCATTGGCTAATCAGCTCGCCAAGCGAAGACAGTAAAGCACCAGTAACAGATTTGACCAGCAAGGGATGTTTGGCAAGTAACCCATTATAGATGCTTATAATGGATCGTCTCTGTACGACTTTCGACATCCTAAAGAGCGTCCTGTTCAGTGTCAAGCTCTTGCAAACAGCAAGAAATAGGTAAGGCTATTATATACTTTCTACCAGCCTCTGCTAGGCCTTATCGCACCGTAGTTCCTTGATAAGCACAGGGCGAAATCCGGGCTCAGCTTACAGTGCAGATTCCTGCTACAGATAAAGCAAAGATCACTATAACTAGCCTGTTAAGTAGGTTTCGGCTTGGCCCTCAATCGCAAGACATCAAGACACTTCCAGGCTTAAATACGGATAATACTTGTAGCTTTGGCAGATATCTTGTTGCACAGTCTTTTATGTATAGGATTTTTCAATCTTAAAGCCTAACTATTAAGGCATCGAACACTTTAATAGATACAGATATCTTCAAGAAGACCACTTAGAAGTGCTGGAAGGGTGAGTAAGGAGTCTAGGAAGCGCGATATGAAGTTGGTCTATTTTCTAAAGAAACTTCGCAACGAACAGGTTACCGTAGAGCTAAAGAATGGTACTACTGTATGGGGAACTTTGCAGAATGTGTCACCTCAGATGAACGCAACACTGACCAATGTTAAGCTGTCGTTACCCAAAAGCTCTGGCAGCACAGCGGGATCCAGTGCTTTGGCTGGTATGTATTTGTCCGATAGTCAGCTCTCTCTTGGTTCTGGCTCAGACGGCTCTGTAAGGCCTACGGCTTCTTTGCAGTACATCAACATTCGTGGCAACACCATTAGACAGATTATTTTGCCGGATTCGTTAAATCTGGATGCTCTGCTGGTAGATGAAGAGCAATGGAGGAGGCTAAAGAGGACCGACAGAATTACCAGTGAAAGCAGTAAGAAAAGAAGAGCTGAGTTTGTTTCAAACCCCGGAAAAAGGATACGGAGAGGTGTTTAGTCGCTTTCGCTGCTTGAATCCTCGCTGCTGCTGTCCTCCTGGTCCAGGTACTGGCACCATTGGCATTTGCCTAGCGGGAAGCCCCAGATCTCATCTTTGGTCACCAGCCAGTCGACAAGCTCGTCTGTGTGAACAATACAGACACTCACACTTTGCGATGGAGACCAGCAATCCATGTCTAGTGCTACGCTTTTCATCTTTCTATAATCACCAATGTACATCCTAAAGACACCGACAATGCTCTTCGCCAGGTCGCTTTCATCCTGCAGATAGTAATACTGGATTCTCAGGTAGGTGAGAACAAGCCCTACTATATACTTGTTACTAAAGCTCGACTCTTCCTCTCGTAGCAGAACTTGCAATTGATCCCACGTTGGTCGCAGCTCCACTAGCTTCATCAATATGCACTTGAACTCAAAACCGCCTAGGACATGTGTCGCATTCACGGATTGATCCTTCAAAGTACCGAGATCTCGCACTATTAGCTTTACCAATTGCTTGATAGTATCTCCTCTCATAGCCACAGGATGCAGATTCACTTTATAGTACATAACATTGTGTATTCGATCTCTGGCGAGTCTGGGGATCACCAGGGAAACTGACTGGTTATTTAGCTGCTTGCTGGACAGATGAGACTCGACATGGAACTCAAAGGACATCTTCGAGGCTCTTTAAACCATCAATGATGAGCTTAACTAACCTCATCGCTTCATATATCAACGTTGCAATCACGTGTAGTCCCATTAGTCGAATGCTACTCAAGCTATGTATTTACAAGGTGCCCGTCTTCGATCCCACTGCTTCAGAACCACGTTCTGGCGTTCAGCTTCTTCTTGGCTTCCAGTTTTCTCTTGTATTTGGCACCTTTCGCCTCGATGATAAACTTGTCAGCGTTTTTGATGGCCTCCTGCATCTTTGCTAGCTTGGCTTCACGCTGCAGCTCATGCTTGTGTCCTTTAGGCAGCAGGACACCTTTCATCATCTTTTTGTTATCGTACTTATCCTCAAAGAACTTCTTCTTCATTGGAGGTAACATATCTTGGACGCCGTAGGTATACGCCATCTTGTACAAAACGCTGGACCGCCTCAGAGAGTATTTGGGTTCATGGTAACGACCGGTAACCGGATGCTTATTGGGAAGGAATGGGTTGGCTTCGATCGCATGAGTCGAGACCGGTTTTGATGCAAATTTAATCGAGGGTGGGTATCTGATGAAAAACCTCTTCAATTGAGCCGGTAGTAGGTCGAATAACTGGCTTGTAGACATCTTTGATCCTCTATCTTGCCGACTTTTGTCCGCTTCTTGTAGTTAGCTTGTAAGCTATAATGATGGTTTTTTTTCACTATTAGGCTGAACAACACTACAACTATGTAATGATAAAATATGGCTCCTGGAGTCGCTTTAACGACTCTATAATCTACTTCTTAGTGCGTCCACTCTGCCATACCACCACTTGAAAGCCGCGTCGGATTTGCTGTGCGATAAGACATCCCAGAGAGTGGTTATAATATCGTGTCTTTGTTCATGTGTAAACTTGATCGATGACAGTAATTCCTGTGTAGTGTCCAACCAATCGACCATATGTTGCTCGTTGGAATATAGTATTTGGTATATGAGGCATTTCAGGAGTACAGCTTGTTCGTTTAACTGGTGTGGTTGACAGTTTAGAATCTTTAGATATGTGTAGTGGAGTGCTTCCCGCGACAAATGTCTGTCCACATGCTGTAAGATGGGCAACTGGGAGGACAGTTTCTGGTAAATCATGATGAGCTGTTTGTCCGATATCTTTTGCCGCAGGAATTGATTCGTGGAGAGATCCAGATACGGCAGGTAGTTTTGGCATTCCCATTGTAAAAAGTCTGAGTCGTTGCTATGACTGCTGAAAATTGACAAAGTCATGATGTGTGTCGACTCTCTTATGTCCTCCTCTGAGGAATCCATGTAAACTTTTTGCAGGGGCTGGATGAAATCTCTGATGAAGGGAATGGGAATCAACGATAGCTCGGAAAGGGTAGACCCCATAAATTTCAGCATAAAGAGTAATTTTGCTCGGTTGATCTTGTTTTCACTCGATGCTCCAACCCATATATTGCCGTTCATCACCTTCACGGTGTCAAAATACACCGTCTGTTCGTCTGCCAGTGTGATCCCCGTGCATGCTATCTCATAAACGCTCTGGTAAGAGTCAAACCCAACTACTCCCACGTCCTCAGCTATAAAATCCAGATTGAATAGAATCATGATAATTTGGGCGTACCAGGAAACCGGCGCTTTAGCCGCACTCTGCAGGATTGAATTGAGGGAAACGACCGCGGTAAAAAGAATGTGTGAGTAATACTGTTTTGAATAATCCTTCGTCAGCGTTTGATCTCGAAGCTCGAGAAAGGCTAAATCGTATGACCCTCTGCACAACAACGATAGAAAATCGCTGACAACAGGCTCGTCACTCTTTGCCAAGGAAGCTTGTAACGTTTTCGCCATTCTGCTGAGATTCTTCTCAAAGAAAGGTTCTGATTGACCGGTCATATGTCGTAGAAACAGTCCTGATAAATGGATAGTAATGACGTTCCACGGCAGGAAACCATACTTGGCATCGGACGGCGAGCTTATCACAGCATAGATCATTATTAAGCTCGCAACATCTCTCTTAGAGCTTCTAACAAACTCGCACCACGTTGGAATAAATATATCCCGCTTCCAACTATCATATAGCTTTATTATCTGCCCAGAGTCATCGACAAAATTGCCAGTTTGCAAAGACTTCAAGTTTTCCCTCGTACTCAAGATGCCTGCGAGGATAGCCAGTTTGGACCTCGTCCATGAGTAACATCTCCTAAAGCTGCAGTCCCAAATCTCATAAAACTGTCTTGGAGGAATCGCCGGCTCTGATATTTCCAGTTTCCATTGAGCAATCGCTTGTGCCATCTCAAAAAGTTCCAAAACATTAAACCCTGGCTTGCTAGTACCTTGAAATATCGCATTCACCAAACGGGTTAGCTGCCCCACTGATTTCGTCCTCGGAGTGTAATACACCAGGTTGTTCAAAATAGCATGACTGGATATTGGCTTGTCCAGCGCCAGTACGCTCAGTAAATGATTTATCGCTTGATCCTCCATATCAACTGGCATCAGCACTAAAGTCCATCAAGGACCTGGGATATCAATTGGCCTTACTGGCTTGCTTGGTTATAAAGTTGTTCTAAGGTGAAATTTCAGTATAGCGTAGTGATAAAGTAAGGGCATCAAGTCGCCTTATTTGAACTATCTACTAAATAAGCAAGGAATAAGGCCTGAAGATGTCGATGGAGACGCCTACTGGTCTGTTTCAGTTCCCCGTCACCAAGCTATGTATGGTGACCACGGGAGCTGTTGCGCTGTCTGCCTCTGTGGCCAATTGCAAGTACATCTTTCTGGCACGATATGAGCCGTTTATCAGTGATTATAAGCAGTACTACAGGTACTTTATATTCCAGTTGGGATGTGTTAACGAGACGGATGTGGCGTTGATTATACTACTATGGTATCAATTGCGAAATTTGGAGAGGATTATGGGGTCTTACAAATATATTAGTGTGCTTTCATTGGCACTAGTTTACACGACGTTATGCCTAGCGGGTCTGAATCTTCTTTTGAATTCTCTTTTGCCATGGAAAGTGTTCAATTCTCTTTGTACAGGTCCATTAGGTCTCATATTGGCGATGTTCCACTTCTACAAAGAGTATACTCCACAGATATACGAGTTTGACATCCTGCTGACGCAGCCCTGGACGAGACGTTCGAATAAGAAGCAGCACAAATGGCAATTGAATGATCAATTTCTTGTGAATGCGCTTGTGATCATTTTACTGTTGAATCAGGGCTTTTCTGGCATTGGCTGTGGGTTCATCGGCTGGCTCTGTGGCATATTCCTTGATCGCGGGCTGTTCCCCGGTGTTGATCGTTGGAGACTGCCGTTCGTCGAAAGGCTCCAGGTCTCTGCGGGTTTCAATGACTCGAGCGATGGCATTCTGGATGACGCTGATCGCTACAGAGAGATCGATACCGACGCTGCTGGTGGCAACGGTAACGAGCCACTTACCATCGACGACGAAAACGCTAACGATGAACCGGCACGTCCATTGGGTGTGCAATTCTTGGATACATTCAGAAGATGAAATAATTATGTACACTTTAAATTGTCAAGTTTTGCGTAGCTTCTTCAGTTTGCTTCAGAGCCTGCCTCCTCTCTACATCCCAATTGTACAGCCTGGCGCAGTTCACCTCCATCGTAGTTATATTTTCCCTCAGGAACTCCATATCTTCCGTTGATATCTCCAGATCCTTCCTGGCCTTTTCCAGTTTCTCGGTTAACAGATCAATAGCTTCATCTACCGGATACTCAAGCATAACATCTGCGCCCAGCCACAGACCTACTTTCATGCTATCTCCCGTCTCGACCACGGCCTTGGTGAAAAGGGTATCATTCAGTTGGTAACTGGTCTCTACGGGCTTATTCTGCGATTTCAGCGTTTGACAGATCTTTAGTGTATTTTCGATATCGGGAATTCTCGTATTCAACTGCCTTATGTTGCTCAACTTGGATTCTTGCATGAATTTGTATTTCGACAACCGTTCTTGGAACTTGCTAAAGCACATATCAAAGTCATTGGGGTCCTTAATATAATCCTCTACCTTTTCAACAAAAGGTGCCTCAGGAATCCCTCTTGGATTGGTCTTGGTGGAATTGAACAAAGTATCCATGTATCCAGATGCAATTGAGTTCTTAAAGAAGCTATACCTCGACTTATAGACCTTTCTCTTTGCAAGAGTTGGCTAGTAAACAGTACAATTTTTCAGCTAATAGGCAGCTTATAACTAGACATCACGTTTGATATGCGAGTACCGAAGAAACCATCGCTAGAAATGGTTCTCCTGGCCGACGGAACCGTCTGCTGAATTCAGCTCATCAAGCTCTACGTATATCATCTTGCAGCAGGCTCTTTGCTTGTCTCTTTGCTACGCTATCATCGAAAATTCAAGAAACAGATCAGAACACGACTACCTATGGGATCGGCGAGTCTAGCATTTTAGTTCTCTCGATACCCACTAGTGTCGGGATCTGAGCTTCTTTGTCTCTTGAACGGAACTGGTACTGCTACATAATTGATAGAAGCGATTAATCATCAACAGTTAGGTAAGTACTTCAAGGAAAAGGGTGAGAATGAGTGGTATCGAATTGGATCAGAAGGTATTGCAGAGGTTGGTGTCCAGAAAGGCGTCGCTCGAGGAATTGGAAAAGCTCGAGAGTAATTGCGTGCTGGATACATTCCGCTACGAGGACGCCTTTGAACTAGGTTCGCTTGTAAGGAGAACGGCGAAGGAGTTGTTTCCCGAGAGATGTGTTGCAATTGACGTGTCAACATCCAATGGTCACTCTCTCTTTCGAGCTGTTACGTTCCATGGCAGCAGTTTAGATAACGATCACTGGATCGAGAGGAAAAGGAAGACTGCCTTGCGATTCAGTCGTTCTACCTTCTATATGGGCAACAAGAAGGGGAATCAATCGCCAGAGGACAAGTTTTTTGTTGATTCCAAGGAATACGCTTTCCATGGAGGAGCGGTACCAATCTTCTTGAGTCAATGCGACTATCCAGTTGGGTGCCTCACTGTCAGCGGCCTCAAACAGGAAGAGGACCACTTGCTGGCTGTGACTTGCTTGAGGAAATACGCTCAAAGAACTGATACGGCGCTTGACCTGGATTAGCGGTATGATACATGATTTGGCGATATGCGACGTAGACCTGTCTATATAGATATAGAGTAAGTCAATGCTTAGTTTGAACGGCCCAGTTAGTGCTATTTGCTAGCTCCGCTGGCTGCGTTGCGATTTTTTGTTAGTAGTTCAGTGATTCTCTTCTTGGCCTCCATAAACCATAAAAGCAACCCATTATCATGAATGTCTTTACGCTGAGGAGTGGAAACACCAGAAGACTGCAGCTGCAGTCTTCTGATAAGCTCATTTGAAAATCTGGTTCGCCGCTGTCGTGTGAAAGTGGTAACTTGCTGTTCAGGGCTTTCTATGTGAGACAGCTCGATTGCACTCTCCAAGCTATTGAGAGAGTCATGCGAAGAATCTAGCGATGTCTCGAATTCATAGTCCTCGAAGATTTTGGCCGCTTCCTCATATCTTTCGGTACACTTATCACACACGATCTCTTTGAAATGACTTGTCTCACCCAGTATGGAACTTATTTCATAGAGCGGTTTCTCGCAAACGACACATTTCTTTAGGCTTGAGTTTAATCGCAGCCCGGATAAATACTCGTCCCCATCCTCTTTTTCTTCATTTTTGATCAAGCTCCTGATTATATGTTGGACTGATACTGCTTCATCATCCTTTAAACTGAGCGTCTGGTTCTCCTGCAAACTACAGACAGAATCTTCATGCATAAAATTATCCTCTTGAATATGCGGAATCAACGTTACAGAAGAACTCGGTGTTTTGGAGCAATCTTTCTTGCTAGCGTTTATGAGCCTCACAGGTACATGCATATCACTTCTCTTACTCATCTTCGATCTCAAATCGGACAGTGATAACCTCTTTGCGGCTCCATTCCCGCGGCTCCATTCCTCTATTGGTATATAATCTTCAACCAGGACTATGGGATGCTCATTGCCTTCATCCTCGTCCCCTTCTTCCTCCTGTAGAGAGCCACGTTTGCCCGGGACGCCATAACTAATGCGCCTATCCTCTTTTGTGTTATGTATGCGAATTTCATTGATAGGATTGAGCTTCAATCTCTTCACGTTTTGGCTCGACTGAGAGCCACGAGGTGGTGGTATGGGAAAACTTGTCAATTTCTCCTTATCTATCAAGTCCAGCTTAGAAGTAGAATGGTGAAGTTTAGAAGGTACCCTTGGTTTTGCACCCATTAACTGTGAACGTCTTTTCCTGACATGTAGAATCTTTTGGTGTTGCGGATCAATTGATTTGGATGGGGTGCTATTGCTCTTAAATTCAAACTCTTTTCGGTCAAATTGCCATTTAGCTGTCAACGCTCCTTCGCTATCGACAACACCGGGACTTTCGGCCTTTCTGAATGGTGAACGGGCTATGTCATCCTGTATCCCGCTGTAAAGATTGGAACCGGAAGACGAGGATATCAATGATACTGAATTGGGATCGATCGGCTCAAGAATTCGGGATTGAGAAATGTTGTCCATCGGGCAAGTCAAATGCAGAACAAGCCGGAAGTTTATGGTATCTACTTACTTCAAATCCAAAGACAATCCATCAACCAATGGACCTTCTAAACTCCCTAGCTCATTGTAAAGTGATGATTTTTGAGTATGTTTACCTGTTGCTTAAATAGGCAGATAAGCTGGATCACCAAAACAATAGTTGGTAGCGCCGCACCTATCTATAAGTATATATCAACGTGAGCTTTGGGCTTTCAAAAGTCAAGAGGCTGCTTGAGAAGAGGTAGGTCTTGATTGTCTATAAGTTTCTGATCGCCTTTTGAACTGTAAGTAGACCTTTGGTAATGTTTCCAGCGTCTAGTGGAGCATAGTCAAGTGACTGTAGTAGCTGAGCACTCGGACCTGTTTCGAGTTTTTCACATAGCTCCTTTACCTGAGATATGTATTGCGAAAAAAGGCTATCGCAACCATCTCTAAGTAGCTTGATGTTGGTTTTAATGCTGTCTTTGACCGCGCTATCCTTGATCCTCTTGAAAGAGTCTAGCGTTTTTAGCGTGTGCATTTTGGTCAGGTAGTCGTGGGAGATTCTCCAAGTGCTCGTCGATTGCGGGCAAACAGCCAGTTTCTTTAATAGTTCAGGCAGGTTAGCTCCGTCGTTTGCGTATAAGTCGTGGAAGACGTCGAAGGACCACGCATCGACGGAATTGACGGACGGTTCTCCTGAAGCTTTCATCTTTTCCAGATACGGTTCAAGCTTTGCATCTCTTTCCCGTGATGGTATCAGTTCGATCATGAATTCTTTGATACAGTCCAGCATTATGCTATCATCGCTGATACCCAGATACCGGAGGACATGTGGTAGCTTGTCTTTCTGGATATCTGGTCCGAATATTTTATAATCTCTATTGTCTGAAAAGCTGACGTGACCCTTCATCTCCATTAGCCTCCATTGTTCATGCATATTTTGAAGTAGCTCTCCACGTTTGTCATTACAAAGTCGGGCCATCTTGACGCTCTCTGCGGCCATCAACCACTTCATGCTCGATCTGTCTATGCGGTCGTTAAATTCTAGAATTCCTGAGATCTTGCTGTAAGATTTCCTCTCGAAGGCGATTTGAGCAAGTTGGGATAGCCTGCTCGCAGAACCCTGATAAAACTTCTCCAGGTTCTCGTACGCTCTTTTGATGTAATCGTGAGTTTTCAGAGGAAACATGGTGGCAAATCGGGAATAAACAATAAAGTCGGCAATATCGACTTGTACATTCTTAGTTTTGAGCGTCAGATATTGAGGAAATGCTAACGGGACACATCCAAGGTACATGTATAATGCGGTTATCCATACCGACGTTTCGTAATTGTGTGGATCTTTTGTCTGATAGTTCTCCAGTAAAGTCAGAGCCAACAAGACATTTTCTAGTGGTGGTTCATCTTCTGTCAAAATTAAATCTTTCATAATCTTTAGAATGTAAGCTGAACAAGCCGAATAGTCTGTGATTGGCTTATTGGCCAACGTGGATTCATATTTGACATATGCCTCAATGGGGCTAAGCTCCGAGAGATCCAGCTTGAGCAGGTTTACTTCATGCAGCAGATCAAACTGGTCGCATTCGTGGAATATCTCCTTGACAGACTGTTCATCGAGAAATTCCCTGTATCCATTCAAATCAGTGGTGCAACAGGACTTGTTATGAAACATTTGAACGTAGTGACGCAGGGCAGTTTTAGAGATTCGATTGTCGTAAACTTTATCTGCTTCTAAATGTGCTAACCGAGAGTTCCTGCAATCGCCCACGTAAAGTGCAATGTTTTGGAGAGCTTCTTCCTTTGATTTGGAAAGATTCTTTGCCGCATGAATATAACGAGTGATCAGCTCAAAATCATTGAGTCTCTGCAACAGCTTACCACAGAGATCGAAAGCTGTGCAGTAATCATCAGTTTTGAGATTCCTTAAGAAGAAATTCTTCATGTAGAGGTCAACGGATCTCTCAAGCTGAGGGACCACCGCCTGGACGATCTCTTGAGCTTTCTGTTCGTCACCCGGGAAGAGATCTTCGCATACCGTGCAAAACACATACACCTCTTGAGCGGATTGAAACGGCTTGGCATTACACAGCGATCGGTACGCAAGCAGCGGCATCAGTTTCTTCTCCTGATCAGTAACCTTGTGACTCTGGAAACGGAAAAGACCCACAATACACAAAGCATACCAGAACACGTAGTCTCGTTGCGAAAGCCCTTCTCCAAGATCTCCACCCAATTTCGCCAGCTGCTGGCACGATTTCACCATCTGCTTGTAACTACAATCTCGCAAACTCTTTTCAAACCACGCCAACGCTATCTCGAACCCCTGATACTTAAAATTGGCTCGTTCATAAACCTGAAGCGCTTCTTCGTACCTCCCAAGCTCCACAAAGAACGTATGCAGCAGGTTCAGCGCTCTAGTATCGCTAGTTATCTCTGTACCCTTCGCACCATACAAGCTTCCCAAAGAATCATAATCAAATTTCTTGGGAGACATTCTAAACTTGATGTACATCTCCAAGACTTTAAGATAAGAAGAATTCGGTAGCTGCTTTCTCGACTGGACAACTTTCTGCAGACAAACCTTGTAGTTCCCCCTCTTCATGAGACCGGAGATCTCATCATCAACATGGCTTCCCATCTCGAGGCAGTCTGCTCAATGGCATCCAACTAGCCAACCAAAGCCATCTCAATGGCAGATCCCAGCAGATCTAGCACCTTTTAAAGCCTTCTTAGCATTCGAACCCAGGCTATTCTGACCATATTTTTCACTTTCGTAGTTGGTGATACTTGTCTTAGGAAAAATTTGATGCGATGAGCTAGGCGATGAGCAATGTTAAAGATGGTGAATGTTAGGTGATTGCTTGAATAGTTGGCTCTGAGATTGTTTGCTGAGCTGCTATTATAGTATCAATTGACTTAGTTGAAGCCTAGCAATGTCTTCCATCTATAAAGCGTTGGCTGGTAAAGATAAAAAATCGCAATCGGACAAGAAAATAGCGAGAAATGAGAAACAGTTTATGAACAAACAGCGTACTTTGCTGATTTCTAGCAGAGGTGTGAACTTTAGACATCGCCATTTGATCCAGGATCTGTACTCGTTGTTGCCACATTCCAGGAAAGAGCCCAAACTTGATACGAAAAAGGACTTGCAGCAGTTGAATGAGATCGCTGAGCTGTACAATTGTAACAATGTTTTGTTCTTTGAGGCGAGGAAACACCAGGATTTGTATTTGTGGCTCTCCAAGCCACCTAATGGGCCGACAATTAAGTTTTATTTGCAGAATTTGCACACGATGGATGAGTTGAATTTCACAGGTAATTGTCTGAAGGGATCACGTCCGGTGCTGTCGTTCGACCACCGGTTCGATACTTCGCCACATTACCAGCTGGTCAAGGAGCTACTGATTCACAATTTTGGCGTTCCTCCCATGGCGAGAAAATCCAAACCGTTCATCGATCATGTTATGTCCTTCAGCATTGTAGATGACAAGATCTGGGTGAGAACTTATGAGATTTCTCATTCTGCAAGAAACGAGGAGGAGTACGAGGTCAAGGGAGACCAGCAGGAAGACATTTCGCTCGTAGAGATCGGTCCAAGGTTCGTGATGACTGTGATTCTTATCCTCGAAGGGTCGTTTGGTGGACCAAAGATCTACGAGAACAAGCAATACGTGTCGCCAAACGTCGTCAGAGCCCAGATAAAACAACAGGCTGCCAACGCCGCAAAGGAAAGAGCTGAAGCAGCGGTTCAAAGAAAGATCAAATTGAGAGATAACGTTCTCGCTGCTGACCCGCTATCAAATGAAGCACTCTTCAAGGATTAAATAGATACGTAATGAAGTAGACTGTACAGTAGTGGAACATAAATAGTTCAATCGAGATGGTAAAAATTCTCTCCTTGAACATGATATCGAATATTTAAAATTCTAAAAGCATTGCAACTCAATGTTTCTCTGCGGTTTCCGTATGCTTGGCTAGGTAATTCTCAATGAATTGCTCTTCCTCCTTGGAGCCAGCACCAAAGTTGACGCTCTTTGGCTTTTTAGCAGCAAATGGATTTGGAACAACAAGTAAGGCAACTAGGCCCAAAGTACCTAGAGCCAAATGGTGAGATGGAACATGTCTACCCAAGATTTGATAACCGGCTCCCATTGGACACTTTACTCGATATTTCTGCGTTATTCCTGTATTCTCTAGGTTGTAAGTTCGAGGTAGCTTTGACTGTGTATAAAATGAAGCGCATTCGCGCTATAGCCGAAATGGACCAATAAGAATGCGAATTTCAACGAAACTTGAGTTTAAATAGGAGTTACTTAAGACTATGAGATCTAGGTCCTCCACAGTTCAATTAGTCGATCAGTGGATACAGTCTTGTCCAGTTCTCGTAGGAGTGTTCTGTCTTGTCCGTGCGAAGACCCAGAAGTTTTTGGTAAAAACTACTTGTGGTTCATTTTATAAGCACTCAGCGAGTTCTGTATCCTGGAAACAATCTCAGTACACTCCTGGGAGGAGACGGCTTCCAGATAGTATCTCTTGACGTCGTGTTGCCCTCTTCGTATGAGTAATTTGAAGTATTCTGGGACTCTCTTCGATTTAGTGATAGAAATAACCTGGCTTATATGGATGGATTTGGTCTTGACGTTTTCGTGCCAGTGTAGATGCTTTTCTGGCGGAACGATGTAGATGTACTCGCCATCCAATGCTAGCGCTCTCTCGTGTTTGTTCATCAGAGACATCTGTTGCCTTCTCCAGACCTTATATTTGTGGTACGCTCCGGAAAGTAGCTCTGGATAGTTATTGCTACTGCCTCCGGTGTTCATGGTACCTGAGACAGGTGTGGTGTGGTCCGGCACGTAGTAAGAGCCATGCAGCGAGGCCTTCGACGAGTTTTTGCCCTTGAAGAATGCGTTTACTGTGCTACCACTCGTGTTGCTCGAGCCGGATATCTGGGTGCTGAGAATCAACTTATGCTTGGAACCTGCTTTCTTGTACTTAGTCGATGGTTTATTTTCCGCGGATGCTATCTTCGTGATAGTTGGTGATTCGGGCTTTAAATATGCAGAAGTAGGGTCCAAGGTCATTGGAGTTAAATCAGTGCTTTGAATAGTTGGTAAATTGGGTTTGGCAAGATCCGGTCTGGATTTTTCTAAATGAAGCTCCCGGGCTTCTCTTTTGGAAACAACCTCAACTTCGTGGTGGCCATCAAGTCGAAGAACTGTATCATTCAGGTTCAATGCTAACTTTTTATCAGGAACCTTGAGAAGATATTCATTTGGATCCATCTTTTTCATCTTACAATACCTTACCAGTATGTCATTCAAACTAGAAGTAACTGATACTTCGACCGTAGTGTAATTAAACTCTTTGTTCCTACAAGGAAATAAGTAGACCTTGATGGGTAAGGTTTTTGAGCTCTCGTTTTTCTGGTTCGTTTCATCGCTCAATATAGGTTTGTAATAACTAAATTGGTTTAATCGCAAGTTCGCATCATTTTGTACTTGAATATTGCCCAGTATCTCACCGTGAAGGTCATATGGGAGCGGAGTTTCCTTTTCATTTAACTTCTCCTCAGATGTGCCTACTTTGCAGAGTACCACTTCATTGTCAGAGAGCGACTGAATGGTTTTCAGTCTCTCGAGCTTACCAAAATCATCTTCAAAGGGCTCTCCGTCCTCATCAACTATCTTGAGACAAAATTTGTTGGGATCTTTGATTTCATCTTCATTTAAACCATCTTTTTCAATGTTATCTGGCTTGAATTTGGTCGAAAAGAGATAAAGAATATAACCAATAGTCTCAAATATCGTTGCCGACTTTCTAATGCTGGCTTCAAAAGGATGCCGTTTATACTTGGCGGAAGGCTGGATGTATATGCTTATGGTGGTTGCTTCACCACTCGGGACCTTACTTCCAGAGACAAAGGAAAAGTATTCCAGGATATCTGCCGCATTTGCTGTTGCTTGCTTCTTGCGACTAAACAACGAAGATAGAAGAGAGTCAGAAGTTTCGGGCTTTTGGAAGTCAGTAATTTTCTGTATGACGAGAGAGCTACCCCTGGAAGTCGATTCATTATGGTAAATATTTGATGGTAAGGCTACCTTGCCTTGCCTCCCACCGGGACCAAGCGCAGATTTCTTCTCCAACTCATTTTTTATTTTACTGCTATCATTACTTGCAGTGGAAAGTGACCGGATGTGGCCTCTAACTTTCATCCCAGTATTCGAGCTGATGGAATGGCGAGCACTCCCAAGACTATGGGAGATCAGGCAATTTGAGGATCTCCTTTCTCGCAGCTGTGGTCTAGATGATTTCTTCATATTTATAACAGCCTCGTCGAAGACATTGTTGAGGGTTGAATCATCCTGACCATGGTATATTCCATAATCTTCTAAAGTCATTGGGATAGAGTGAGACATTGTAGCTGGCTGCATATCAGAGTCATTCAAGAAAGATGAACTATCAATTACCGAAGATTGCTTTTTCATGAAATTGCTGCCGCTGAAATCTGAGTCTAAAAGGGACTTTCCATATGATGAGCCACTACTTGATCTATGGTCGCCGTTCGCAAGCGATCCTTCTCCCGCATCCTCAGCGTTTTTATTAGCAGAGTTGAGTCTCAGGTTCACGTTAGAGAAAATACCCTGGTCATCCGTCAGAGCCTCGCCGTCTAAATCCAAATTATCCAAGTCCTGCTCGTTGATATAAGATTCGAGGTCGGATCCGTATTCTTCACCCTCTGTAGCGGCGCTATTATCTTTCTGATCACCTATGCCTCCATTCTCCTGGCCATTACCCCTCCGCAATCGATCGGATCTTAAACTACCGTTCTTTCCACCGTCCAGCAATGAAGTTCTTGTCATTATATTTTGAGGAAAATGTGCTTTTCGATTGTTAACACTTAATGCGGCACTAGTGCCAGGGACGACGTTATTACCGCGATTGTCAAAACCTATAGTGCTACTGCTCGGTCTGTTCAGCCCTGGATCCTTATCTTCGTCGCCATTTGCGCGTGGCGATCTACCAGACTCCAAATTGAGTTGGAAAAAACGAGACTGTAGATTTTCCCCTTCTTCGTCTTCTTCTTCATCGTCATCCTCCTCCAAATCCTCGTCATAATCAAAGTTGATGTCGAAATTGATGTCTCGCCGCTTCTTTTGAAGCTCACGCCTTTTCTTACTATCTTTCCTGCCATTCGACTCATGCTTGCTCTTAAATATTCGCGCGATGGAGAGCCTTCGACTCGTTTTCTTCTTAACATCATCTGCCTCCGGCCCGTCACTGTCAGTCTGTGAATCACTATCACGCTTTCGATAAGTTGTATCAGGCTCAATCAACGTTGGAAGCACTCTTTCAGTAACCGTGTCGAAATTCGAATATCTTGCCTGGTTCTGAGCACTTACCGCTTGATCCTCCCCTTCCACATCTTTCTGGCCCACCTTTACTTCATCTTGTCCCGCATCTCTTCCCACATTCTTGGTCGACTCCTTTGCCTTTGAGTAATGTCTTTTACCCAACAAGGGCCTACTCTTCGAAAGATAACCATCCATGTTCGTCAAAGACAAAGGAGGAGATTCCATCTCCGGCATCATATCGTGACCATCTGGTGCTATATACAACGTAGCCACTTCCTCAATCGACGTTTCCTGACCAGGCATATACGGCTTGATGATTCGCCTCATTTGCTCGTTCTCGGGACATTCCCACAGGAATTGAGCACGCAGCCGGTTCAGACATGCTACAGTATCCATCCACTTGAGTTCTAGCCAGGCTCTCGCCCTTCTTACATCCAATCTCTCCTAGTTTCTGTAAGTTGGTGGTTGGTAGTGTTAGAGGACCTGAAAAATTTCAAGAGTGGTGAACTTTAAGCTCATCTCATCGCTTAATGGAGGATTTAAAAGCGTTGGAAATACAAGCTAAGACTCCGATAAGCTCCAATTGACGATGGTATTGTCTTCTAACTGGCTGAAATTGCAAGATGCTGAGAAAGTGGGTCCCAAGAAGGCTTACAGCTCGAGAAAGTCGAAGAAGAATGCGGTAGCGAAACCGATTAGAACCGATTCGAAACCAAAACAGAGCCGAATCATGAGTATGGTGTACTCGATGAGTAGGGAAATTGAAAAATCAGAGCAGGATAAGAGGGAAGGAAGGGAATTTAGGTTTAAGGAGACCAAGGCAGATGTCATAAAGGCCGATGCCGAGAGCATTGAAGATCTATTTGGAAAAGTTAGTGGCGAAAAAGCTACGGCAGTTGGGAAATACCTTGCCATGGACTGTGAATTTGTCGGGGTCGGGCCGGAGGGGAAAGAATCTGCACTGGCCAGGGTTTCATTAGTTAATTATTACGGGCATGTTATTTTGGATGAGTTTGTGAAGCCTCGAGAGAAAGTTACCGATTGGAGGACGTGGGTTAGTGGTGTGAAGCCTGAACACATGAAGGATGCGCTCCCATTCGGAGAGGTTCAGAAGAAGGTTGCTGGTCTGCTGGAAAATAAAATTCTCGTTGGGCATTCGATCAAACATGATTTAGAGTCTCTGCTGATATCACATCCTAAGTCCAGTATCAGAGATACATCGAGACATTTGCCCTTCAGACAGGCTTATGCTAAGGGCAAGACTCCAAGCTTGAAAAAACTGGCGAAAGAAATACTGAAGAGAGACGTTCAGGTCGGAGAGCATTCGCCTATCGAGGATGCGAGAATAACAATGCTAATATACAGATGGGACAGAAAAGAATTCGAACGTCTGCATAGAGCAAGGCACAAGCCGCATAAGAAAGATAGCTAATCTACTGTCACACATAAACCGTAAACCTTTCTGTCATTTAGTATGTATCATAGTAACAACGTAAAATAAAAGTCATTAGTATCGAACATCATATACTTAATTTCATACATAACATGTCATCCTAGAAAGAATCATGGTGATCAATCGCTTTCTGTTGTAAATGAGCTCAGAGTTAGCCTCTAGTCGGGCGAAAATAGTGTTCAAATCCTGATCATAAATTTCGACTTTTGTGATTGATTGTAATCCACGTTGTTCTATTACTCGGAGTATCTTTTGATTGTAATCCTCGAGGCGGTTGAATTCGGGATAGTTGACAAGAGTCTTAACAATATCGAAAGTGACGCAAACACATTCTGATGTTGAGTCGAGAGCGGCTATCCTCCGCAACTCTCTTTCCACAACGGTATACACCTTGAAAATGGCTGTTGGAGTAACATTTAGTAGATATCGCATCGCTAGTGCGAACCGCAATTTGTATGGCTCATCCGATATGGAACTGTTGAATAGAACAGCACCTTGGTAAAGTGTGATATTAGGACAGCATTCATCTGAACTTAGCCAATCAGCTAAACGTCGTGGCATCCTGATATTATCATTGAGCTCTATCATTTCCTCATCAAAGTCGTTTTCCATTAAAGTCTCAGTAAACTGCTCTGGAGATTGGAAGAGATAAAGCAGAAACATGTAGCATAAATAATGGGTCGACCCTTGGCACAGATGACGCTCGCGACAGGAATATCGAAATAACGAATTCAGGGACTCAAGTACACCGCTCTTAGCTAACGGTATTGAGAGCCCACGGCTTATTAGCGCTAAAATATTATGAGTGAAGTTGCGCTCATCCCATTTGGCACCTCCCAGCTTTTCCAGCTCTATCAATAATGTCTTTGCAAAAAAGCGAGATTTCATCAAAGCGCTGGTCAAAGTGCAATCATCAGTTCCGGAACTGAAGTGGTATTCATACAAACACATTAGACATTTTGTCATGAAAATAAGGGAACCCTCAAACATCACCGGATGGGGAGATTCAATAAGCGCCGCGGCGAGCCAAAATAGTTGGTCAAGTAGGCCGATAGACGGATCCAGTCCTTCCACAATCTTGCTGTATGT
Organism: Torulaspora indica; assembly: GCA_931305995.1. Classification (NCBI taxonomy): domain Eukaryota; kingdom Fungi; phylum Ascomycota; class Saccharomycetes; order Saccharomycetales; family Saccharomycetaceae; genus Torulaspora; species Torulaspora indica. Next base: position 412,752 of record CAKNUP010000002.1, on the reverse strand, counting down.
GAAGATATGGGCAATCTGTAGAAAAATCAACTCGTCTGTCACTCGAGGCTGCGCAATAACCTTCATTGTTTCCTCCAGTAGATGCCTACATAACGACTCAGAGGTAGATGTCTTTCCAATTATGCCCAAAATCATCATGGCTCGAGCAGACAGAAATGAGTCACTATTGAACACGGCATCCATAAGATATTTCTTGTACCTTGTTTTCCATTGTGGCGCTTCACTGACGGACGAACATTCAATCAATTGCATCAGATTTCCAGTAAAGTGCTCTAATGCCGCGAATTTGCTTACAAACGAGGAAGCGCTGAAGTTCTGCAGCAGTCGTCCTTTGTCGACACTAAAGCCAAACATGAACTTCGCGCGCTGGCGGGACAGAACAGCGCAGACCTCATCAACTTTTTTCCGCTTATCCTCCGGGAAAGCCTCATTGATGGCAATAGAATGACCAACGTTCAATAACAGTGCATGAAGAGAGCTTCGAATTTCAGTTGGGCCAACATCTATCAGTAAAGATATGATGAATAAAGTCTCTGGCAAGAACATTTGAGTCATTAAGGGGTTTTCGAAAAATAACGGCAATGCCATTTGAACCAATATTGACAGCTCGGACCAGCTTTGAGTTGAGGCCTCGACTTTCAAAGAGGGCAAAAATGACTTGATAACTCTCATCAAACGATCGATGATTTGTGATGCGACTTCAATGGTTGGCAATGCGCTAATCACACATAACACTCTGCTCCATTCACGACCCTCAGAGTCTCTATCCAGAGCATGATTCATCACCTCTTCGAAGATCACTGGTGTTAATCTGCCATCCATAGCCAACAGCAGCCAAATTTGTTGTATGTAGATCATGCTAAAGCTTGCCTCAGATACTGTCAGGCGTATAAGGGTACGGACGATGTTTGACACGATCTCCGGTCCCTCTTCTTCATCCATTCGGTAAACGTACTTGTACAAATTTGGCGTCCAGTAAGATAAGCAACTCAATGTTTGTGGCATCACTTCGCGGGGGATAACCTTGTCTTCAAGGGCATTCAGGAAGTACTTCCAGACTCCACATGTTAGCTCGGGGGCAGTTTTTGCCAGTGCTTCGGAAACCACCCAAACAAACGTGTAACAGTCATTCGCAACATAAATATCGGATGCTCTGCTTAAGTTCACGCCGCAGTCCAAGTGGAATGTTTCTTGCGTGACGGCTAGGAGATTATATGTGACTGCTCGAATGACTTCATCGTCACTCAAAAAGCCAACCCAGTTTACCAGCATTAAATGACTGATGATATCATAACGCTCTTTCAGTTCGGTTTCATCTACATCATGCTTCATAGCCAGTGAACTGGTTTCGATGCCGAATTCTTCCTCTATCCTATCCAACGCATAGTAAAACATTTTCACGATCTCCAGATATTTTGAACTGCATAGTATCAGGCTTCTTGAATTATGCATGTTAACTGTGAATTCAGTACTCACACCAGTCGTAGAGGTCAATTCAACAGAAGTGATCTCGCTGATTTCGTAAACATCATTCAATTTCAGACTAACTATTTTGTCCCAACCTGTAAACTTGTATTGCTTCGGGATTTCATTTAAAACCTGGAAGTATTTGTTACCAATTTTCAAGGACACAGGGTTAAATCTGTGAAGCTTTGCGTCAAATAATGAAATATCATGTAAGGATACCCGAACGTCTTGAAGAACTTCAAGACTTCGTCCACTTAAACCGAGAGATTTTGCGAAATCTGGATCCGTATAACTGTTCAAAAAATGATGCGGCACTTTGTGACTGATAAAAGGGTTGAGTTGACTGAAAAGAGCGCCCCATTTGCTTATGAAGACTTCACCAACATTGAAGTAGAAATATCCTCTGCAATTCGAGAGAGCTAGTGGTGGGAGCAACCCAGAGAACAACGAAGTCAACTTCCTTACGTCTATCTCTCGATCGTCAAATTCAGTGCAGTCTAGAACCAGATAATGCTTTGCTGACCATATTCTGGCATAGATTTGAAAGGTTCGGTAGACGACGGTGTCTATATCAACGCCATTACTTGAAAACTTACCAAAAGTCAGTGTTAATATGGGAACTCCATCGGAGGACATTGATTCGTGCGCGAAAGAGGCCGTAGTATGAAGTAAATCAACATTCCTGAATGCATGCCTGCTCATAAATTCGTAAAGTTGGGGGTATTCTTCCATATGGTCTTTAATAAACGCGGGTATCTCATTTCTGAATTCAACCTTCGGTTGGCCAAGAACCGCCATATTCCTATCCATCATGAGTATGGTATTTTTAAGAAGTTCAAAATCTGCCATTGACTGTAAATCATCCACAAGAACTCTCCTTATCTCCAATTCATGGGTGTACAAATATCGATGTAAAAAGCTCGATTCGAAGGCGACGGGTTTTGGATTCAGGTTGATTGGTATGGCTATCTCTCGGTCAGTTCGGCAAATTTCCTTGAGAAAGTCGAAAATTCGGTTGCTACATTCTCGTAAGAATTCTGTTTGTGACTCCAAAGACGGCCATTTGGCGAGATTGTCGGTGCCGTTTGCAATATTCTGTATGACCTTAGCCAAAGTGATGAACGGTCTCTTCTGGTGCGGCTGAGATATAGCAACGATGCTTTCCGATTCAGGACTAACCAAAGCAGGGCAGAAAAATCTGAGAAACATAAAAGATCCTGCGGCGACATAGGCATAATCGGGAAACTTTCTCTTGACCGAAGTATAAATTGTTTGACAAACAATAAATAACTCGGGCGGGAAAATCTCTACTGAATTGGTTATGGCATCGATTAACTTTCTCATGTACTTCACGAAAAGCCTAACCTGCTCTTCTGTATCAGTTTGCGGTTTCTCAATTTCGAAAAACTCGCCTTTCTCAAGAAGCTCTGATAAAACGGGATTTAAAGTTTGGACCAAGTAGTCATTTCCTTTTAACCTCGAAAATAAAGATAAAGCACGAGTAGCACAGCTATTCCTTCTTAATATATCCATGTGTCTTGGAGCATTCCTTATTTCTTCCGCAATTAATTCGGTGACAATGACATAAGAAGCGTTACGACTATCGAAGGCTGTTATGAGCCCGGCTGCGCATGCCTCGATATCACTTGCTGGACAAACGGCAGCAGCCTTGATGGCAACATTAGGATGCTTTATCAGATGCAACAGAACTTCATTAACGGCCTCCGTTTTCGCCTTACCCATAGGACTTCTATTGGTTGAGTAATTGCTGAATATATTGATGAAAACTTTTAGAAATGCCAACCTGATATTTCTGTTTGGAGAGTATCCCATCGGAAGCGAATATTCGAATCCCGCATCGACATTGGCATTCGAAAGGTTTGTTAACGCAATGATAACGTTTTCATTAAGCGTGCTTATCTTGTGCTTCAAAGAAGCTGGAAACTTCCCTAGGTCAGTGCTTTTTTCTAAACCTTTCAAAAAAATGCTGAAATAGTTGCCGAAAACGACCGAATTAGATCTTCTCAGTTCTTCCTCAGACACTGATGGCGGCACTTCTAACGGAACATCATGAGTTAGGTAGGCAAGAGCTCTTGAAGACTCAATGAGGGTATCGATGTAGAGATAATCGAAATCACGCCTTTTCAAATCCATTTCTCGGTGAGGTTTGCATAAATTGATGAAATCATAATCCTTAACTATAGTCAGATTAAACCAATTTGTAACCAGTCTTAACCATCGATTTTTCAAGTGAAAGTGACCCACCACTCCCAAGCAGACTTCAGCATTTTCAAGAGCGCGGAACATTTTTGACATCTGAATAATGGCCTTGAAGAACCTCACGGATTGGTGCCGAATTTTGTCAACAATCTCGACAAGCTGATCGATGAAGCCAATAACGTCCAATGAAAACAACAGGAGAATTTTATCATCATCATCTCGGCGTAAAATAGTCCTCAAAATTATTATAATCTGCTCCAGTAAAACAAAAGAGAGATCATGACTCGATTCCGATAAGTCGATGGAGCTCAAATCTGCAATTTTTGACCTCAAATTCGAGAAGAGTAACTTGAACGCTAGTGGATGCAGTTCTGTACTTAAAATATCCCTTGAATTCTCTCTGGTCAATAAATCTGGATTATTCAACCACATACATTGCTTTTTAATGAAGTAATCCATCTTATTTGTTACTTGAACTTTTAAATCTTTCAAATGGGGAGATTTTTCATCGCCAACAGCTAATAGAACACCACATATGGACGCTAGAATACCAGCAAAACTTCTGAAATCAGCTAGTTCTTCTTGAGACAGGGATTTGGATCTCGAGAATGCAAGCCACTTTTTATAGATGACATCCATTGAATCTAACAACGTGGCATCCGGCCTCTTGATGTACTTCAAAATATTGAGTCTAAGACGACGCTGAAACGCAACAGACCCAGATGCCACGTAATTATCTTGAGACATTGCTTCGACGAATCCTAAATTGTCAAACCATGGTGATGGGATAAAACCTATAGTCTTTTCATGAAACTTTATGACCTGATAAAACTCACCGTATGCCGTCTTCAAAAGCTTTTGAACGCTGCTCTTGTTTGAGTACAGTGAAACTAGCAAGGCTCTCCCAATAGTTCCAGCGATCAACGGAAATGTTTCGGTCTCCACATCCATGAGGTCGTTTAAGGATTTTGAATTCTCGGCACCCTTAGCCAGTTGAGTTCTCAATTTCAAAAACTTCACAATTATATCGATGATCACTTCTCGCTTCATATTGGTAAGTTTGAGGTCGAACAATGCAGTAGAAAATAATGTCACGGTGTAACTGCATAAGAGATAACAGCCACGGACTGCCGCTGAATCGGATCCTTCACTAAACCCGGGGATATAGTTGATCAAAACATCCATAAATGACTGAGCCGTCTGTTGTAGATTAATGTCCGAATCAATAATGGCAACAAAAATAGGTTTGATGATTGTTTTGAAACCGGTGGAGGCCCATTTCTCGTCAACTTTTTCCGACTGTTGTAAGATGAAGTAGTTCGTTAATCTTTTGAAAATGCTAAATATGTTGACCATGATCTTTCTGGCATCATCATATTCCTCCAATGATGTGATTGAGGTCTCATTGACGAACAGAGGGTTCGATAGTTTTGAAGGTTTAGGAAAACTTTCGTCAGATGCCCTTCTTGATCTTGCTTGGCTCAAAGAAGACTGGACAGTTTTTGGAGTATTCGGTGAACTGTTGTATGACGAATCTGTTTGCGAGCGAGTCACTTGCTGAGCTGCCTCCACCTCGGAGCCTCCTGGTGATGCCATTAGCAAGTTTTTCTTGATGGAACCTGAAATTCTATGTGCTCGAGGAGCTGCTAGTTGCCCTAATTGAGGATCAGGTTGATTAGTTGACGTGTTTATGGAGCTTGTTTCAGATGAGCTTGCTGAATTTGATTGTATCGCATCTAAGGAGTGTTCTATTCTGTTAGTGTCTATGTTGGAAGGGTTAGCTGGCGACGCTCTTATGGATTGGCAGGGTGATGTTGAAAGCATTGAGGATGTGGAAGACTGCGAGCTTGATCTAAATAAATTGTTTTCATCCAATTCTTGAAGAATTGAGCCATCCAAAATTGCTGACACGATATCTGAGACTTTGTCATCAAAATAGGGGAATGCCTTTAACAAGATATCAGGGATAATGGAGAAAAGTGTAGTGAAAAAAACGGAAGTCTTCGAAGCTGTGTCCTTGCGCAAAGCTCTAGTGCTCGGCAGATGGAAAAAATTTCTGAATCCCTCTGTGTAGAGACTTAATCTTTTAAGCTTTAACTCTCGCGCCAAATCTTCAAGGTGTAGGTGATTTAAAAACTCTTCTTGATCAAACTGAATTGCAGCAGCAAAGAACTCAATCCTACAGCGAGCTTGAAACCTTTGGTGACGTGCCAAAACCTTTTGCAAAAAAGGATTGAGTTTAGCCTCGTGTTCCCAGTTTGTTCCGATATCGAGGTTTACGGCCAGCGTTGAGAACAGTCGTTTGGTGAATACGACTAGTGGGATCTCATCATCGAGGAGCGCTATCGATGAGCTGATAGTGAAAAAGGTGAGGAGAGCTCTCATTGTATCCAAGTAGGCTACGTCAGTTACCAGCAGTGACCCGTTCAAATTCCTCACCAACATAGTCATTAATTTGACACCTTTCTTCTTGGCGATCGGGAGCGTCGTTAGCCTTTTCAATCCATGAGTTAGATGCCTTATACTACTTTGATTTTTTTCTTTCTCTTCAACATCATAAGCACCATTCTTCCTGGCGTCAGCTATGTTTCTGAAGGACGTTGCATTCAACTCGGGAAAGACATCAGGATCCAAGACAATCAGAGTCGCTAAGAACCTCAGAACACAGGAATGAGATAACGACTCGGAGTCCTCGGAAGTAGTATACAAATCGAGGATGTTTCTCAAATGAGGCACATCAGAAGTTTTACCCTCTCTGGCATCTGGATTCTTCTTAGACAGGAGTGTGCTGTCATCCAAGCTGGCCGAATGAGTAAGGGTATCTTGCGTGTACGATGTAGGAGAAGATTCACTAAGAGACTGCTTGGGAAAGCTCTCGGACGCCGTCAGTGTCGGTAATGATGGCGGTGTTCCAGACTGCGGTACGCTAGCATATAGCGGAGGGGACAGCGGTCCGGAGGAAGGAAAATGTGCCGATGCGCTGGGTGGCGTGTGATATGAAGGTGGTACCGGGGTGTATGATGACGCTGATTGCGGAGTGGAACTTGGATTGTAAGATGGAATGGCTGTCAACATTGTAGAAACGTTGAAAGTAGAATAAACGTCATCAAACAAGGATGAAACTAGTTGTGATATCGATTTCGTTTGCTCATCGTCGTCCAAATTTTCCTCTGATGGGTGTATGCTTAAACTCTTTTCCGATGCTGGCGAACTACCACTCGACTGGGCATCTTTCAAAGATCGATAAATTTCCAAGTACTCTCCAGGTCTAGCCATGATCCAAAACATTAGTGCTTTGGACGCGTAATACAACAGCATGCAATGATATATGGTTTTCTTGATTGTGTTCGATAAATTCTTGATCATCTCCAAATACTTTGCGAGATTCCTCCGGTTCAAATAAACGCAGCCTATCAGATCAAGATGTTGCACGACGTTTAGCTCTATGATGGTGTGACTCTCCAACAATGGTTTCAGTACCAATGCCCTGATATACCTCGTAAACTCTGTAGGATTGGAAGCCGCCAGGAATCTCAAAATGTAATCCACTGTCAGATCTACCTTGGTAGCATACATCGGATAGTTTCTCTGTTTCAGGTACTGTTGATACGCCGGTAGTATATTCCCCGCCACTGCTGACGAACTTCCGTACAAGCTGTTGGACATGTCTCTTAGGATCCGGATAGATTTCGTATTAAATTTAATTCGGGAGCATATATCCAACGCCCTCTTGGCGCCCTCCAAATGCAACGGAGGCGGCGACGTCGTATGGAAACAAGGTCGGTGAGTAGAATAGCCCACCATAGAGCCTGTGAACAACCTCTTTTGCCTCTCGTAAACGCCATCCTCGTCCGCGCCCTGTCGCCTGCTCGCCGCCGTGGCCATCTCGTTGTGGTCCCAGTAATACTCCAGAACGTCACTCAGCAGCCTCGCCAGCACCAGAATCGACTGAACAGCGTCCTCGGTAACCTCTGCCGCTATGATCGAGCCATCTCGGAGTATCAGCTCCATCAACGACGCCATCTGGTCCACTATCGGGTTGATATCCTGCGCTACAGCAGCGTCCATCAGAACAGACCTGCACAGCAAAAACACCTCATCAGCCTCCACATCGCCGTAATCCCGCAACGTCGACTCCACGGGAAGCAGAGGCAATATCCTCTCAAAACATAGGTGTTTCACAAGCGAGTCCACCATAGAAGTCCCACTGGAAGACATTGAATCATAGAACCGCTATGAAAAAGGAACGACAATATGCAAATAGAGTCCTCTATCAACTCTAACTCTTCTTTCTCTCTTGTTTACCCAAAGATCACCGCTCGTCCTTTGCCAATCCTGTTCTTCACAAAGCCGACAGTCAAAACCTGACAAAGGTCTTGCAAACTAAATCTTTCCTAGCTTGATCGCCAGAGATGATGGTGATCGCCTGTTCTTCTATCGCTAATGCTGTGTCCAAGATAGGCCACCCCAAACTCCCTCTTCCTAGTAGTTCACAATGATGAACCTGCCTTCACCACCCACTATTAACAACTCCACCGATAATAACCCTGCCTATAGCCTACCGTTGGGGAAACCTAAGGAAACCTAAACAGGGCCTCGCGCCGTATTGCGTAGCCCTGCTAGCTTTTTCTGAGCCTTCGGGCTCAATGTGGTATCGCCGGCTTCCGCGGAAGGTCGGAAAGCCACAGTGTCGGAACGGAGAAGTGACGGGAATTGGCTACTACGAACCGTGCGGGGCGCATCAGCCACAGAGTGGACGCAAGTTAAGGTTTCGTGCAAGACGATGGGGTGGTCTGTTTTTGTGGTTGAGTGCGGGTAATGGGAAATTTAGCCGCCGAGGGCCGATGGGGGGGTTTTTGTGGTTTGATTTGTCGTCTGTAGTGACTGCCACAAAAACTGGTCATTGTGGCAAGAGGTGGGCGGCTAATTCTTGTGTAATACTTTACAGGAGTATACAAAAGTTATTCATCTTTGGACCGTCGTGTAGTGGCTTCTTTGTGGTGAAACGGGTGTCGTTGGTAGGCTGGCGTCGTTGGGTAAAGAGGGAGTAGTGTAGCTTTTTCGATTCATGGTGTTTGAGAAGGTCGTAGCCTAGATGGGCCATCATTTCGGTAAGGTGTGTGTGGTCCATGTAGCGGGAGTTGTTGATGCAAGGTAGCGGCAGGACCAGAAATAGCAGTTTGGGACCTTTCAAGAATTGATCAAATCTTCTCAGCATTTGGCCTCTCTGCAGTGGGGTTGGTACAAAGTTTAAGACCAGGGAGCAGGAGATCAGGTGGAACCGAGAGTCGTCGTTGGTCGGTAGGGGGCGTTCCATGAAGTCTTGTCGCAGGATCCCTCGAGAGTTGTTGCTCTCGTTAAGGTCTATTCTCGTTACTGGATTGAAAATTCCGCAGGTGGAAATGCAGTTTTCGCAGTCGAGAGAGCCGATTTCCAACGCCGTCATCGGTTTCTCGCGGTTATATTCGAGCTCCCGTAGCCATGAGACTAGCTGCTTCGAAGAGTCTCCACCTCTGGCGTTGGATTGACCAATTCGACTGGCGCGTTGGTATTCTTCTAGCCCCCCTTGGCTCGCGAGCTCTGCTTCAATGTACTCGAGACATCGGTACAGTTGTTCTCGCGACAAGTTCTGGACCTTGAGCAGCAGCTTTTCCATATCTGTCGAGTCAAAAGGCTCGCTTATTTTCTGTTGTGAATCATCGTTCGGATGGGCGGTGTCTGTGCCGAGTCGATTGCATATTATTCTTTTCTTATTGTTCAGGAAATGGTATCTTCTAATGATCCTTCGCGCTTTACTGGGCTTGATGTTTACCTCAGCGAATTTGGAAATCTTCTTGCCCGTGATACTTCTCTTTCTTCGCGAAAACATATCCAATTAACGGGGGGGGGTAAAGGCTCATCGAGAGCTTCTTCGCAGATTGATACTTAGCTTTCGTTGTCTCGGCAAATTGAAGACTTCGGCGGAAGGATGAAAAAAAAAAATTTCACATAATGAGATGCGATGAGATGTCAAGAAAGTAGCAAATTTCGAAAGATAAAGCTCGAGGATGGCCTCTACTGATAGGCTACGCAAGAATAGCAAGCTGTCAACCAAGAAGACTAAGCGTCCTTTGAAGAAAAATTCCACAAAAGGCGGTCGAAAAGAAGGGATTGTAGTGGGAGCGTCGGATTTGAAATGGAAATCCGTTCAAGTGCCAGACACATTAGGTGATTTTGGTGGTTTTTATGGGTTGGAAGAGATAGATGGTGTCGATGTTAAGGTTGTCGATGGGAAAGTGCAATTTATAGCGCTGGATAAATCGAAGGTTCGACAACAAGATGACAGAAACAGTTCGGACCAGGAATCTTCTGAGGAAGGGGAATCGGAGCAGTTAATCGAATTCAAAAACCTCGATGACATGGATGATGGCGAACTTGAAGCATCGTCTGTCAGCGAATCCTCCAATGCTTCTGATGATGAAGCAAACGAGAATGAGGAACAAGAGGCAGCTGATAACGCTAGTGTCCATGATGACGACGATGAGCTACAACCAAATGTATTCCAGGCTGATATCGATCTAGAGGACATTGAAGTGAGCGATTTGCTAGAATGGAACAAACTGGGTCCGCTGTCGCTTACAACACTACAGGGTCTTGCTAAATTGGGGTTTCGTAAACCCACAGAGATTCAGTCGAGGGTTATACCAGTTGCTTTGCAGGGTAAAGATGTAATGGGGAAAGCTGCTACGGGCTCGGGTAAGACTTTGGCCTATGGTATACCTGTCCTAGAGAAACTGGTGAAAAGCAAAGATAATACTTCTCCAATAGCCTTAATTTTCACTCCAACCAGAGAACTTGCCCAGCAAGTGAATAAGCACTTACAAGCACTAGCTAAAGCGGTTTTAAAACGCGCGCCTTATGCTATAATGCCTTTGACCGGTGGATTGTCCATTCAAAAGCAAGAACGTTTGCTAGATTATGAGGGTAGTGGAAGGATTGTTGTCGCCACTCCTGGTAGATTTTTAGAGCTTATTGAGAAAAACTCGAAGCTTTTAGACAGGTTTGCACAGATCGAAGTTTTGATTCTAGATGAAGCGGACAGATTGCTCCAAGACGGACACTTTGAAGAATTTGAGAAGATTCTTAAGCACTTGGGTAATAGCAGGAGGAAAAATGTACGTGACCAAGGATGGCAAACAATGATATACTCCGCAACATTTGCCATGGATCTCTTCAACAAGCTATCATCGACATCATGGTCGAAGATGAAAAGAGGCAAGACCTCGGACGAGATGGAGGCTGTCGTGCAACAACTTATGAAAAAGATACATTTCAAATCGAAACCTGTAATAATTGATACTAACAGTGAACAGCGAATTAGCTCGCAGATTAAAGAGTCACTAATCGAGTGTGGCCCTCTAGAACGTGACTTGTACTGTTACTACTTCGTTACCATGTATCCTGGTACCACGCTCATTTTCTGCAATTCTATCGACTCAGTGAAGAAATTGAATGCATACTTGAATCATCTGAATATACCTACTTTTCAAATTCATTCTTCGATGACTCAGAAGAATAGATTGCGAAACCTGGAGAAGTACCAACAGCAATCCGAGAAGAATCGAACCCTCAATAAGTCAACCGTCCTAATAGCAAGTGATGTGGCTGCTAGAGGATTAGATATTCCGAACATTCAACATGTTATTCACTACCACTTACCAAGGAGCGCCGATGTCTATATTCATAGATCAGGTAGAACAGCTAGAGCCGAAAATGAGGGAGTCTCGGTCATGATATGCTCTCCTGAGGAAGCACAGGGTCCCTTGAGAAAACTTAGGAAATTATTGGCAATAAAAAGTGGCTCGGATGAAACAACTAACAAGAAGAAAAAATGGCAAAAGGATGTTCCACTTCTACCTATTGAAACCGATATAGTTTCGCAATTGAGAGAACGAAGCAGAATAGCCAGCGAACTTGCCGATAACGACATAGCCTCCACGTCTTTGAAAAAAGATGATAATTGGCTTAAAAAAGCCGCTGAAGACCTTGAAATTAATATAAGCTCTGATGAAGAAGACAAAGATGTCATCTTGGCCAAAAATAAAACAAAGAAGATGAATAAAACCATTAGCAAAGAACGTGCTAAAGGCTTGAAGGCCGAGCTAAATGAGCTGCTACGAAAACCGCTGCGGAAAGATTTAAGGAAAAAATATCTAACCGGCGGTCTTGTCAACCTCGCGGATAATCTGGTCAAAAAGAGAGGGCACGATTTTATTATCGGGCACGAAAAGGTAGACGCCTTGGAGCAGCTTAAGAAGAAGAGAAGTAAACGTTAGCCTAGCATTAGTTTCAATTTCTTGAAGGACAAACGCCAAAAAGGCATACGATAATGTACAAAGCAAGCATTTATAAAGAAACCTCTGCGACTACTTCATATTATGTAGAGCTTAGATGAAGTCGTAGTCAGAGCCCTCATTTTCGTCATAATATTCGTCTTCTGACTCGTCCGCTAGCTGCTCAAAGTTGACCTTGTAACGTAAGATGGCCCCCAGACCACCGAAGCCGGTCACGAATTGTGCACCCTCAGAGGATTTATCAGTAATAAATTCCAAAGTTGCACCATAGTTCTTATAGTTTTCCGCCAACCATTCGATGAGGGGTTGCTCATCAACCAAATCCATTTCTTGGCCGGTAGCCTTGTCGATGGCATATGATTTGTCTTCCTGCTCAGGCTTTGTGAACTTGATCACCTCCTTGTTCTCGGAGTCCTTGTAGACGCACCTCAAAGTCTCCAGGTTCTCAAACACAATCAATGTCTCCACAGCACCAAGATCCAGCGCTTTCAAAGTATCATCGATACCGTAACAGAACTTACCAGTATCCTGTGAGATTTCATCGAAATAATCCGTCAGGAGTTTCTTCTCCTGCACGAATTTGACATTGGCTAGTGTCTCTGCAGATAATTCGATTGCCTGGTTGAACCCGTTTTCACCACCGTAGGATATATCGACAATCTTGATAACCTTGGATGCCAGTCTCTGATCAAACATCTCGGATTTGGCTAAATCTGTCTTGAAATCCGCAGAACCGGCTAGGATCAAGCCCTTCACATTAACTTTATCGTTCGTGATGAAATTCTGCACTGCCACTTCAGCGACTTTTCTCACATAGTTGTGTCTTTTCTCCTCTCTCAAACGTGCAAAACGCACAGCAGATTGACCACCTCTACCGTGCTTCTTGGGAAGATCCACTGTAAATTTATGCAAAACGGTTCTCGTGTTACCGGAAAGCAGACCAAACAAGGTACCCTGACCGTCCATCACTATGAAACCAAACTTATCGTCCGCCTCTAACAGCTCCGAAAGCACTTCCGTGTGGAATTTGTTGTCGCAAAGATACAGCGAAGTGTTGATCGGCTTGTATGGCTCAATATCAAAAGTAACTTTTTTCTCCTTACCCTCTTCCGTGATTATATCACCACAATACAGAACTAGACCATTTGGTGGCACTTTGTTGTACAATTTAAGTTTTTGTTGCGTAGATGTGATCGCGGAAAGCACAGATAAACGGTTAACTCTCGATTTAATATTCGACGCAGTACCATACTCATCCGTTAACATCTTCTGATATAGTGCAATCTGTCCCTTTGGTGGAATAACCAAAGAAATCATCGATGTACCATTACCTCTGGCCTGTTCCAACGATTTAATCAATTTCTTGACCTTCCAAATCTCAATATTTTTCTCAGCGTCAGTCTCCATTATAATTAGAATCGATTAGGCTTCTTAAAACACCAATTGGAACTCTTAAACACCTAGAGATTAGTGAAATGTATACTTTCTGTATACTTTCTACATCCTCTCTTCTTCAACTTGTATGCTATCCATTGAAAAATTTTAATCAGCCTAAGCAAAAAGTATCACGTGATACCAAATCCGATGAACTAAAAGATGGAATAAGCCATGTTGGTTGGAATGGAGCCCGCCAATGGTCGTTCAGCCATCTGCGGTAGCGGGCGGTCGTGGCCTAGTGGCTGGGCCGCGGAGCACTCGTTGTTCAGACATCGCTCTCGCTCAGAAAATCGTAGTCTTGCCAGTCGAAGCTTTCATGGTTTGAGACGGATTGCGATGATTCGTTGTCGTTCGCGACCGTCGACGAGCTGATGACGCCATCGGAATCGTCCCTGTCCAGCAGTTGTAAGGTGTCCGCGTCGTTGATCAGCACAAGATCCTGCTCGCTCTTCGCATCGAAGCGGTGCAGAACGAAGTGGGAGCCTGGCTCGAAATCGGTGAAGCCTTCGTACGCGACATTTCCATGTTCATCCACTAGAGTGATTCTGCTTCTGGCTAAGTGGAACTCTCCGGAGCGGCAATTATACTTGAGTACCTTGTGGCTGTCCGGAAGTAGCTCGTGAGGGCCCATTGGCAGCTCCCAGCAACCGTTGTCGTGGCTGTCATCCCCGATCACAGAACTTGCAAAGGTCAATCCGCCAGGAACGGCAACTTTGTCGTGGTTGCGAATGTGGAATATCATGGCGTTATCTTTCTGCTCCACTTCTACGACCAATCTCCCAGTTCTGGGCGATTTTGCCTCGCTGCGTTTCGAACGGCTGGCCTTGACTGACCTAGCGCTAGCACGTTTGAGGATCTGGTCGATCATATCGTCATCATATTTTTCCGCCCACTTCTTGTACATTGTGTAGCCGTGAATTACCGCTTCGAGACTCTCCAGATTCGAAAACGTATCAAATAGATCCTTTCTCTCTCCGGGAATGTCGATCACCACTTCCTTATCCGTGCTGGACACCCTGGTTGCCGATTGCATAGCCTCCACCTCCGGAGCTGAAAGTACATCACTCCCAATAGGTTTATTAACTTTCATCATGTTATGGCTTCTCTTATGTTCAAAAGTCTCATAGCCCTTACTTTCGCAAGATGAGCACAAATCAAAATTGCGACAGTTCAAGCACTTGAACCTCGGTCCGCGGATCTCGCTGGCATCGGCTTGCTCCGTCGGATAGCAACCGTCGCATATAACGTACGGATGCACTACATCTCGCCCATCATGCCGCTCTTCCTCCTTTTCCTTCAAAGTAATCTCCACTTTCTTCAGCAAAGACACTAAATCATCCCATTGTTCCGCAGAAATGATAACATTTCCTTCCTCATCCTTCTTAGCGCTCCCTTCCTTGACAGAACTCGAATCGTGCTTATCATATATGAGAATAACATGAGGCTTCTTTGAACTCTTCGATGAGATGAATTTATTGGCTTCCTCTTCATTGTCCAGCAACTTATCGGTTTCCAAAGCCTTCTTCCCGTGACAAATGCATCTACCCATCACTAGCTTGGTCTCAAACACATCATCTATGTTAAACGTACGCTCAATAAACTCCTTTAAATTCCCGTCACGCTGCCCTTCAAACACCTCTCCCCGCGTCCCA
Source organism: Torulaspora indica (assembly GCA_931305995.1). Taxonomy (NCBI): domain Eukaryota; kingdom Fungi; phylum Ascomycota; class Saccharomycetes; order Saccharomycetales; family Saccharomycetaceae; genus Torulaspora; species Torulaspora indica. The sequence goes on along the minus strand of CAKNUP010000002.1, from coordinate 397,643 downwards.
TAAACAATCCCTGCATTTCCTAACGACATATCCCAATTCTAACTCGAATCCCCGACTATAAAGTCAACTAAACTTCACCAGAACTGGCTAAAGAATGGTGAACCCTTCTTATCTTACCACCTTCCCTTAACCTTCTAGCAGAGGCTGTTCGTGCAAGAGTATACTTATAAGAAGCATATAGAGAATTAAACCTGATTAATTAAATATCTTTGAAGTTAGAATATCTTGATGAGTTTGATCTGATTGCTCATCACCTCTTGGCCCTGTATTCGAAATCTGGAGGGTTGAACAAGTACATGGATTTACCTTTTTCGTCGTACTTGGTAAATTCGTCGTTGACTACCACATCTTTCGATCTTGCATCGGCTATGAGTTGCTTGGAGAGACCCATATGGTCTCGGCAGATCCAGACGATGGGATCCTTCTCTTGGACACTTGGGTCGCTGTATGCTGCCTCGAGGAATTGTGGGTCGTACTCGATCGTGGTGTTGAAAACATGCGGCAGTCTCATTCTGACGGTCTCGAAGGGATAGTTTTTGGAAGGTGAGAAGAAATTGATGAACCTTTGCTTTAGAGCAGTGGTTCTGTTGATGTTTGGTGGGAAACTCTTTGCATCTGTGACTATTGCCTGCGGATCAGCATAGACTTTTCCCACGTCTGTGTTCTCCAGTAGAGCACCGTGCACATTTCTGTATTCTTCTCTTGGTTCTTCGGGTCGGTTTTCTAAATCCTTGTAGGAAAGCTTGTGGAAATTTTCATCGGGAACAAAAGTGGATTTATCCTTGGAGGGTGTAATTGCAGCAGTGTGTGAGTTACCAATACCAGCAGAACTTGAACTTTCACTACTGGTTCGCCTATGTTCGTCGAAGGCGTTGGTAGGTTTCTCAGATATTGACTCTGGAGGGATTTCATTACCTTCGTTGCCCTCAACGGCATTAAGTAGATGTGCTCTCTTCAGTTCCGCGGAAGTAGCAGGACGAAGAGCACCAGAAGTTTCATCGTTGTCATAGCTACTTTTTGCGTCTTCGGCAACAGTCTTAATCTCGTTGAGACCTAGATCAGACGGATAAACGTAGCCTTCTTCACCTCTAGCGTATCGGATAGCGCTTAATGGGACGGCATCAAATAGTGGTATGAATTTCCTTTTGAAATATAAATGAGCCAAAACAGTGACAACGATAATCACAACTTCTAGCACCAAAGGCCCCCAAGATTTCGCCATGATAAACAAACCAAGCAGACAGATCTCTGCAAGGTATAAAGCCACAAAGATTTGGAATAAGGCACGCGGATAGTTTCTACCTCTATTATCGGCAGAGAATGCCTGCACAAAGTTGTAGCTGTAAACGTCAGCCAAGTACAGAGCGCACAAAGTTACCGAGCTAAACACCAGAACCAAAGGTGCAATCATAGCGTAGCAAATCCAGATACAAACCAAGATTTGCACTGTTGGGTAAACAACTCCCCATTCAGGTTTAGCCAAATTATTATAACGGTTCCATTTTTGTCTTGGGGTTTTATCCAGAATTTTACCCAAGACTTGACTGAGGATCAAGTTAATTATTTGTGCCAATGCAAATGGCGGCATAGTTAAACCTTGAATCAAAAAGTAAGCAATGTAAAAATTTGAAGCCTTGGGCAAATTTTGAGCCAGTAAAGTCATAGCACTGCTGGGATCGTTTATGATAGCCTCGACAGTCGCAGAGGCAGACGAAGTACAAGTCATCACCAAGAAGACTTGAATCACCAAAAATGCATAGTACCATGATTGACAATACAGATCGGTCTCTTGAACTGTCATACAACCACTCATCTTACCCGCTTTCTTGATAAATGGTGGCACGAGCGACATCAAAATCGAAAGAGCCAATGCTGGAACAACTCCAGTCACTAAACCCAGAATCACTGATGGTATATTATTAATCCAATGTAAGAAAAACACTTTATTTGCGAGAAAATTCACATTGGAGATACAACCAACCACAGCGACGGGGATCGCCCAATAAATGATCATCAAAGTTAAAAGCGTGTTTGCCACGGCTCTCTTGGAGCGTCTCTTATTCTTGGTGAACGAAACGGTGTTCCAGTTAACATCCTCCGGCGCAACGCCGATAAACCGTTTACCGTACCCTGATTTGCCCATAACGGACTCCAATGACTGGAAACACTTTTGCGCCTCTAATTGCGTCTCAAACTCCATGAAAACCGTTGGCCTGATCTCTTTTTGGTCCCATTCCCTCTGCTCTTCATGAATCTTTTCATTCAACTCGGCAATGTGATCCTGCGAGTAATGTATCACATCAACTTTCTTCGAGAAATACGGAAGTTTCACTTTCCCCAACCTCTGCGTCGGTCTCTTATTCGTCGGAACATACGTCTCGAGGCTATCCTGCGCCTCAGACCCGTTATGGTACAACTTATCCAACTTCCCCTTCCTGGCGGCCTTCAAATTCATGCTCACCGCCTTGTTCAAAATCTTGTTAAGCGTCTTTTCATATTTATCCACCGTCTTTGCCCGATCCTTACAGTACTCCTGCAACTCCGAGTGATCCAGCGCAAACACAATCTTGGCCGCTTCGGGGAACCTCCTCTCCAGCTCCCCCGGATGCGAAAACGTGTCGCTCAGCTCCGTCACCATCACGGTCCGCGACGACAACAGCCCATCGTACAACGGACTTGTCTGAACCGCGTGCCGCACCACCACATAGTAGTACAATTCCTTGTAAATCACGTAAATCACGAGCCCAAAAAAAATCCACGACAAAAATACATGCGCGTAGAACCGATTCTTATTCGTAACGTTGGCAAACGACAGCAGCTCGAACCCCGAGTAGCCCCTCCCATTGGTAGCATTGACCGGCAACAGTATAGGAAATAAAAGAAAGCACGTGACTATCGACAACGACCCAACTATACCAACAAACCGCAAAAACAAGTACCCGTCCACCCCGGCGTGCTGCATCAGATACGAGTGCGACCGCTCCAGCAGGTACGGAACCCACGCAAACCACCCGTCGGGAACCCTCTCTACCCGCTGTTCTTCACTTATCGTCTGTACATCCGTCAAACTTCTTGGCTCATACACCCTTCTTTTCCTCGCTCTCAGCAAAACAAACACCAAAAGAAAGACCAGCCCGCAAATCCCAGAGAAGATCAGCGTCGAAACAAACGCACTCGTCGAAGAACTCGCCTGACTGGGATCGCTCATCTTTCGAGTCTACACCTCTGTACTTTCCAGACCTGAAAACAACAAGCTACCCTTTCGATCTAGATATCTGCATATATAAACCAAGGGACTCCCTTCAACGGCGTTGCGTTTAGCGCTGCGTTACGAGCAGCCTTGCTATGACATGCTGTAACCTGCAAGGAAGATTGCTGCTCTGCATGGAATTGCGGTTACGCGTTGCGGCTGTGCATGTTGTCCGGGAACCCGTGCGGCCGGACACGCGGTGACCCGGCCGCGCGGTCCCAGACCGGGATTCCACTTTTTCCGGTGCCTGCGCGCGGCGTCCTGTTTTTGTTAGTGGTTGCCCAGGAAGCCGGAAAAGTAGCAGCTGGCGCAGCTGCGCAGCTGGGATCGCCTGTTACCGTTGATCAGTTCATCGTATGATCGAGACGACGCCCCCATGAAGGATCAAGACGGTTTGCCTGGCGTCGTTGCAGTCTATCTGCTGTTGCAAGGTGGTACGATGTGGTTATGGTAAGGTGTAAGGTGAAGGGGTGAACGACCCACGGTTGAGTGGAAAATTACGGGCAAATGGTGGGTATAAATATGTGGAGCAGTTGGTATCCTCTTGGGTACTCAGCAAGGTTGTTTAGGAGACCAGAATCAATTTGATTTTACCAAGCCAAGTATCTATACGAAATGTCTACCGGAATTCCAAAGACCCAGAAAGCTGTTATCTTCTACGAGAACGGCGGTGAGCTGCAATACAAGGACATCCCAGTGCCAGTTCCAAAGCCTAATGAGCTTTTGATCAACGTCAAGTACTCTGGTGTGTGCCACACTGACTTGCACGCTTGGAAGGGCGACTGGCCTTTGCCAGTCAAGCTGCCATTGGTTGGCGGTCACGAGGGTGCCGGTGTCGTGGTTGGCATGGGTTCCGAGGTCAAGCACTGGAAGATCGGTGATTTGGCCGGTATCAAGTGGTTGAACGGTTCCTGTATGATGTGTGAGGAGTGTGAGTTGGCTGCTGAGTCCAACTGTCCAAACGCTGACTTGTCCGGTTACACTCACGACGGTTCCTTCCAGCAGTACGCTACTGCTGACGCTGTTCAGGCTGCTAGAATCCCAGCCGGTACCGATTTGGCTGAAGTGGCTCCAATTTTGTGTGCTGGTATCACCGTTTACAAGGCTTTGAAGTCTGCTGACGTCAAGGCCGGCCAATGGGTTGCCATCTCCGGTGCTGCCGGTGGTCTAGGTTCCTTGGCTGTGCAGTACGCCAAGGCTATGGGTGCCAGAGTGTTGGGTATCGACGGTGGTGCCGAGAAGGAGGAGTTGTTCAAGAAATTGGGTGGTGAATACTTTATCGACTTCACCAAGTGCAAGGACATCGTCGCCGAGGTCATCAAGGCCACCGACGGCGGTGCTCACGGTGTCATCAACGTGTCTGCCTCCGAGGCCGCCATCACCGCCTCCACCAGATACGCCAGAGCCAACGGTACCGTTGTTCTAGTCGGTCTACCAGCCAACGCCTACTGTAAGTCCGAAGTTTTCAACCAGGTCGTCAAGTCCATCAAAATCGTCGGTTCTTACGTCGGTAACAGAGCAGACACCAGAGAAGCCTTGGACTTCTTCTCCAGAGGCCTGGTCAAGGCCCCAATCAAGGTTGTCGGTCTATCCACCTTGCCAGAAGTGTTCGATAAGATGGAAAAGGGCCAAATCGTCGGTAGATACGTTGTCGACACCGAAAAATAAGCGTATCCTATTGTGCTGATTCCGTCGCCATGTTTTCTAACGCTACCAATCACGAATGATGATAAACTTATATAATTTGTAAGGTCTAAGAAATGATACATCGATTGTCACAGGTTTTCACACTCTTATATGTGACTTGGTCTTGCATCAACCTTCAGGGTACTTTGAACTACTTTGAAGGTTATCGCACTCTGGCGACGCCTTGAGAGCAGTGTCACCACTTGACTGGCGTGCGTGCAAGCTACGATACTGCCAGGAGACCTCAATGATCCAATTACAAGCTTCTGAGCCCATCTAGCTGATCTAGCTGATCTGTTAGTACTGAGCTCTTCTTATAGAGAGTGTTCGTACAAAGTGCACTGAAATTTTTAGTTGGTCCATACAATATGAAGTGACGCTGGAATATACTGGTTAAAGGACCAAGGGAACAAGGTTTGCGGTCTAGGATGCTTATTAGGAGGCTTCTCGGTGATTCTTACCGTCCTTTGCTTAGACCATTGTCGACGCTGCCCGCATTGAGGCAGAGACAACAACAAAATGCAACAGAGTTCCCTCTTAGGACAATTCCCAAGCTCGCTACGTTCTACTCTGCGAATCCAGTTCATGAGCATCGTGTCAATCGATTGGAGAGCTTGCTTCGCCGGCATGTTAAATTACCTACAATTTCAGCAACACAACAACAGGAACAAAGACCAGCGTGGATCTCGTTTGACGAATACGCTCTACTAGGTGGTGGCAGTCGATTGAAACCGATCCAGTACCAGGAGTTACTTTCGCTGCTCAATAAATTGCATGCTATTGATCCGCAGCTGGTCAATGACGAAATAAAGGCGGAAGTGGCCCAATACTTTAAAAAGACAAAGATCCAGTCCGTGCAAAACTCGGTAAAGAGCCTGGATGAGTTCGGCAGGAGCACAGCTATCGGGAGGAGGAAAACCTCGGTGGCAAAAGTGCAGCTCGTACGTGGTACTGGCGAAATTCTAGTGAACAATCGTCAATTGAACGATTATTTCGTCAAGCTCAAGGACAGAGAGTCTATCATGTATCCGCTGCAGGTGGTAGATTCTGTCGGAAAGTACAACATCTTCGCCACCACATCCGGCGGAGGGCCCACAGGCCAAGCTGAGGCCATTATGCTTGCCATTGCCAAGTCGCTCATCACGTTCAACCCGCTTCTCAAGCCTAGACTGCGCAAGGCAGGTGTTATCACTAGAGACTACAGACACGTTGAGAGGAAGAAGCCCGGCAAGAAGAAGGCCAGAAAGATGCCTACTTGGGTCAAGAGATAGTCAATCGATTGAGCTACATAGCCATGTAAATAATTACCGCAGATCATCAGATCGCAGCATTTTTTGTAAGTGCGGCGTCTTGCGCAGCAGTAACATCATATCATCAACTGTGATGGTGTCTCGGCTAGCGTGTCTTGCAAACGCCTCCAGGTCTTTTCCCATCTCAACAAGCTGCAAATAGCAGAGCTCGACGAGGGCATTGGTAAAACTCGGTGTACAACTTGTATCGAACGGTGTCTCTTCCGCTATTTGTCGCTCTATACAGTACCAAAGCTTACCTTTCAATTGGGCCAAGATCTTCTCATTCTCAGTGTTTCTGGTACCCATAGTTCATCACTGATCGGCTTTTTATCCGGATCTGATTCAAGCCAAGCCTTCTAGATCTGTATCTGTTCGCTTCTACGTTACCCTTTCGCTTGTTGGAACTTACCAGGTTGTTCAAGTTGGACAAGTTTACCGTGATTACGCCTTTGGAGCTGTCTAATCCTGCTGATATTACTGGTTTGAAGTCAATTGGGTTCACATACGGTTTGGTTTTGCGTTGGCAAGAAGTGAGACAGCATTTGAAGCTCTTGGAGCAAGATGGATGAACTAACGATAAGTTATGGACTCTTGGCGCCGCAATCGAAGGTCTCACGGGATTTACACATACTGCCCATAACCAAGATTCTGTATCCAGAGGGCCAGGAAGGATTCTTTTTGACTTGTAGCAGGGATGGCTCTATAATAAAGAACCGATTCGATAGTTCTGGGAGATTAATTCGCGGCAAGAGAATGCAAGCCCATAGCGATTGGGTCACGGATATAATACAGGTTAGTCGCAACAAATTCATTACAGTGAGCCACGATTTTTCTATAGTTTTGCTTACTTTGCATGACGATTCGGATACGTGGGAGACAAGGATTATAGGAGACCATGGAGATTATATCAAATGCGTTGCCCATATACCAACTAACGATGACGAATTTGTATTTGCAACAGGCGGACTCGATAGAAAAGTGAAGTTTTGGAGCTTGAAGGATGATCGAGCCTTGTTAATAGACGAATTTGTGAATAGCTCAGCCCACGATGAAACGGGATCAATTTATGCGATGGCCGCAATCGATCACGCTGTGGGATTCAACGTGCTTGTCGGGGATTGCAACGGTGATCTCATTCTCTACTCTACAACTGATAAGCGGGAGTTCGCAAGGTTGACTAAGGCGCACAAGGCAAATATCAAGATAGTCAAGTGGCTGCGTCACTCGTCCAAATTGGTAACGGCGTGTTCGGACGGTATAATCTGCGTCTGGGAGCTGACGAAAGAAGGCGATAAACTGGTGAAGTGTGCATCCTACCAGTGGGATTGCTCCATATGGGGAATATATGGAACAGATCTGAACAATGTGTATATTGGCGACTCAAAGGGCAGGATAAAAACAGCAGATCTATCAAAAGGGGATCAGATAAGTGCAGTGACGGTTTATGATGAGGCACAGCATGTGTCTGAAGACTTGCCGGCCAAAGAGGTCAAACATGGTGGCATCTTGGACCTGATGATCTCACCAGATGGTTTTATCATGTTTTCACAGAGCATAAATTCTAACCTGTCGATTCTAAACCTTCACACAGGAAAGCTAGAAATCGTTAAAGGAGGTTTTGCCTTGATAAAGAGCTCATTGCTAACCAACAGAAGACATGTCATCACAGAAAATACTAAAGGGGAGATCCAAAGATGGGACATAGTCGTTTGCGAGCTGGTCAACACCTTCGATCCCACTGAAGGTGGTTTTGACGAGGTAGTAACCAAGTATACATCAAAGGAAGTCCTTTCTCATTGGTGTAGCGTTTCGGTTAAGGTAGGCATGCTGTTTGTTAAACTTAATCCAAGGATGTCTAACACCGAGGTTTATGGCTCGGCATTGGATGGGTACAAGATTGTAAACGATGTTGAGTTGAATTCGGATGAGCGATATAACTTGGGTAAGATAGTCATTAACTCGCTTTTCAAGGAATTTGTTTCCTATGAGATGGAGAAGGATAAGACTTACAGGAAGCAGCTTTCATCGAGAAAGAAGGAACAAAATGTTGCTGCTTCCGCTATGGAACTCAGTTTAAATTTTACAGAAACAAAGATCAAAGACAAGAGAAGGAAATCTGCTTTTTACAGATTTGGTTCCCCGGCGCCTTATCAGGACAATAGCATGACATCTTTGTCAGCGCCAAACACTCCTCTATTTTCTGGGGAAGTCCCTGGTCTACCTGTTGATGAGCATCCATTGTTACCGCCCCCGATGACGTCTACAGGTGATAAATTGAGCAACGAAGATAATGAGCTGGCAGTCTCATCACCATTCGCAGTCTCAGAATCACGGACATTGAGCTCAGGCTCACTAATAGCTCGCAAATTGAAAAAACTAAGACCGTACTCACGCAGTGGCAGCGGCACGCATACAGCCGCCGATTCTCAAGCCACTTACTCTGATTTCGAAGATTCTACTCCCGAAGATGAGCACCCTGGTGAACGCATTGTTTGGAATCAGACGTACAATGGCGAAACCCTTTCTTCGCAGCAAGCAGCAGAACCCTTGCATGCCAAACCCAAACCTATAGAAAACTCTGTTGCAGCTGCCCACCAAGATATTGAACCGAATACACTGATCAAAAAAGATCGCGCAGCATACATTTCCGATTTTTTCGAGCAATTGCACGACTCTTACAAACAGCATTACAATTCGAACTCAACATCGCTAAAGCTGCTATCGAGGAAACTTCCGGAGACTAAAATCATCAGAGATCCTTCATCGCCAATCATCAAGATAAGAAACGGCGTGCTGCTGGTTGTGCACAGTTGGAACAAGAGATGCTGTGGGGGGAAAGTTCTGTTCTCCAGCTATCTACCGGCCTCCAGGTCGTTCGACGATGACGATGCATCTATCTTACAAGAAAGCGATGAAGATGTCGATAGCAATGAGGATAAAGAAAGATTAAGCAAATATGATCTAATGGATAACGAATACGGGAATGTTATGAATAGGCGGCAGATGTTCGAGCAGCTCGAGCAAAACCTGCCGTTCTGGTTTGCCAAATACCTATTTTGCGACGAGAGGACCGCCAAGCAACAACCCAAGCTAAGCTTCGTAATTACGCCCTGGCAGGATCACGACTGTCCTGCCTCACCTGGCATTCAGCCCCAACAGTCGCACCATAGGCTGAAATTTGGCAGGACAAAGTCCGCAGAGGTCAACCTTGGCACGACTGAGCTGCCCAAGATTTCAGAGATCAACACCAAGCTAGTAGCACCGGGGATGATAAAAGTAAAGAAGATCAAAGTTTACATTGCAGACAGATTTGAGTCTAAGACGCCAGAAATGAAGGCCAAGGCTGATCCCAGCGAATGGATAGAGCTGCTGTGCAAAAGCCAGGTTCTCGACAACGACATGACGTTGAGCACAGTGAGGACACTGTTCTGGAAATCTCAGAGTGATATTGTCTTTGAATACAGAAGAAAGATGGCTGCTAACACGCTTGTTACTAGCGACGGAAACTCAGGCTCGGGAGACATTTAGACTGTCAAAAGACATTTAGAGGACTACCAGAGACATCTAGAGGACTACCAGGGACTTTATATGGATTATTATGCCTTGATGGGACGGTCTATGCTGGTTCGTACTTGGCGACCTTCTTGTTCAAATTTTCAGCTTAATAGTGCAAAGTTGACAAGCTCATCGAGGTGATGAACACTAGTGATTTAAGCATTTGAGAACTGTTCAATTGGCCAATTGGCGATTCTTTGCCTCGTAATTCCTTGCCTCCTGCCCTTTTGAAGCTGCATCATAATGGATCAAGATAATGAGAGAAATATCTCCAGACTGTGGAGAACTTTCCGTACGATGAAAGAAATGGTTAAAGACAGAGGATATTTCATAGCCCAGGAAGAGATAGATCTATCTCTGGAAGATTTTAAAGTCAAATACTGTGATTCGATGGGTAGACCGCAACGTAAGATGATGTCTTTTCAATCTAATCCAACTGAGGAATCCATAGCGAAATTTCCTAATATGGGGACGCTTTGGGTGGAATTCTGCGACGAACCAACCGTCGGTGTTAAGACGATGAAGACTTTTGTCATACACATCCAGGAGAAGAACTTCCAAACGGGTATTTTTGTTTACCAGAATAATATCACACCGAGCGCTATGAAATTGGTTCCATCGATACCTCCAGCTACGATTGAGACTTTCCATGAGGCTTCGTTAGTGGTTAACATCACTCATCATGAGCTGGTTCCAAAACATATAAGGCTAAGTGACGAAGAGAAGAAGGAACTGTTGAAAAGATATAGACTCAAGGAATCGCAGTTGCCCAGAATTCAGAGGGCTGATCCCGTCGCGTTGTATCTGGGATTGAAGAGAGGCGAAGTGGTCAAGATCATCAGAAACAGTGAGACTGCGGGCCGCTATGCAAGTTATAGAATCTGCATGTGATCGGTGTACTAAATATGTGTAATTGAACTCAATTGGAATTTTATTTCGAGCCGCTTAGCTTAGCGCAGAGCACAGCATCTGCAGTACCGTTCCACCACGCTACAGCTTCAAGCTCCACCGATTTAATCGGACTGACTTCGACACCTGAGTTTCCTAGAAACCGCGAGCCGATGGTAATTATGAGAGCGTCCACTAAGGCTGGTTTTAGCAAAAGATCATTTATAACTGTTGCTCCGCCTTCAACCATTATTGATTTTATGTCAAACTCATCATGTAATCTCTTCAGTAAAGTCTCCCAGTCAACCCTTGACGGACTGAGGTAGGGACAGACCAGATAGGCCACATCTTGCTCTCTTTCCCTGGGCTCCTCGGAGACGACCACGATGGGTGCTTGTCCCTGGTTCTTCAGGTATAGATCCTTCATTTTAGATCCCTCAAATCTCCATTGTTGTCTGCTGTCGAGCACAATCGGTCTTGGACTATGGCTGTAACCTTCTTCTCCACCGTACTTGCAATTGAGACCGGGATCGTCAGCTAGAGCCGTACCGCTGCCTATCAGAATTCCATCATGGTGGTATCTCAGGTAATGGGTCATGGTCTTGGTCTCTGGATGAGAAATGATGGTTCTAATGCCCTTGCCCTTCGAGATCCTGGAGTCTAGCGATTGAGCATAAGTGAGTGTCACAAAGGGTCTGGTTGACTCCGGATTCAATGGCTGAGGAAGGTAAGCCTCCAGGAACCCCGGCAGATCGTCCCTGAGCGGTTCTAACGACATGCTGTTGCTTAACAAGGTATATTGTATTTTATATGCGGCGCGAGTTACTATCAATGTCATTATATGTAAGAGTATTCTGATTCTTCGTTGTGCTCTGGCACTACGGAGCTCGAGAACTTGGGATTTTGGGCCCTTGAGGGCTTCCATTGCTTCCTTATGGCGGTAGATTCAGATTTAGGCTCCGATACAGTTTCGCTTTCTTTGACGGTGTCAGCCGGCTGCCCGACATTCAGCTTGTTAGCCTCGTACTGCTCCAGCTCCAATTGCTTTGCTAGCAGAGCTTCTCTCCGCAGTTTCCTCCTAACAGCACGTCTGTTGAGCCATTCTTGTCTCTCATGCTCTGGATCAACAGCATCGTTATCGTCCAGGGCCAGGATTCGTCTCAAGAGCTCGTCTTTCGTGCCGAACCCTGTGTTAAGCTGCGATTCCAGCTTCTTCCGGGCTTCTAACGCTGCATTATCTTGCCTTATCCTCTCATTCAAAGTATCTCGTCTCTTGGCCTCCCTGTCTTCCACATTAACGTCAATTTGCTGTCTTTTAACCTTCTTCAGGAACTGTGGCCTTTGAATTGCCACCACACTCTCGTCTTCCTCGCTACTACTTGTCTCCTCAGGCTCATCGCTGCTACTTTCGCTAGCAGATATCTCATCCTTAGTGATTACTGGCAAAGAGCTATCTTCAACTGGCTGAACCGACTCAACAGCCCGGCTAGACTTCCCCTTGAAATGCCTGAGGCTCATCCCGGTCAATTCAAGCTACTTATCATGTTCTGGTGAGCTTCTTGACCTTACTTCTACAAGACTACCCAATTGTAACCAAACAGAACAAAACATAAATTGAGATAAACAGTGAACTACACTAAAAACCGAGTTAAAGCTCTTGAAGTCACCAGTAATCAATACCGGTTGACAATCCACTTGATAAATTCGAAGAATCCCTGGGACGAGTCCCGGTCGGAGGCCGAGTCCAGCTGCATAACCTCTTCTTGACCGTGACGCTCGCCCAAGTGTAGATACTCGCATGGGTCCACGATCTTGTTCATGCCCCGATGCTTGTGGTAAACTTCCCCGGAAATATTGCCTATGTAGGCCCTGTCACCGAAACCACCGATGAAATAAACCGATTCGACGTCAAATTCAAACCATTGGGTGTCGTGGATGTGCGATTCGTCATGTCCCGGGAGCCAATGGCAGGCATCCGGGTGTCTGATCACGAAATGTTTTGCCAGACGTCTGGCATCGTGATGCGACAAGTCCAGCTTCTTCAGCTTGCCGAAGAAGTTGCCTCTGGGCTTTTTCATTGCACTGTCGAAATGTCCCCATTTCTCCTTCTCGATGGTGACTGAGATGCTTGAATTACGACGCCAATTCTTGTAGGAAGTGCTCATCTTGCTGAGCAGCAATACCGGGTTCCCATTGTTCGACAGACCCTCTACATCGGGACAGGCGTCCGAAGACACATAGTATTCCAGCAGCGAAACGGGCGTTCCATCAGTTCTCAGCGAATTGAAGTGCAGGTTCGACTCAATGTTAACCATCCGTCTAGCCACCACAGCAGCATGCTTCTCTCTGTGAGAATTGGCAGCAACCAGTAATAAGAGCAAATTCAGCACCAGCCCAAAAACAACCGTCATCCTTGCGCTAGTCAGGGCTGGATACCTCGCCTTGGGCCGGCTCTTGTGTCTGCCGATGCCTGGCCTTATATATTGGATCCCTTAGGGCGCATGGCAACCCAACGTCTTATAGACTACTTCGATTAGTGATAGCAACCGAACAGAAGCACCTTCAAGAGACGGATGAGGTCGATGATAGCTAGGCTGGTGCCACTGCTGCTGCTGGTTTCGCTGTTTCCGGGCTTTGGGCAGGCCAAACAGGCTTCTAATGCTGTGGATTTGGTGATGTCGCTTGACCAATACTACGATGCTGTCAATAGCAATGAGTCCTACACGATGGTTGAATACACTACTAGCTGGTGCCATCATTGCAAGAAGCTGGCTCCTAATTTTGTGCAATTGAAGCGGTCGTTCGATAGCGACACTACGGAGCCACCGGTGCGGTTCCTAGAAGTGAATTGTGAGATATTTGGATCGACGATATGCAGTGGATTCCCGGGATTCCCGATGATTCATCTGATTCAGCCACGGACAAAGCCATTGGAAGTGCCAGATGAGAGCCAACCTGTTGCTCTATGGCGCAGAATGCTCAATTACCTGACCAGCACGTATAAGGATCCCAGATGGCAGCTGGATCCAGCCAGGGTGATCGAGTACAGAGGCAGTAGGGATCCAGAAAGCATGAAATCGTTTATAGAAGCTGTGAGGAAGAAGGATAACCTTTTAAGAGTTGCAGACAGGGTCGTTGACGAGTCATACGATTGCAGCTCTGAGCCATGCGAGCAAGACAAACAGCTGTGTGAGTACGGGAAGAAGTTTGTACAAGATATTGAGAGGCTATCAGACGAAGCGTTGGCCAAGGAACGCTTGAAGCTAGAAAATATACTTCAGCACAACAAAGAGCTCAAGGACAATCTCAAGGTCTATAATGAGATCAAACTAAAGTTACAGCTGTTGAATCACCTGCTCGTGGAATCGAGCACACACGATGAGCTGTGAATCTACATAGCGTTGTAAATAGCAAGGTCACCACGAAGCATATTTCTGAACGCATCTGACCTTCTCTGGCCATTGCAGCCTGGGCTTCGCGGGTGCAAGTATATCGTCCACAATGAAGGGAACGTTTGTAGGTTTCACACGGCCCAGCCAGATCAGTATGCAGGGATCCTTGAGGAAGATTTGAACGTTTGCAGCGAATTTATGCTGGCCAACATGGTTCACAAACGCAACGTTCACACCGTTTGGACGGAGGTCTGAGTTATCCCTGTATAAGCCCTGTTTCTGCAAATGTTGGTCAAATGCCTTCTTCAGATAAGGAGCCATTATACCACACCTTTTATCTCTTCTTGTATGTGAACAGACCAGAACAAACGCTCTCTCGACTGCCCTCGATAGCATCGAATGCTCTTCGAGCAACTTATCAATAGCGAGATCCGGGCTCAACAACTTGGGTACCAATTCGCTCAGCGTCTTGTCCACTTTATCACTCTCGAGACCGTTAATCCACAGGAAATGCGGCAATACCAGCACATTATTCTTCGTCCCACGCATAACTTCCACGTCCATTATGTCCTTTGGTAACGACGACACAGCACAGGACAGAGTTTGGCCTTCTCCCATGCCAGAAAACTCGTCATTGTGCTTCTGGCACCACTCGTGAATCTGGTATTGCACAGACGACTTGTCCTCCAAACAGGCATCATGCTCCCAGTCTATTTGAGACGTCGGAACAACAAAACGAACCTTGTAAGGTTTCGAAGAGTTGTACAGCGGCTCCTCGTGGTCAATCTTCAAACCTTCAAACACCTTATCAGCCTTGGACAGCTCTGCAATCTCTTCTTCACACTCACCACCGCAGCTAGACGACTCATCACATATATCCACCACCTTAGCGATCTCCTCAGTCGCCTTGGGATCAATTGGATCAAACACCTCCTTCTTCTGGCTGAAAAAGTCCTTAATCCCCAATGCCATCGGTCTCTGACTTCTTTGTAGTCTACTGGCCACTTGTTCTAATTACCTTACAACCACGAGCCTTCTTATACATTCTTATAAAACCTAATCTCCGGCTAACACCGGATCAATTGCTGATCCAGAAGCATTGATAAACCACCTCGTGGGACGCAAATCCAATTACCCAGGTTGTGCCAATGGTTTCAGCCGTCGACTGCTCGCTCGCTGGTTTCGGATCCGATTTCGACGCCAAGAAGACGCAAACTGGCCGGGAGAGCCGGGAACCGCTACTGCAACGCTAGTAGCGGTCCCAATGGCAGGATACGAGGCTGCTAGCGGCATTGGAAGCTAGCTTTTATACTGGTGAAGGTGGCCTTAAGTATGGGATGGTTACCCGGACTTGATGAGCTATAGACAGTAAACAACGGTTAGAAGGGATTCGATGCTAAAGACCACTTTATGTGGGATGGAATGACGGGATCAGGGTTCTTATGGGGGTTGGAAGCTAGTTGGAGGTGTGTAGAATGAATGGACCGAATGATTTTGGCAAAAGCGAGGGTTCTGGGTTGCAAGAACAGTTTTGGGAGTCTGGGCCGCTTTCGGCGGCTGCCAGCGGTAATGTGGGAGCAAATCAAGGTAAAAACACGTTGAATGAGGCGAGAATGAGTGGCGGTGGTGGTTCTGATGGGTTTGTAGGTTCGAATTTTTTTGATACGCGCCAATACCAAAAGGTGCCGTCTCAATACCAGGTTCCTGCTTTACAGTTTGTTAATTCGCAGGCTGGGACGGGATTGGTAGGTTCAGGGAGTAACCAGTCCAGTCCACCGGCGGGTGATGGTATTTTGAAGAAGCGGGTTGCGAGGGCATGCGATCATTGCAGAAAGAGGAAGATCAAATGCGATGCTGTGAACCCGGAGACGCAGAAATGCAGCAATTGCACCAAGTACAACGCTCAGTGCACGTTTAAAGTACGAGAAGAGCTTGAAAGGCGCAGAAAGGGCTATGATCTTTCGGAAACGGCTGAAGCGGGGCCAGAAGACTTGAATGTGTTGAGTTTTGCCGCTCCTTCGTCAGCTACAGAAAATGGTTCACAGATTGGGATCTATCCGGAAGATCAGATGTACCAACCGGGCCCACAGAGCTCTTTCCAGAGGAATAACGAGAGGATGGTGTCGCCTGGTTTGAGCGGCCGAGTGGAAAAGCTGGACAGGAAAGTGTCATCAATTTCCAAGACTTTGAAAGATGTGGCATCTCTCTTGACTGAGCTGGTTGGTTGTAAGGGCAGACTTCCATGTACTAGGGAGTTACCGAAACCGAAAATAAAGCGGTACTATACCACGATACTGACACCGCAAATCCTTACATGGGCTGATAAGAGACTGAACACATACGGGACAGATAAATCGATAATGTCTCCAATCAATGAACTGCTAACCATTACGTTAAAGTGGCAGATGATCGAAAAGAAAGCATTGACAGATTTTTCAGCACCAATGATAAGAAATGGGAAGTTTCAATTGCATCCTCTGCCGCCACGAGCTCAAGCTAAACGGATAATGGAAAACTTTAGATCGGCGATGCTGGTGTCATCAGCGCCGGGCTTAGTAACCGCTGATTATTATACGTCTTTAATTGATGAGTTTTACAGCGGAAAGCCGCTTTCATATGCGGCGTTGCTGCTTTTACATGTAAGCATCTCGTTTGGGGCGGCCAGAATGAGACTACTGAATGCCGGCGACACCTATACCTTACGAAAAGACAGATACGATCCCAGTAAGGAAGAGCTTCAGACAATCGAATATGACTGTTTGTTAAACGCCATATATTATTACAATAAGGTCTCGATAAGTGGACCTAGTCTGATAGCAACGCAGGGTTTAATGCTGCTGAGCCTACATCTTCGGGAATCGAGAGACAGCAACTTGGCGTTCGGCGTTTTCACAACGGCTGTGAAATTCGCCTTTGATTTGAGCCTGCATCAAAGAGTTTCATATCTGAATTTGACTTTGGAGGAGGAGATCATTCGAAGAACTGTGTGGTGGCATTGTGCTAATACAGATAAATGGTTTGCGTTAACACAATCTCGACCGGCACTTATTAAAGAGCAGGATATGGATTTACTATCTGATCACGGTTATTTCGATTACATGAAGACATTACTTAGATTAAAGGGCCCTTCTGTCGCGCAGGACGTGGAGAAATTGATTGATTTGCAGAGTTGCTTGGACTATGTAATAAACTACTGCGACTTACTTCCAACGTATGTCTCATATTTCTCACTGAAATTAACTCGAATCGAGGGAAGACTGGCTCAGCATTGCTTTTCGGTCCGGAGCACCATGGATTCTTCCATCGATGAAATTATCGACAAGCTGCTACATTTGCGGGAGGAGCTAAATGAATGGGACGATAACTTACATCCGGCAATGCAGTTGAGCAGCTACAAAAGTTATCTTTCCTTACTTTATGTGCGTGATGCTGCAGAGAACCCTGCTCTGACGTACGAGGTTGCCTGCTCCCGCGTTGTTCGTTGCCATTTTCGAAGCATGCATGCGAGAATACTTCTAGGCTTGTTTGCGTCATCATTTCTCGTCGATAACATCGGCCTGCTCGAAGCCTCACGACATCCTACCACTAGCATTTATCGGCTTTTTTTAAGTGATATGGTGGAAATATGTATGAAGATGCTGAGAGTTTTTACCACTGTTGACTACGAGGGAGACATATACACTGGTTTATTGTATTGTCTATTGACAGGTGTCTTTGCACTGATTCTCTATATAATAAAGTACAACAAAGAAGAAGACGGGCACAAGTTAACAGAGATTCTCGACCTCCTGATTTCCACTCATTCGCATTTGATCGGTGAGAACGAAGAATATTTGATATCTGACAATCCAAAATGGAATACTTCAATTTTCTTTTACACAATACTATTGTCCGCGACAATTCAGTACTGCCAAGACCTCAATCTGGATATCAAATATTATGCTTTGAATCTTAAACGGTATAGCAACATGCTCACAAGAATTATCAATCATTCGAATACTATAAAAAATCGCTCCCTGGACAGTCTCGTTTTCTACACTAAATGCTTTAAACTGACCGAAGATCAAACGATTTCATCTGACGGATCGCAAGAAAAACCGGGCTCAAAGGATATTCATGCATCTACACGGTTACTATATCCGTCGTTTTCTGCACTTGTTGGTACGGACGAAGACACCTTGACGTTTTTCAGATCTTCAAAACCATTTGAAGTGTCCGCAAAGCCCAACCCAGGTTATAAAGGATTAGAGCACCAGATTTTCAACAATGGCTCTCTTTTTCGCACAGGTGGGCCTAATCTTCTGAGTTCTCTTGAATGCTTTCGCATTGAGTCCTCAAGCAATGGAGGCAACCAGAATTCTACAATAAATTCTGCAACCGATGTTAGCGATGGCTCCAACGACTTTCAGGAATTATTTTATCCCTATGCTTTATTCTACGACAGGGACTTATTCTTCTCAAATTTGATAGCCGAAGTTCTAATGCCACCGAAGTAGTTCCGTTGCATCCTTCTGTTCAGCAGTCTCTTGCGAAAAGTTTCGTGATTTTCCTATCAAGTGAGAGAGGTCATGTAGTGTGGTCATAGCCCAGCTTGAGCATCGCAGAAAATAAGGTTTTGAAGGGCTTCAAGCAATGTCCTTACGATGCTATTTGGTTTGTAGGGCTCTTGTGATTTTCGAGCGCTACACTTAGCAAGTAAAGTACAGTTTCCTGCCGCATTGCCGCCGCTGAACCACTTTGATTGTGTAATAACTTCCGAAAAGCCACTGCCAGCGAACGTTCTGCGAAAAGTGAGGATCAAAAGAGTTATCTGCGTGCTTCGTCCCGCCAGTAACTTATTGCGGCAGCATACCTGAATGACAAATGATCGATTATTACTAAAGATATGCAATCGTAACGGTTCTTCACCATCAGGTGTGAGACGACCAGTTGATAATTTATAGACTTTAATACATACTACTAATATCAATTAGAAGGCGCTTCTCGTCAAGCGTTTTAGCCAGACTTTTATTCGACTATTGAAGCCTTCAAAAGTTTCTAAATGAGAACATACAAAGTGCATACTGATCATAACCTAAGTCATTTAAACTGGTGGCCCAGTACCTGTAAAACCTGGAACCACCTTATTCCACTCCTCATTTATATATCTCTTAGGATCGGTACGGCCAAGATCACTTAGCTTGTCTATATCTTCTTTGCTCAAGGGAGCAAATTCAATATTAGAAGCGATTCTAACACTGTTAACCGATCTAGGAACCACGAAGCTCCCCTGCCTAACGTGGTAAGAAGTCAAAATGTCGTTAGGGGAAATGTTGTACTTCTCTCCCATCTCCTTAATTGGAGGATAGTCCACGAGCGGAGCGCCATGCGAACCAACAGGAGAATATGCGGTCAACTTTATGTTCTTCTCACGACAGAATTTGTTTAGTTCGAACTGAGGCAAACGAGGGTGCATTTCCACCTGGTTCATGGCCGGCTTCACTTTACATTCCTTCAAAACCCTTTCCAGATATTCGACAGGAAAGTTAGATACTCCTATGGCCCTTACGCGTTTATCTTTAGGATCAGAGTAAATTTTCTCCATTTGCTTGTAAGTTTCTATCCAGTCCGCACTTTCGTTGTAATCAGGGCTGCCATCTTCCCTAACGGGGTTTCTGGACAAGCCATTAATCCCGTGTGGGTCCTTCCGCCTGTTATAGCAAATTGGCCAATGTTGCAGATACAAGTCCACATATTCGACGCCCAAACTCTTCAAACTCTCGTTGAGAGACCTATCAACATCATCCCACAACACAGGCCAGACTTTGCTGGTGATAAATAGATCCTCTCTCTTTACAACTCCCTCTTCTATCAATTCTTTGATTGCCTCGCCAATAAAAGGTTCAGATCCGTACGCCCAAGCGGTGTCGATGTGTCTATAACCAGCTTTCACGGCTGCCTTCACAGCTTGTTTCGTTTCAGCCAGCTTCTCCGGAGGATTGGCAGTCCCAAGACCAATAGCTGGCATTCGGACGCCATTATTCAATAAAAACGAGATTTCGGTCAACTTTGGATGCAACATTTCAGCCATTCTAAAACACTTTGCTTGTTTTCACAGTGCTAATTCACAGGTAAGTGAGAAACTCTCCAAGTCCCATTTATATATCTCACAGCAAGGAGATTGCTCTTCATTCAATACCCTTACCATGCAATCAGGATCCAACAAGAAATCACGTACTGATAGCAGCAAATACATCGCCATCGGTGCCTTGGGACTACCATGGACTCGACCATTGGCATTCAATTGCTATCTCCGTTCGATACCCTTTGCTCTTGAAGGTCCTTCGTTGCTTAGCAACCGTAATATGGGATTACCCGAAATGTTGAAATGGATATGGTTTCTTGCGATGGTCATAGCAGCGTGTCGGACAGGTACTTCAAGTACTTATCGTTGCTGGCAGAGGCCTTTTGGGCCAGTGACCTGAGTAGCTGTTCAATCTTTTCTTGAGACTCCTTCTCAGACAATTTCTCTGGATTTTCAAGTCCTTGTTCCTTTAATTGGCGTACCCAATCCTTGAGCAAGAGCTTTAGGGCCTTGTTGCCCTCTGAAAGCTCTTCCTGGGTTAACTTTGCTTTCTTGATTTCGCCGTTAAATTTCTTCAGGCTATCGAGCTCATCGGCTTTGCGTTTTGCCATCTTGATTATTTTCTGTGGGAACTGAACCACTTCAGCAACATGTATACCGAAGGATTGATCGGAGATTCCAGGTTCAACCTTGTATAGTAGTGTAATATCGTCGCTGTCGTTGTGACTTTGGTCACCTTTCTCGACGTGTGCTACAACATGCATGTTTCGCACATTGGGCAGTTTATCTGCTAGCGCCGTTAGCTCATGGAAATGGGTTGCAAACAGGGCGAAACAGCCGATCTTACTAGCGATGTGTTCAGCTATTGCCCATGCTAGCCCGAAACCATCGTATGTGCTTGTCCCGCGACCTAATTCATCAACAATGATTAAGGAGTTCCTGGTGGCATTCTTTAGGATAGACGCAGTTTCAAGCATTTCCACCATGAAAGTGGAAACACCTTTCAGCTGGGAATCTCCGGCGCCAACCCTGCACAAAATGGCGTCGACAACGGCAATCTCTGCCTCTTCACATGGGACAAAACATCCGATCTGTGCCATCAGCGAGATGACTCCGACCTGTCGAATGTAAGTGGATTTACCGCCCATGTTAGGTCCCGTAATGATGAGGAAATTACCTGCTTCATCATCAAGCAGGACGTCGTTCGAAATGAATGCTACGTCGTCCTGCATCTCCAGTACAGGATGTCTTGAATTGACGAGACGTGTCTTTCTTTTATCATTGAGGGCCCACATTGTAGGTTTAACATATGGAATAGGAGCGTATGAAGATGCATGAGCAAACGAGCACAGCACATCCAAATTCGCCAACACCAGCGATAAACGTTCAAGGACCGGACTATATGTTAATGTTATGCTGACAATTTCCTTCACAAGTGCTGATTGCTGCCTCTCGTACTCTTTTTGTAGAACAGCGGTTTCACTAGCGATTTCCTTTAGTTGCCTGGTACTGAAGTAGATCCCCGCCTTTACTGTGGAAAGTTCCAAGTACTGTTTATGTTTCCGCAACTCCTTGGCGTCGTTACGAGTCAACCGCATACACCATCCATGAATGTGATGGTTCTCCAGCTTCAGCTTCTTTTCTGGATCAAAGCCGAGGTCTTCCGCTGAATCTAGATGGATAGTGGTGATTTGATCCCTTAAAGCATCGAGCTTCTGCCTGATGCTGGCTAATTCCTCGTTAAATTCCACCTTGATCATGAACTCGTTGCATTCTTCGTAAACTTGCAAGTCGACAGTAGTTTCCACCATTTCTTTGAGGTTCGATAGAGGTTCAGTCTGAGCAAGTAAAGGCTCAAGCCAGACCCTTTTAATCAAGTGCTTGACTTCCTCTGAAATCTGATCATCGTTTAAGAACGAATCTAAGAGCTGTGTGATCTCTGGTATTTGCTTACAAAACTGGTAGATCTTGAGAACGTCTTCCAAATTACCATTTCTCAGCAGTTTCTTAGTCAAACGACGAACATCAGGAATGGCCGGTAAGTAGTCAGATTGGAGCATTTGTCTCAGTTCCAATTGATCTATCAGATATTCAACCAGTATATGTCTTTTGGTAATTTTATCAACATCTGTCAGTGGCTGTTTGAGCCACTCATTGAGTAACCTCACGCCAGCATTTGTCTTACAATTGTTGAGCAACTGGAATAATGACGTGATCTTGCTGCGGTTTGAGCTTGAACCACTGAACGAAACGTTGGGCAAGTTTGGTGTAGTAAATGAACGAGATTGATTCTGTGGGAAAAGGTTCAAAGCTTTGATCGCAGAAGCATCCAGCTTGATGAACTCCTCGAGGGAATGTTGCACTATTTCGTATTTTCCCATTTGATCTTGTTCGCTCAGAAGCTGCAAATAGCCGAGCAGAGCTCTACATGCTCCCAAAGCAAGATTGGAGTGCTTTGGCAACGAACACGCCAACTCATCGCCCACTAGCTTGACCAGATCAAGCTCCACGTCTTTCTCAGAAAAATCCTGGCTCTTGACGAACGTAGCCACCGAACCACAGCGCTCAATGACACCGGTTATTTTCTTGAGCTCTGCAGCAACACTCTCGTTCTTACTAAGGTCCGGAACCAAGCATTCTCTAACCCCCAGTTGAATTAAAAAGCTCTCCAAATTAGAGAATACTTCATTGTCGATAATATCCAGCATACCGATTTTGTAGTCACTGGTATCAACAAAAGACACTCCAATCACACAGTAGCCTTCCTGCGAATTAAACTGCAGCTTCAAACTTGCCATTACGATCGAAGAATCCATCGAAAGGTTCATTATGTCCTGTACTTGCTCGATATTCCCCGGTGACGCACTCTTGAGCAACTTCCATTGCTTATCGTAAATTTCCACCTTATAATTGAGCTCTAGAAGACAGGTTTTCAGCAGATTGCTAACCACCTGCGGTGAAACCGTGACATATTTCTGTGGTCCTTTAAATTCCTTCGCAACAACAGGATCCACTTTACAATCCTTAAGCACAGACTGCGTATGATATATGTTTTCAGCCACGAAATTCGCGTCTTCACCGATCACAGTGTAGTATTCGCCCTTGTCCACGATCCTTATCGTTGTAGATGGCTTCTCTGGCAAGTTCAAAAACCTTCTATAAAATCCACGTTCTTCAGAGACATCTGAGAATTTCAGGTCTGGTCTAGCAGACGACATAGGCCACTAAAAGTCTGGTCTTTCAGCTAACTTTGACAAGTTCTGGTACTTATGGTAACTAACAGCCTTTAAGTGCTGAAAAATTACTGACGCGTAAAGGCGATGAGCAACGCGTAAAGCCATATAAAGCTCAGTATCAAGCCAAAGAGCTCTGCTATGCTATAAAACTGAACGCCCTGAGCAAGACAATGATGCCATAAGAACATTGCGTTGGTAGCTGGATGGCTCCAGATCGATTCAATGGTGGGTTCATCCATTACCCTTTTACTAAAAAAGCAAAACTATAAAAGATCGACAAACTTCAATTAGCTATCTGTGAGAGCTTGGATTTATACTCTTTATTCTTCTCTTGCAAGAGGGCGATCTTCTGCCTGTTTTTCTCCTCTAAATTCTTGTGAGTTAAAGCTTCCTTAAGCAGGCGGCTTACGTATTGTTCGTATTCGTCGATGTGTTTTCTCAATCCGACAAGTTGGCTGCTTAGGAATTTGTTGGAACGCATGTAGGACACATGCTTTGAGACCACTTGATCAAGTAATGATTGCTTGGCGATATCGTTGTAGAACTTAACGACAAGCGCTTCTCTCTCTTTGAAAAGGGCTTTTAACTCATCATCTGTCAAATGGACTGTTTTGGGGAAAAAGTCCGATGCACTAAGCTTCTTCAAATAAAGATCGTATTCTGTCAATGTGTCATCTGCTACCATGCCCCTGTAGTAAAACATCAGGTGAGACATGAATTGCAACGATTGAGTCTTGTGGCACTCAATAAACTGTATTTGTTTTCTGAGATAATTCGCTTCCTGTCGCAAATCGAGTACCTTTCGCCTTTCACGGTGAAAGTTTTCCTGTATTTTTAAGTTTCCGATTTTCAGTATCTCTATCGTGTTCTCGTATCGGCGTAACTTGGTGCTTGTGGCTTCTAAGTTATCTCGCATATTCCTTTCTTCGCCCTGCCCTTTGGTAAAACTTCCAGCTAAATCAGCCAATCTTGCTGTAGTTACGCTGTGCTTTTCCTGCAACATTTCGTGGTCGAAGATCAAGGCTTTGTGCTCTTTCTCTAATTCGTCTAGTTTTTCTTGCAAGGAAGCATTCTCTTTTAAGATTTCTGTATTATCCTTTAGACTGGATTCTTTATCCTCGTTTATTTGGCTCATTTTGGCCTCCGATTCCTCGATGGCTTTTCTTTCATGCAGTTTTATTTCTTGAATCTGGCCTTTATAACTTTCCACTTCTTGGGTAAGCATGTCAACCTCTTCAGCTGCTTCTTCCAAAGCATCGTTCATTTTCTCAATTTTCATGTTAGCGGCATTCAATGCTTCCTGAAGCTCTGCAGATTTAGCATCCTTTGATTCGTTCATTTTCGCGATTTTATTGTTAGCGGTATTCAATGCATCCTGAAGCTCTGCAGATTTAGCATCCTTTGATTCGCAATCAGCCCGCAAGGATTCAATCTGCTTTTGAAGGGATACTAAATCACCCGCCATAGCCTCTCTTTCTTTGACTGAGCGATCCCGGCATAACATTTCTTGTCTTACCAACTCTAGCAGTTCATTGCTGATCTCAGACAACGTATTGGACGAATGATCTTCACTAAAGTTAAGTCCTCTAGCATTTCCTGTCAGCAATTTCAAAGCACTGTCGAAATTCTCAAAGGTCTTGCAATGCTTGTACATATAGGTTGCGTCCTGTGCTAATATAGAAATAGGTTCATCCTTTTGATCGAAAACGTACTTGTAGGGATTCTCCAGTGCATCGCCAGGCGGCGTCAGTGGGGAAATCTCGTCCTGCTTCCGCTCATCATTATCTGCAGGAGAAGCTGAAAATACCAGACCAACCCTTTCCCTAACATTCAAGGCCCTCTCAACGGAGCTTGATGTGCTCGCGTCAGACTGACTAGAATCAACATCAGAACTCTTCTTCTCTGGAGTAGAGACATTATCTAAACAGGGAGGCTCTCGCTCTGGTGATAGATTTGCTGATACATCTTCTAACTGATCTGCCAATTTCGCCATGTTCTTTTGACGTTTTTCTTCATGCGAGACCATCGACTCCACATCCAAACTTGGATTTCTCAAAGTCTCCGGATCAGCCTCCTCGGCAGTCAATGGCTCGGACATCTCTGTAGAGTGGCGATGACGATAACGATGATGATGGTGATGGCCTCTCCAAGATCTCCAAAATTTGCTGTTCGTCGGTGTCTCAGGCAAACCTTCGCTCTCGTTTCCAGTTCTTTTCTCGTCATCGGACCTGCTTCGGTCATCCTTAGGTGTCTCTGCAAGTGCATCATCATTTCCAGAATCTCTTCTGAATAACGATCTGAAACCTTTTCTGAATGATGAGCTACTGCCAGTGCGGTTAGGCGTACCCTCAGCAATAGCACAATCTGATGACGACGATGGGTCCAACTTGACGGGACTCACGCTTTCATTCATAGGTTTATGATGTCTTGATCTAGAAAACCAACTTCTAAACGACGAGTCATGATGCTCCTCAGCATCCTCATCTGAGCTGGTAATATCATCGTCATCCTCTCTAATATGGTAGTCTTCCAATGGTGGAAGTTGCTGGTCTGCGATCGGTTCTTGAGGTCCAATAATTTCCTCAGAAGATTCATGAAGCTCTAGATCTCCATCTGAAGTCGAGCCCTGATCCGGCATGATAAAATCCGCCAGCCAAGAAATTCAGATACTGCAACAGTTTAGGAAATTAATGCCAATCTATGAGCCCTGGTTTTATAGTGTCAATGATTTTTTTTTATTTTACTGGCGCCACTAGTTGGATTTTGTGTCGTTAGTTGAAAACCCCATACAAAGCGACGCCGCCAGTAAATGAAAATTCACTAGTCTGTGTGATTAAACAAATAGTTAGTCCCATTATACAAACGGCAAATTCACGCTGAATCCTGCTCGACCGTCTTAGTTTCCCTATGGTATGCGAAAAATTGAGCAAAGATGATAAAATCCATCGCCAAGGTACCGATACTGCCAATAAGCCACGAAGCATTGAGGATCAAGTATTTTCTATCAAGGGAGATGGCCAGGACCGACAAGATAAACGAACTGTTCCCCAGACATGCGAAAAGGAAGAAAAGGAAGGATATACCTTCGCAGGATTTTCTCTCAAAATTGAGCAGGATCTGAGGCACACGGGATCCCAAGTACAACAAAGCGCTCAGATACCCGAATATCTGACCCAACCAATTCACTTCTAGGCTTGGTCCGTCCGGTTTCGAGAGGCCTGGATTTTGGCAGTAGGATATGTACCACGACAGGAACCCCGCCATAATAACAACCGAAACAATCACACCATCGTGCAGATAATTTTTCTTGACCTCAACTTCCGGGTTCAGCAGGTCGTCCGCGCTCGCAACAAGACCAGCAGTAGGACTCTGAGCTTGCAGCAACGGCTGATTCTCATGGAACACGTCTTGTAAAACATTCTCGTTAATGGGATTCGCTGGCGAAAGGTGGATAGGGTCCACTTTCTCTTCAGGACCGTACCACAAACATTGTAGCAGTAGAACGATGTCCGCTGCCGTGTAATACGCGGCAAGGATGATCATTGTAGACAGCAAGTTTTGCATTACGGCCCCAACCAAGTTAAACACATCTCCTGCCAACCACAGCACCACGAAAAGCTGCGACAAACCATCGGCAGATTTACGATAAAAGTTTTCATAAATTTGCGGAACAAATACAATCACCCAGCAAGCAATAGATATCGAACCAGAGATTCCACTAATTGTCTGTGAGGTCCACTCAATGGGTACCAACTGCATCTATGCTATTTCAAAAAAAAAAAATTCAATCTTCCAATACAATAACCACACGAAGCAAACTGCTCGAACCTTCTAATGGACAGTATGATCGACTCACTACTGGTTACTATCGCAATTACCATTCATTGGGGGAACACTGCAATTTTTTCCCTCGAGGAGCTCTTACCAGCCTAACCACCTGTTACCCGTCAACCTTGAAGATCAGTCAGTTAAAGTAATACATAGTGAAGAAACATCTATAAGTCATAGTTGGGCTGGTTCCACGCTTGTTTCTCCGACGGTGCTGTTATTCTCGCTGTCCTCTTGATCATTGTCTGAGCGTTCGAGCTTTCTTGGTGGGAGCACGTATTCCAATGCTTCTTTCCAGTCGCGGTTGTCGAAATATTTCAACATCAACTGTATGACATGGGTTGTCGTAAGAACTTTTCTGCCGGCCAGGTTGATGTACTCGCCGATTGGCAGTCTCCTGGTAGGGATTCCGAGCTCTTTGGCCTTGTTGTAGCACAGCAGCTTGTGCCTGTTCTTGTCGACGATGCCTCCGACGATGTAGGTCATGCCGGGCTCGAGGGACTCGAGCTTCTCGTCCGTGTCGGCGGTCAGATATACAAGCTTGGACTTGTCGGCCTCCATGATGGGCTGCTCGTCTGGTACAAATTTGAAATTTTGCCATTGCTCGTAATTGCAGCCTTTGAGACCTTCGTCGAATCTCTGCTTTAACCGCTTGTTGAAGGACGTGACAACCACTTCGGCGCTGTAATTTTCGCGTCTGTTGCTGGAGTATGTCCTGGTGATCTGGTTAGACATGCTGACGATTTCCTTGTCGTTCATCAGCTCATCGAAGGCGCAATCGATGATTATCTTTATACCGGATGGTTTCTGGTTTACGTTCACCCTGGGTGGCCGTTTAAGCTCCTCTGGGATCTCCTCACCACGTTCTAGAAAAGCCTGCAGCTTGGCTCTTCTGTTCTCTTTGGCTCTCTGACGTTTCTGCTTCCGGATCTTGGCGTATTCTTCCTGATGGTCCATATAATGCTGTTTCTTCCATGCTTTCTTCCACTGTCTTTTGGACATGCCTTCCGGCGCCGGTGGTATCACCGTGGATCTTCTGATAGTAATCTCCTCATTAGGGTCAGACATTTCAGTGATTGGACACTTTATCGATACCAGATGAGATGCCTTTTCGAGGCCTGTTTAAACTGCATTTTTTCAGCTCATCGCTTATGAAAAATCTTGGTGAATAGAGAGCAGAACTGCTCTTCAGAGTGTATTGGGCTTAGAGGATGCAATAGACGTTATATCTTGTAATCATTGGTCGCATAGTTCCTTGACCAAGCTGCCCGAGAGGAACCGTAGGAAGTAGTTCAGGCAGTAGCCTATCGTAGTTCAGACAGTAGAAGGTCGGATTTGAATCGGAGCACCTGCAGAATCCAATGAGGCAGTGCCAAGGGTCTGTTGCCGAAGCTACTTCGCCTTCTTGCTTGCGGACGCTATTTTTCGCCTCTCTAGTCTTTGTATGACAAACATTGAACCTTACTATGGCCCTAAACGGTCATTTCCATGCCAGCAGACTCCCAGAAGTCTTCAAAGAAGTGTTTCTGAAGACCCGAGGTTTGGTATTAGCGAATTTCTCTATCCCTTAGGTTAGCCGCCGAGCTCCGTTATGTCAGGAGGAAGAAATGGAGCGGGAAGCAATGGATCCGGCTACATCCTGGACGTTAAGTGAGATGTGAATCATCACCTGCTCAATCATTGTGCCATGCTACTCCGGTTGGTATCTACAGAACGATTCATCGTCGTACCGGCGAAGGCGTGAGATGAAGCAAAAGCGAGTTTCACTCGACTAGAGGCCATCAAGATCTGTGATATATATACCATCTCAGCATTCCCACTGCGGCCTAGAACTCATTGGCAGGCTCTACGGTGCGCTCACTCGCAGGTTTTACAGTGTTGGAACGTCCAAGGAGCAAGGTGGCAGCAGAATAGCTACACAGGTATACGTGGCATGAAACATGAGAAGGATACCCAGCTGGGAAGCCAACGAGGAACTCAAGACTACCCATTCATGAGCTTTAATGAGTTGAACTTACAATGACCATAGGCTGGGTAATACTGTACTGTTGAACAGCTATAAAATAGTCAATAGGCTGTTGACGACCACTGTTCTGGGCTAGGATGGCAGATTGAGAGCGTTCGAAGGATGTCCAGGCCTCAATTGACGTTGCAGCTTCCGTGGGTCGAGAAATATCGACCAAAGAAGCTGCGAGATATAGTGGGTAACGAGGAAACTGTCGAAAGATTGGAACAAATCGCCAAGGATGGTAATATGCCACATATGATTCTATCCGGTTTGCCGGGAATTGGTAAGACGACGTCGATTCACTGTCTCGCACACGAACTTCTGGGGGATTCATTTTCGCAAGCAGTGCTTGAGTTAAACGCATCGGATGACCGAGGTATAGACGTGGTGAGAAATCAAATCAAACATTTTGCCCAAAAGAAGTGTCATCTACCGCCAGGGAAGCATAAGATTATTATTCTGGATGAAGCTGATTCGATGACGGCGGGCGCTCAGCAAGCTTTGAGAAGGACGATGGAATTGTATTCTAACACTACCAGATTCGCCTTTGCCTGCAATCAATCGAACAAGATCATCGAACCCCTGCAAAGTAGATGTGCAATTTTACGTTATACCAAACTTTCCGACGAACAAGTGCTCAAGAGGCTGTTGACCATCATAGAGGCAGAAAAAGTCAAGTACACGAACGATGGGCTGGAGGCCATCATTTTCACTGCCGAGGGAGACATGAGACAGGCCATCAACAACCTACAAAGTACGGTGGCGGGTCATGGCTTGGTCAACGGTGACAACGTTTTCAAGATCGTCGACTCGCCTCATCCGTTGATCGTCAAGAGAATGCTGCTAGCGGAAACACTAGAAGAATCCATTAGCCACCTGAAGAATGATCTTTGGGACAAGGGGTACTCTGCAGTAGATATTGTGACCACGTCGTTCCGCGTAGCCAAATCTCTTTACCAGTTGAAAGAAGCCCAAAGGCTAGAAATGATCAAGGAAATCGGCATTACTCACATGAGGATACTGGAAGGTGTCGGTACATATTTGCAATTGGCCGGTCTCCTAGCTAGAATACATAAATTGAAGTAAAATAATGATATTGTGCATAGATTGGCCCACTTTTTGTTAAATCTGACAGTGTTAGTAGGCTTAATTCGCTTAGTCTTTAAGGCTTTATCAAAGAAAGGTCCAGCGGATTGAAGAACTTTGACCCAACGAGCGATCAAGAGGCCCAGCAGACTCAATGGAAGTATTAGAGAATGTGCTAGGTGTGAAGTTTGATAATCTGGATGCTTTTGAAGAGGCTAGTTTCACTGAGGCAGATTCCGAGCAAGCGTACTTGGCGAATTGCCATGATCAGAGGTTCCAGGCTAACAATAGCCTATGGAAGGAACTGGATAGTTTGAAAGAAAAGCATAAGAAAGTTCAATTGACTCTGAACGAGGTTATTCCACCTTTGCGGGAGTACATCGAAAGTTTCAATAGACAGCTCACTGAGTTTACGAGCGACCTGGGATTTATCAGAAATAAATCATCTGAACTTAAGTCGTTGCTAGAGTATAATTCTACGAAGCTAGCAAATGTTAGCCCTCTAGTAAACGATCTCATAATATCGCCGTCGGTCATCAACGACATCGTTCACGGGAAAGTAAATGAATCATGGTTAGACGGGATCGCATATCTCAGAGATAAACAGCAGATATATGCCAAGTACTTGAAGTCCGATGGCATTGCTGTACCCAGAGATTTTGACCGATTATGCGATGTTCTAGAGTACCTCAAGGTAGTGATTCTCGAGAAATCGAGGCGATTCGTGGTACATCAGATTAAGCTCTTGAGAAGTCACCAACCGGTTCCTTCGCAGCAGATACAGAAGAGGATGATCGAAGTAAAGGAGATATTTCAATTTATTGTTGAGAACGATCACTCTCTGGCTTTGGAACTAAGGCAGGCCTATGCCTATAGCATGAGATGGTACTATAAGGCGTACTTTGGCCGCTATATCAGATCGTTGACGATTTTACAATTTAAGAACATCGATTCTCAATATGCATTGGGGAACGGACTTTCCAACACATCCATAAACAGATCAAGCGCTTTCGGAATATCCAATTATCTAACGGCGAGCTATGGGAGGTCTGCTGGAACAATTACAGACGAATCGATCCAGGAATACTTTCAGGTCGATAAAAGGATTTCGTTACTTACTCAGGAAGATAACACAGTCATGGTGTCACAGATTGCTGAAAATAACACTATGCAAAACTACATCGAGATCGGATACAAGAACCTCAACCTTGCTATTCTCGATAACTGCCGAGTGGAATTAGAATTCGTAAAGACCTTTTTCCAGGTAGGCGACAACCAGGAGGAATCTTTAGGCCTAGTCGAACAGATTTTCCAGAACACGTTCAATGAAGCTTTGGAGTACACGCGGCAACTGATCCAACACACATACGATCTATTTGGCGTTCTAATCAACATCAGAGTCACCCAGCAGCTACAGCTGGAGTCCGATAAACACCATTTAACCGTGATGAAAGATTACTTCGATAGTCAGCTGATGATACTATGGCCCAAATTGCAGCAGCTTGTTGATTTCCAATGCGAAAGCCTGCGTAAAGTTCCCATAACCACCAGCGTAGCAAAGCTGTATGGCAGTCAAGAAGATCCCCTTACCACACCGCATGAGCTGACAGTGCAATTCTCCAGATTTTTAACCAGTCTTTTGAAGCTTGCGACAACGCATGAGAAACAAGTAGACGAGAGATCAGAGCCACTTTACAACTCAATTATACGGATAAGGAACGATTTCGAAACCGTCATGACAAAGTGCAGCAAAAAGTCCAAGTCTCCAGAGAGAATGCTCGCGACGAATTACATGTACCTCTACAACGCCATACAACACATGCACATACATGAGCCCGACTCAGAACCATTACCACTGATCGTTAAAGAGACTGAGGACCATTGCAAAGCTCTCGTCGAAGCCTTCAGTAAAGTCACATGATTGATTACTGTCTTGAAGGTCTCATCTAGTCTGATCAGTTCGAGTTCTTTACAAGAGTACTTATAAGAAAGCGACTGAGCTTGATCATTATAATGCTCATCCTAAGAATTAAAAGTTGAATGGCTGCTTCATGGTTGCTGCTTTAACGCCCTCACAGACTAAGGTTGTGAACTTTCCATATCTACCGAATTCAACTGTAAAAGTTGTGGCAGGACCTGGATCTGGCAAGACACTAACTTTGCTCCACAAAGTCTATCATCTTATAGAATCTGGTCAGATTGCGCCAAACGAGATTCTTATACTCTCCCTGACCAACAAGGCTGTCGACAATGTGATTACGAGGCTCTTTGATGTCTTTGAGCAGCTAAATGAAAAGCGTACTGAACAACAATTGAGAGAAATAATCGGTGGTTTGGAGGTCCATACAGTCCACGGTTTGGCGAATCGAGTGGTTATTGAGAACGAGGGAATAATCAACGTTATTGAGGAGAATGGCTGGAGAGGGCTGATGAAGTTAGTTTCCGAGGACTTTTGGAAGAACAAACGCCCGAGAATGCCTAGCATAAAAGGCTTTAAGAAACTGTTTGAGCAGTATAAGAGTCAAAAAACTGGTTCTAAAGATGTGGTGAAAAAATTGACTGATATAATGCAAAACTGCGGTGTTGTTACTAATGAGGAATTGATAGACCGTGCCTCGCGCTATTTGAATAGTGATGTAGTGCCTGAATCAGTAGTACAGACAATGCAATATACGAGGGATCTTAAAGATAAGATAAAGGTTGTAATTATTGATGAGTTTCAGGATTTATACCCGTCATTACTACCTTTGCTTCGACGTATTTCGCTTGGAAAGCAGTTGATTCTGTTCGGAGATTCGAACCAAAGTATTTACAGCTTTCTCGGTAGTAATAAAGAAGCGATGAAAGCCATCGAAGGTATCCATACGGGGCAGGACTTTCATGTCATGCATCTTCACGACAATTTTAGATGTACTCCTGAAATAATGGCTGCTGCGACTCGAGTGATACCTGTGAAACGAAAAGAGATGAATGATGGAGAAATTGAAAAGGTTTGCAAGGATAAGTGCGGTGTGAAACCTATCGTGGAGAATTTAACGAATCCCCTTGATGAGCTAGAATTCGTAAGGGACCAGATATCGCAGCTCGTCTGCGCATCAGCCCGTCTGAGCGATATAGCGATTTTGACGAGAACTAACAGTCAGATGCAGCTTATAGCGGATCATCTTCAATCGTACGGTATAAATTC
Organism: Torulaspora indica; assembly: GCA_931305995.1. Taxonomy (NCBI): domain Eukaryota; kingdom Fungi; phylum Ascomycota; class Saccharomycetes; order Saccharomycetales; family Saccharomycetaceae; genus Torulaspora; species Torulaspora indica. The sequence goes on along the minus strand of CAKNUP010000002.1, from coordinate 364,171 downwards.
TCACAAATTGACTGCTCAACCTGATTGGATGACTGATTCGAGAATCCAATTTTTGATAGATTTGATGAAACTCATAAGCCTAAGTCATCGTGAAGAAAGTTTGAAACGAGAAGACTTCGTGAACAGACCATGGAAAAGTGACTTTAGCCTGATTGTGACGCTCAGTGCCCTGAAAGGAGCCACCAATCAATCCATTCAAATTTTGTACAATGAGTGCCTCCGGCATGACATTTCACTTTGGCGCTACATATCTTCTGTGCCGATGAGCGATTGGCCCTCTGCAGTTACGAATAAGAGGAAGATCTCAAACTGCGTGATTGAGCTACAGAAACTAATGAATAATGGTGAGTTTTTAAATTCCGATGATCCGATGCACATACTGCAGGAGATCTGCTCTTTTGCCCATGAGATGGGCTTTCAAATGCTCCAACCCACCACCCATCACGACGCTGAGCAACTCAGACAGCATATGGAGGACATGTACACTATCTTGAAACTATGCTTGACCAATAAGCCTAATGACATGCCGCTTATTGAATGGTTTCTTCATTCCCATTTTGAGCAGAGCTTATCGTATTATAATCAAAATCCAGTTCCAAGAGCGGGCAGTCGAGACATGGTGAAGATCTCAACCATACACTCTTCCAAAGGTCTGGAGTTCCCAATCGTGTTTCTCATGGGAGGCTTAAGCTGGGTTCAATCTCTCAGCCAATTCGAGGACAATGTACTGTATGTGGGAATGACTCGCGCAAAGAACTTGCTATACTTACTCAATACAAAGCATCCAGGGCTGGATCATGAATCTGCTACGAGAAATATTATGTCAAACGAAAAATTCTGGAGATACTATAACACTGACTTGAACAGGGAGATTCCTGCAGATTTCATGGGAGCCATTCGGAGGTATGACTGTCTTCAACGAAAATACGACGGCTTCTCGATGAACCGCCGACCGTTTTCGACACTCTCGATAGCGCGTAACAATAACACTAAATTAATGAGATTGATAGCACATATAGTGAGAAAGTAAGTAACACCTGGCAGTCGATCAGAAGCCTTCAGGAACCCCGCTTGCAGGTCTTTGCAGCGTATCGAGGTAGACTCCGCCATTCTTGAATCCAAACCACTGAAAGTGCGGATTTGGAGACTCTTCGCTTCCGTTGCTGAGAGGATCTTGAAGTTCTTGAATGACTTTATAAGCCTCAACATCCGAATATGGAACACCATTCTTAGGATCAAAGTATTGGCATTTTTTACTGGTGATGTAGCACTTTTTTCGTACACCGTTTGAGAATAGGACACCGCTGGGCGGCTGAGTTTTGATCTCTATCTCCGTTTCTTTGCCTGTGTCAATTCCAGCGTTGTAGACCACTCTCTTTCCATATTCTCCAAAAACCGGGAAGTCATTAAGGAATGATAAATCCGGTATAATGGGGGATTTTTCCGACGACGATATAGGGTTTTCAGGCAGAGATATCTTGCAGATTGTTTCAAAATTAACATTTCTTTGACTATGTGGTCCCTGCCACTGAGGGCCGAAGAGACTTGTTCGAAAATCGAAGTTACATGAATCTGACCCGAAGTTGTATATTGTAACAAAGTTTTTGGATACTTCTTGTGCCGGACCCTCCAATATCATCTCTTCTTCGGTACCCTTATCATCAATAAGTTCTGGGGTTGCTGATTCATCTACTTTCACCGTTTTCTGGACGTCAGAAGCCTGCTGACCTGCCGGCAAGGCATCAGTTTTAGCGGAAGATACTTGGAGTGCTTCAGCAGAGCCAGTATCTCTGTTAGTTTCAGGAACGGATTCCGGATCCTCTGGTTGCACGCAGGTTGGTGATTGGTCGACCGTACTTCCATTGGGGTTTGGTAGATTTCCCAGTTTAATCACTGATGAACTTGAGGACTCATCTTGCTGATCTGCTTTATCCTCATTTCCACCCTTCTCGGAGATGGGGTGCTGGTCCGTCATGGCACTCTCGTTGACTTTCTGCTCTGACGATATATTCGGAAGGTTTTTTTGCTCTATGCCTGCATCAACGGGGACCATTTGTTCTTTTGACTCCGTCTCAATGCCTGCTGGTTTGTCCGCAGCTTGAGACATTGAAGTATGCTGCACATTATTTGACGATATACCGTTTTCAACGCTCTTCGGCAGATCATTCAAGCGATCCGCTCCGTCACTTTGTCCTGTGATGCCATTTGGATTTATTGCCTCAGACCTCATAATTTCCGGATCTTTGGATTCATGAGCGATTGCCATTTCAGCCTTCTGGTTCTCATTCTTTACCACCGTTTCTCCATTCTCCTGCTTAGTATCCTTCCCTGTTGGTACAGGGGTCTTTTTCTTTGCTTGTCTGCGAGGATACTTCTTTCTCTTCTTTTCACGCTTTCTCTGTTGCTCATCCCAATAGAGCTTGTCTTCATACTCCATTATAGGTGTGACTATCCAGGAAGTGGTCAACTCTCGCAGTATCGGTTCCCCCGCTTTGAACTTCGTCTTTTGCCGCTGCTGAATGGCCAATCTGGTCTGCTTCTTGGAAATCTCTTGTTCCTTATATTTATCGAGACTTTGCAAATTTAATTTCTCTGTCTCCAGCGACATCCGCAGTCGGTCCTCTTGCGTCAGAGCCTTTTCATTCTGCTTTTCCTTATGCTTCTTGAGCCTTTCCTGTATTATCTTACGCTTCTGTTCTGCCAACGACAGTTTCTCATAAACCTCTAACTTGTTTGCCACGACATGAGATCTTTTTGAAGTACGTCTGTCCGAAACCAGCAGACTTTCAGCCTTCAACACCTCGTAGGTAGTCTTTTTTTTCACTGCTTCAGCGGGACTGGCAGTTCCCACATCTTTCGCTGCCTTCCTCTTAATTATCGGTGGCTTGGATTTTCTCTTTCTCTTCTTCTGCAAACTTTCCTGCCGTTGTAGCTCCTTTTCGTTGCTCTCATCATCCTGTTCAGAGGCCTCTTCCTCTGATTCACTCACTAACAGATCGTTATCTTCCACTTGTGATGCCACTTCTTGCTCGACTAACTCCTCATATTCAACACCATTCTCCTCACTCTTGCCATCTTCAAAATCCTCGTCTTCAGCATCTTCTTGGAACAGCAAATCCAGCTCATCGTCATTCAACGTCTCTGTCTTCGATTGCAACTCTTCCACTTCCTGTGCTATAAGTTTCTTCATCTTACTACCAGCATTGACACGACGTTTCCTGGTGGCCATGAGGTACTCGTCCTCATGGCTTTCAGCATCTGAATCACTCATCAATCAGCTTCTTATGTGTTTAACTGTGTCTTTTAGACATCTCATCTCTAAGTAAGAGCTCTTATATAAGAAGCGTCCACTACAAGTACAAGTACTTACAGTGCAAAAGAGTTTGAAAAACCTTCCTAGGATTTGGCGTTGGTGGATTGGATTGGCGAGCATGAATCAACTAAGACTCACAGTGAAGGTACTGCCTTCCCTGAGGCGAATCGATGGTCTTTGGCGAAACAACTACCGGTACTTGACGATAAGACAGAAGAGCACTTTGGCTTCCAAGGACGAGATCAGCCATTTCAAAGAGTTAGCACCTTCCTGGTGGGATGTCAACGGCCCTCAGAGAATTTTACATTTGATGAACAATGGCAGAATGGATTTTATTCAACGAATCATGCGGCAAAGAGTGAAGGTGATAAATCCAGACACATATATTCCTGGTTTCAATTACCAGGAGTTCTTTCCAGTAAGTGTCTCTCGCAATATACAACACGAATTGGATTTGGAGATCGATTCCAGGATTCAAGCTCAAAAACTGAGGGCTTTGGACATTGGATGCGGCGGTGGAATCTTATCTGAGTCGCTTGCTCGTCTTCCTTACGTTGAGCATGTCACTGGGATCGATTTAACTGAAGAATGCATTCAGGTTGCCAAAGAACATGCGTTGCGCGACCCACAACTTCTCCATAAGCTCGCCTACGAGCTCAAGAGTTTAGAAGACGTCAAGGCAGAGTTCGATATAGTGACCTGCTTCGAGATGCTGGAGCATGTGGATATTCCCAGTGAAATCTTGCGACACGCTTGGCTGCGGTTGAAGCCGAATGGTGTGTTGTTTCTGAGCACAATAAACAGGGACATCGTCTCATGGTTTGCTACAATTTTCATGGGTGAATATGTCCTAGGAATTGTTCCCAAGGGCACTCATAGTCTGAACAAGTACATAAACGCTGCAGAGATTGCCGACTGGTTCAAGAACAACGAGCCCCACACGCATCAGATCTTGGAGACGAAAGGGACTTCGTATCTCCCATTCAAAGGCTGGGTAGAGCACAATTGTTCTGATGTCGGGAATTATTTCATGGCGATTAGAAAGCTTGAATAGACATGTGAATAGAGATTGAATTATTGGGCGCTTTCCAGAGCCTTATCCGCAGATTCCGTTTGCGGTCCCTCGTCGACGAACTGAGGCACTGTGTCTGTCAGGTAAGAAGGCACATCCAACCCAGCTTCCTCCATACCGGGTCCCATCAACTGCTCTTCGGCCAAGGCATCCAGCTCGGCATCCAGCTCGCTCTCGTCAATATCTTCGATATCACCACTTACAGAGTTCATAGCCAACATTTGTTGCAGCTCGTCGCCCTGCTCGATCAGATCTGCCATCTCGTCTTGCATATCTTGCAATTTGTCCAAGTTAATCTTCCCATACTGCGCCTTTAGAGCTTTATTGGTCTGTTTCAGAGCATTTACCGTCACCATGGTATTTTTCAGATTATCACTAGTCATCTGCGCCTGTGTCATCGACCAAGATTGACTATCCAACGAGTCCCGCATCTGCTCAAGCTTCTTCCTCTTGGTTAAAAGTTTCAACGCTTGCTGCCTCAAAGGTCTCTGGCCAGCAGCGGACCTAGAAGAGGCTATCTTCTTCTGCAAAGCTTGCATTTGGAAATTAAGCTGCGAAATTTGCGTATCTAGCTGAGACACTCGCTCTTGCAGGCCCTGCTGCGCCTGATTCATCGCCTTGCCAGACTCCTGGAGCATCTGTTCATGAGTCTTCCTGTTCCCATAGCCGAATATCCTATCCATGCTGACAACAATAGCTTCCAATAACCCAAATCAGCCTCTTAAGCGGTGATGGTACGGTCCTTATAGCTGATAGAGTAGTTAACTGGTCTTATACCAGTAACCTTCAACAACCACGTGAAATCCAGCTCTTATAGCTTATGGTAGTTAATGGTTCCATCGTTCGCCAGTGGCTTGCGAGAGGTCTCCAATGGCTCTTGATGGTCTTCCAGCAACTTCTGTCTGCCTCGCTGGCGGTCTTCTTGGGTCCGCTTCTTACAGTGTCCTCGAGAGGTGTTTCATCGCTTGTGAAAGAGCAGATCGATGGATTAGGCAGTGATTCCTGGGATATCTATTGGCTATGACTGGTTAGTCAGGATGCTAAGCTAGCTGCCGGGTGTTGCTGATGGTTGCGGCGTGAAGCGGCGGCTCTGCTGGAGACTGGCTGGTGGAGTGATCAAAATGGGACAGCGGGAGCAACTTGCCATTGGGATATGCTGGCTAATCGATACTGCTTTGCTGGTGCTTCTTTTTGTTCTGGTGCTCTTTGCAAGGTGTTGATAATGGTAGCCGCCGACACAGGAGCCGCCGACGCTGACAAACATAAGGACTTCGGAAGGGCGATTGGGATGCGATACTACTGGTCGAGTTGCCGCTGCCGCTCGAAGGCTGCCGCTGCGGCTGCCGCTACGAGCGGTGACGATCCGCTCTTTATCCTGCAGCTGCTCTCCAGAAAGCCCGAAGCCAGGCTCTGAGAGCGGCTCTGGAGCTGTCTGAAGAGCTACAGCTGTATCTCAGCTGCGTCACAGGCGCTACGGGACGTTTGGTGGTGGTGCCGTTGGCGCCGGAGTCACTACAACGAATCAAGCTTCAATGGGATCGCGGCACCTGGAACGCTGATGGCTACAGCGAGCCTGATCTACAAGACTACTAGCTTCTGGACGATTGATCTTACTATGACTCTTAACTTGTTATAAGTTCAGTCATAGTTGTAGATCGAGGTCTGAAAAATTTTAGTGAAATTGGTCTTCGAGAATAATTCCGTCAGCATCACCAAAAGGATCTCAATTGGACTCCAAATAGACTGAAATGAGCTCCGAAGACGTGGCAAAGGTCTCCCAGGATTTGGCTGATATGGAAACTGGTACTCCAGCGGTTGAGAAAGAACAAATTGTTACGCCTTGGGATGTTGAAGGAGCCGTCGATGATCAAGGAGTGGCTCAGGCAATCGACTATGAAAAATTATTGAAGCAATTTGGCACCAAGAAAATTACACCAGAGACTTTGGAAAGATTTGAGCAAGTTACCGGACAGAGACCTCACCATTTCCTACGTAAAGGTTTATTTTACAGTGAAAGAGATTTGACCAAGATTCTCGACCTGTATGAGCAGGGGAAACCATTTTTCTTGTATACCGGTAGAGGTCCTTCGAGTGATTCGGTTCATTTGGGCCATATGGTTCCTTTTATCTTTACCAAGTGGTTGCAGGATGTTTTCGATGTTCCGTTGGTCATTGAGTTGACAGACGACGAGAAGTTCCTTTTCAAACAAAAGTTGACCATCAAGGATGTCAAGAAGTTTGCTGCGGAGAATGCCAAGGATATTATTGCGGTGGGCTTCAATCCCGAGAACACTTTCATCTTCTCTGACCTTCAATACATGGGAGGTGGATTTTACGAGACGGTTGTGCGTGTCTCAAGGCAAATCACTGGGTCCACGGCTAAGGCCGTGTTTGGCTTTAACGATTCGGACTGTATCGGTAAATTCCATTTCGCTTCCATTCAAATTGCATCGGCATTCCCAAGCTCTTTCCCCGACGTACTTGGCTTGCCTGATAAGGCGCCGTGTTTGATTCCCTGTGCTATCGACCAAGACCCATACTTCAGAGTGTGCAGAGACGTAGCTGATAAGCTAAAGTTCACCAAGCCTGCCTTGATACATTCCAAGTTTTTCCCAGCATTGCAAGGTCCGACGACCAAGATGTCGGCCTCTGACGAGACCAGCTCTATCTTCATGACCGATACGATGAAACAGATTCAGAAAAAGATCAACAAGTATGCATTCAGCGGTGGCCAAGTTTCGATTGAACTACACAGGAAACTTGGTGGTAATCCGGACGTCGATGTCGCATACCAGTACTTGTCGTTCTTCAAAGATGATGACGAGATGTTGGCCGACCTTGCAGCAAAATACAAATCCGGTGAGCTGCTCTCTGGGGAGATGAAGAAAGCATGCATCGAAGTACTACAAGAGTTTGTCAAGAACTTTCAAGAGAGCAGGGCCAAAGTGGATGATGCAACTTTAGAAAAGTTCATGAAACCGCATAAACTGGTCTGGGGCCAGAAGCAAAGACTTGTCCCCATCAAACCCAAAGAGACAAAAGCCAAGAAATAGGTAATGATACATGCATTTGTATTATATTTTATTGCTATAGAACATAATAGATATCATAACGTTTGAGATAGGCAGCAGCCACTCGCCTACTGCCTGCTCTGCAAATACTGAACAAGTTGCTCGATCGTTATCAGAGGGATGTTGTGCTTTGCACCAAAATCCCGGCAGTCGTCTAATCTCATCATAGATCCATCCTCGTCCTTCACAAGCTCGCAAATGACACCTACAGGTGGCACGCCACTCAACTTACAAAGATCGACCGCAGCTTCCGTGTGGCCCCTTCTCGTCAGAACACCCCCATCTGCTGCCCTCAGCGGACAGATATGGCCTGGTTTCAAAAAATCCGTAGCTTTAGCCTCTGGATCAGCTAGCCTGACGCAAGTAAGTGCCCTGTCATGTGCAGAAATACCGGTAGTCGTTCCCTCAGCCACGTCTACCGTGATCGTGTAAGCGGTTCCATGTCTATCGTCAGCATGAGACTCGTATTTCATCCCAGTACGTAACAATGGCAGATCAAGCCTATCGGCGACCTCATTCGACATCGGAGTGCACACGTATCCCGACGAATAACGAACCAAAAATGCCATCGCTTCCGCAGAAACCTTAGCAGCAGCACATATCAAGTCTCCCTCGTTCTCACGACCCTCATCATCCATCACTATCAAGAATTTATTCTGTCTAAAATGCTCAATAGCATCCTCAATTGGCATAAACGTCGACTTTTCGCTCATTTTGAAAAATTCCACAACTACCACTGACCTCCTGGAATAGATACCACTAACAGACAACCTCAATGGAAACCACTGCTTCTTATAGACCCTGCTGGCATCCTCATCAAATATGATCTTCGTTTGTAAATCTGACAAATTTCAGTCATAGAACGGAGATATTATCTCCGGTCCTTCGTCGCCACGTGAACTTTGACTAACATACCGATGAGCTTCAATAAGAGCGTCAATTCAGCTCTGTAATGCGATCCTGTAGAATCTGATGTCCTGGGGGTCGCAGCCTATGGCGAGTAGATGGCCCTGGTCGCCGCTCTTGAAATTCTTGAAGCAGTGGAAGCTGTTGCACGACGCTTCGCTGGAGGTGAGCTTGCAAACGATCTTGGGAGCCGTAGTTGATTCCCAGCGGTGGGTTAAAGTGTCTGTGACAGCATTGTATTGCCACTCGACGATCGAGAAGGTATCGCATGTTAGGATCCCGCAGAGATGATTTTCGCCATCTAGCCAGGCGGCATCCAGAACTGGTGAACCCATGTCGATTGTAGCCAGCTGGGAGCAGCTGAGTGGGTCCCAAAGGGCGCACGTCCAGTCAAAGGAGGCGGACAGTAGTAATTCGTCTGCATTGTGGGAAAGCGCGATTACATGGCTGGAGTGGAACATTGGAAGCGGGTCATCAGACAGAGCAGCAGCGCGTTTGACGGGCAGAAACCCGTTGTTCGTCGGGAGGATCTTGAGCGTTTTGTCCTGGATCTGGTTTAAATTCAGCTTGTATATTCCGCCATCCTCAGAGCCAGCATACACGAGCTGCGAGTCGCTCGGCGACAGGGAAATGGCACTGATGGCGAGAGTATCGAACAGTGAGACTCTCAACAGGTGCTGGCGGAATTGCTGCTCGCCACCCTGAGCCTCCGAGTTCTCGTCATCTTCGTGATTGCCCACGATCACGAGCTCAGAGGGCCTCGGCGGCACAAGCTTGACGTTTGAAAGCGGCGGTTTGCAAGAAGTGGCATCCGCATATATCGACAGGTCCAAGCTGCTGAGTTCGTTCAAAACACCCCTTGAACTTGCCGCAATAAATCTCTCGTGGCCAAGAGGAACATTGCGGTATTCTTCTAGCGCCGGAACAGCAGACGCAAACACATTCTTGGATATGATATTTCTCTCCAGTTTCTTGACCGAGTCTGTACTTTGTACGCATCGGAGCTCCGTCAGTATGGTCTTGCCCGTATGCGAAACTGCAAGTATGGATACCACGTTCGAAGCAATATCTTTCCTCAAGAACTTGACCTTCGTTATGGTTTGGCCTCTAAACTCGATCTTATCGACAACTTGCCTGGCGTCCCATTTGAGTACAAAGAGGTACGACCATGCAGCCACTAGTACATCGTTTCTGTCAACAGGAGTGGATTGGAACAGCACAGCGACAAGACTGCCCATGTTATCTAAGCACACGGGATGCAGCTCGGCTTGTGCACGTTCTTCCAGCTCTGCCCTCCAGCGATAGAGTGCGAGGATCCCAGAGTTGCAACCTGCACTCAATGGCACATTTTCTCGAGGGAAGGACTCCTCTAGCACCTCTTGGACTGAGAAACTCTTGATTTTCACAGTGTTTTGCTGATCTTCCACTACTAAGGACGGTGGCAGATCCAGTTTGCTATGTTCCGCAGTCAGTCCTCCACCACTGTTGTTCTTAGATCCATCGCCGTTCTCCTTAGGCTCATCACTGCCGTTATGTTCGGTAGAAGTCTCTTCTGCATTGGTTGTTTGCACCATCTTATCATAAGTAATGTTTCTAGTCGCAACCAAAGGGACAATTTCCCCACCAGCATCGGTCTGGACCGATCTGCAGACCATTGAACCATTTCCCCGTTGTCTATCTTGCTGTTTGCCCTGCAAAAGACGGTCTACCAACGATTCACCTCGAGCATGCAATCGCCTCTCCCTGAGCTGCTTCAGCTGCCGTTTCTTCTCTTCAAGCTCGAAGAGCTTATCCATCCCAATGAGAACTAGTGGCTTGGTTAACCCCCATTGCAGGTCTAGACCTTGGCTGTCTCAGTGAGCATCGCAAGCGAACTTAAAGATGCCTTGCGCGTTCATTATAGAGCTAAACAAACGTATTAGAGCGTCAAGATGGACATTAGCATCGATGATATCCTGGCAGAGCTCGATAGGGACACCACAATTGTGGAACGATCAGATCCCAGCTCTCACGTACCGCTTACCAGCGATGGAAACACTACTATGGTCAACTCATCGTTCGATCCGGGACAGATAAAGGCCCTACAGGAAGATATTACGCCAGAAAAGGACTATACTCGTCTGATGACGCTGTGGAGGAACGAACGATGCAGTCCCGAACTGCTTCCCTTCCCAACACTGCTGATGAACCGAATGTTACGACGTGTACAGGAGCAAATTGAGAATATCGAGAATATATCTATGGGATTTTACCAAGATGGGGCTGCTGGCGTCAGCCAGCAGCCCGACGAGTCCGCGTTGGGCAGTAACAGCGATAAGCTGCCTCTGCTCTGCATGGAAGCCGAACTCGAGAGAGTCAAGTTCCTCATCAGAAGCTACCTCCGATGCAGAATGCACAAGATAGACAAGTACATGCTTTACCTGAAGCAGCTGGAGTATACGGATAACGGTACCACTTTAAAGGAACTGCTTTCGGAACAAGAGCTGCTTTATCACAGCAGGCATTTTGCCAGCCTTTTGAAGCTCTTCAATTCCTCGGTCCTCAGGCATATGCCGCCAGAACTACAGGCTGTCAACGACACAGAGGGCAGCATCAGCATGGTGGACGAGCCGGACTGGGGCAAGTTCGTCTTTTTGCATGTCAAGGTGCCGTCAGAGCGGGCATTGAAGGAAGATCCACTTCTCGAGCGCAACGAGTACGGGAAGCCGTGCTACATAGTGACGATCCAAGAGCTGAACGAGGACGTTGAGCTGACGGTCGGTGGCATCTACGTGATGAGATACGAGGTCATCAGAGATCTTCTGCGAGATGGTAAAGTGGAATTGATATAACCAAACAACCGTTCTGGATGATTCTTACTGACCAGGCCAAGCTGGTCTTGAAGTTGATAAAAATTTGCATTACAGAACTCATCACTTCCTTCACTACTTGCCCCCAGGACCTTGGCAACCTTGGCAAGTCGAGGACTACTGTGATGGTCTTGCAATTGGACAATTGCTGCCATACCAGAATTTGTCCATCGGCTTGCCCAGTCTTGTGGTTAGGCCCCAGTAAAGGAAGCAATGATGATATAAACGAATTTTTAGACGTTAGACTTCTGATTGGCGAGCTAATGCTCGCCTTGGAAGAGAATTTCGTGTAGATATCTGAGATCGTCTTCTTTTACGCAAGTCTTGGTCGTTGTATCTTGGAATGGGCATCTTGGAGGCTGAATTAGGCCTTATATAGTTCTAGCTCTGGGCTTTATGTCCTTACAGTGAGATCTCTTCGTGCTGTCTTCGTTGAAAAGACAAGATACATAACTATCGATTATAAAGGTCTTGTAGGTGCGATCTGAGCTGAGCAATCTGAGATACGAGATGGGTTTCAACAAGCTGATTTCATTCCAGTTGGACTATGCCCCGCAGTACCATTTGACAAAGTACATATCCAGCAGAACTCGCCTTCAATTGGTTCATATAAACCATAAATCTTCGCCGTTGGTGCAAGGTTACTTTGCAGTTGCTACAGAATGTCCAACAGATTCAGGAACTCCGCATACTTTGGAGCATTTGATCTTTATGGGATCGCACCAACATCCTTTCAAAGGACTTTTGGATACGGCAGGCAATCTGTGCATGTCGTCGACAAATGCGTGGACTGCCACCGACCAAACTGTCTACACTTTAACTAGTGCCGGCTGGAAGGGCTTTAAACAGTTGTTGCCAGCGTATTTGGACCATATTCTGCATCCTACACTGACCGATGAAGCCTGTCTGACAGAAGTTTACCATATAGACCCGGAAGACTTGAGCGACAAGGGTGTTGTTTACAGTGAAATGGAGGCTATCGAGTCGCAGAACTGGTTTGTTACTATGCTGGAGAAGCAAAGACTGATGTTCAAGGAAGGAAGCGGTTACAGATCTGAGACCGGAGGATTGACGCCTAATCTAAGACAGTTGACCAGCGACGACATCAGGAATTTCCACAAACAATCCTACTCACCAGATAATCTCTGCCTCATAATCAGCGGTAACATCCCAGAGGATGAATTGCTTGATATTTTGCAACGGTGGGATGATACTCTACCGAAATTTGAACTGGACGGTCGTAAACGGCCTTTTATAGATTCTGAAAGTTCGCAAATTCCTGAGAGCCTATCTGAGATGAGTGAGTCCGCTGTTGAGTTCCCGGAATTGGATGAGAGTCAAGCAGAATTGCTGTTTTCTTGGATTGGGGAGCCCCATGACGCATATGTGAACGATATGGCCGCGACTATGCTGATGGATTATTTCACTGAAACTGTTCTGGCGCCTTTCTCTAAGGAATTAATTGAAATTGATGAACCGTATGCCAATTCCGCAGATTACTGGACAGACGACTTCAGCAGAACTATCATTAACCTGGGCATCCACGGTGTCCCAACTGAGAGACTGGAAGAGACGAAAGAAAAGGTCTTGCAAATAATAAGTACGCATGAGATCGACATCTCCAGGATGAAGAAAGTGATCGATAATTATAAGTGGGATTATGTGTTAAGATGTGAGAAGAGTGGTGACACCGTCCTATCTCAGGCGGTTATCACCGATTTCGTTTATGGAAATGAGGATGGCTCCTCATTGATGAGATCTTTGAAAGACCTTTCTGATTTTGAAGAACTCCAAAAATGGTCTGAAGAAAAATGGCAGCAATTTTTGCACCGTCTATTTGTCAATAATAAGCCAATCATTGTTAAAGGTATTCCTAGTTCATCAATGTACGAGCAACTGCAAAAGGAGAAAGAGGAACTCATCCGGAAAAGAGAGGCTCAGTATGGAGTCCAGGAGAAAGCCAGACTTCATCAATTGCTAAGTTCCGCCAAATCTCATAATAGCAAGCCCATTCCCTCATCACTATTAAAGCAGTTTACGATTCAGGATCCAAGTGACAGTGTGAATTTTATCAATACCAAAAGTATCACGACAATTGAGAACTTTAAACACAATGATGCAACCGATCAAGTAACGAAGCAGATCTTAGCGCAAAAACCGAAGGACTTCCCTCTTTTTCTCCATCTAGAACATTATCCTTCGCAATTTGTGGAAGTGCATGTCTTGTTGAACACAAATAACATCAAAGATAGCACTTTGTTACCTTACTATCATATATTGGAGGAAATATTCTCTATGCCAATGGAGGTGGACGAAGGTAAAATAATACCGTATGAGGACGTGGTGTCCCGTCTGCAATCGGAAACGATCGACTCCGGCGTCTCTATGGGTTTGGGAAACAGCGCAACTGATCTGATCGACATTAGAATAAGGGCCAAAGCTGAAAACTATGCTAAAGCCGTGGAGTGGATCAAGCATTGTCTTTTCGATATGGTTTTTGATGAGAAGCGTGTGGCAGTTCTTCTTGATAATTACTTGACATCTATTGTGGAGCTAAAGAGAGAGGGTGACATTATGCTTGAATCACTAACTAACAGAAATTTGTATTCCTCAAGATCTTTGAAGAAATCTGCAGATCCTCTTCATGTCGAAGATGTGCTTCATCAGGTTTCAGAAGAGATAAGAAGCGGTCGCTATGAGCAAAGCGTTAAACCCAAAATTGAGATTGTCAGAGAGCAGTTGAGGTCGAATTTCAACAAGCTAAGCTTTTTGGTTTTGGGTGATGCACTCAAAATCGGTCCGGATGTTTTCAAGCCTTGGAAGTCGCTAATAGATAAGTTCGGTAACATTCCCTCGGGCCAAGAGGTTAAACTTCCACCAGTACCAAAGTTGCTAGACGCCATCTCTTCTCTTTGCAAGGATCCTCGGGAAAAGGCGTTTATCATCACCACGCCAGCTTCTGAGTCATCGTACATGAATGTAATTACCTCCATTCCATTGAACATGGATTACCGTCATCCAGACTATGCAATAGTGGCCTTAGCTTCGGAATACTTGCAGTGCGTTGAGGGACCTTTTTGGAAAGGAATTCGTGGCGCTGGTCTTGCTTACGGCGCAAGCGTTTTGGGAATGCCTGAAGCCAACTCCTGGGCTTTCCATATCTACCGAGGCGCAGATATATTGAAATGCTATCAGGTTGCCAAAGAAATTGTTGAACAGCATGCCTCTGGTGCTATTGAAATCGATGAACTACTGCTAGAGGGAGCCGCCAGCATGATAATCAACAGAATAGCCACGAAGGAAAACAGCTATGTATCAGCGGCTATTGCTAACTTCACTGATAACTTTATTCTAAAGCGCGGGCCTCACTTTAACGAATACCATATTAAGAGGCTATCCGAGGTCACAATCGCCGATATTCGGAACATAATAAAGAAGTACTTCGTTAATCTCTTCGACGCCCAAAAGAGCTGCATCTTTGTCAGTTGTCATCCTTCCAAGCTGGAAGTAACTCAAGAGTTCCTGGAAAAAGAAGGCTTTACAGTTGAGGTTGAAGAACTAGATGAAGAACTAGATGATGATGAAGAGGATGAGTCTGATGCAGCTTCTGATGAAGACGGGGACACTCTTGGATAGGAAAGTCGTACATTTCCATCAAAGTGAAATAATAGTCCCCATCCTGGGGGATGTAGATACACGATTTACGTACTAGCTAGTAGTAACTACGACTCCCGCAACGTGAAAATGCCCTCCAGCACTTGAAGATAACTTATTTAGGGCTTCTGAATGACTGCTCGCTTCTTGCCAAAAGCCTTGAATTAGCGGTAGTAACTACCTTGCGTCCCTCTTTCGCAGTGCTAGCAGGACTACCCAGGTCGTGATGCTGATCGCTTGCTGCAAATCTGGCTATTTTGCGCGCCTCGCGGGGAGTTGTAGCTGAACTACCTGAGTCGTGATGAGGTTCAAATGATCTCAAGCTGGTCGGACTTGACACCGGTGGAAGCCCATTTACCAGTTTCGTCGGCAGTGGCACAGGGCTTGCATGCTTTTTCGATGTTTTCTCCCTTGAGCTGACGAAATTGTCGAAGAAACGGCCTGACTTAGTTGTTGTGGGTGTTCCAACATTAGTGCTCTGTTTGCTATCATTCACTGATGTATTTGGGCTACTGATGTCGGAAGGTTTAGACGGCGAGGATGAATAAAACGTTGCAGAAGAATCGCCTCTATCAGAAAAGCTTGCACCATGAGTCAATAGGGGGCTTGCCAATCTAGCTGCTGCAAATGCTTCGCTTCTCGCTTTATCACCTTTTCTATGCTTCGCGGCGAAATAGTCATGCCCGCTTCTCATTGCACCAGAAATCGTTCGAAACCAATTCTCAGCACTGTCCTTGCTTGTCTTACAAACAAAGGAATTATAGGGAGTTTGAATTGCGAAGGTGCTGTAGTCACTGTCCGCGGCAGGCAATATAATTTCCTTCAATTTTGTACCTTGCTGACACAAATCAATGTCGTAAATGGACTGGTAATTAGAAGCTGTACCTGCGGGGCTCTTCAGTTTTTTTACAAGAACTAAACAGCGTCCTTGACTGGTCACTAAAAGCATCCTTTTAAAATAGTCTCCTCTCTCTATTGGTTCATGGACATTCTCCTGTTTGCTGCCAGAGTGGTGGAAAAGTTTCTTGAATTTCTCGGTGATGGCAAGATTTCCTAAGTCTTCTGAGCCGTTGGATTCTGCAGACGAACCTGGTACCTTCTTCTCATCAACGGGACTCTGAGGTAGTTCTCCTCCCGGCTTTTTATAATCCATTGAAATGTTATCATGGTCAAAATACATTTGCTCGTAAAAAGTAGCTTCACTAGGAGAACTCTGGTTAGAATCACGGAAACCGGTAACGTCACCACCCGCTCTGGCGACCTGCGACAAGCGGGTTTTACTTGAATTAGGGAAATAGACAGTATCTTCTAAAGACCCATGAACTTTGTTTACACGCTTTTCCAGATGATCCGTCGTTGTGACAGCCAGACTAACTTCACCCACACCCAAAACATGTTCATCGATATTATTCAAATAAGAAGCCCATATGACGTCCGTTTCATTCAATGTATGTGAAGTGGTTTTTCCTGACCCTACCCTTTGGGAGCTTAACGCTTTCGCAGAACTAGAAGTACTCCCAGGAGGTGCAGGCGGCGTTTTATGAGGAATGTCGCTAACATTCACTTGTGGGCTTGGGAGCGAACTCGAACTTTTAGAGGTTGTTGGCACTTTAGTTTTGTGCTGCAGCACGCCGGACTGGGATCCAACGGTTACTACAGGCGAGGGCGGTTCGGAAACTTTTCCTGTCAAAGCAGCAGAGGCCGCAGAAGCAGCCCCGCTAGCAACCCGCCTATTTTGATTGGCACTTTTCCGATTCCCAATGGCAAGTTTTGCGTTGCGCAGTATTTGAGCCGTTCTTTCATCCAACGCTTTCTTCTGCGTTGGAGCGACAGAAGTGGGCGGCAGCTTACCTAAATTTGATGATCCACTTGAGCCCGAATTACTTGGCTGATTCGACGTTGATTTGGCATAAGGCCTTGTAAGAACAGGACGTCTGGAAGTCCCTGAGCCGGCGCTCAAAGCGGGGATAGGTTGCATGGACTTAGCATTCACTTTATATGGCTGAATCTCCGGGGCGGGACGCTCCCATATAGAGCCGTCTTTGAAATTCACATCTTTGAAAAAATGATGTTTCTGTATCTGGGGGATAGTTAACCTTTGGTCGGGTTGCTTGACTAAAATACCTTTCACCAAGTCTCTAACTACCAACGGAAATCCTGCAGTAAAAGCGTATTGAACTTTCATAACTTTCTGGAATGTTAAATATTCATTTGTTGCTTTGAAAGGTGGCTTTCCTGCGATCATTTGAAATAATATGCAACCGAAAGCCCAAATGTCGCAGCGAAAATCAACGTAGTTATCATTCAAAAGCTCCGGTGAGACATATTCAGCTGTGCCGACAAAGGACTTGGATCTAGAAAATAAGTCGAAGGAATCGTTTGAATCTGGCTGAGGGTCCAAAATTTTAGCCGTCCCAAAATCAGTCAGTTTAATCTTCATATTTTTATCCAGCAGTATATTTTCAGGCTTCATATCTCTGTGAATTATGCCTTTTGAATGCAATAAACTGATTGAGTCAATTATCTGAGCAGCATAATAACATGCACATTCTTCACTAAGTGACCCAAATTTCTTCATAACCGATAGAAAATCACCGTTCGGTGCATATTCCAAAAGAAAATAGAGGCTAGATTCATCCTGAAACGTGAAAAAAAGCTTGATTACACCCCTTGAGTTATTCAGCCTTTGTAACGCGCTTTTCTCAATATTAACATATTTCACTTTCTTTTGGCGTATCAGATACTCCTTGCTGAGTACCTTCACTGCATATTTCTTCCCACTTTCCCTTGATGTAGCCAATAACACCGTAGAATAGGAACCGTCTCCCAGTGTATCCCCAAAAATAAAATCTTTTATTCCCCTTTTAACGAGCTGTTTGGTCGTCTTCCCTGTCTCCGGGTTCGTTACTTCTCGAAGTATCTTGGCAGCACCTCTTTCAGCCCATTCCTCCCGTTGCTTCTTGAGTCGCGGGTCCAAATCCATTTGATGTCCCAAATCTAAGTAGTCCTTTTCATCTCCGGTGGATGTGGTCCGTTCGCCATGCGACCTCTCGCTGCCGTCCGCGCTTTTCAAAGAATAGGCACTAGATCCATCTACTGCTTCTACAACATTGCTCTCTTCCTCATCGTCCCCAACTTGTTGTGTTCTCTTGGCGTGTATTTCAATGAAATTATCCGTATCCGTCAATGCTTTTTCCATAGGAGCTGGCTTCTTTAGATACAAATCAGCGATATTTCGATTGGATGAGCTTCTCATCGAGAAATTAGCCGATCCACGCTGAACCACTCCATGCTTTTTCGCCAATTGCGTGGTTATCTGATATTCATCTGTTGGCAGTAAAGGCCTCGAATCTCCTCCCGCTATCGTCATCGATCTGTGAAACTATGAAAACAAATCTAACTGCTCAATTAACTCTATGTCCGACTCCATGAAACCTGTAGCCGCCGTTTTTTCTATCCAAGTTTAACTTAGCGTCGCAGGAACAGTTTCCTCTCTTACCCAAACTGTTTGGTATCAAATTGAAGGCAAATAAATCCACAAGAACCTTAGCAAACGCTAGGAGCCAATCAGTCGGGAGCTATCTGCTGACCTTGGTCCATTTACTGCTTGAATACTCTTTAGCAGGGGCACTTCCCTTCAATAAAGCCTATTACCCCGTAATAGGTGATAAATATCAGGTAACCCGGCCTCCAACTTAGGCTAGAAAGCATATGAATTCGGACCAGCAGCAGACTTGCTATTCTTCTGTGATTCTGCCGTCCGCGGTCGAGCTGGGTCCTGTCCCTAGCAGCCCTCTCGCTGTTCTGCTTGCGGAGACGGGTCTCGTGAGCAAACGGGCGAAATTCCTGTGATCAAGCGGACGAAATTCCCGGTGTCTCGGCAGGCTAGCTCGACTCCTTTCATCTCTAAAACTAATATGCTCATCCTGTGCCTTATTTTGTTATGAGCATTGGTGCCTGGTGAGTCTTTTGTTCTGCTCTCCGGGCATGGTTGGCTGATCACAGAACTGGAGCAAACCAAGGGTCATGTAGTGAATGATAAAAGGCCTGGTAGTATGCGCCAGTACTACCGACCCAGGATACACAGGAATGCTCTGCTGTAGTAGATTTAAAGATACCTTGTTTTCGTACTAAGTGATGTAGATCAATTTCCCATCACCATGGCAACCGGGCTTCAAGGTTCAAATCTCAGACGTAGCCAACCAGAGGCGGGGCTTGTCCCGACTAAGGGCCGGGACAAGCACATCGTATAAGTCGCGGAGTTCGTTTTAGTGCTCCAACGCAGCTCTAAAGTCGTTAACCCGGGTTGGAGAGAACCGAACGCACTGTGTTTTGCATAAAGCTATACGAGGCAAGATCTGGAGGTTGAGTTGGTAACTTATCAAGTCTAAAGCTTGGTTAGCGTGCTACTTGAAGAAATCGGGCAGCGCATTCAGTTTCCAATGTGCTCGCGCGCTGCTCACACATCTCCGCTGGAATAAATCAGATACAGTCTCTAGCTCCTCGTCAGATGTACTTCGATGAGCCAGTGACCAACATCTCTGCTACTTACTTTCAAAGCCTTCAGAGTTCACCGTCGCCAAAGTTCGAGAAGCATAGGTGGATAGCATAGGTGATGCGGCTGATTGATGACGCAAACCTCTAGTGTGCTGTCCTGCACACCCAACTCACTGTTAAGTGAAAGCTCTTGATCAGAGCAGGTCTTTTCTTGATCTGCTCGAGATCTTTGTCAAAGAGCTTACTTAACGCTCTAAGAAATTGCACATGAACAACTGAACAAAGTACTTTCACATGTACATCAAAAGTGCTAGGACTAGTCTATAAAGAGATCCATAGTCTTTAGACTTGATAGAGACGGTCTTAGGGACGATCTGGTCTTCAAAGCATTGATTGGGAACGATAAAAGTGTTTTGAGTTGCTAGTATGACTCGGGATCAGAAACATCTTGCGAGGACTCGGTCAACCGGGGTGACATTTGAACCACCAGTCACCCACGATATGGTCCGTTCTCTGTTTGATCCCACAGTTAGGAAATCGTTTCTTGAGATTTGCATTTCTTTGGCTTTACTGTCTAATTTTGGTCTATGTTACTGGCTTCTGCAGAGATGTGAATTGAAAATTGTGAAAATGGTGTTCCTGTTTCAGTATATGTTTTGGAGAATCGGCTATAACCTTGGAATTGGGACTGTTCTTCACTTCCAGTCTCATCGGGAATCGCTTACGAACTTTGCCAGACGGAATAAGCTGTTCCAGAAGGGGAATAAATCTCTTTTGGCCAAGCTTTGCCAGTTTGAGCTGTTTACTAAGATGTCTAAGGATTACAAGATGTATGATAAGCCCGAAGAACTGAACGTTTGGCTTTTATTTCGCCAATTTGTTGATCTTATTCTCATGCAGGACTTTTGCACTTATGTGATATACGTCTATCTTTCGCTACCGCAAGAAAAATCGGCATTGCTCAACTGGAAAACTGCCGTTGGCGTCTCCATGGTTATATTTAACGTCTGGGTTAAGATCGACGCGCATCGTGTTGTGAAGGACTACGCTTGGTATTGGGGTGATTTCTTCTTTCTGCAAGATAGCGAACTTGTGTTTGATGGAGTGTTCAATATCTCTCCTCACCCCATGTATTCGATCGGGTATTTGGGCTACTATGGTCTTTCGCTGATTTGCGGTGATTATCGCGTCCTCCTAGTTTCGATGTGTGGGCACTATATGCAATACCTTTTCCTAAAGTACGTCGAATCTCCACATATCGAAAGGACATATGGTAGCGAAGCGAATGCAGAATCCGAGACTAACTGTAAGATTGATGATCTGATTGCCAAGAAAAACTACAACTATTCAAGACCATTAATAAACACCGGATTTGGATTTGCCAATTTCGACATTCTGAGGTTTTCCGACTATTTCACGATAGCAACGTCTATTTGTTTGATACTGTGGACCGTTTTCATTAAACCAAGCGATCAACTTCTGTTCAATTTGACTTTTGGTGCAAAGGCCTTCTCTTCGATAGGTGTGTCCATCATACTTTATAAACAGTCCAAAGAAAAATGGTTTACAAAACTATACTTGAAGAACGGACATACTCAAGTGCATTCATACCAGCAGTGGCAGTTCATTTACAATTTTTCGCTATGTCTCACTTATACCTTACTGGGCTGTCAGACGTTTTCCAAAGTACGTGATCTCTTTCCAAATGTTGATAACACTCAATTGATTTTTGGTTTACTACTTTGCTCATTGCAATCATGGTGCAACTCAGAGATCCGGTCGGCCATCTATGATTTCGGCTGGTTTTATGGAGATTTCTTCCTTACAAATTATGTGACTAAAAGGACTTTGACCTCTCACGGTATTTATAGATACCTGAACAACCCGGAGGCCATTCTAGGCGTAGCTGGTGTTTGGGGCACCGTTCTGATGACGAACTTTTACTGGGAGAACATTGCGCTTGCTGCTCTTTGGACGGTAACCAACTTCATTCTGGTTAAATTCATTGAGCAACCTCATATGAGTAAAATTTATGGTCCTAAAATGCGAATCGGAGGCATTGAAAAAACCATATTGGAGTCTAAGACCTGGCGCCGCGTATCCGGCATAGTTGACAAGATTGAGGAAGTTGTCATTAGAGCACTGCTGCAAGATATAAGGAACGAAAAGGAATCGGCACTGTCAAACAATGTCCTGAATGAAGAAATAGACCAAAAAGCCGAGTTGCAGAACTTGGAGGATGCCGTGGAGGATGCATTTTACAACGTCACTTCTCAGCGCTCCGCAAGCTGTACGTTGGAAATCGAAAATTACAACACGGGTAGCTTTGTGGTGGGCCATCCCATTACCTTGCACTGGAGTGTTCCCGAGTCTTTGTACAAAACAGACGACTGGGTGGGCCTATATGATGTTTTAAGGTCTGGTAGCGATAGGCGGAGAACAAAGTGTTCGTCATTAGGCCACTGGAGCGCAACTTCGCCTGCAGGCTATCCTAAAGATACACTGAACACTAGATCCATCACTGATTTTAAGAAAGGCTCTCTTGTTGAGGGAAAGATTGTTTTTGACAGTTTGTTGTTCTTTGAACCAGGCATTTACGAATTTAGATATCACAGTGGAAATTCCCATAAAGTACTTTCGGTCTCCAAACCATTCGAGCAGGTGCTACCAGAACTTCCTACCGATTCGCCAGAAACTCTATGTGAATATCTCGTAAAGTTTTTAACTCAGGTTGACGCTGTCACGGATAACAGATTCGATCCCCAAAGAAACAAAAGCTTTACGATCAGCCATTTCAAGAAGTTGATCAAAGAATCTGTAGGTGTCGAGCTGTCTACTGATTACATTAACAGAGTGAAAGGTGATCTTCACGTCATATCTTCGAGAATATGCCACATCAAGGAAGTCCTAGATAGCTTGGAATAGCGCCCGAGCCTTTCCGTCCGCCCTGCATTGCATTAATTATGTATATGGTTAATACACTTAGTTACTCTTTCGTCACCTGTTTCTGCATAAGACAGTTAACCATCAGACCCTTGTAGCGCAAGTAATTGCGCTTGCATTCCTCCAGTGACGCAGCTACGTCGTCACTTGCTCCTTCATCCTTCCAAAATCCAGTGATCTCTTCGCCGTTCTTTATAAATGAAAAGACGTTTCCGTTGTGGAAACCACCACCGGCGAGATCCAGGATCTCAATGCCCGCGTCTGCCAGCGCTAACGTCACCGCCGCGATGCAGTGCGGTATGATCGCTGCAATATTCGTCCTACTCGCTTGCTCCAAATCGTACGTCAGGTACACGAATATATCGATACCAGATTTAGGATACCTCGACCTATTCACCACCGCCTCAAAGATATTGGTCAAAAAACTCGCCACTTCTCTCAGTAAGCTAGAATCATATTTTTCCTGCGAACCATTCTCCAAATGTATAGATATAGAAGCCATGGCAGTGAACGAACCTCGAAGAGCCCTAGGTCCATATACAGACGACAAAAGCGAAATCTGACGATCTTCTCCGCTCACTTCCACCAAAGACGAGCCGTTGCAATTCTCTACAACCCCCGTACGGAGCACCAGCTCCCCAAGTTCATCGCTAGACTTGACATTTTCCGATGCCGCAACTTCATCTACACCAAATTCAATCGGTTTCGCATTAGAAGGTCCCAAGATCCTTCTCCTATCCTGAACGTTCATCGCCAATAACAAGCTTACAACGCCAACTCAATGCCTTTCTGACACCAAAACCTCTCTCTAGCTGCCAAGACCTTATAGCTGAAGAATTGTTCATCTTCGTCCAGAACGACAGGAATTTTTCACTTTAAAAGTCATAGAGGTCTGGGTATCTAGAAGACCAACTATCACCAACTTTCAGACCTTGTAGCACCAATTGATGCGTTAAAAGCTCTCTATCGGGCCTGGGAGAGCGGCTCTTGTTCTTGACGGGAATAGTTGTAGTTGGCGTGATTTTTCAGCTGCAATGGAGTGAGATTGGTCTGGAATCTCCGAGATGTCGCTGTAGCAACCTTCTCTGTAGCTGACATTCGAATCAATGCTGTTGGGCTTAGCTCTCCAGCGGCTGTGTAAGAAGTGAGAGTCAGTTGATATCGAGTGAATTGGTCCGAGCTGGGTCCCGGAGATTTATGAGTCAACGCCGTTCGTCCCGAGCTGGCACCGAGTATTAAACGAGTGTGGCAGCAAATGCTTAAATTCCCCCCGCAGGGCACTTGAATATAGTCGGTTGATCGATAGCGACGAGTATGCACGATGCTGTAGCAGTGGAGCTTGCGCAGACGGACTTCGATTATGTCATGGCCGAACACTTTAGCGATAGGGAACAATTTATCTTGTACGCCAGCGAACAGGATTTTGACTTGGACACATGCCTTGAGGTTTGCGAGAGCATTGAGCTGTTGAACCAGGACATTCTTGAATGTCGCATTGAAGAACGAAGTCATATTGCATTGGCAGAAAGCGATTTCAAAGAGATGCTGCAGATGGAGGAGAACGGCCGGATCGACGTGGATAACGCCACTAATGATCTTTCCTGAAACATGGTTGGTGCAAATTTCTCGTGTGTGAATCTTGTCGAGGTGGAAACTTCATAAAGTCATTGGTTGTTAAATATCTAGTGACGTAACGCCGTATGTATGTCAATGCATGATTAGTAGTCTCCAGGTGGGCTGCTCTCCAATTGCTTCAACCTCATGTATTCCATTTCTTGCTTGTCGCTCATGACGTGGATATCCTTGTTAGGTGTGTATTGTGGTACTGGAGGATAGTGCTCGTACACATACGGTGGGTTCAACCAGTCGTTGCCGGCGCGCTTTGGCGATGCAGTGTTGGAGGCCAAAGGCGACTCTTCGGGCACATTTTCAATTTGTGTCGTTTGGTCGAGTTCGATAGGCTGTGGGGGATGTTGTGATCTGGTGGTCCCAATCACGGTTTCTATCGACATGCCGGTTACGTTATTTTGCCTTTTCAGTTTCTCGACGTTAACCATATCTTTATAGAAAATGTTGGCTTCAATATTGTCTTGTTCATTTACTGGCGGATCGTTACCGACCATCATGAGAAATTTCCGCTGAATCTGGCCCAAGTTCCCGTCCAGATTCGTGCCCTGCTGAGAGTGCACAGATTCACTCGGTACCCCGATAGCTCGATTGGACTCAGTATAGACGATGTTTTTCTGAGACAGGTTAACAACTACCTCAATGTAATACTGAAAGGTAAAGTATTTGTGCAAGCTGGTGAAAGTTGAAAAGGTTTCGATAGGCACCTTCAAGTAAACCGTCAGATTGCTACTTAGAGTCTTGGCATCCACGTAAAGCGGGGAGATACTTTGACATAAATCTTTCCTAAAAGACTCCATCGGTTCATCTTTACTACCACTGTTCACTCGGCAGATTCGACTAAGTGTGACTATAAGCCCTGCAGGATGGCAGAACTCCTTGTAATGCTGGATAGCGACGTTGACCGGCACAGTCTCTCCTATAGCAAATCCAGAATACGGGATGTTCACCGAGATCGTAACCGTCTTATCCACAAGGTTGAGTTCTCTACTCGAGCCATTCGAGGAATTAGACGCACTAGATCGATTGGTTGCTCTGGTAAGCGAGGATGACGAGCCATCTCCGACCGATCTGGGCTGTTTTCGTACCATCGACGCCGACTGCAGCACGACTGTTTTTTCCTTCTGCGACGGCAGTTCCGACACATCCACGGGCACTATTACAGAAAAGTTCTCCTCACAGCAAGATATGGGTTTTTCAGCTTGCTTGCTACCGATGCTTTCGATCTGACACTGCAAGAAATGACGAATTGAGCCCCGTTCGAACTTGATCGAGCTAAATACCTTTCTTCCTGACGGTATTTTTATCCTAAACGGGAACCTGTGCTCTCCCTTGGTCAACCCATTGACTATGCTATCGTCACAACTTCCTTCCGGCTCTTCACCGTACAAAAGAGTGGATTTTTCATATAGCCGTTCGGCTCTTTTCCTTCTACCAGTGGCTCCGCTGCACGCTCGTACCTTAATTTCGCTCGACAAAACCAATCTCAACGCAATGTTAGTCACATCCCTCTTAATCACCAAAACGGCTTCACCGCTAATATACTCATTGGGTTTCCAGACCCTATGTGGTTCTTTCACCTCGATATAGAACTGTCGTACGACACTATTATGCAATATCCCACTAGAACTCTTGACTGTGCTGCTTGAGCTCCTTCTTCTCACTAAAGACTGTTCTGCATCCCTCTTGAACAGGCTTAGAATCGACATATAACCCTATAGCAACGGATCTGCTCTATGCAATACCAAAGCAAAAATCACCTTCCAGATCTTAAAACTCTCCTATCTTCACCTAGCGACTCTAGCAACACACCAGGACAGTATTGAACAAGCAGCAACTCTCGTAAGCAGAAAGATTCAATGATACCTGTCTAGATGTGATTTGCAGATGATGCTTAGATACAGCCCCATAATTTTTGTCTTGGCAAGAAATCTCACTCATTGTTCAAGAAAAGCGGGTAACACCTCGAAGTGTCAGTAAATCAAAGTGTCAGTAAATGCTGTCGCGACAGAAATTAATACATAATGGCCATCGAATTATTCTTAGTATACATTAGCCTTACTTAGAGCTTGCGAGTAATTTACAGATGAATAAGGTGCATTCCGTTTAATCGTCGAAGGTCTTTTTGGAACCAGCAAAGGTGGCGGAGCTTCTTGGTTTACCCAATGGAGCAGTGTTAGCTCCAGAACCTGAAGGTCTACCGCCTCTGCCGCCTCTGCTTCCACCTCTGCCGCCTCTGTTGCCGCCTCTGGCACCTCCGAAGCTGCCGCCTCTGCTTCCACCTCTTTCGTTGTTTGGCTTGGGGGTGGAGTAGTCTAGTCTGACTGGTCTGTTGTCGATGTACTCACCCTGTAGTGCTTCCAAAGCCTTCTTGGCGTCTTCGACGTTACCATATTGGACGTAACCGAAACCCTTGGGTTGTTCTGTTTCTGGATGCGTTGGGATACGGACAGAGACGATTTCACCGTACTTGCTGAAAAGCTCGTAAATGTTGTCTCTGTCGGCGTTGAAGGATAGGTTACCTAGGAAAAGAGTCTCGGATGGTTCGGATGGGACGTCACCGTATTTCTTGGCACGGTCGTTGTTGGCGCTTCCTGCTGGCTTGCTTGTCGACATGTCACAGTTGATTGGTCTACCATCGATTTCCTTACCGTGCATTTCGCTAACAGCTTTTTCGGCATACGATTTGTCCTCAAAGTCGACGTAACCGTACCCACGAGACCTATCGGTACCCCTCTCGTAAATAACTCTTGCACTGACAACACCACCGATGTGTTCAAACTCTTTCTTTAGCCATTCGTCATCGACAGACCAGGACAATCTACCGACAAAGATGGTGGCGGGCTCGCCGCTCAGCTCAACTTTTTGCTTCTTTGATTGCTTCTCTTCAGAGTCATCAACCTTACGCTTTTTGGAGCTCTTGTCTTCCTCTTCAGCTGGTTCTTTTTCTTCCTCCTCTTCTTCGTCAGATGAAGAATCACTGTCGGAGGAAGAGCTGTCGGAGCTAGAGTCACTCTCAGCACTCTCAGCACTCGAAGAGGAAGAACTAGACGAGCTGGAAGAGGTCTTCGCCTCTTCCTTCTTCTCAGTTTCTTCTTCTTCATCGGACGATGAAGACTCAGAACTGGACGACGACTCACTATCAGAAGAACTCTCACTCTTCTTCTCTTTCTTTTCTTCCTGTTGTTCGCTTTCAGAGCTTGATTCGTCATCGGAAGAGGAGGATTCTCCATCAGAAGACGATGACTCGCTATCCGAAGAAGACGACGACTCGCTATCGGACGAAGATGAAGACTCATCAGGCGAAGATGACGACTCGCTATCAGACGAAGACGACGATTCACTCTCGGAAGAAGAAGAGGATTCAACTGGTTTTACAGTTTTCTTCTCTTCCTGCTTCTTCTGAACAGCTTTCTTCGATCCTTTTTTGGTAGTAGTAGCAGACTTGCCCATCTTGATCTTATTCAGCGACTTTCAGATCCTTCAAGGGAAAACTGTGCTCAGAAGGCCAGGAATATAAAGAGAATTCAACCTCTTTTTAAGCGATGAGATGCGATGAGCTTGAAAATTTTTCAACTTTGCAGGTAGAAAGTCAAGAGCCTTGCGAGTCGTTTCCTACGTCTCAACTTGATCTAAAGACTATGATGAACAGCACTCTTAGTTGGTATCATAAAGCTGGCTCTGCCAGCTGGCTAGTCTCTTGGAGCCTGCTAGCCTTTGTAACGTATTGTGTTTGTATAGAGTTATTTTTTGCAGAAAGAATTGGGATTGAAGAACAATTGAATCGTACCGATGCGCTAGATCAGATCAGGATTAGCATTGGTAAGAAGATTAGTAGCGAGACACCGTTACTGCCGGCACGGCCCGTGAATGTGGTGATTGAGAGTGTTTGAGCGGACTGTGTAGTTTGAACGCTGGCAGCAAGGCTAGAAAGCTTGCTGGTGGTGAGTTGGTCGGGCGGACCGGTAGTGGTTGTAATTGTGTTTGCAGTTGGCGTATTGAAATCGGTGTTGGCTGATGTGGTTGCCTCGGCACTGGGAGAGCCGGGATTAGATGGAGTGACTGTTGTTGCGGTCACTAGAATCGAGGTTGCCTCGGCACTGGGAGAGGAAGCGACCGTTGTTGCGGTTACTAGAATCGAGGTTGCCTCGGCACTGGGAGAGGAAGCGACCGTTGTTGCGGTCACTAGAATCGAGGTTGCTGATTCGGATATGGTGGAGTAGATTGTCGTGACAGAGTTGGAAACCTGAAGGGATGTGGTGGTTGCAATCACCATTGATTCCGGGCTTGTTGCAGGACTCGTTGGGCTGACTGACTCAGTTGATATACTGGACTGAGTGACCGTTTCTGTGGTTCCCGAAGTGACTTGCTTGAGTACAGATGAATCTGTTGGAGGTGGTACAGCGGATGTGACGGTCGTGGTTGTCGTGGATTGCGTTGAAATAGTAGCCGCACTTGGGCAGGTTGCAGTGACAGTTTCAGTAATGGTGACCGTATCACTGGCACAACTCAACTGGGTGGCGCTTGCGTCATTTGTAACCGTTACCGTGCTGATAATTGGGGGCGGTGCTGTTCCACTCTCTCCAATAGTCTGATTTATACTTTGGGTTGAGGTTATGGTCACAATCTCAGTAGCTTGAGCCACGGTCTCTGTTATTTTCACTGTAACGAGTGTTGTGCAAAAGCCGCTTGAGTTCTTACTGCTTTCATGATTTGCGTCCATGATTACAGTCTCAGTGACCGTATTTGGCTGGTCGGGGGATTTGGTGACATAGCTAATCACAGTCCTAGTGGAGGGAGTGCCATCATTAGAACTGCAAGGCATGGTGGAAAATTCAGTTTGCGTTACTATCGAGATAATTGATTCAAGCTTGGTGACTGTGGCAATGTGGTCCGAACAAACATTAGAGTAATATGATGAGTTCCTGTCTGCTATGGTGCTGCATGAGGTGCATATCGTTGAAGTGATTACCTCAGTTTGCGTGGCTGTCTCAGAAGTGACCATAGGTGATGACGAGGTGTAAGAACATTCCGAACACTCGGAAGAAGTACCAGCGATAGATGAACTTGGAGATATTCTTGAGCTCGATAGGATCGTCGAAGAAGTTGCGGGGGACTGCTCGTCAGTTGTAGTGGCAGTGGAAAGGTGGCTGGTCGTCGAGACAGTCGATGAGCTTTGAGAAGTAGAGCTGTAAATTGTTTTATCGGTGCTTTCACTACTGCTACTTTCGGTTCTGGAGATTGTCGACGAGCTCGCAGTACTGCCTTCGGCTACTGGAGTTGTCGACGAGCCTATGCTGCGAGATGTGCTGCTGAAGATACTGGATGTTGAAACTGTTGATGAGCTTGCGGTGGTACTACCACTTGTTGAAATCGTTGATGAGCTCGCGATGGTGCTTGCAGTTGTCGAAACTGTTGATGAGCTTGCGCTGCTGCTTCCACTTGTTGAGACTGTTGATGAGCTGGAGGATTGTATATTTGTTGAGGGAGTAGACTGCGAACTGGACTGCGAACTGGACTGAGAAGTGGACTGCGAACTGGACTGCGAACTGGACTGCGAACTGGACTGCGAACTGGACTGCGAAGTAGACTGGAAGTCAGTGGACTGAGAAGTGGACTGAGAAGTAGATTGCGAAGTGGACTGAGAAGTGGACTGAGAAGTAGATTGGGAAGTGGATTGGGAGGTAGGCTGAGTCTTGGTAGAGCAGGACTCACAACTTGAGGTGCTTGAAAGAGTTCCAGATGTCATGGAGACAGATGTGCTGACTGTGCAACCATGGCAGGACGCTGACGAGCCGCTAGAAGTACTCTCACTGCAGGTTGTAGTCGAAGTAGTGCATGACTTGCAGGAAGTAGTCTCGCTGCAGGTTGTAGACGAAGTAGTGCACGACTTGCAGGAAGTAGTCTCACTACAGCTTGCAGATGAAATTCCTCGAGTACTATCGGTTGTGCAGGTAGTTGAGATCGTTTCTGTTGATGATTCAGGCAAAGGGGTGCAAGTCGTTGTCGAGGCGGAGGATGGACATGGACAGTAGTAAGAAGTATCGATGACAGTGTGGCAGATTGTGGTTGTTGGAAGGGCACTGATCTGGGAACATAATAGTGAAAGGAGCGTTAAAGTTTTCAGCAGCATATTGAAGGATAAAACGAGTGAATAAACTTCCTTGGTATATCTGAACCAATAAACAGAAACACACTTAATGCTCAATCAGTTGTGCAACAACGCTCAATCCAGCATGTTTATATATGATCCATCATCATACTGCTGGTTCGTGAAACACAAAGTGATATTGCTACTGCTGAAAGAGGTAGAGGCAGATTAGTACCATACTGAACTGCTCATATCAACTTCTGCTCATTTCGTTGTTCAGACCAATATTGGCAGTCTCGAAACAGCACAATGCTACCAGCTTCGCGATTGTGAAGCTCAGAAAGGGGAATAAACATGAATCATTCAACTAAGTCCTGTAATCATCGAATTCGTGAGGCTATCTCTATAAGGACAATGCCCCTCGATCAGTTTGTAATTGAACCTCTACCCATCTCATGCCTCATCCAGCACTGTAAACCGGATACAACGCCATTGACAGCCTGCCACACTTGATTCTTGGCATCTTCCTCAAAAGACTCTGAAACAAGCGAGATGTTTCACAGCCGTTTCATATATATAATACAAGAAAAAGCTGGACATCGTGCAAGAGCTTCTATGATCAAATAGCAGCAGCCTACTCGATCTGATTACCCCAATGCCATTGAGCTTCTCTATATATTGTTTGTCTGGCCTTAGTAGCGTATCCCAGATTCGCTATATCTTGAACTAAACATAAATTGAGATCAGTAAAAAAAGACCAATATTTCCTATATTCTATGTTTGTATGTAATGCCATGGTATCTGCTATCCCAAGCCCTGTAGCGATTGTGAATGTACCGTCCCTCCTAATCATCTCAGCTTATACTCCTGTAGCTTCCTTGTCGTATCAACACCACGCTCGTCTGCAAGACGAGCTGCTGGATCTACGGACAGTGTCCAAGCTCGAGGTATCTTCACTCTAGGGTCGATATCTGTCACGCTACGTCTCTCTGCGCCCTCGTTGAGCAGAATACTGGAAGAGCTGCCAGAAGTAATCGATCCTCGCTCCCTATGAAGCGATTCCGTAGGAATCGCATGGCTTGAACTACCAGCTACAAGACTGGGCCTACTCCCCCTCGATCTCGGCGACGACGACACCTCCGAAACACTGTAGTGGTAGTTCGAAACGTATTCATCTGCATAGTTAAGATCGCTGCTGCTCCTCGAATGTGCGAGCTGTTTGCGCAGAAACACATTCTCCTCTCTCAACCGTTCCAACTCTCGAAGCAGCCGCACCACCATCGCATCCTGCTCCTTCTCCATCTCATTGATGATCTCTTCGCATGAAAGCTTCCTCTGGTGAACTCCACGCTGTGCTGTCATCGGCCGCAGATGAGAACCAAACTGCTTAGACCTCCTGGTATCGTACTCTGTCTCAATTGACTCGACCGATCTATTACGCCGCATCCTAGATCAACCTCTATATATGAACACGTTTAAACTTCTACCGTATTAGGGATCAAGAGCAAATTCACATCTGTCTACGATTGCATCCATATCTATATATATATGGTCTGAGTCCTATCTCGACGAATTCTTAGACACCTGACACCTGGCATCATCGATGCTCGACCGTATCTATAGGGTTACTCTTTACTGATACGATGACAAAGAAGGCATTCCTTCACACGGTCTTGCATTGCGTAAACGATCCACTGTGGTGTGCTCTAAGCCATGCTCTTGAGCTGAAACGTCTGGAGTCATCCGCGGACTAGGTCGTGGGGATAAGCCACGGATTGACGTTACGCTGTGGGCTTCCCCGTGCGTTTCAGCCTGCAACGTCTTGGTAATCGTTTAGCTGGGGAGCGATCTGCAGTGAGCGAGTATGTAGGGATTTGCCAGGATCGGTATTTAGAATATTCGATTGCCGGGTTCTTGGCGTGGAGTCGATGAGCCTGAAACGACGAGTGACCTTGGAAGCACCCAATTGCGGTTTTGTCATGAATTGATGGCACCTCTAGTGAATATCCATATGACAGTATCAGTAGCTCTTGAAGTAGACTTATCTTAAACTAGCAAAACTATAGATTAGCACTCTTAGCTCATTGCCCATCAGCTTCCGCCTCCTCGGACTTGCCGTTCCTTAGGAGGTTGAAATCCCTCTGGATAAGGCTCAAACTGACACCCTTGGAACCGTCTTCCCGCTCAAAGGCGTACTGAGAGGCGTCAGCCTCGATGTACACCAGGGCTCCCTTGTTCACGTACTGGGTCAAAAAATTGATCTGTGGCTCGTTAAACACAGTCACATTGAACCAACTGGTCGGTCCGTCCTTCCTAGGTTGCGAAGCAACGCTGTACTTGATGTACCTGTTGTTATTAGCAGAAGTGTACTCGCTAAACTCGGTTCCGACACGACCTACAATAGTCATCTTGGCGAGATCAAATTTCTTAGCTGTAGCATGGAAAGCACGTACTTGCTGACGTAGAAACATCTTGACTGGCTTCTAGCTGCTTGCTTAACTGCTCTTCTTTTGTGATGGTTGTATATAACCTTTGTTTACGCGTCTTCTTTCCTTACCACTACGCTTTAAGAGCAGTCGCCGGTGCACCGCACTACACCTTCAGCTAGCGTTAGAGCAGAGATTTAGGCCATCCAGAAGCCATTGACACTCCACGAGGTCCCACTGAGCCTGCGGATACGGCCAAGACCCATTGTTTTCCGTGTCGCCGACGAGCAGACCAAAAAAGCGCTGACCGCCGCTGGAAAGCGTTGCCGGCTGGGGATATGGCCGCAAGGCTGGCAGAGATGCTCCTCGGACCCAATTGAGACGATACAGGTCCCTATACTGCGAGTTCTGCTGTATTATGGCAAGCCCGTTAGAGGTCACGTGACAGCGATTTTGCGGTAAGCCCTAACTTGGCCGGTTAGGGTTGGCGAGATGGGACAGATGATAGTGGATAATCGTGGTGGTAATCGAGATATTAGTTCACAGGGCTCCAGGACGGGTTGATTTGTGTTGTGAACGTTCAGATAGGGTTAGGGATTAGTGGAATTGAGTTAAGCATGTCTTTTACCAGTTTTATGAGACGTCGTGGGTCTAAATCGGCCATTCAAGCTACTATTGCTGAAGCTAGTATACGGGAGTCTTTTGAGCCAGAAGAGTTTGAGTTTGGGTCGCAATACCAGAGTGTAGGGGTATTTGACGACGTGAGAGTGCTCAATGACCCTGAGGTGGATGTTGAAAACGGTAATGCAGCCAGTACGGGTTCAAGGATTATATCGATTAATACGGGGACAAATTGCGAGATAAGGTCTGAAGAACTGGCGATCTTGTCGAGTTCGAGTTCTTCGTCGTCGGGGTCGCTACTGGGAGGCTCAAGCCAACAACACAGTATGATATATTCGCTTGCGGCCAGTAATTCACAACGGATCGATGAATGGTGTTTAAGAAATGAATTGGATGGGCTTACAGATACGAACGAGCTGCTTGGTCGCTCTAGAAATTGCTCTAGAGTCCATAATGTAGTGGATTGCTGGGGGTACAGCCCGGAAGATATACCGTTGACCTCACCTGCACCAAAAGAGAGTTATGAATGCCGAAATTCTGGGAATTACACTTCTGATCTGCTTAAGGGCTTAAACAAGGAAGAGCTCTCTAGGGTTAAGCAACTGGCAAAAGAACTTCTACCACTTTTGAGAAACAGCCGACGCGCACATTCTGTGTTTACCAGTCGATATAGGGATATCCCTTCAGTATTCCCCCAAAGAGAGCTCATAATCGCCTGCTCGCTGCGATATAATGAATCAGAAACAGATATAATAGCGCCGGCGAAACTATCGGATAGCTTCTCCACCGTTTGCCTAGACGAAGCTCGCTCTAATAAATCCCTAAGTAGCAGGGCATGGTTAGCCTGGTCTTTGGTACCAAGGCTCACGGAAAGTGATCTCAGGTGACTGTACTCAAAGCCCTTTCCATAGTGCTTTCACCACTTGAAGAATTCACGTAAATTAGGGAATAATTCAGATTTACTTAAGCTTAAGCTAAGCTAAACCATGATAATTGCCAGCTGCCACAGTTCTCGTGGCGGCCACCGTATTCCAGAGCCCTCCAAAAGGGTTGTTTTCGTCGACTTCTTGGTACTCCATTGATAAATCACTGCCTACAGCACTCTGTTCAGCGCCTCCGTGAATGATGAATTTCGCAGCTACGCCTTTCTCAGATTCGTGCGCTGTCTGGTTGGTGAGGAATCTGGCAATCAAACGCTCTTCGCCACCTTCTTCCAGAACTAATGGCTCCTTGAACCTCCATGTAATTCTTCTTTTTTCCTTACTAAAGGAACCTTGAGGCTTGGACAACGCACTTGTCACTTCAGCGCCATCGATGGACACAAAGACAACTACATCCTCTAAGACCAATCGCTTGATCTCTTTTGGGACTGTTGGAGCAAATTTCAGCGTCAGAACAACGCTTGCTTGATGTGGTTCGAATCTCCATACTGGATGTATCACTATGGGGATTACGGGATCTTTCATAGAGTATTTGACTGCACCAAGAGTTCTCCCTTCAATAAACTGAGGGTTAATCTTGAAGTTTTCAGCGTCAGTACGCTCGAGGAATGCTTGATTCAGCATCACTTTGCTGAAATTGGCAGCTTTTGGTACTTTTAAATTGATTTCAATGGGTAGCGGCGAGTTCAACACAGTATTTGGGACATAGTTCAAAGCGATCTCACCTATCAACTGAGAGTCAATTAGCGTTCCGTCCTTAAACGTGGCGTTCACGAGCTCGGCTATGCTTGCATTCAAACCTAAGGGAGAAGATTCCAAAGACGCATGTTGGAAGAGATTTTGACCAGTCAACGACGCCGACGAGCCTGTCGTCTGAGGATTCAATACCGCCATAGTACCTGTAATTTGCGAAGCCAGCGGACTAGCAGCACGCTCATGCTGAGCTGATATGTTGCTGCCATCACGAGAGATGTGAGCCGGCTGTCGAAATACTTCGGAATTTCTGTTCGTGATATTTTGCTTTCTAGAAGGTGGAAGAGCGGGAGCACGAATGTGTAGACCTTTAGCCTCCGCCTGTTTTTGAATACCAGCTATAGAGTCAGAGGCCGCCATGACAACCTGCTCCTGTTCAGCTTGCGGCTCCGAGTTTGTTTGTTTAGATTTCATTTGAGGCTGTAAAGGTGCCTGAGTAATGGACAATGGTGTGCGGGAAGAGTCCCGCTCATTTTTGATAGCTTCTGAAGATTCCTGCTGCGAGGAGGATTCATGTTCGGGAGCAGCGGGAAGAGTTGGCTTGGTCTTGAGTGAAGCATTTCTCGTTTGAAGATTGGAAACCTTGTAAAGAGAGTCTGAGTCCCTATTTTGCATTGTCGGACGATGCGGTTGACCAGCTTCCGAGCTTGGGGTCGCGGACCTGCTTCTATTTGGAAGCTCATTATGACTAGTTTCAGCAATAGTGGCCTCCATGGGTTTGTTGAATGTACTGGATTTTTTACTCTTTAATTTGTTCCTGCTGAATATCGAACCGACCTTCGACTTTAGTTTATTTCCGGATTTCTTCTCCTTAAGAGACACATTATTCTCCGATGACGAAAATTCTCCATCCATCAAATCATGATGTAAAACCGTCGAATTGGAGCTGAACCGATGGCCAATATTGCCCAAAGTGCTCTTTCTCTTGCTTTTCGAAGGAGTGCTAGACTGGACATTATTTTTGCCAGCTTCTTCAGAGGTGAACGTTTGGAAACTGTATCTGCTTGCTTCACGGGCAAAACGATCGACTTCATGTTGAACATCAAATTGCAGCATTTTAGTCATAGCGTCCTCACTCTGTTTGGTCATATTTAGCAAGTAATCGCTCATTCCAGTTTGGTACCGCAAGGATGAATTCTTTAGGATCTCCAAACGGTTAAAATCTATATTTTCAAATAATTCAAATAGCGACGGAACTTCCGAATCCCACTGGTTATTTGCGGCATTCAACTTCCCGTCGCGATCGCCATTTCTAGTGTGGTGTTCTATCGTTGCGGCAATTTGGCTTAGCTTTGAATGTAGTCTCTTACTCTCACTCCACTTGGTATCATTCTCTGTTGATTTTTCTAACATCTGAATAATTTCATTGTTCAGAGCGTGGTAGAAGTCCGAATTGGCTCGCAACTCTGTCCTTAATGCACCTATAATTGAATCCCAAAGAAGTCTCAAATCACCAAGGGACTCAAATTCAAAGTTTTCCATCTCTTTGGCCGTCAAGACCTGAGTTTCCAACATTTGGTTCTTCAATAACTTATCCAAATCCTCATTCTCAGCTACTATCTTACGCAATTGCTGGGTATAGTTTCGTTTAATGTCACTAATCTCTTTGAAAAGTAGATAAAAGTCCTTATTTAACAATTTCGCTTGGGAAAGTCTGATTCTAATTATTTCAGTCGCTTCATAGGGGCTCTTAGTTGTCAATATGCTGTCCGCATATTTCGTTCTTTCTTCGGGCATCACACCTTAATCAAGAATAGGTATCTTTGGTACGGCAGTGAGAAGCCAATTGGTTCCAATTCTTGACCTCGCTTAAGAACGTCACCAAGGAACCTAACCAATACCTGGCGATCACCTTTAATTAATGCTAGAAAAGGAGGACCTCTAAGCTCTAGTCATTTCACACGTAAGCATTAACTCAAGTGATTAGATCTTAGGAAGGTTGATGAAACTTTTATCGCTTGATTCCAAGGTAGTTTGTCCTCTCTTTATGGTATATTCTGTGCCGATAGCGCCAGATGATGTGTATCTTGTAAATGTTTGATATGTTCCGCGAGATAGCGGCACATGTGGGACCATTCTTCCGTATGCATGCTTGACTGATAAAATTTGAACTTGAGTGGGCGAGCTGAGCAGAGTTTGCGATAGAGAAGCTTGTAGTTGAAAAGCTCGATGTCGAAACCCTTTGTAATGTCGTATCTTTTGAACCCTCTGAAATGATTACCGCTGCGATCGACGTAGATTCGCTCTCTAGCTAAGGCGAGTGGTTCGAACTTGTGAAAACTTGTATGACCGAACATGACGTCAATGGGTTGTCCGTTGCTTGGTTTCATCCATTTTTCGTAAAAGTCCTTCTCGATATCGTAGGATGGATCATATGTGGTATATTCTTGCTGATGTTCGGCTATCCAACGTTTGGCGTAAGCGTGCTGGTCATAGTCCTGCTGGGGATTAAACTGATAGAGACAGATCCCGTGGAAGCTGTTGTCTTCATCGAAAAAGCCATCGATAGTAATTCGTGTTTTCACCTGGTAGTAAGGCTCTTTTAGGACGTGAGCTGCAGCAATAAAGGTCTCTTTGTCACCTTCACCGGATGTGCCCTGCGACAACAAGCGGAAGTACCACTCAGAATGGAAGTTGTAGTACGCCGCCAGCAATAAGGTCGATAAGTGCTTACTCTTATCCACTAGTAATTGTCCAGACTCAGAAGTAGGATCCGGTATTGCACCTTCTAAATCATGCAAAGGAACCGACGATACAATATCAGACCTCGTCCATTTTGGATTCTGGAACCTTGAAGTCGGTGAGACATCATCGCCCATGTACCGGGCCCTAATGTCGAGGTTAACGTCAACCCCAGCTAACTGATAGAACGCTGGTGATGTTACACGGCCCCATATATCTGGCCAAATAACCAAACCAGTCTCTAGGAAAACCGGCTGCTCAAAGAGTTGATCTGGGTTTACCAGCGGCAGATTGTCCGCATCAAGAAATAACACTTTTTTGAAGCTTGAGATCAACAATGCAATAATCTTGAACTGATAGCCCTTGATTGGGATCTGCTTGATCAATTTTTTTGGTATCACATCTGAAAAGAAAACGCATTTAGCGTTGAGATCTCTAAGAGCCGCACAGAACTCAACATCTCCTTCGTCTGATGGAGGAATGATCACCTCTACCGGCAATTGAGAACCTTTTTCTCTCAACATTTCGATCATTATTAGTGATAGAACAGAAAATTTCCCGCCACCGACGGTGACTATTCCAGCCTCATTAGCAAATGAGTCAATCGCTATGCGTTTGTTCTTGGCTAGAAATTTGCCAACCTTTTCAACAAATTCCGAATGCTTACTCTTGAGATTCTTCAGCTGACTATCAGTTAAATGGAGACAGCTATGCAAGTTCTCGTACGTGCCTTTAGAAGATACATCAACAGCATTGAAGTAAACGTCCCCTTCCTTACATTTCTCAGAGTCACGTAAAGTGCTCACATCCGGTCTCTTGATCGGTTCACAGCGTTGGACCGCATCATAAAGAAAATAGAATAATTTACTTCCCGGGGTGTCAGCCGTATAGAGTCTCGAAGAGACGAAACTGCCAAAATCTTGACGTCTAGAAAAGCAAAATGATAAAATAAAGTAAGCAAATAGCCCTGCAATCAAGTATATCCTATGTCGAAGAATCTTTCTCTTCAAATAGCCAAAGTTTAGCATGTCCACTCGACACTAACCAGTAAACTCGCAGTTGCCTTGGTAAAGGCACTTCTAATGCTCATCGACGTCAATTATCTGCACAACTAGCCTCCGATAATCGAGGCAGAGTCTTCTGTGCCATTCGTATATATAACATCCTTACACCATCACATTTACAGGCACGCTGCATTGTAAATCAATTTTTGATGAGTTTTTCCGCGCGTGCCTGTCAAACCGGGAAACGAAAGAAGCACAATGAAAACCCTTACAGAGAAATGCCAGACGGAGTCGAGCTGTGCAGCATGTCAGGCGCAGGAACCTGGTTCGAGCGAACAGTTTCGAGCCGCAGACGCCATTTCGTAGAAACCCCTTATTGATAGAATTCTAAGTTCTGATCCAAGTCACGCTCTCGAGGCCGCAGGCCTCGAAAAGACTCAGCCACGCTTCATATGGGAATGATTCAAAGAGTTCACTGTGTTGCTCATCG
Organism: Torulaspora indica; assembly: GCA_931305995.1. NCBI lineage: Eukaryota > Fungi > Ascomycota > Saccharomycetes > Saccharomycetales > Saccharomycetaceae > Torulaspora > Torulaspora indica. Next base: position 325,232 of record CAKNUP010000002.1, on the reverse strand, counting down.
CATTAATTGATGAAGTTCTTCATAAACGACAGGGATCACATGCGACGAAACACGAAAACATAAGAACGCGAAAACACGTCAAATTGATTGACCACCGGAATGACACGACTATTGACTTTCTTGAGAGACCATTGGTGTCTTTTTAATACTATCAAGCTCTTCTTCGGTTTCAGATTATGACAGACATCTGGTTTGTCGGACTGTATACCTCATTAAGGCTCACAATTTGAGAATTGAGCACGGAAAAGTCCTGTCCGCCGACAACCAAAGCTTCCAACAGTCGGAGTTGCATGGTTGGCCATTCCAGGATGCGACACGAGCTAGTCGAGCCGTCTATAGCGGAAGAAGAGGATGATTTTGACATGTTCCAAGATGAAAAGAGGGAATCTGCGACAGCAAAAAGTCGCTCGAACAATTTAACCTTTTACCCGTACGCAAATCATAAGCTGACTAGAAGTGCAGCTACTCTGAACTTGTCTCTGACTAGCAATGAGCTTGACCTGTCACGAAGGTTGAAAGGGATCAAGGAAGTCGACTACAACAGCGTTGATGAATGTATTGATAGGTGGTCTCCGTTCAAGGACACCGATCCGGCGACTCCTAGGGCGACGAGAAGCAAGCGAATCTTGAAATCAGACCTTTCACCCTTCGTCACTGACCCTGATTTAACCAAAAAGTGGAAGCGTGAAATTGTGACCAGCCAGCTGGCTAAATCGTGGACCCCAGACGAAGAAACGAGAGAAACAGAAAATTTACCGCCAGAAGATTTGAATTGGCCTGGCAAGATAGCTTTTTTGCCACCAACGGGATTAGTTTCTAAAGTGGCTCAAGCCGAATCAAACTATCCAAAGAAACTGTCCATTCCGGATACACCCGTGAAGAAATCCCCATTGATGGAGAGTTGTAAATTGTCCAACTCCACTAATGGTTCACCGAGCTTCAGCAATAGGAGCTATAACTTGACGCAGGAAACTTCTTTTATGCAATCGCCTCCAATGAAATCGATTCCGAAGCTATTGATAGACGCGTCCCCACTAAGCACGTCATTCAATATCCTGGAAGAGAATGATAGTGAGCGAGAAACTATCGGGCGGACTCAAAAATCTACTTCACATCTTCATACTGGCAGATACAAGAAAATGAAGAAGGCCCGAAACTCGGTGATTGTGAATAACAACGAGCTGAAAAATAGCCTACAACAATTTACAGACGATCTTTATGGTACAGATAGCAGTGAGCGACCTACCAGCGCCGGAAAAGATAAAGAAATGGACGATATATCATTCTTCAACATTTTGCCGCCCCCAGGTGGTACTAAACTGGGATACGACAACGAAGGCAGCTGTAGCAGCACGGATACCACACCAACGCGAAAGAAGTCGCTCCTGCACGGGAAAACAAAAGCCAGGGAAGAGTCAATCATAAAATCCAGGAGCAGGAAAGCACACGATTCGTCGCCTGTACCGACGAGAAGAATCATAAATGCCAAGATCGAGACAAATCCGGATTCACATCTTTTCGACAAATTCACGAATGTTTCAAATATTGGTAATGGTCAATTCTCCACTGTATATCAGGTAACTTTCCAGCAAACAAAGAAGAAATACGCTGTGAAAGCCATACAACCGAACAAACATATTTCAATGAGACGTGTCGTTCAAGAGATCAAAATTTTATCCGAGATAAGTGAGAGTACTTTGGATGACGAGGGCAAGGAATATGTCATTAACTTTATCAGCTCATGGAAACATCAAACCTCCTTCTATATAATGACTGAGTTCTGTGAGAATGGTACGCTTGACGGGTTTCTGCAAGAGCAAATAGTTGCAAAAAAAACAAGACTAGAAGATTGGAGAATATGGAAAATAATAGTAGAGCTAAGCTTGGCGTTGAGATTCATACATGATTCATGTCACATTGTTCATTTGGATTTAAAACCCGCAAACGTAATGATTACTTTTGAAGGTAATTTAAAGTTGGGAGATTTCGGTATGGCAACACACCTCCCTCTGGAAGACCTAAGCTTTGAGAATGAAGGTGATAGAGAATATATTGCACCTGAGATCATATCAGACTGCATTTATGACTTCAAAGCTGACATCTTCTCCCTGGGACTAGTTATTGTGGAAATTGCAGCAAACGTTGTATTACCCGATAACGGGAACGCTTGGCATAAACTGCGTTCGGGAGATTTATCAGATGCTGGTAAACTAAGCGCCAACGACATTCATTCGGATTCTCTTTTTTCCGGCGACCTCAAAGTCGACACAAATCTCACTGATATATCAGATTACCATAGACAAAGCACAGTGAACTTACTCAAAGAAACGGCCACTATCCCACCATGGGTACCGAAGTTCCTCATCGATGGAGAGTCGCTGGAAAGGCTAGTTAAACGCATGATAGAGCCAGACTTCAAGAAGAGACCTAGCGCCAATGAAATTCTACACGCTGAGGAGTGCATTTATGTCGAAATGACTCGTAAGGCCGGAGCCATAATTCAAGAAGATGATTTTGGACCAAAACCTGCATTTTTTACGCCCTAACTTTTGACTGAATCTAATTTCGAGCGAAACTAAGATTTTCGGCGCTGGCGTTGACATTTTTCACTCGAAAATTTTTCATATATAATAGAGCAAGTAATCAACCTTTCATCTTTACGGCTGTCAGTTTAAGACGTTAAATTACGAATTGTAGTACTGGTTAATTGTGGAATGGCGAGGACGTCATTGCAGTAATTGACTAGAGCGAACAGTAATGATGAGTTTAATGAACACTTTTCTAAGCTAGATAGTATCTGAAAGCTACACTTAATGATTGTGGTGTTTTTTACAATGGGAATCTCTCTGATATGTTCTGTTCGCTTGTAAATTCAGAAACTCTCTTGCTTGAGTATATTATAGTTGTGGCACAGAATAATACTGATGTGAGCTGTTAGAGTTTACAAAATCCTGCTATAAAAAATCTTGCTATTATATTGAAACTCGAACGCAACCGTAAGATTGGAAATGAATGATGAGTCTCTCCCAGATAGTTTAGAAACCCAACTTGGTTCTTCTCCAGTTTCTTCTCTTGGCGTTGTAACGGATCTTGTTACCAGTTCTCAATCTGATCCATTGTGGCAATGGTCTGTTTTGGTTCTTAGCCTTGGCCAATTTCTGCTTGATCTTGAAGGATTTTTGAGCCTAATGATAAAACGAAGTAGTTTTGTTAGTAAAACGATCCAAAAGCAAAGAAGAGCATATCTAAATCTGAGCAAGCACTGCTAACCACCGTAAACTCCGCAACCATGGTTTCAATGGTCTTCAATTAACCGTGGTAATAGTTTTCTCCACCATAAAATCATCGGTCATCCAGTTCCATCTCTAAGTTCGTGCTTTCGGAATTTAACAGCTTACTATCGATTCAATCTATTCCACCATTTTAAACATACTGGCATCGTTACTTGACTTGGTCTCTTTGGCAAAACACAAACCAACTACAGTTCATTTAACTATCCACTAGCCTCTTCAATTGTCAGTGTAACATCTTACCACACCATGGGATGGCCTGCTGGCTACCCTCAGGGTGAGACCATGGTAGGACGGACGTCTGCCGAGAACAGTTCTGCGTAGACAGAAGCCCCGTCTGTCTGGCTCCCGCTAGCGGTACCACTCGTTCCGCTGCCACCGCGGTAGACAGAGAGACCTGCCGCTCGCTAGAAGGACGCGATCCAAAGCGACGCAAAAAGCTAAAAAATTTGAAAAAAACCCATAACACACAGCATGGGAAAGGAAATGCAACAGTCACATGAAAAATATACACTGGCTGGAGCACGCAATGTCGGATGGATCTAGTCTACAGGCATGGTTAGACCTCTTTCAACATTGAGCCATTGATTAGATTCTTAGCGTATTGTAGTGATTCTTGAACACAAGGAGGTTGCAATAAGATTGGAAATACGAGATGACCAGAACTTCTGTCCTAGCTGATGCTTTGAACGCCATCAACAACGCTGAGAAGACCGGTAAGCGTCAAGTCTTGATTAGACCATCCTCCAAGGTCATCATCAAGTTCTTGCAAGTTATGCAAAGACATGGTTACATCGGTGAGTTCGAATACATTGATGATCACAGATCCGGTAAGATTGTCATCCAATTGAACGGTAGATTGAACAAATGTGGTGTCATTTCGCCAAGATTCAACGTCAAGATTGGTGACATTGAGAAATGGACCGAGAACTTGTTGCCAGCTAGACAATTTGGTTACGTTATCTTGACTACCTCTGCTGGTATTATGGACCACGAAGAAGCTAGAAGAAAGCACGTCTCTGGTAAGATCTTGGGTTTCGTTTACTAAGCTAAATAACCTCTATGTTAATAGCACAATAGACTATCGTCAGCTCGAAAGCTTTCTAAGCTAAAACACAGCTTGTAGCGTGCTTCAGACACATGTTAGAGCTACCAAAAAGCAGCGATATGATACATGTATACTGGGGATGTGCTATTAAGATATATGAAATATGTAATTGTACACAGGGAAATCACAATCTTCTACCTCTTCTACCACCCTTCTTTCTGGTGGAGTCAGATGGAACTGGGGTAACATCTTCGATACGACCGATTCTCAAACCAGATCTGGCCAAAGCTCTCAAAGCAGCTTGACCACCTGGACCTGGAGTCTTGGTCTTGGTACCACCGGTGGCTCTGATCTTGACGTGGACGGCAGTGATACCGACTTCCTTACACTTAGCAGCAACGTCTTGAGCAGCCAACATAGCAGCGTATGGAGAAGATTCGTCTCTGTCGGCCTTGACCTTCATACCACCAGTGACTCTGGAGATGGTTTCTCTACCAGACAAATCGGTGACATGGACGAAGGTATCGTTGAAAGAAGCAAAGATTCTAGCAACACCAAAAACTTGGGAAGCGTCACGAGCTTGAACAAGGTCTAACACAAATAGTTCATTGTTAGTAAAAATCTCACAAACCAAAACTCGCGTTTAGTGCCTAAAGAAATTGAACTTGAGCGTCCCCCATTTATCCATGAACTGCACATTTTCTCACCCTCAGACTTTATCCAACCTGAATATGCCCTCGACAAGCTCTGGCACAGATTTCAACCATACCATTACCTCTCAAAAGGACATTAATTCGGGCCAACAAAGTAGACGAATGCTCGCATCCATCTTTTACCCTCTTCAAGTGAATCCAGTTTCTTTAGAATAACTAAACGGTTTTGAACGGGACATCACCCCTTAGACGTACCTTTAGCCATTCTGGATCTGTTTATCTTGCTGGAAAATGATGTAAAGCTACTGTAGAAGCTGTAGATTGCAGTTATAATCCATCAGAATACCAGACCTTACTGATCCTGCCAGCTTACAAGGCGACAAAGTTTCAGTGCGTCGGTACCTTTGATGCGTCCTCGAATGAGGTCGCGAGAATTGAAAAAAAAAAGTTCAGGATGTCCAGGTTTTCTTGGTGCGTCCCTGGGTGTAAAGGTTTTTATCATATGACAGTCACAAAATTGTTATACGTTGCGTGTAGTGTTACGGGTAGCAAGAGCAAACAAGAGACAGAGAGCTGTGCGACCGTATGAACACCGGAAAGGATAATAGATATCCATCCCCTTGTCAAGAGAGTCGCTGAACTGATCTCGAACAGAGTTGTAGAGAAGATATTGTCTGGGGTCAGTTGCGAAGTACCACCTACGAGGTTCACCTGATGACAAACCACAGGATACATCGTCACAAATCCACTACAATAATACTCGTTCTTGGAATTGTACGGTTTCTTTAAAGTGAACTGTCGTGGAATAGAAGGGCGGATTGACGAATTTTCATAGAAAAGTGAAAAAATGGCGTTACCCGGCTGCTGAGGATCTATTAACACAGCTGTTTATAGGTGTTGACACTATGAATGGATGGCATTGGGAGGCTCTATAGAGGTTATTGCCGGTGGAGATGCATTGGTTATGGGCTTTCATATCACTGCTGTCGGTTTCTTTTGCAGCAACGGTTCGCGGCCGCCTCGATTTGGGTCCGCAATTGAATATAACCGGGGCTACCGCGTCGAGGGTCTACTTCAGACTGCATCAGATAGGCAATTACTCTTGCAGCTACTCATCGGAAACAAGACTGAACGACTTAGATGGCAATTTCCAATTCGACAGCATACCTCTGAACTCGGGAATCAATGCAACCACTCATTTTGTCATGTATTCGAGCTCGATGGATTTTAATCTGAAGCCAAATAGGGTACTCATTACATTCACCAACTTGGACGAGCAGGGAGAACAATACGATGTCAAGGCCCACAGAAACGTGTTTGGGAAGGAATTCTTTCCCTCGCCAGATATACTATATCCGGAAGAGCTGGAACAGATCGAAGTAAGCCCTTACATAAGGGTCTCTCCCATCAGCGCGGCTCCCATGCGAGTATACTACCAGCAAAGGAACAAGGGAATATTACAAAGCGGACCACTGGCAAAGCTTTTCGACACTCGTTGGAAGCAAGCAGGCGTGATCACTCTGGTAGCACTCGTGGTTTTCCCCATCCTACTCGAGAAGCTGGACCCAGAGACAGCCAAGGCGGTGAAAGAGGAGCAGCAGAAGAGACAGAGGCTCAAATACGCAGTCAAAGAGGAATGAGATCTAGACTACCGCGCCCACGTGACCTCATCAGTCCCTTTATTTAACTGTTAGTATATCTTGAACTTGGAAGCACTTGTGAAGAGCACTCTAGGATGGCATAGCGGCTGGACGGGGCGGTGTGACGGTTTCTCATAGCTTGCTTTGGAGTCATAATGAGTGATGAATCCAAAGCGTTAGCAGTTTTGTTGCAGGAGGCGCTGTTTATTACGTTAGCGGAGTCACAGAGTGAGGCGGCTATTGAAGATCATTTCAATGATATTATTCTAAACTACTCATTTGACCGAGTGGTTGAGCAAAATTACTCGGGGGGCGTTATGCCTTTTGATATGAGGACATATGTGGAGAGCGAGCTAGCGACGCGGTTCGAGCTTGGTAACCTTGAGCTGAACCTCAACGTTGATGCTACCACTGTTTGGTCAGAGTTACTTGCGATCCATTGGAACTCGATGGAATACGCTCTTGCGCTACAAATTATCATCTCATTGACCAATTTTTCGGTACTGAACAGATCGAAAATAGCGTCTATTAAGGGCATCAAGAAGAGATTATTCCATAGAATTATCAATGGTAATGATATTATAGCGGTTGTCCGAGATAGGCTATCGGATCTACTTTCGTTGGTCCTCACTGTCGACTGTTCTCCTGCAGATCTGCTGGAACTGTACACGCGGTTCTTGGAGTATCCAGTGAACCGTACTACCGACGCTTTGGCTGCCCAGCTTTGCGATCCGTTGTCACAAGCTTTTTTCCAGTTCGAAAATTGCTACCATATTTTAAACGTCTCACGGTATGATGAGGAGATCGGATATACTTTCCAGTATTTTATCGAATTCAATTCTGTAACATCGAATCGAATAACGACTATAGGAACAGACCTATATCTGGAGATCGATGGTGGGAAATTTTGTGTGTCGAACGATGAGTTCGTAATGGCTCTTTTTGAGGGCTTCGAGTTTGAGGCTGGTACTCTTTACTCAATTGCAGTGACCATGGAGAGGAACGATATATCTCTTCATGTCAACGGTAGTCTCATTGATAGAATAACCTTGCTGGACGGAGCGATCAATATGGCTGGCCAAATTGATTTGGGATCGATGATATGCTCCTTCAAACTTTATCGGTTAATGATATACCATGGATGCGTACCGAAAAACACAATTAGGGCTACTTATGCGCTTGGTAGTACCTTCCGTTATGCTTGGAATGAGACAGCTGACCTCCGTGCTATACGGTTGGCACTGGAAGATTTGTTCTTAGAGAGAAGCAGCTCTAGTTTGGATTTTAGCAATCATTACATCAATTGCCTAGTAGAGGAAAAGCGGGAAATGGATTCGAACAGCATTTGCTTGGATGTTGATCCTACTTTTGACCATCTAGAAAATAATCTCAATAGAGGTTGGTTGTCATCAGATAATGCGTTCTTTCATGCCACCACAGGGAAGTTCTTCCACTTCAAGCCAGTTCACTTACTGGCTATGTTCAAGTCAATCAATTGTTTTCAGCTTATCCTTTGCAGCCTTGAAAAGATAGGAGATTGGGACGATCTTTTTAAATTTCTGTCGCATCTAATGACTTTGCTGCAAAACAACCATCTCCGTGCTTGGTTCAAACAGGATTATGGGTTTCCACTTTTATCACATATTCTGGTGAGGAAAGTGCAGAGAAATATGAAATCCACTCTTCCTATACAGTTTTTCAACCTTTTTCAAGAGTTCTGTGGTTGGGACTTTTCAAACATTACTAAATCAGTTATCCAAGATGATGCAGCTTATCAGGCATTGATACTGAACACCGATTTATGGTATCGCCTTTCTCCGGAAGTCAATGCCAGTCGTGATGCGGTAGAGATCCTGCGCTTTTCGCTTTTTCAGATCTCAAGTTTGTTGCAGGCATCAGAATTCCGCACTTTAAATTCGCAAAAGCTGCGGAGTTTGGAAGCATTGAAAAAGCTTAGCATAAATCAGCATGTATTCGCTGAAAAATATGGATATCCAAGCATTTTCACTGAGTTAGCGGGCGAGCTATCACAAGTTTACGTTTTGTTATTGAAAGAAGAACTCACCAGAAGCAACATTCAATGGTTACTACAGTTTGCATATTTTGAACTCCGATGCGGCTACTACAAAAACGCTGAAGCTTCCTTGGCCGCTTTTGATATGTTGTTCGTCGAAGTACTAGATAATGCCGAAACGAGTCAGATTCAATTGATCACTGACTCAATATCGCCGAAATTCTCACTCATGGTTCTTCATGAAGTTGTAAATGCAAAGGGGGACCCTCTTATTATCCTTCGAGTTCTTCTGAAGAGGCTTCTGGTTAGTCAAACTGTCTACAAGAATTTCATCAAAAGCAATGGGCTAGACCTGGTTTTCGCTATTCTCAAAAACGCGGACGCTTGTTACAACGAGGATATCGTTTGGTTGCTTTACGCTCATTCCTTGGGCCATTACAGCATTGACCCCAACATGAAGGTTTCTGATATGCTGGAAAATGACAATCACAATCCAGAGGTGACAGTCATGATGAAAGAAATACTGATTCTGGCGATCAATTTGCTTGAATGGGCTGTAATTAATGACATCAGCTCTGCTACTCCAATAGATTTGGATCGTTTGATCAAGGCATTCGTTGGAAGACTTTCTATAAGCCTGGAAGAGTTGACTAATGAAGTAGCGCTGCATTCCTTCACATTGTCGCTATTCCAGGCCCTCACAGAACTTCATACTACTTTAACGAGGCCTCAGAATTCCTTGATTTATGAGGGTTCTAGTAATGCAATAAAGAAACTAATCTCGGATACCATCGCTAATGCCATGCTGAGTTTAAAACCGGATGGCTTTGGGCAATATCTCGAAGCGATGACTAACTGGTCTGATATTAGGATGAAGGCTCTAACAATGAATGGAAAACAGTATGGTTACCACGAGCTATCTTTCTTTTGTGTTTTAATCCCGAGCGTCTTCAAGGGAATTCGAGAAATGGGTGACCTTTTTTCCTACGAGCTGTTCAACAATGATTGCATGATCTTTAACTTTGCGCTTCTCTTTGAAAAGATCAAACGGTACTTGATTTTATTCAGTTTTGAATGGAGAGTCTATAACGACGCTCTTGAGTGCATAGTCATTTGTCTCAAAGGGGCAAGGGAAAGATGGAGTGTAAAGAAACTGTCATTGTCGTCTCTCAGCGACGCATTTCACTTTACGGTCATAGTGGCATTGCGGCAACACATTGAGGAGCAGTCTGAATGCGTCAGCACTGAATATCTCGATGCTATCTGCTCGTTGCTTGCTGAACAGAATGGAAACATATTTATGCATGAAGGCTTTTTGTGGAATCATGAATTCGTTCGCCTATTTTTATGGATTCTACTTCGCCATATATGTTCTACCAAACCATCGAAGTCGATGATAGTTTGCTTTGAGAAGTTGCAGAAATATAGAGAAGAAAGTTTAAATCATATTCTGGAATCTGAGACCTTTAAGCTGCCTGATATTGTTGAAGCGCTTCGATTAAACTCAGAGACAGATGCTCAAGTAAGAAGGGAGGTGCAGGCATTCTTACAACACAACAGAAATACTGTGATTCTCCATGCCTTATCAATAACCAAGACAAAGACGCTGGGACCTGTTTTTGGAGGAGAGCACTTAATGGTTGAACTGAATGTCATTAAAGACACTAAAATGGAGGCGAGAATTGAGGATGTAAGAAAAAGACTCCAACTCTTCCGGAACGACAATGTTGTCTTGGATAGAAAAGTTTGGAGAGGCTTTAGAAAAATCTATGTCAATTTTGTGACTGATAGAGGTGAAGATGAGCTCTTACACGACCAGCATTATTTCTCTCTTGCTGTGCACCTCAAACATACTTTATCTTTACAAAGAAGCAATAGCGGCGATTGCAAGTGGGGCCTTGACTCTGTTCAAAATTCAAATGCGATGAAAGGCCACTTAGTCCCTGTTTGGGGTCATTTAGACTATGATAAGGGAGAGAAACAGATACAAACAGCTTTGCAGGATGAAGATATTGCTGTGCCTTCCCCACAGAATCAAACAAGAAATACCAACAACAGCTTCCTATTATATGATTTGATATCAGATGTTGACAGTCTTAAACAGTCTGGGACTGAGAATGAGGATGAAAATAGAAAAATACTTAAATTACTACAGGAATCTGATGGCATAAAGAAAATATGGAATACCAGTCTGATCGTTGGTCTCGAAGTCCGAGAAGGCGTTTTAATAATGGGCGACCTTTATTTGTACTTTGTGAGCAATTACTACTTCGTCAAGGAAGTGAACAAGGTTTTAAAGCTTTCTGAAGTTCCGGATGCTAAGAGAGATATAACCCTCAGCCTCATAACTGGTTCACCTGGGAATCCGAAAGGTATGTCGACTTCTCAGCTCGTGAATACTTGGCGCGTGTCAGAACTGACATTCATCGTCAAGAGACCTTTTCTGTTGAGAGAAACGGGCTTGGAGATTTTTTTTGAAAATGAAACCAGTTATCTTTTCAACTTCAGCAGTAGAGGTTATAGGGATGACGCCTATCACATCCTTGATAAACTGCCAAGCAATAAGGAGATTGATCCCGTTTTGTACACTACTTTGCAAGAACTGAACAGCAGCAGCCACAGTATTGGACTTAAAAATGGCCTGTACAAGAAGACTCTGAAGACTAAGCTCGCCGAAGCTTTCTCAACAAATTTAAGTCTCACAGATGGATTTTCTGCGACGCAAAAATGGCGAAAGGGGGAAATATCGAATTTCTACTACTTGATGACAGTCAATGCTTTGGGGGGGAGGACATTCAATGATATTACCCAGTATCCGGTCTTTCCTTGGGTCATCGCGGACTATACGAGTGAAGAGCTGGATTTAAATAACCCTGCTACGTTCCGAGATCTCGCCAAACCAATGGGCGCTCAATCACGTAGGAGAGAGGTGCAGTTTATCGAAAGATTTGAATTGCTTAAAGCTTTGGATGATCCTTCGTCACCGCCATTTCATTATGGCACTCACTATTCCTCGGCAATGATAGTCTCTTCATACTTGATTCGCTTGAAGCCATATGTGGATACTTTTCTGCTATTGCAGGATGGAAGATTCGGTCATGCTGATCGTCTTTTCAATTCGATTGACCGTGCTTGGTCTTCGGCCGCTGTTGAAAATACGACGGATGTGCGAGAGCTGATTCCCGAGTTTTTCTTCTTGCCAGAGTTTCTTATCAACCTGAACAATTTCGATTTGGGAAAAGATCAGCAAGGCAATCAGATCAATGACGTTATTTTACCTCCATGGGCTAAAGGTGACCCCAAAATATTTATTGCCAAGAACAGGGAAGCACTTGAAAGCCCATATGTGTCCGCAAATTTACATCATTGGATTGACTTAATATTTGGCATAAAGCAACGTGGAGAAGAGGCTGAATTAGCTGTTAATGTTTTTAACAATTTAAGTTATCCTGGAGCTGTTGATTTGGATAGCATTAGTGATGAAAATGAGAGACGCGCCGTTACAGGCATCATTCACAACTTTGGTCAAACTCCTCTACAGATATTTCACAACCCTCATCCAGCGAAAAGTGTCCTCAAATTGAGGCAAATTGAAGATCGCATATGGAATGAAATTAGACCGATGCCGAAACATGTATTACAGCCAGGTTCGAGACTTAAAGGAATCAAATATATTTATTGGGAACCACATGTTGATGGTTCTACTTGCTGGAAGGGCTATCCATTCCTAGACATCATGATAAGGAAGGGCTCCGAACTCGTGCCGCTGAAGTTACGCCAACCATTCTCGTTAGAGATTGGCGACAAAATCTACAAAATGCTTCATTCCTGCAGCATATCCAGTTTTTTCCTATGGAAAGAAGATAGATTTTTGACTGGTGATGAAAATGGCTTGATTCAAGCATGGAGATATGACAAAGAAGGTCGGCTTACTTGCTTGGGTAAGCTTTACGGACATCTCTCGGGCGTTAAAGACATCAAAGCATATTTCGATTATAGTGCTTTGTTATCCGTCGATATGAGTGGAAGCGTGTACTTATGGAATTTGTTGGATTACCAAATTATTCGAAGAATCTCATCGATAGGCGTTTGCACAGCCATATCTCAGAACGGGGGAAATATTGCCGTGTATACAATGGACGGAACCCTAGCAATATATGATTTTGGGGGATCTCATTATTTGAGTAAATTAATGGATGATAAAGCCGCTGTCACATGCCTAGAATTCATCAATTTCACATCAGCAGATCTCTCCTCTAAGCGACATTCGTATTGGAAGGAGAAAGACGTCCTTGTGGTGGGACACGACAATGGTGAGTTGGACTTTTACGAGTTGGTCCTGACTGCAAGCTGGGAGCTCAAAAAGCTTAAACGATTAAATTCTGGTGAGAATTTCGAAATCACTAGTATCAGGACTCAGTTGAGACTTGATAATGACGATGATTCTAAAAATTCGCTCGAAGTAACTAAACTTGAAATAATAGCGGGTGACTCGCAGGGAAATCTTCATTTATGGAATTGAATAGATATGTAGAATTGGGATATAAACGAATGATGCCTAGCATCTTTGCATTCTAAATTATGCCTTAGGTTCTCTTCTCCTGCATGCTGCCGCTTTTGGACCTTTCATACAAGAATAAACCAAACATATTTAAAAGTAAACCAACGATTTGCCACATTGTAACTCGGACTCCAGCGAATGCCCAGCTAACAGCTATTATGGCAATTCTTTTCATCAAATTGGCTATGGAATAACTTAGCGTAGAGATTTCACCGAGTAGGTGGAAGGTTATCATAGCCTGCAGAAAATGGAACGTTCCATTCACAAGGAACAATTTCCATGGAATCACCGAGAGGCCAATTAGTTTACATTCATTCCAAATGTCTGGAAATTCCAAAGTCATAAACCACCCAAATGATAGGCAAAAGCCGACAAGTGTGATGTACACAAGTAACGTTAGTTTATCGTACTGTTTTCGGTCGCAACTTGCAGTTTTCTTTGTGATATAACTGGGCAAAGGAGACTCAGCCTTTCCATTATGCAGCCTCTCTGAAATGACCTTCTTCTGGTAGGTAAACACACTCTTCCCATAAATATTCTGTACTACAAAGATCAACATGGAACAAATGGCACAGATGATACCATATGAAGAGTACGCACTCAATTCTATCGGTCCTTTTGCCGAGTTGGCTCTTTTCTGATCATAATCCTCCCTCACAATGATCCAAACGCCGACGATCAGACACAACAAGCTGAAGTACGCTGTTTTCCCCAGTTGCACCTTACTCAGGTTCAACGCTCGTTGAGTCAGAACAATAAAGACTGGCGACAAAGTCTTGATACTAGCTACTGTGGAAACGGGTACTAGAGAAGTCGCTGAGTGTCCAAAATACTTGCCTACAAACTGGCAAAAGCTTAAAGGTACGATGCTAAGGAGGAGATGTTTCGACGGCCTGGTGATGCAATCAATCTGTCTCTTTCCTCCAAAGTTATCGTAATAGCGTGGAAATGTGCCTTTGGGAAAGCATCGATAAAAGCTATGGAACCTTTGGCCTATCAAGCAACAAATACAAGCCAGCAGAGCGGTGTAGATGAATTGAAACTCTCCCAGGAGAAGAGGTTTCGGGTATACTGTCAGAATTTTCTTTGTAACTTGAGAACCTAGCGACGAGATCAGGTACCAGCAAAGGCACAATAAAACAATGTGTAAAGAAGTGTTCGTTTTCTTAAGAGCCATCTAGTCATCTATTCATGTAAGCATCCAAACTGCTAAATTCTCAATCTGCTACCCAATGTAGTCTCCCAAAGTCGCCTCTCCATCAAAGAACTGCTCCTATCCGTCTAGGCTTTTCAATGCTTCCAGATGACCAAGCGATCCTCAGAAATGTCACTAAATAGAAATAAAATCAAATTAATGCCTTTAAGTGCTCTCTATGCTAAAATTGTATGCAAAAAATGCTGGTATGTTATAAGTATTGGTACTACTTGGTTAGGAACCTTCGCAGTATTTCGACTTTGCTCATCTCCTCCTCGAATTCCTTCTCGTCAATACAGGATTTGATTAATTTAACAGCATGCTTGGTTTTTCCCGTTGATCTGCCTTGAAAAATCCTGGCCACACCACAAGTTTCCAGAGCGTTACAAGTCTCGAGAAACTCGTTCCTCTTCAAAGGCGTCAACGTGTCTTTGCTCTTGAGTAAGTTGACGTAGTAATCATAACTGTCGTCTAGCGAACAGTGTGCTTGGAATATATCTGTCTTTTCTCTGTGGACAATTGCGCAGAGAATGAGACGTTGTTGCATGTTCAATTTGGCGATTCTTGATCTTGTCGAAGAGTTATTCATGAACTGAGAGAAGACCTTGGCAACATGCGGCAGTCCTACTTTAACTAGACTGGATGAATTTTCATCCTTGTCCTTCAGTTTGGAAGCCACGATTTGTAACTCAACGACTTCAATGCTGCTTCTCAACACGTCGAATAGCTTTCTCAAGTCACCTGTGTTACCAGAACACTTCTTTGCGGCGAATTTGATAGCCATTGGGTTGAAAACGCAGTCCTGCTCGTTACCGCTTACTCTTTTCAAGCGATTCATGATGATCTCAAACATCTCATCAGGCGTATACGGATGGAACACGAGCGTTTCGGGTAAAAGATCTTGTCTCAAGTTTAAACGAGATAAGAATCTATCCTTCATGTCCAGACTGTTAGCAATTCCAATAAGTGTGAATCTGGCAGAAGGCAACTTGGCCAGCAGAAACAACTCGAAAATAGTCTTTGTCGCATTTGTATCATTTGAATTTGAATGGACTAACTTATCCATCTCATCCAATATAACCAAAAATCCCGTAGAGCCCTCGTAACTTTCCATGAAGCGTTGCAACTCGGACATAGTCTTTACCGGAGCGCCAGACTCGGGCAGAGACACCAATGACGTGTAGATCTTGTTGAAAATAGTGGAAGGATCATTGATAGCGATACAGTTAATTGTGGTCACAGCGACCGTTTCCACTCTCCCGTCGGGCAACTCGTAGTACGAAACATTTTTAAGACCTTTCACACTAGCTGGTCTCGCGATTTTAGAATCAGCTGCACACGGCAGAATCACTGGCAGAAACCGCTCCTTAACGATCGCATCGATCTGAGCGGTCTTTCCCGTACCAGGCGGCCCAGTAATGTACAAAGAATCGCTCACGCGACCTCCAACGCTACGGTTCAAAAACGACAAAATATCCGAATGCTGCAATTTCCTGGTCGGTAGGTGTCCCTCCAGCTCGGTAAACAGACCAGAAGACCGCTGTAAAAGCGCCTTTGTCCTCGAATACATCGATTTTTTCCCAAAAACCAATCTCATCGGAGACGCACGGGGCGTAATGGGCTCCTTTACGCACCGTTTCTTCACCCCAGTACTCGGAGGAGTCACCGGCATCGCACAGTTCTCAGACTTGACCTTCTTCGGCGTCCCAGGTACCACCAACTCTTCATTATTCCTCTTCCTCGATCTCAAAACCCTACCGGTCGCCACACCAACACCACGGTCCATATTTCCAGTTCCAACTCAACAACCTACTGCCCATCTCAACCGCCATTGATCCCAGATCGATCTACCGATGCTCTTCCTCACTAATATATGTCCTACCGACACGAAACCGTTTACGCGTCGCACTTTTTTCAGACGCGTCACTGTTCTTACACGGCAGAAACCAGCCATTTGCGCGTTTCTCGCCGCTTTACCACTTTGGGATACACTAGTGCTTGCAGCTGAAGCCATCCTCAACCGCTAAGCGACCAAAACCACTCACACGCATCCGATCACATCGGCTCAACTCTCCTCCCCTCGTCTGTGCGTCTTCCCGATCCGAGAACGCTGCAAAAGTCGCAAATCCCGGGTTTCTCCCACGACTCTACAATCGAGAACCGTCATCCACTGCCAAACACACGACCCAGCGCAGCAACACCATGCGATGAACCCTCCAGTTCTCTCTCCAGAAGCCTTTAAGAGCCTTAATAAGCTGTTGTTCGATGTCACGGTGCACGAGGGCGAATAGCGCTAGAAAGGAAAAATGGGCCCAAGACCACGATAAAGTAGTATCAAGAACAACAAGAACACAAGTTTAGAGGAGGAATCTGGTGAATAGAGCTCTTTGGCTGGGGAAAGTGACGTTATATTGGTGTTTTGGTGGTAGAAGTACATGATTCGGGTTTCTTTCAGGGGTTTTGATTGGTAGTGTTTTTCTTTAGTTGACATGTCGCATCCTCCTCCCTCCAAGAAGAGATATTACTATTCGAATGGTGGTCCCAACCATGTGATGAGGTACGGAAGTTCGTTTACAAAGAAGAATTACGCGGGAAACGGCGGCTACAACGAGGTTTCGAGGCCGTCGAGATACGATCCTAATTCTCCCAGTAGGCCCGTGTCGAGTAGAAATCCAGGTAGCCGGTATAATCCTGAGGTAGAAGTCGAAACACAGCCATTTGGGGACACACATGTGAAACCGCCGGGCTCCCGTTACTCGGGGAGCCGGTATAACCAGGGCCAGGGTCAGCAGGTGAGGCCGAGATCGATGGAGATGGCCAAGAAGGATTATGGTTATCAAATGACCGGTAATGGGGTTGCAAGCGCGAATCTCAGCACAGCAAGCGGATATTACTCGCGAAGTAACAAGTGGAGGTCACATAGCTCTTCCAATTTGAATACAGATCATTACGACAATTACAGCGGCGCTGGGACGAGGCCGCCTTTTTGGAAATTTCAAAAAAGTAAGTACACAGCGGTTTCCACGTCGTCACCGGCTCCTAGGCGGACTACACCATCACCTACTATTCCTTCATCAGGTCGTTTCAGTCGGTTTAACGGGTCGTCGTCTCGTAGAGAAAGTGGTGACGAGTCAGAAATTATACTCGAGCGGAATGGGCTAGATGCCAGAGATGAAAATCCACACTCTTTGGGATCCAGTTTGATCAATTCAGTGGTGGAAACAACCCGGAAAGTGGAACAAGAACATGCAGAGAATCGTAAACGAACTAGCTTAGACAAGTCGACTTTTCTTCCGTCCAAGGAACCCCAGAAAACCGCCGAGGATGAAGAATCGGAGAAAAGATTGGACGAAATTGCTAAAGAATTGTCTAAACCGCTTAACAAAACATCTGAAATGTGGTCATCTTCAGCCACTTCCTTAAACGAGTTAAAGGAATTATTAAAGGATGATTTAGAGAAGCAAAAGTTTGAAGAGGAACCGATCTTCCACAGGGAACCATCAAAGATTTATGACGATTATGAATTCATTTATGAACCACAACTACTCAAAACAGATTTGCAAAAATTATCAATACAAGAACCAAATGTTGGCTATAGCATACCGATAAAACCACTTGATAAATGTATCTTTCCACTCTCCAAACCCGAAACAAGACTCTGGGAACTTAAAAATCAACCAAGAGAAAAAATCATAGAGAAACAAAGGTATCTACTGCGACGTCCCATTAAATCTGTCAGCTCCTATCCCTTTATTCAACAAAATCTTCTTATTCATAGGCAAGCTGTGCGACCGCTTCTTTGCAGGAAGATTGCAGCTGTCAAGAGATATGAATATTTAAGGAAATTACAACTGAAAAAACAGTTTTCTGATCTTCAAGCCAACTGGGTTAAGAATTGCGAACTAATAGATGAAATGAGCAAGAAAATGAGGAAAGAAGAGTTAGAGCGTAAGAGGCAAGAGGAGCTAGAGGAACAAGAGCGAGAAATGAACGAGAGAAAACAATCAGAGCGTAACTCAAGTATAGGTGGATCGTCAAGAAGACGCAATAGGGCGGACTTTGTGGATGATGCAGAGATCGAGAATGTTTTACTCCAAATCGACCCAGACTATAAACATCATCAACAGGCCGCTGATATACCCGCAATGATAATAAACCCGGTCGAAAGGTATGCGTTGAAATTGAAGAATGTTAACAATCTCATCACGAATAAGCATTTGTGGGCCTCCAGGATTTTGAGGGATGGTGTAGACACATTTACACAGAACGAACACGAACTCTTTGTGGAGGGTTACTTAACGTATCCTAAAAAGTTTGGCAAGATTTCACAATTTATGGGAGGCCTAAGGTCCCCAGAGGAGTGCGTTTTGCACTACTACAAAACTAAGAACACTGTCGGTTACAAGAAACTGCTAAATGATAAGAACAAGAAGAGGCAAAAAGGTGCAACAGCCAAACGTCGCAAAAAGAAGGAGAGAAGCTCTGAAGTAGAGCTTGAAGTATCAGCTTCCAACAACGAAGGTGAAACTTCAACGCGCAATGCGGATATCAATGGGGAGACCGCTGTTGCTACATCCCCTGTAGATAAGAAAATTACGTCTAACCCTGAGAAACCATTCAAACAAATGGAGCAAGTTGTAATTAAAATTCCAGAAAGTCAAGATATGAGCAATGTCATCAATGCGAAGGTCCTAGGGAGAGAACAGAAAGAAATAGATGAAGAAGGAGCCAAAAATCAAAATGACGAAAGAACAGGAGCTGAAGATAACCGCAACAACATAGTTTATCAAAAGCCATATCCACTCTCTCCTGTGGCGGATAAAAGTGAAATGGATACATCCGGGTTAAAGAAAAGGGCCCATGATGGCAACGGTACCTCCAGCGATGCAGAGAAAACCATATTGGATGAACAGCCTCCTATGGATAACTATAGAGATTCAACTAATGAACATCCTCCAAGAATCGCAGAAAGCGTTGAACAGCCAAGCGATGCGCGCCGTTCCGAGATTTCAAATGATGAAAATCCTCAAAGGAAAAGACATAAGAGCAGTACTGATCACAAATCGAGTTATTGGAGTGTGAAGGAGGCGAATCTGTTCCCTGAATTGCTAAAGCAGTTTGGGTCACAGTGGGCACTCATCTCAGAAAAGCTGGGAACCAAGTCGACAACTATGGTTCGAAACTATTACCAAAGAAATGCCGCACAGCTTGGATGGAAATCCATAGTAGAAGAGGCTGATTTTAGGCGGAACGCCACGAGCTCTGGTTCTGTTCAACAATCTCAGATTCTAATCCAGACGGAACAAAATTCTTTGCAGGCAATCAATGGAATCCCGCCTCAACAGAGGCCCGCTTTAGGATTCTTTTCTAACCAAGCAACGTCAGAGAAAAAGCTACCAGACATCACGACCGCCTCCCAGCTTTACACACACAAGTCCAATAGAGACTCTTTTTCGCAGGCTTTAACTCCTACCAGCACTCTACCACCACCTAGGTTGCCCTCCATCCAACTGCCTGGCACGATTCCTGCAGAATCGACGAAAGATGAATTCCTGAACCAGCCACTGCAATCTCCATCTCCTACTGAAGCTCTACTATCCAAGCAAGAAAAGCCGTCAGGCGCAGTCTCATCTATCATGAGTATCCTGAACACCGATGACAAGAAACAAAGCTACGTACCTGCTCTGGCCCTCCAATCGACAAATCAGGTTCCACATTTTGGTCAGCTGCTGCACAACCAACCGACTAGCGCCATTCGCCCCAGTGTGGGAAAAGTTGTCGTGCAGGATTTGCAGAACCCGTCCTCATCTTCACCGGAAAATCGCCGTGCAAGTTCAATATCCTCACTTCTGAATCCCGAAAACCAACAGCTTCTACATCCTCCACCGCAGACAAATCTTCCACACAGGGCTTTAGACAAGGGCTCGCTGGCTTGTCCCCCTCCGCTGTCTCAACCTCAGCAAACCAACTTCAATTTTGCAATGGATCCCTTGGGCGCTTTAGCTGCTATAGCGTCGGAATCTTTGCTGCCCACTCAAGCATCCAAACCAGACGCAAACCGCGGTAGCAATACTTAGCTTCGAATACTACTAGACTAGCCTAGGTACGATACAAATGAATTCACTCCATAAATGCCAAGCGTTGCCAAGAGTTGCCAAGAGTTTAATTCTTGATTTGCAGGATCACGTCACACGCACCTTATACCGCTGGCGAACTGAAAATCGTGAAATATCCAGTGTATACATACATACTTTAACAACACAGAAAGGCACATCATCGCTTGTCAATAAGAGTGAGAAAACCGGCATTTCTGGACGTTTGTTGATTTATCAAGTCGTCACATAGATAGCTGGGTTAAATAGCGGAATTTGGGAGAAGAATGAAGCGACGTTCTCGCCCAATTGATGACATCCAGCCCATCGCATTTGCAAAAAAGCATAGATTTAAGGATACCCTTGCACTATTTATTGTGTTTTTGAGTTTCAATCATTTTGCATCACTTTGTTTATTGACATCGTTTGTGCTTGCCACTAGGTTCCGCAACTTTCTGACAAACTCTTTCATTGCATTATTCCTATCCAAAAAGCCGTCGCCGCCGATGGCAGAAGTATCACATGTTGACGATAGCATAGATTCACAGTATCTGGTGAATGGGAATGACAAGAAGCAGTCAGCAATGGCCAGCTGGCGGGCAAAACAGAGGTTTTCATTGCCACTGCTGATAAGTGAGATAGTGGTGGCTACGATTTTGAAGTTATATGGCGAGAATTACTTTCTGAAACCTGTTGAGAATCTAGCACTGTCCATATTGGCATCTTCGATGATTAACGATCCTAAAGATTGTCTAAGTTATGCCACGTCGTGCTCTGTACTTTATGCTGTGGCTTTGCACGCCTACCAAAAAATCGGTATCATCCAGCGTTTTGGCGGAGCTTCTACACCATCTGAACTTGGCATTACGTTACCTACTTCACTGTTTAAGCCTGCTATGCCACAAGGCAAGGGCGCAGCGGGCACAGGTTCCCTTGTACAGGGCCAAGTAATGTCGTGGTTAAGCAGATATGGACGACATTTACTTTACTATGTTTCATTTCATGTCGTTGTCTTTCAGTTTAGTCAAAGCACGCTAAGCCAACACTACGATGACGATAAACAGAAAAACTGCAAAAAATCCTTGCCTGCTAAGAGCGAGGCAAATAAAATCTCTGGGCAAAGAGTTTCTTCCTTAGGCTCAGCAAAGGCCTCTTTGGAAAACGCTAATGTTAATGGTACGCTACAGCACCAGCAGCAAGCTTTTGCTGAAAGGATAGGCTCTAATTCGACAAGCCAAGACGGGAACAGTTTGATGACGTCCCCAAACGGTGGTTTAAACTATACCAAGAAGAGCAACAAAGGTAAGCAAAGATTGCCATATTTTACCGGTTTGGTAAGCCAATATGAGACTTTTGAAGCCTCTTTAAAGTATGAAGGTCAAGATGATTCGCAGACCGTGGCTACAAATGTCACCATACCTTCACCAGCAAACTCTCGAGGATCTGATAAGGCAGAAAATATCTATAGTAATCAATTTTATGATATTAAAGTCGAATTTGGAGCAAACAGAGAGACCCGCAACCTGAAATTAGATGTTACTGTTACGAGTAACTTGGAGAACTTTATTCGTCATCTTTTCAAGAGAAAGAATCAGCATTTGATCCCACCTTTATGGTCAATCGTCGTAACTCTGAAGACCACTAATTTTGAAAAGAAATATTTAAAAGGAAGCAAAGAAGTGACTTTGACGCCGTCCAATTCTGGGACGGCATCGGAAAATGATAGCTCAGATGGTATCATAACTCCCACAGCTTCTAACAACAGTATATGTGATGAGCAAGCAGCAGAGAGTGTTTTCAACAAGCTTCAATCTTCTAAAACAATGGCACTGATTGCTCAAACTGCATTTGATGATTACGCTCAATTACACCTTGTGCCAACAAATGACAATATCTTCAAAAAAGATGAGAAAGATTACAAAGTTTGCATTGTCGCCATCGCCAGCAACTCGATTACATTCCACATTGAAAATCTTCATGAAGGAGAATTGATCGTGCTAGTGAACGGCGTCATATGGTCTGAGGTTTCGTGTGCTCTCATACTAGAGCATGAGGGGGAGGAAATGGTTGTTGTTGGAGGCTTAGTACCTTCCTGCCCTTATGATATTCAATTTATCAACAGACTTCGTCAGATGGAGGATTATTTGATCTCAGACTTGATGGTTAGAACAGTGGGAATAAAAGAGGCGACGGAAAAGTTCGAAGCTATTGACTTCAGCTTTCCATCCTACTATCATAGAAAATTTTTATCACCTCTGCTCACTCTGAAGCACTCCGTTTTAACTACCAACACTAACCTAGCTGAGGGCCGTGCCAAGTTGAAAAAGACTAAGAAAGAAGTCAGCAAGAAATTGAATAGCCTTAGACAGGACATTGACCATTACAAGAGCAAGATATCCCAGAACGCGAGTAATGACGAGAAGAGTGCTTCAAAAGTCGAGAGCTTAAAGACAGCCCACCAACAGGCTGAGGCTACGTTGAGTAAACTGGAGAACCATTTGAAAAAACTTACAGATGAAGAATTCAAGCTTGAGCAAGAATATTTGAGACAAAAGGATACTCATTTAAAAAGACAGATGGAGTACGGTAAGCTCCAAGAATCGTTTGATAACACTTTGAAAGAGGCCGAAATGAAACGCTCCAAACTAGAACAAGAACTTAGCCAGCTAAACAGCAAGAAGGAGAAGTTGCTCGCTAAGCGAGAGCGGCTGCAAAGAGAAGTCGATCAAAACACGGTAGAGTTCGAAAATTTGAAATCTCAATTTGTGTCCAAAAGAGAAAAGGATAGAGCCAGAAGAAGCGAAATCAGAGCTCGCGAGGCAAACGAGCTCGAAATGATTATAAAGGGTCTAGAGCAAGACATCAGCCGTCTCGAGGGAGAGAACGGCAAGCTTCAAAAGGTCGCCCGCGGCATGTAATAAATGCAATAGTATTATACTTTTTTGAAAGCAACTTTCCCCACACATTGCTGAGAGCGTAGCATATGCATGTCCTGTGAAGGAGACCACTCGGGGACCCGCGGAATGCGAATTATGTATTGCACGATAGCCGCTTGAATAACGGCTCAAAAACAATTAATATATACTATGCCTTAGGCAGTCTAATTGCCTAATTTATGATATTTAAATGCAAGTTCAAGAGCTTCTTGTATTGATTCAGTTCTAATTAATTAACCACACTCTATTCGCAAAATCAGTTTCCAATTTTGTGATAGTTCGTATAGTACTCATAACTATTAAACTATGGTTGTTCTATTCTATCGAATGCCTCGTCTTTTCTGGACCTCGGAAGTCCTCCAAAACCTGTCGACTTGGTCCCTTTTTATATGTTTCATTTGGACCACTCGTTGACTCGTTATTCGAGGTCTTGGCCCAGATATATTGGCCATCTATATTGGTCTTGAATATATGTATTAGTAGAGTGCTGATTGGTTGGGTCCTTCAGTCCTGGTTGAGCTGGTATAGCCACTTCATATGCTACAAATTTCTGTTGTAATATGGGCTCGACTATTACAACAGTTATACTACTTTTCGGGATCAGGTGAAGTAACCAGAAGTAGTAGTCTATGTCAGATTAAAGTCAGGATTGTTACTTATCTACTTATGACTACAAACTAATTCTACTTGGATCAACTTAATTGTCCTTTTTATATGTTTAGTTCTCTGTTGACACTTTCAACTAATGAACAGTCCAGGTGAAGGATTTTCACTTAATCATACGATTCTTCTGATGGTAAGACCATTTTACCAAGTCGTACGATTGTGATGCACAGTACTTGTCGGAGGACTTGGTCAACCATAATGCATATGGTTCGATTCTATAATTCAGACATTCTAAGTAATCACACCAGTTCTTACTTAGACGGACTGCTGTACCACTGTAACGTCGCAGTAACTTTGATCTCCGATCTTAATTCAAACTAAGTTAGGGCTAGAGTAGCTTTAGTAACTTTATTGGCATCTCGTTAACTTATACCATGTTGTGATACAACAATTTCGAATCTTAATCGCCTCCTTAGCTTAGTGGTAGAGCGTTGCACTTGTAATGCAAAGGTCGCTAGTTCAATTCTGGCAGGTGGCATTATTTTTGTTCCTTCTAACTCTTATTTTTCTTCCAGGCTGGCCTGCAGCGCTCTAGGCGGACGGCGGAGAGCGCTAGAAGGAGCTTTTCGCAATCGCTCCGCCTAGCGCGTTTCGGCTAGGCAGAGATTTTTCCTTCTAGTAGAACGGGTAATCAGCCTAGTCAGCCCTACTAGCTGACAATAGTGAAAAATTGAGACGTGCCAGCTCGGGAAGGACGACACCACTGCGTCAAACAACCTGACTTGTTATATCGATAATTCAAGACCATTGAAGGATTCTATCGCATAGATATCTCAGGTGCGATATACCTGTTTGATACGGTGGCTGAATTGTTGGTAGATAGTTTGCAAACGTCGTTGCCTGTGCCGCATCAACGATTATAATATACTCTATAATGTCGAGCGTGAAGAGAAGAGCTTCACAAATAGAAGACATAGCGCAGGACACCTTGTCGAGGAAGAAGCTTATAGAGATAAAGGAAGAGAAAGTAGGTGTCAATGAAGAAACGGCAGAGCATGATGAATCAGAACACAGCGGCGAAGACACGGATGGCGAGTCGAACAACGCTGTGAGACCGTCAAATACGGCAGCACAAGACATTCATATTGCCAAGGAGACAGCAGAGTTATTTAAATCGAATATCTTCAAATTACAGATAGATGAGCTAATGCAACAAGTGAAGTTGAAGGAATCTCACATCTTGAAGATGGAAAAAGTGCTACACATGCTGCATGATATGATTAATGAAGTACCAGATTGGGAGGAGAAGACCTTGGCAGAAGCAGATGCATATTTTAAGGGAAAAATAGTCAAAATACCTTTTGTCGATCCAAAGCCGGATTTCGAGCACACAAATTACAAAGTAAACTATAAGAGACCGGAGATTTTATTGATTGGTTCGTTCGCACTGAAAGCTGGAATAAGCCAACCATCTGGATCAACTGTGGATGTGTTGTTGACGATGCCTCCGGAGCTTTTTGAGAAGAAAGATTTCCTGAATTTTAGGTGCTTGCACAAGAGGAGCGTTTACTTAGCGTATTTGACACATCATCTAATGATTTTGATCAAGAGGAAGAAGCTAGATGATTTGCTGCACTTAGAGTACTCATATTTCAATGGCGACAGTTTGCTACCAGTTTTAAAGATCTCTTGCAAGGGCGTGGATAATCCAGCTAAGGCGGAATACAATTTTTACCGGACCAAGTTCAGCATCAATTTAATAATTGGATTCCCTTACAAAATCTTCGATGCTAAAAAATTGCTTCCTAACAGAAACTGCATCAGGGTGGCTCACGAAGAAAATGATGTATCTTTACCGGCCACTCCACTTTACAATTTTTCCGTTCTATCTTCCACGACCTACGAAGCATACCTAAAGTTTCTGTACAAGACTAAGAAACAAACAGAGTCCTTTAAAGAAGCTGCTAAGCTGGGACGGTTATGGCTTCAACAGCGTGGATTTTCTTCAAAAATGGCACACTCAGGAAACTTAGGGGGCTTTGGAACGTTTGAGTTCATGGTATTAATGTCAGCTCTGCTAAATGGAGGTGGTTTGAACGGCAATAAAATTCTTCTGCATGGTTTTTCATCATATCAACTTTTCAAGGGCACAATTAAAATGCTCGCGACGACAGATCTTTGCCAACACAATCATTTGGAGTTCTATTCGGATGCATCGGCCCCCTCCAGAGTTGTGGAGGATGGATTTCAAATCCCAACACTCTACGATAAAACTACCAAAGTCAACATCCTCAGTAAAATGTCGATTTCATCTTATGAGATACTGAAAATGTACGCCAAAGAAACCATGTCAATGCTCAATAACGTGGTACAGGACCAATTCTCCAATATTTTCTTGACAAACATCAATAAAATTGAAAATGTCAAATATGACTTCTGTTATAAACTACAGCTACCAGTTAGTGGGAAGAATGATCCAGAATTTTTATTGAATTCTAAATTTGGTCCGATGGAAAAGATAAGATTCATTACCTTGGAGAATTTCCTTGTGAATAAGATAGCCAATGTCATCAAGCTGGCATTGGGAGATAGAATCAAGTTCGTTGAAATTGAGCTTGACGGCCAGAAAGACACGTTCCCTATAACAAAAAGGAAGGTTTACCACGGTTCAGGCAATTACTTGAATTTGGAATCAGTCAAGATCAACATAATTAACAATCCAGCAGAGAGCGAGAAACTTGTAACCAAGGGACCATTGCATCTGGAAGAACCAACACCGGAGGCAATCGCGTTCAAGAATTTTTGGGGTCCAAAAGCTTCGTTGCGTCGCTTCAAAGACGGATCAATTACTCACTGTTGCATATGGAGCACATCTTCTTCCATGCCTATTATTTCATCAATCTTAGATTACATTATGAAGAAGCACATTTCAGAGCAAGCAAGCATCAAAGGTGATACAACGGAATATTTCCAAAACTTATTACCATTACCAAACTTACCAGCTAGCTCTAAGACATCAGTTTTGAACTTGACAAGCTTTTACAACATCAAAAAGTCATTCGATGATCTCTATCGACTCATTTTCGAGATCGAATTGCCCCTCTCCGTAAAATCCATTTTGCCAGTTGGGACAGCATTCAGGTATACCTCCCTATGCCAACCAGTTCCTTTTGCGTATTCGGATCCAGACTTTTTCCAAGAAGTCATATTAGAGTTTGAGACATCTCCTAAATGGCCTGATGAGATCATATCACTGGAGAAATCGAAGGCTGCTTTGCTACTGAAAATCCAGTCCGAACTAGAATCCAAACACAATGGCAAGTACAGGTGTTTTTTCACTCGAGATGAATGTATTCCCAATAATTTGGACATCACTTTACTGAATATCCTAACTCCAGAAGGTTTTGGTTTCAAAATAAGAGTCCTAACTGAGCGTGACGAGGTTCTTTATTTACGAGCCATATCCAATGCCAGACAGGAACTAAAGCCCGAACTCGAAAAGACCTTCCTCAAGTTTACTGCCAGATATCTGGCTTCCGTAAGACACACAAGGACCATCGAAAGCATTTCTCATTCCTACCAATTTTATTCTCCAGTCGTTCGATTATTCAAAAAATGGCTTGATTCGCATTTACTTCTAGGGCATCTCAACGACGAGTTAGCTGAATTACTAGCGATAAAGCCATTTGTCAATCACGCTCCATATTCTATTCCAGGTTCTGTGGAAAACGGTTTCCTAAAAGTCTTAAAGTTTATCAGCGAGTGGAATTGGAAGGAGGACCCACTGATCCTGGATCTAACTCGACCAGATGATGAGTCCGATTCAATAGATGCGCGAGATGAGACACTTGACGCGGCCACTCTGAACAAACTCTCCGAGAAACTGTCCCTAGCTCAGTATAAGGGAATCCAATCCAACTTCACAAACCTCCGCAACGGAGATCCCAACGGTCTGCATCTTCAATTCTTCGTGGCCTCCAAAAATGATCCTAGCGGTATCCTCTACTCTACTGGTATTCTATTACCTATTGCCACCAGATTGACAGCGCTGGCGAAGGTCGCAATCAACCTAATCAGAACCCATGGCGTTAACAAGCAGACAATCGATTTACTGTTCACGCCAGCTTTGAAGGATTACGACTTTGTTCTCAGCCTAAAGACCCCGGTACCTTTGAAATCCTCATCAGGCATTGCCACCGCTTCAGAATTCAAGAACATAACGAATGACCCATCCTCTCACAACTTCCCACAGGATCTTTCCCAATTATCCGAGAGAATGGATCCAACATTCCATCTGGTAAAGTACCTCAACATGAAATACAAAAACAGTATCATATTCTCCAGTCATAGATACATCGGTGTCCATGGGACGGGCAAAGGTGATAAGAATGTCGTTACCGGCCTGATAAAGCCGTTGTTCAAGAAGAACCAAAAGTTCAGAGTCAACGCAGATTGCAACGTCGAACCCGTGGACGATCAGACGGTTAAACTAAACAAGAACGCCATCTTCCACGAGATCGCAGCCTTCTCAAAGGAGCTGGCAGTCAAGTTCGAGAGCCAGTAGATGGCAAGTAAACCTATGTAATCTTCAAGTCATTATATACTCTTAAGAGGGAGTCGCTATTGACGGGGGGTCTTATAGCAGGATATATAGCCCAAGAACTATCAAAGGTCACTGAAGAAGCTGGCCTCTTCGATTGCACAGTTTGCTGCAGGCATTGATGGTACATATGCGGCTTCGCTGCCCTATTTAATTGCTCAGAGGAACGTCATGAGTAGTGACACGAGGAACCCGTCAAGAATTGAAGATGAACGTATCTACCGACTGCGAAGGAAGAATTTCCAGAGGAATTTGGCTACCAAGATGGGATATTTGGGTTATGTTGTTATTGTTTTGTATTACCTGAAGTATGGTTGCACCATTTGGAACCTTTTATTGAGAGTCTGTGTTCAATCGCTGCTGGCAGTTCCGTTTCCAAGCGACACGCAGATACAGAGGCTTTCACAGGCTCGTACGAGCCGTGGATCAGCTCATTTTTTCACACTTTCTGGAACAATACGGCCGGAGTCTGTATCTATGCCGGGGGCGTTCCCCACTGGCGATGACAGCCAAACGGCTGCCAGATCAGAAGCTCAGATGGAGCAAGAAAGCAAGGAAATCAAGAGGAAAATCAGGAAAGTTCTTTTCCATGGTTCGCTTACGTTCAATGTTTTATTCATCGTTTCAGCGTTCGTTTTCCCTGTAAATTTCATTGGGAAGCTGGAAGGCAATCATCTTCTGGAAGCTGGGCTTGCAAACACGCCATCTCCGTTTAATAACGCCAACGGGATCGTCCAGGGCGAAAGAAAGGGTGGGTTCTCTCTGCAAATGATCGGGGAAACTCTGCCGCAGACCAACTTTAAGGGCAACCTGGGTATCGTAATGTTCGAATTTGCCATCCTGCTCTGCCAGTTCACCCTTTTCGTTCTCACATGTATCAATTTTGCCGACCTGGGCGATAAGAGGGACGTGGATGCAGATCACTCTGAGGCTATCGTTAGTGATGGCTACGATGGCAAAGTGGACGTCACTCAGATAGATCCAGTGAGTGCGATCAGCGATATAGTCTTTCCGTTGATAGAGACGAGAGACCCGCATTCGATGGTTTGATCATCTGTAGATAAAAGTCTGAGCTTCCATACGTATGAATCTATATCCGAGTTAGCTTTCACCTGATGCTAATGACTATTGACCAATGGGACAATTTTTCAAATAGTCAGCTTTATTCTTCAAGATTCTTACAGACTTGAAGAAGATTTCCTCTGGTGTCATTGCTCCAGTGCTTTCGACGTTGAAAATGAAGTGGTCCCGTACTCTTCCCAGCTTGACCTTGTCGGCGAATTCTTCGTGTCTCAGAACCTCTCTAGACACCGTATCTCTTCTAGCGTCCTTCACCACAGCTTCGCCCGTCGATTTATCAATATCGATAACACCTGGCGAAAAGCATTTTTGAAACTTCTTGGCTGCTTCTCCCTTGATTGGCTGGGTGATTTGAATGTGAGGCAGTAATCTGTAAGAAGCCGTTGCCACCGGCGAGAACTTGGCATGGTCGCCGCCAACGCCAAGTATGCAGTGTGCTCGAAGCGAGATCTCTTGCCCGGGCCTTAGCTTCGCCAGAAGAATGTCTGGATCTGCTGGACGCACGGGACACTTGGCAAACAGTTCCGTCTGTCTTCCCTGTGGCTCGAACTTCAAATCCCGAGCGTAAACGCTCGAATTTCTGTACAAGATCTTTGGATCCGTACAGTCCTTTGGTGCATCTGGGTTCCTCGTACACGTAACGTCCAAAGTCAACACAACCGTATTCTCATCTGTGAACCTCTCGTCCTCTGGTAAACTCGTATCGACCCACGTCAGCATATCAGGGTCCACTTTCAACGGAATCAGACCTATTCTATGTGCTAGCACTTCATCCTGGATCACAGACGTATTATTCAGGAAATAAACGTGTTCAGCTGCCAAAGAAGGCACTTCTGAGATCATAATCCGCCGGAAAGCGTTAGCAATTGACGAATCAATATTAATTAAATCAAAATTCGCTTCTCTTTCGGAGAGACTACTGATTTGCACGTCAAATGTCTCTCTAAATCTATTCACATCCCAAGCATTTTCTCCCTCCTTGGAAAACCCAGGAAAATCATTAGAAGTCGTATTTGTTACACGGTTATATTCGATCCCAACTATATTAGACATTTCGGAGTCAATCCCAATCAACCAAGGCAAATCTAACCCCAATCTAAGCCAAATCTAAGAGCTCAATTGACCACTTTCCAGCTGATTTACTACTAGAATCCTAGCTCATCGCCAGTCTTAAAAATTTTTCTAAGATTTTGAAAAATTCCATGTGCTTTTATACGACCATCAATACAAGCGATGAGCAGCGATGAGCAGCGATGAGCACTAGTTAAAGCTCTATAAAGGTCGCTAGAAGGCCTAGTTTCGGCTTCTGTTGGCTGTTGTGGTGGATCTATGAGCGTCGAGGAGGAGGACCTTGCTAGGGAGCTGGAGTTTGACCTTGCTGAGGAGGAAGAAGAGGATGAAGAGCTGGGGAAAATAGATGAGCTGGAACAGGGAGCTGGTGATGATCTGTCGTTTTTGGGACGATTTATTGAAGAGTATAAGCCAGAACTGGGACCGCAATTGGACGTTGTGCATCGGTTTTCGTATGTGCCGATTTTGGACGAAAAGGTGTCGTCTTTGCTGCGTAACGTGGGAGATAACCTGCCCTGGGTTCTTCATAGACTGAATGAGCTGTGTTCGTTGCTGCAGAGCGAAGTTCGGCTGCTGCACGAGTACAGCAGGGATCTGTACCGTGGGAAATTCGCAGAACTCGAGAGTTTGGTGCCGAATGCGAAGCAGTACGTGCAGGTGATAGACATAATAGAGGGCGGCGAAGCGTCCGCAGAAAGGCTCGAGTCACAGGCTGCGCTGTCCAAGGAGCAGGTTCTGGTTTTGAAGATGTCGATGAAGACGTCGTACCGCAAGGATCTGCCCTGGCCAAACGAAAAGAAGGCGGAACTTGCAAGAGCTCGCAGCAAAATGCTGGCGATACTAGCGATCGAGAGCAATGTCAAGCAATTTATCATTCAGAAAGTGTCGCACGTCGCACCCAACCTGTGTGCACTCATCGGACCAGAGGTTACATCGCACCTGTTGTCACACACGGGCGGGATTCTCGAGCTGAGCCAGGTACCCAGCTGTAATCTGGCCTCGATTGGCAAGAATAAGCACCTCCCACATGAACAACACACGTCTCTCACTGAAGTACGACAGGAAGGTTACATTTACAGGTCTGATCTCGTGCAATCACAGCCCTACGAGTACCACAAGCAGGCGCTACGCATGGCATGTGCCAAAGTGGCCCTGGCGGCCAGAGTCGATGCAGGCATTACTCCAGGCACCGAAGCCAACGGCACCCTAGGATCCCGATGGAGGCAAGAAATTGAGCAGAAAATACTGAAGCAGCGGGAGACATCAAATACCGCAGTGGTGAAACCACTGCCAGTGCCCAAAGACGAGCCCAAGAAGAAGAGAGCCGGACGCAAGTTTAGAAAGTACAAGCAACAATTCCAATTATCGCATCTAAGACAACTACAGAATAGAATGGAGTTTGGCAAGCAAGAGCAGACCATCTTGGACGCGTACGGCGAAGAGATAGGACTTGGCATGGTCAACTCATCGCTCAAGAGCGCAACGGGAGTAGGATCCGTGACCAAGACAAACACAAACAACTCGGCCAAACTGACCAAGGCGATGAAGAAGAGAATTGAGCAAGCAAACGAGCAAGCCAGGAACGCCTGGCAGGATTGAATAGCCTCCATTTGAGCTCTCTTCAAGTATTTAACCTGTATTATCTTATAGCCCATCGAGAGAGAGTTACCCGACCTAGCAAATCAATAACCAAGGCATAAGAGGCCTTGGTTACGGAAGGGATGGTCAAGATCTACCAGTTTTATAGGCTTGGCAGGTTTGATTGCGGGTTGTGGTGCTGGATAAGAGTGGCCAGGGGCGTGTATTGGCTTGAGAAATGGTTTCGAGGTCTGAGAGGGACGTGGAAGCGCTGGCAGGTGACATGAACAACCTGAGTTTCGATGCAGGGAATCAATTTAAACATCCGGGGAGATCTGCAGGAATTCCGACGACTCCAACTCGTTATAGAGGGTATGGTTATACGGGAACGCCGTCTCCGACGAAATCGACGGTTTTTAACGGCGAGGAAAGCTTTGGAATGGATATCGATGAGCCAAGTAGGGACATTAATGATATAAGAAGCTCACCGAAGAAGTTGCCGAGGGACTTCCATGCCAAGGCAGAGTTGCACAAGACTCAGAGGGTGGTAAGTGTGTGTCAGATGTATTTTTTGGATTATTATTGCGATATGTTTGATTATGTGATCAGCAGGAGACAACGGACAAAAAAAGTGTTGGAATATCTGTCGCAGCAGAGTGAGTTGAAGAGTCCCGACCAGCTGAACGGGGAATGGGCGGGATACCTGGAGAAGGAGCATGAAATTTTGCGGAAAAGAAGGTTGAGGCCTAAGAATAAGGATTTCGAAATTATTACGCAAGTCGGGCAGGGCGGATATGGTCAGGTGTATTTGGCGAGGAAGAAGGACACTAAGGAAGTTTGTGCGTTGAAGATCTTGAACAAGAAATTACTGTTCAAGCTTAACGAGACCAACCACGTGTTGACCGAGAGAGATATTCTGACTACGACAAGATCTGAATGGTTGGTGAAATTGCTGTATGCATTCCAAGATACCGAGAGCTTGTATCTTGCCATGGAGTTTGTTCCTGGTGGCGATTTCCGCACATTGCTTATCAACACGCGTTATTTGAAGAGTGCTCATGCAAGGTTCTATATCAGCGAAATGTTCTGTGCCGTGAATGCCCTGCATGAGTTGGGATACACTCATAGGGATCTAAAACCGGAAAATTTTCTAATAGATGCTAAGGGACATATTAAGTTGACGGACTTTGGACTGGCCGCCGGTACGGTATCTAATGAAAGAATCGAAAGTATGAAGCTGAGACTGGAAGAAGTCAAAAATTTGGAATTTCCTGCTTTTACAGAAAAATCAATCGAGGACAGAAGGAAAATGTACAATACTTTAAGAGAGACCGAGGTTAACTATGCAAATTCGATGGTCGGTTCACCGGATTACATGGCATTGGAAGTGCTAGAGGGCAAAAAATACGACTTCACAGTAGATTACTGGTCCCTGGGCTGTATGCTATTCGAAAGTCTGGTAGGCTACACGCCTTTTAGTGGCTCATCGACTAACGAGACATACGAGAACTTGAGACACTGGAAGCAAACTTTGAGAAGACCACGGTTGGAAAATGGAAGACCTGCATTCTCTGATAGAACCTGGGAGGTGATAACAAGACTAATAGCAGATCCCATGAACAGACTTCGGTCCTTTGAACACGTTAAAAGAATGCCTTATTTTGCCGAAATAGATTTCAACACTCTTAGAAGTATGAGCCCGCCTTTCACACCCCAACTAGATAATGAAACAGATGCTGGCTATTTCGACGATTTCTCTAACGAGGCGGACATGGCTAAGTACGCAGATGTGTTCAAAAGACAGACAAAACTATCGGCCATGGTCGACGATTCTTCGGTCGACTCAAAACTAGTGGGTTTCACATTCAGGCATAGAAACGGAAAGCAGGGTTCTAGTGGTGTTCTCTACAATGGTTCTGAACGCTCAGATCCCTTTGCTACATTTTACTGACGCATTTCCTGAGCGTCTCTTGTCATTCATTCACGAACCTTAAATAGTTAATTCATATATAAGGCCAATATTATAGCCTCTTAAGAGTCTTAAGTGTCAGCCGCATTAGAACCATTCATAGATACAGTGAAAAATCAAGAGTGAATCGTTAGGTTGGGCAGTTTCCATAACTAAATGCAAAGTTCTGATTAGCATGAGCAAGGCAAAGATGTAAGTTCTTAATGCGTTCTACGAAGTCCATCAATCTAGTTACTAACCAATTTTGATATCACTAAGACTAGTTGTTCATCTGTCATCCGATGATTTGGATGTTGTACTTGAGAAAATCAGGAAACTGAATGTTAGTGCTGGGCCTTTCGATTACGTCTTCCTGGTAGGTGCTTTCAAGCCAGTGGAAAGTCTGAACGCCTCTGATTTGCCTGAGATTATCTCGATATCTTCCACTGAAGAAGTCCAAAAGAACACACCTAATTCACAGCGCTATGGAATTTTAGACCTTGCAAAAGGGCTGCGAATTGGTTATATTGCCCTTGAAGATGACGAACTTTCCGCACCATCTAGCGAACTTTTAAAGAAGTTTAACAACATTGACCTTGACATCCTTATCACGAAGGTTTGGAGTCTAGCTATCGCCGAGAAGAACGGCAAGATCACTGGTAATACGCTAATTGACGAAATATGCAAACAGACTAGACCAAGGTACCACTTTTTGTTTGGCGATACAGACAGCTTCATGGAGCTTGAAGCATTCGCTTGGCCTGGGACTCAGCAAACAACAAGAACTATAAATGTAGCAGCTTTCGATTCAAAGAAAAAATGGGCTTATGCATTTAACATCGACGTGCGTGATAATGATAGGAGGCCTGAAGCAAATCAGCCTAGCAATTTGATTCGAAATCCATACATGGAGCAGGCGGGAAAGCGTAGTTTCACAGAGCTTTCTTCCAAAGAAGATTTAAGGTACAAGAGGAAGAAGGCAGTACTGCCAAGCGACTGTCATTTCTGTTTTACTAATCCCAACGTCGAAGACCATATGTTTGTGTCAATCGGCACTCATGCATACTTGACTACCGCCAAGGGGCCGTTAAGTGTTCCTTCTGGAGACATGGACTTTCATGGCCACTGTCTAATCGTACCGATCAAGCATATACCGAAGTTGAACATGGGACAAGAGGACTCTGCGCTAAGAGAAGAGTTGGCCTTGTATGAGTCAAGTGTGGTCAAGATGAACCACAGAAAATTCGATATGTCAACCATTGTATTCGAGATTCACTCCGATCAAAGCGTTCATTTTCACAAGCAGATAATACCAGTGCCCAAATATCTAATAATGAGGTTTCAAGAGGCTCTCGAAAGACAAGTTTACTTAAACAACGAAAGATACACAACTAATGCTAAAATGAACTTTGATGTCTTTTCTTCCAGTGAAAACCAGGAATACAAGAAGATTATTGGGGAAGTAAAGAATAACTTTTTCCAATTCACTGTTTATGAGACTTCGCAAGACGAACCTGTAATATACTTGAGCCAATTCAACGTTAATGATAGACTTGATCTGCAATTCGGACGAAGAGTCGTTGCATTTCTAATGAGGCTACCAAAAAGAATTAATTGGTCTTCACCTGTCTGCAAGCAATCAAAAGAGCAGGAGATAGAAGAAGTTAAGAAATTCCAAAAAGGTTATGCCACTTTTGACATTGCAAAATAGTTAATTTGACTTTATATTTAATTTTTGCACAGCGTTTTTTATAATGCTAATCAAAACCCTTTATAAACCGTTCATATCATCTTCCTCGCCGTTTTCCAAGTCCAACTTTCTTCTGCCCCCACTATTCTTTATTGCAGCCAGCTCTCTCGTTGCGACCTGCTTCTTAACCTTCTTAGTCATCCTAGCGATCTCATCTTCCGCATTTTCAGCATCCTGTTGGGCGAATTGCATAACAAGGCGACGACCAAGTAAATGAACACCCTGCAACTGGTCCATAGCATTCTCTGCCTCTTTAGGTAGAAGAAATTCAACAAAGGCAAAACCTCTTGCCGATTTATCGAACTTCTTGGGAACTCGTACAGATTTTAAATGACCAAAAGAGCTGAAAAGCTCAAAGATATCTTTTCTGGTAGCTTCAAATGGTAAATTCTTGACAATAATCTTACCGCTTTTCTTGCTCTTGCTCTTTTGAACGTTATCGGCTGTTCCTGTTCTGTGAGAAATCTTCAACTGCAACTTATGTCCATCAAGCACTGTGCCGTCGATGGCTGAAATTACAGCCAACGCTTGCTCCTTTGTTCTAAATTCAGCAAAGCCAAACCCCATAGACAATGTTTTATTCTTATCTTTGGGATCAGGTTTTGTCTTCACTTGAGCTACTATGAAGCCATTAAATGACCTGAATAGCTCGGTCAATTGGAGAGAGGTCGTGGAGAAGTTCAGATTCTTGATAAATATTGATACTGTAGGCCCATCGATCGACTCATCCTCTTGATTTTCCACCGCGGATCCAGTTGCACCTGCTGTTTGCATGAGATCATGCGATGTTGGACCAACTTCTGTTACGTTAACATGACTGTCGTGAGATTCTAAGGTTTCATCGCTTTGTGCCTCCCTCGTGAAGCAATCCTTAGGGCCCATCTCCAAATAAATGATCCCGTCTTTAAATCTCTTATAAGCAAGCTTCGTGAAAGCCGCTCTTGCCGCTGTGACGTCTCTGTATTGAATGATAGCTATGGTTCCTGCAGGTGGCATTAAGAATCTTTCCAATTTACCAAAAGGCAGAAACAAATCACCTAGCTCTTCGACAGTAGTTCCATAAGGAAAGTTCTTCACCAAAATGACTCGATTGTCTCTCTGACTTTCATTCTTCAGTTGGCCAAACTTTGTAAGATCCACACCTTTCGATTCGAAATATTTCCTAACATCTCCTATAACATGGGCTTCCGCCAGTGCTTGCTTGACGGCCGAACTGGAATTCTCTGGATCGATAAGCTGAGACTTTTCCAGCCCCAACTTAGCCGCCACGCTTCCCAGGACTGCATCCTGATTCATGTACAAGGAATTCCAAGCAAATGATTGTTTGGATGCTGCAGCCTTCCTCTTCAGTTCTCTCTGCTTTTTCAATGGCATATTCTTGAGATCGAACTCATCCAAGCGATGATCTTTCTTTGCCTCTGCCGGCAATATGTGCAGCAGTCTGCCCTGGAAGATCTGCTTATCCAATGCTATGAAGGCTTCCACGGCATCCTGAGGGTTCTTGAATAGAACGTACGCAAATCCCTTGGAATTACCAGTCCTTGTATCTAGTGCAATGTGGACTTCTTCCAACTCCCCGAACGGACTGAAAAGTTGTTTAAAGTCGTCCTCCGTTGACGTGTAAAGGATATTACGCAGGAAAAGTCTACCAGTGCGATAAATTTGCTCCACCATCTTGTCTTCGGGGCCTTTGGCGGCTTCTTCCGTAGCGTCCTTCGCTTTTGGATCCTCCTGGGCGGGTTCCTCTTCTATTGGTTCGGAACTCTGAGCGGGCTGCTCTGCACCCTCCTTTATCCTAACACGCCGTTGCTTAAACCAGTCCAAATCCGACACGTTCTCATCTCTCGCCAGATTGTCGTCATCCTGCTCACCCACTGGAACGTCCGGTACGCTTTCTTCGGGCGCCTCAGCAGGCTCCACTACTGCCTCGGCCTCCTCTTGACGCTTCTTCCCAAAATCTACGTATTCATCGTCGCTGCCCTGCTCGGTCTCGTCCTTAAGGGCCAAAGCCTGTGCCAAAAGCGAGTTCCCGGGCTCCTCCGCGTCCCCCGCGGCCTGCGAGCCCACCCCAGCGTTCTCCCACGAAGCTACCTGCGCCGAAGGCTTCATCGTCTCGATAAACTCCTTCAACTGCCGGTCCTTTTCAATTGCCGCATCAATCGACTTCTCCTTCTTCTTCTCCCCGGTTTTCGCTCTTTTCGCCTGCTTCTCACCCAGCAGCTTCTCCTCCCTCTCTCTAAGTCTCTTCAACGCCTCCCTCCGCTTCTCCTTCATCGACTTGGGCACCCTGGGGTCCGCAAAACTCTTGGCCATCGCGACCTCGATCCTAGAAGTGTTAATAAAAGACCCATCAAAGTAATTCACCGCATCAAATGCATCCTCCTCAGACCTGTACCCAACGAACCCAAACCTCCTGCTCTTCCCGTCTCTATCCCGCAGAATCTTGACATCCGTAATACAACCTTCCGCATCCCTGCTACTCCCATGCTTTTCAATCACTCTTTTTAGAAAATGCTCCCTAAGCTTCTCATCCTCCAGATATATCGGCAGCCCCTTCACAATGATACGAGACATAGCTCCTTGCCCTTCTTCTCCCACAAGATGGCCTGCGATGAGCTGAAATTTTTCACTCTATATTGAATGGACCCTCTTATTACGCCAGGAAAAAGAAACGCCCACTCTCTAAAACTACTTCAAGATCCAAGATTCTCACCACTAGCCTGCTTACAAGTCAAGATCTACACTACCAGGCCAGCAGATAACTACTCTCTCTCTCGAGACCCTTCTACTGTCTGCTCTCTATGACGTCTTGGCGTAAATCACTTTGAAAAATTTTCAATTAATTTCTTGGCATTTTACGTCGTGAAAAAAGCAGCTCGAAGGCATGGAAGCAGTGCTGTATGCTGTGGATTGGTGGTCTGGGATTCTTGTTCTTGAGATTTAGTAGTAGGTAGTAGTATTGAGTAGTGTGTATCTGTTTCGGATGCTAGATGTATAGGCTGTTGCGTCTGAGGTCACCTTTAGCAGTAGCGCATTCGTCTTTGGTCTATAGGAAAAGCTTAGTTGCATCGAGCAGAGTTTTAGTACAGAAGGGAGGAGTATACCGGGCGTTGAGACATTTCACGATGAGTGAGCTTGAGAATTTACCACCGGTAGATCCGGCAACTGGGGAAGTGATCATCAATCCATTGAAGGAGGACGGTACGCAGAAGAGTGCCAAGGAGATCGAGAAGGAGAAGAAGAAGGCTGAGAAGCTGTTGAAGTTTGCGGCGAAGCAGGCGAAGAAGAAGGCTGGTGGGGAATCAGAGAAGAAGGAGAAGAAGAAGAGCAAGAAGAAGGAAGCGGAGCCGGTGCCAGAGTTTGTCGATAGGACAGTTGCGGGTGAGAAGAAGGTGCTCGTGTCGCTTGATGATCCGGCTTTGAAGGCGTACAACCCGGCAAACGTGGAGAGTTCGTGGTACGATTGGTGGGTGAAATCTGGGTTCTTTGAGCCGGAGTTTACAGAGGATGGGAAGGTGAAGCCGGAGGGACTGTTCTGCATTCCGGCGCCTCCACCAAACGTTACCGGTGCGTTGCATATCGGACATGCCTTGACGATCTCGATCCAGGACTCGCTGATTAGATACAACAGGATGAAGGGCAAGACAGTGCTGTTCTTGCCGGGATTTGACCATGCTGGTATCGCTACGCAGTCTGTGGTGGAGAAGCAGCTGTGGGCCAAGGAGAAGAAGACCAGACACGACTACGGGAGAGAGGCTTTTGTCGATAAGGTGTGGGAGTGGAAGAGCGAGTACCACGACAGGATCAAGAGCCAGATTAAGAACTTGGGTGCTTCTTACGACTGGACCCGTGAAGCGTTCACACTGGACCCGCAGCTAACGAAGGCCGTTGTCGAGGCGTTTGTTAGGTTGCATGACGACGGTACTATCTACCGTGCCAACAGGTTGGTCAATTGGTCTGTCAAGCTGAATACGGCAATTTCTAACCTGGAGGTGGAAAACAAGGACGTGAAGGGCAGAACTCTGTTGAGTATTCCAGGTTACGATGAAAAGGTGGAGTTTGGTGTATTAACCTCTTTTGCGTAC
Organism: Torulaspora indica; assembly: GCA_931305995.1. Taxonomy (NCBI): domain Eukaryota; kingdom Fungi; phylum Ascomycota; class Saccharomycetes; order Saccharomycetales; family Saccharomycetaceae; genus Torulaspora; species Torulaspora indica. Next base: position 285,085 of record CAKNUP010000002.1, on the reverse strand, counting down.
CCAGTTGCTGATTCTGAGACTGGCGAAAAGTTGGTTATCGCCACCACCAGACCTGAAACGATGTTCGGTGATACCGCTATTGCTGTGCATCCAGATGACCCTCGTTACAAGCACTTGCACGGTAAATTTGCCCAGCATCCATTCTTGCCAAGAAAAATTCCTATCATTTGCGACTCAGAGGCTGTAGACATGGAATTCGGTACTGGTGCAGTCAAGATTACTCCTGCCCATGACCAGAACGATTATAACACTGGTAAGCGTCACAACCTAGAGTTTATCAACATTTTCACTGACGATGGTTTCTTGAACGAGAACTGTGGTCCAGAATGGGAAGGTATGAAGAGATTCGATGCAAGAAAGAAGGTTATTGAAGAGCTCAAAGCCAGAGATTTATTTATTGGACAAGAAGACAACGAAATGACCATTCCAACGTGTTCCAGATCGGGTGACGTTATCGAGCCGCTATTGAAGCCACAATGGTGGGTTTCTCAGAGCGAGATGGCAAAGGAGGCAATCAAAGCAGTTAGAAACGGTGATATTACAATTACTCCAAAATCTTCTGAAGCTGAATATTTCCACTGGTTAGAAAACATCCAAGATTGGTGTATCTCGAGACAACTGTGGTGGGGTCATCGTTGCCCAGTGTACTTTGTGAACATCGAGGGCCAGGACAATGACAAGGACGATGACAAATACTGGGTTGCCGGTAGAGATTTGGAAGAAGCTGAAAAGAAGGCGATTGCAAAGTTTCCAGACCAAAAGTTCACCTTGGACCAGGATGAAGATGTCTTAGATACTTGGTTCTCATCTGGGTTGTGGCCCTTCTCTACGTTGGGTTGGCCAGAAAAGACTAAAGACATGGAGGCGTTCTACCCCTTCTCGATGTTGGAGACTGGTTGGGATATCTTATTCTTCTGGGTGAGCAGGATGATTCTTCTTGGTTTGAAGCTGACCGGCTCCATTCCATTCAAAGAGGTTTTCTGCCACTCTTTGGTCCGTGATGCTCAAGGTCGTAAGATGTCAAAATCTCTAGGTAACGTTGTGGATCCACTAGATGTTATTAGAGGTATTAAATTGGATGACTTGCATGCCAAGTTGTCGTTAGGTAATTTGGACCCTAGAGAAATTGAAAAAGCTAAGGCAGGTCAAAAGGAATCTTATCCAAACGGTATCCCACAGTGTGGTACTGATGCCATGAGATTTGCCTTATGTGCTTACACCACTGGCGGTCGTGATATTAATCTGGATATTTTGCGTGTGGAAGGTTACAGAAAGTTCTGTAACAAGATTTACCAGGCCACTAAATTTGCTATGATGAGACTTGGTGATGATTATCAACCTCCAGCTAAAGAGGGACTATCCGGAAATGAATCTTTAGTCGAGAAATGGATTTTGCATAAGTTGACTAACTGCTCCAAGACTGTCAACGATGCTTTGGAGAAGCGTGATTTCTTGAACTCTACCAGTGCCATTTACGAGTTCTGGTATCTGGTCTGTGACGTTTACATTGAAAACTCCAAGTACTTGATCCAAGAAGGTACCGATGTCGAAAAGAAATCTGCCAAGGATACTCTTTACTTGCTAATTGATAACGCTTTGAGGTTGATTCATCCATTCATGCCATTCATCTCTGAAGAAATGTGGCAGCGCTTGCCAAGACGTTCTACCGACAATGCTCCAAGTATCGTTAAGGCATCTTATCCGGTCTACGTCAGCGAATATGACGATGAGAAATCTGGCGCTGCTTATGATTTGGTGCTTGATGTGACAAAGGAAGCCCGTTCATTGTTGGCTGAGTACAATATCTTGAAAAGTGGTCAAGTGTTTGTTGAGACCGACCATGCTGAGTACTTTGCAACTGCCGAGTCGCAAAAGGACTCGATTGTTGCTTTGATCAAGGCAATTGACACTATCAAAGTTGTTCGTAAGGCCACTGAGATCCCAGAAGGCTGTGTGTTGAAGGCTGTCAACCCAGATGTGAACGTTCATGTGCTTGTGAAAGGTCATGTTGACATAGACGCAGAGATCAGTAAAGTGGAAAAGAAGCTTGAAAGAGCAATCAAGACCAAGAACGGTATTGAAAGCACTATCAGCAGCAAGGATTACGAGACCAAGGCTAACGATCAGGCCAAGGAAGCCAACAAGATCCGTCTCGAGAACGCCATCGCCGAGATCGAAGGTTTAGAAGCTACCATCGAAAACCTAAAGCGTCTCAAACTATGAGATGTTGCTTTAACTGTATACAAGACTCAATATCTATAGATCCGAGATATAACATTAGCTTTCGACAAGACTTATTATCCGAAATAACATTAGCTTTCGACCACCTCAGTTCGTACCACTTCATCCGCAATTTTCTCTGCGACAGTCTTTCTCAAGAACTGCCCCAGTTCCAGACAGCTCTGTTCTGCAAGCTGCAGGACCTTGAATATATCGTCCTCGGTAAAGTCTCCGTTACTATCGAGCAGCAAAACGCTCTGAACCCGTTTTGCACCCCCAACAAGCTCAAGAACCACGCTGTGAGTCGACACCGACGCCTGCAATTGCTCCTGAGACGGACTAACCACCAATTCGTGCGAGTCCTTCAAGATCGCCAACGGCACACTGGCACAGAAACTGTGCAAAGCGACCTGAGCGTCCGCAAGCGCCAGGAACGCCGCATTAACACAGCCACTCAGCTCCTTAACGGAGAACTCGCCCTCATTCTCGCCTGCCTCCAGGATCTGGCACGTAATCTGGCACAGTTGTCTCGGATACTTCTCGCAAACTATCAAAGGTGTCAGCACAGCACGCAACCGATCTTCCACCAACTTCTCCCGCGTATTGGGCACTCCTCTCGCAGGTCTCACAATAACCTCCAGTGCCAATCTTGTTGGCAACTCTTGTCTAGCCTTGGGTTCCACCGGACCCGTCACCGAACACACAACTTTTGTATCGCGCCACTCGAACTGAGAAGAACCGTCCACACTTGTGAGCACCGCCAACGTGGCGCCAGGATCCATCATGATGCCTTGGCTCGGTTTCTGCGACTGTGACCAGGTGCGATAGTGGTCAAATTTTTCAGTTAGTGTGGTACTCTACAGAAGAAGCATATCTAGGACGCTATGATGGACCACAGAGATGCTCTACGGAAGGGCGAGGACGCCAGATTGAGTGCCAGCATGCTTGCTGGGGCAGCGTCGGGGCTGGTAGCCCGGTTTGCGACCGCTCCGATGGATACCGTCAAGATACGACTCCAGATATCGCCTGCCCCGGCCCCTGCCGCGGCCCGGCGCCCGGGCCCGGGGCGAGGCAGATTGTGCGCCACGAGGGTCTGCGAGGCCTGTGGAGGGGCAACGTCCCCGGCTCGCTCATGTACGTGGTCTACGGGGGCGTGCAGTTCGGCACGTACACTTTCTACAACACTGCGCTGAGTCCGCTGCGTTGGAGCGACCAGTTGCACAGCCTGGTGGTCGGCGGGCTCGCTGGTCTCTCGAGCTCGCTAGCGTCGTACCCCTTCGACGTGCTGCGCACGCGGCTGGTCGCCAGCGGCGAGCTGGCGACCCTGCGTGCCGCGGTCCGCCAAATCCACGCCGAGGACGGCCTCCTGGGCCTCTACAAGGGCTGCTGGGCCTCCGCAGCGACCATCGCGCTCGCCACAGCCGTGCTGTTCGGCACCTACGAGACCGTCAAGATCCTCGCCGACCGCGGCGGCCCCGGCCGCCGCAGCGCCGCGCTGAGCGCGGCGGCGGGCCCGCTCGCGGGCGTCGTCTCGAAGCTGGCGTCGTTCCCGCTCGACACCGCACGTCGACGGCTGCTGCTCAGCAACGCCCGCTCGCATCGCGCTACTTACAAGCCCTCGGGGCGGCGCCCGCTGCGCGGGGTCGCCGCGCACATCGCCCGCCATGAGGGCGTCCCAGCGCTCTACCGGGGCGTCTCAATGGCCCTCCTCAAGAGCGTACCAAGCACCGCTATAAGCCTCTGGGCATACCAGTGGTTTATGGCGGCGATGGGCGGGTAACCGCGCTTGTTGGCTCGAGGGTATATAAGTATGGCGAGGTCTGGCAACTCTAAAGTGTTGAAGATGGGTGGTAGAGGGTCAATGGGCGATCTAGTGACGAGTCAGACGGTGCTGTGGTACATTCCGAACCAGATCGGGTACTTGCGGGTGGTCACAGCGGTGGTTTCGCTGTTCAGCATGCGGGAACACCCGGTGTTCACGAGTTGCGTGTACGGGGTGTCGTGTCTGCTGGATGCGTTGGATGGAACGATGGCTAGACGGTATAACCAGGTTAGTCGGCTCGGGGCGGTGCTCGATATGGTGACCGATAGGTGTTCTACCGCGAGTTTGACGTGTTTTTTGGCGGTGGTGTACCCAAAATGGTGTGTGGTGTTCCAGTTATTGATCTCTTTGGACCTGGCAAGCCACTATATGCACATGTACGCGAGCGTAGCGGCCGGGAGTGGGTCTCACAAGCGTGTAGAGCGCGATTCTTCGAGATTGCTGCATTGGTACTACACGAGCAGAGCCGTGCTGTTCACGGTGTGTGCGTTTAACGAAGTTTTCTACATTGGATTGTATCTGTACGGGTTCGAGCGGTTTACCACGCTCGGACTCGTGCTCGCGGCCGTCTGTCTGCCCGGATACTTGTTCAAGCAGCTCGCCAACGTGGTGCAACTGCGTCGCGCGGCCGTCATCCTCGCCACGGTCGACGCTAGCGAGGCCAGCGAGCGTGCCAAACGTATGTAGCCGTCTAGCGTGTAGCCAACAGGCCTTGCATGGCAACGTGGTCTTCCACTTCTCCGGCTGTCGCCAGGCCGTAAGACGGGCTCGGGCGTCCGGCGTCAGTAATTAAAAATGTGACGCCGGTATTGACAGTCGATAAACCAGGCGATTGCAAGCGATTGTTGGATGGATGATGCTGAGGTCATCCAGATGGAGGTGGGGATGGCTTGTGGACAGCGAGAGGGGCTCGCAGAGGTGGCAGTTGGGTTGTATATAAAGGGGCGACGGTCGCGACAGAGGGAAGATAGCAATTGAAAAGAAAAATCATCAGTGGTTTTATCACTTATTATTATCGGTTATTAGTAGCTATCAATTTTTCAATGTCACTCCCAAAGACCCAGAAGGCTGTTGTGTTCGAGAAGAACGGCGGTGAGTTGCAGTACAAGGACATTCCTGTGCCCGAGCCCAAGCCTAATGAGATTTTGATTAATGTCAAGTACTCTGGTGTGTGCCACACGGACTTGCACGCCTGGAAGGGCGACTGGCCATTGCCCACTAAGTTGCCTCTGGTAGGCGGACACGAGGGTGCCGGTGTGGTGGTCGCTAAGGGCTCGCTGGTGAAGGGGTGGGAGATTGGTGATTTTGCTGGGATCAAGTGGCTGAACGGGTCCTGCATGGCGTGCGAGTACTGTGAGAAGGCCAACGAGTCGAACTGTCCCGACGCGGATCTTTCCGGGTACACGCACGACGGTTCTTTCCAGCAGTACGCCACTGCTGACGCGGTTCAGGCGGCCAGGATCCCTGCGGGCACGGATCTGGCCGAAGTGGCACCGATTTTGTGTGCTGGTATCACCGTTTACAAGGCGTTGAAGTCTGCGAACCTGCGTGCGGGCGAGTGGGTCGCCATCTCCGGTGCTTCGGGCGGTCTGGGCTCCCTAGCAGTCCAGTACGCCAAGGCCATGGGCTACAGAGTCCTCGGTATCGACGGCGGCGAGGAGAAGGAGCAACTGTTCAAGAAACTGGGCGGTGAGTACTTTATCGACTTCACCAAGAGCAAGGACGTGATCGCCGAGGTCATCGAAGCCACCAACGGCGGCGCCCACGGTGTCATCAACGTCTCCGTGTCCGAAGCCGCCATCTCCGCCTCCACCCGCTACGCCAGAGCCAACGGTACCGTTGTTCTCGTCGGTCTGCCAGCCAACGCCTACTGCAAGTCCGAAGTGTTCAACCAAGTGGTCAAATCGGTCGCCATCGTCGGCTCCTACGTCGGCAACAGAGCCGACACCAGAGAGGCGCTCGACTTCTTCACCAGAGGCCTCGTCAGGTCCCCAATCAAAGTCGTCGGCCTCTCGACCCTCCCAGAGATCTACGAAAAGATGGAAAAGGGCCAGATCGTCGGCAGATACGTCGTCGACACTTCTAAGTAGCCAACGATACGTAAGACTAGCTGAACGAAGCCATTTCTACTCTACTTTCTAGTATATCTAGTATATATACTAGCTTTTTTCATAGGCTCGAAAAATTGTCAACGTCATTAGTTGATCGACACTCTTAAATAGAGAGATCTGGGCTCAATTGCGGTCGCTGTGGAGCTTATTGGGTGTGGAACGTGGAGCTGTGATGTTGAGCTGGTTGAAGAACTTTTTGCTGGAGCTTCCCAGCCCCGCTGTGGTGCAAACGCATGTGGCGCCGTTTTTGGCCGAGAGGAGCTGGATCGTGTCGGAATCGATCCTTTCGAACTTGCATTCGATCGTCTACGTGGCACTGTTCTACCAGGTATGCTTTTTGCTGGGGAAATGGGTGGTTTTCCCACCTGCAGCGCGCAAGATGCACCCAGAGGACCGGCACAGGAGACGTAAGCTTGTGAATCAGAGTTCTGTGCATTTTGTGTCGTTTGTACAGAGCATTGTGGTGCTTTACGTGTCTTTTGAGTGTCTGTTGTCGCCAAACTACAGGCTCGAGTACCCGACTGCGACGGATCGGGTCTTTACGAGCCACCGCGACACGGAGATTGTGTGTGTGTTTGCGATCGGGTACTTTTTATGGGATATCTACATCTCAGTGTTCTACTCGACGTTGCCCTTTGTGCTGCACGCTGTCGTGTCGACGCTTGTGTTCTGCATCGGCCTCAAGCCCTACATCCAGTACTACGCTCCCGTTTTCCTGCTGTTTGAGCTCTCGAACCCGTTCCTCAACGTCCGCTGGTTCGCCGTCCGCTACTTCCGCCGCACCAGCCGGCTGCTGGGCTTCATCCAGACGCTCAACAACCTTGCGCTGCTGCTGATGTTCTTCAGCGCCCGCATCTGCTGGGGCTGGTTCCAGATCGGCAAGCTCGTCTACGATTTCTACCAGGTCCGCCACGACCCGCGCTTCCTCGAGCTCGAGACCGCCATCATCGTCGTGGGCAACCTCGTCCTCGATGTGCTCAACCTCGTATGGTTTTCCACCATGATCTCCATCGCTTTCAAGACCATCACCAAGAAAAGAACCCCGCCAACCCACTAGTGGCCTCGATAGATCTAAATATCGGATTTTTACACCGCATCAGGGCACCAACTTCTTCTATTGTTAAGCGACCCACATCGCGTGGTGGTACCGCACAATGTGGTGCGATTCGAGCGCAAGAAGCGGTGGGAACCCGCACTGGGCATCGCACAGCACTACGGGCAGGTGCCAGAGGCCCTGACGACGGTCTACGAGGCTCTTTGCCTGGATTTGATGGTTTCGAGCTCTCTATTATGGTGAAATTTTCAGTGTGTATAGTGCGCGCTCTATATAAGATAGACAGACGTTTAAGAGTAGTCAGTTGATACACCTGGTGAGCACTGTTTGGTGTTCGAATAGGCTTTTCGGTGCGCTAGAATGTCTGATTACTTTAGTTTGGGACGGGAGGGAAGTGAATCGGGAGTCGAAATGGCGTCTGAAGGTGCAGATCGGATGAATTCTGGTGGTTTTGGTCAGGAAAACGATGGATCGTCTATTCATTCGAATGATTCGTATCTGCTGGAGTTGCTGCCGGATCCTGGGGCTGGCGGGAGCCAGCTACAGTCTGAAGTGTCGAGTGGGATAAGTTCTGCTGCGGTTACGTCGCCAAAGGGCAGCAAGGATCATATATTGCCACGTTGGGACCCGAGATCGCCGTATTATGTGGATGTGCCGGTGCCCAAGCCGTCTAGTATCGATGCTGGCGAGTCTGGAGGCGCGGCAGAGGCGGATGCCGTCGAGGGGAAGTACGTGAGGGAGTATCCGACCGACATTCTTGTGGATCGGTTTTACAAGTGGAGGAAAGTGCTGAAGGGACTGATTGCGTATTTGAGAGAGGTGGCGTATGCACAGGAGCAATTTGGGAGGATTAACTTTCAGTTGAAGGGCGCAGTGAAGTTTCCCTTCCTGACCGATCTGGAAGATGGCAGCAATAGGCTGGTCGATCCGCTGGCCTCGAGAGGACCAGCTAAGAAACAGCAGCCAGTCACTTTGGCGCAGAAGAAACAGCAGGAAAGCTCGCTGGGAGTCGGGGAGAACAGCTTGAATCACACGGAGAACGAGTTTCAAGCGGTCAGAACCGCAGAGTCGGATGACACTTCTGCGTCCTCGGGGTTCATGAAATTTGGGTCTGGTTCAGTTCAAGATATACAGGTGATATTGAAAAAATATCACTTATCGCTGGCACACCAGCAGTTCAAGATCTCCAAGGAAATCACAACGACGGTAATACCAAAGATGGAGGATCTTCGTAAGGACTTGCAGGTGAAGATCAGGGAGATCAAGGAGTTGCATGGCGATTTCAAGACTAATATTAACGAACATGTGGCTATAACAGGCCAGCTATTGAACAAATACATCGCATCAGTCAAGTTTGTCACAAACAGTTTTTCGTCTGATGGATCAGACCATATAAAATTGCATAAGAAGAACAACCAACTGAAACCAAAACATGACCCATACTTGTTGAAATTGCAACTGGATTTACAATTGAAACGCCAGTTACTTGAGGAAAATTATCTTCAAGAAGCCTACATTAATTTACAAAGCTCTGGTATGGAGCTCGAAAAAATCATCTACTCAAAGGTTCAGCACGCTTTGCAAAAATACTGCTCACTTATCGATTCTGAGGCTCGTCTTATGATAAAGAACCTGTGTCGTGAGTTGCAGCAGGGTATGCTTTCACGGCCTCCAGCTTTGGAATGGGATCACTTTGTGTCTCATCATCCAACATGTCTATTGAACTGGAAATCAAATGATCCGGTACCGCCCGCAAGGAAGCTGTCCGAGATCATTTACCCTCAGATGAAATCATCTCTTGCTAAATGTATCAGGGCCGGTTACTTGAACAAAAAATCGAAATATCTTAAGAACTACAATAAGGGCTATTTTGTGCTGACGTCAAACTACCTACATGAATTCAAGAGCAGCAACTTCTTCAAGGTCACAAATTCCTCAGAGGAAACGAAAGATCATCAGAATGTTTCCACCGCTTCGCAAAACTCCACTAAGACATCTTTAATCCCCGTTATGAGCATTTCGTTGAACGACTGCGTATTAACGGAGGCCTCAGATAATAAGTTTGTTCTGGTAGGCGTACCTACCTTCAACGATCTTCAGAAGATCGGTAACTCAGCAAAGAGTAGCTTGACAAACATTGCGGGTACATCATCACCGGTTAGCGATGGTCCGAAGAAATTGAAGAAGGCAGCTTTCGGTAAGTTGTTGAAAGGAACTAAGTCAAAACAGTCAGCTTCAAAAACAGCCGAAGAACAAGAAGACGTGAAACAATTCTATGCAGCTGCTCGACAGGAGACAAACAAAACCGTAAATTGGGTATTTAAGCCGGCTTCTTCAAACCCATCGGAAGAAGAGACCAGAGTGTTTAAGAAATGGATCCACGATTTGAAAAACTTGACTAGCTTCAACAACACGGAAGAAAGATCGAAATTCATCGAGGAGCGTGTGCTCAAGGCACAAACTCGAGTTAAGTCTATTCCAAAGGGCAGCGCAAGTACTCCAAGCATGTCAACTTTGGGACAAGGTTCGAACGTTGACAGCTCCTCTTTCAAGAAAGAGAGGCCTGGAAGACCCAAGTTCATTCAACTGCAGAACTCACCAGCCTCATCTTCTGCACTCGACATATCGGCTTATAGATCAAAAGTCAACACTCCCGCAGTTGATGACAACGGTAACTTGATTACCGTAGCCGAGCGGAGACATATTCCGCCATCGCTTTACATGACATCTCCCATCACATCGCCGAGAATGTCACCAGGCTCGGATAACTCAAGTGCCATCAGCTTAGTTCATCAGCAGTTGCACCACAATACGCAGCAAGCGACGGAGCCACAGCAAACACAAACTTCTGTGGGCGACGCATCTGGCAGTAACCTGGTTATGAATACGGCACCTGTTTACAGCGGAGCTCCAGTAGGTGACAATTATCGTCGACATCACAGGAACACTTCTTTAACGCAATCTTTGCCCGGAGTAAATGCCCATTCAATATCAGCGATAAACTCGCCGAAAAGTATTGATTCTGAGGGTAGCAGCGGTGGGTATTTCGCCATTCCTGTTGCCAGAAGCAACGATGGATCTGAAGGATCGACTCCTTTGTATGCAGATGACAGAATACCGCAAAATTACGCACCGCCGAACGCCAATCGAGGTCTGGGGATGAGATCTGCTTCCGGTGGATACTCTCCTCAACTGGCAAATCCCAACTCACAAGGGCCTTCGCCGGTTCCAAAACTTCGGTTAAACGACCAGGATGTCGCCCACCAAGCCGTCGATGGAACACAAACTATGCAGGCTGATGCCTCACTCGCTTACAACAGGTTCAAGAGAGGCCAACTTTTCGGCGATGTGCCCTCTACCAAGAGTGACTCAACATTAGCTTCTGGGTCGCCATCGCTATATCTAAGAAGCAATAACAGCACCAATAGCTTGGGCAGTACGGCTACTAGAACGCATCCAATTAGGAAACACAAGAAGAACGTCTCCTTTAGCTCACTGAACAGCCTCATGTTTTCCAAGAAGGCAGCGAATGCAGGTGGGAGCCATATGACAGACCAATTCATGAGCGGCGGCATACGCGAAGATGACGACGATTCCGAAAAGGGCTCACGCTCTGTCAAGTTAAACCAGTCGATCTACTCTTGACGGTGCTCATGATGCAAGGTCCTTAACACAGTATCGAGCGATGCACCGCCCGCCTTTTACATACTCGATTATACACAGGATAACTTTTTAACGAATAACTAAATAATGTCCCATTGGTTTCGATTCCCTGGAGGACTCTGACAGTAGTAGCTATCCGATTTTGTTCCCCAGGGAATGATACCTACGATTGCAATAAAGCAGTCCTCCCGTAGGCTGCGCTTCATTGACAATTATATCCTCAATCTGGCCAACCCAAATCTCATGGTCTCCGATCTGGAACACGTCTTTCTTCTGACAAATGAGTACTCTTTCCGAATTCTTGAGCAATGGGAGCACCAGATCAGTTCCCTCGATCTTATATGTAACGTAGTGCTCATTTTCCACCAGATTCTCGAATGGCCTTGTCGGAGAATACGTATTGTCCTTCTCATTGATGATGGCACCCTTACTGAACTCTCTCGCCAGCTTAATCGACGTAGCATTCGGCTTGAGTAGATGCACTGCAAAGAATCCTGTCTCGTGCAATGCTTCCGAAGTAAATGACGGCAATTGCAGGTTAAAGTGGATCAACGGCTGTGGCTTCAGCGACAGTGATGTCAAAGATGAGATTGTTAGACCACGGAACAACTTGTGCGGAACCATGTTCTTGCTAGCAGCTGACAGTACCATTGCCTGGTTGGCAATCTTACTCATACATTCTTTGAACTTCTCTCGAGTTATATTCTGTCTAACGAGTGTGGATTGGCAGCGAAGGAATCCCAGTCTCATTAGGTCTCTAAGCAGCTTATTCTTCAATTCTGGCTGTATCTTGTAGCTTTGAAATTTCACTAGGTCAAGGTCTATAGGAATCGAGTCTTTTAAGAACAAACCAAGGCTAAGTATGATATATCGAAATCCGAGAATGAGCGTTGGAGTGGTCTGAGCTTACCGTTGAACGATGAGTCGAAGCAGGATTGCCGTTAAGGAATTGCTGGTGACGAGAAGAACGCCGGAAGTGGTGAACAGTGGTCCACGACCAGTGCAAGTGCCTAAATCACCGTTGTTGACCAACTTTGAGAAGTGGTCAGATAAGAAGAGGAAGCTGTACTTTGATAGGGACAAGAAGATGGTTGCCAACGGACTGGGAAGTTTCCAATTGAATCGAAATTTGTTTGCGTCTTTGCTGGCATCGCCTGTAAGATGCGACAGGATCTCAAGACATAAGGTTCCTAGGGACTATTTGACTCAATTGAAGCTCAAGAATTTACAGCCAAAATTAGGTAAGCATAGCTTGCAGCTAGGCTTTGGAAATGAGGATTGTAAGGGTGGTAAAAGCTCTTACGTAGTGAACTCGAATGAGCTGTTGAAGAAAAATGTGAAATCAGCCAGCAGTTGGATTCCAATTCCTGCGTTGGTGTCGAATATGAGATATTTCAATGTTTCAGATGTGCTTGTAGATAAGGATAACTTTGCCAATGACAGCATCACTGAGCTCCGGAGAGGTTTGGATCGTGAACTGGGCAAACTGCCGAAAAATGGGCAGAGAGCGACATTGAAGAGGTGGGATACTGTTGTCTGCTTGGATCCAAATGCCAGCAGTCCCTTCGAGATTATACGACGAGAATCTCTGGAGGTGATAATGTTTAATGTCAAGTTCCTCGATTCTGAACCCTGGGTACGTGAAGCTATACAATCGCATAAAAATCATGAGCTTGGATTGGTACTCGAACTTCCCAGGGACAGTGATCTGGTGAAACAGATCTATCGAATATGGGCTTTTTTTTCATTGTTAAAGTAATTCTATCAGGTTTCATTGCTCATTATAGCTGTACATACAAGAAAGGATTGCCAGTTATCTAAACCGCATGGGTAGACCATAGACAACCGGTGCTGCACCATTCAAATACTTTAAATGACAAACGTCTCTTGATTTTGAAACGGCCGTCGCGATCGTGTGGTTTTGGCTCGAATTAATGCTGATATCGCAGCTGAGCCCAATCTTCTTGAAAACACTTTCGCTAAATTTATCGATATCCTTGTCCGTCACATCCCAAAGATTTCCAAGCACTAGCGGGCAGCCACCCAATAAATAGGAATAAACGGTCCCCGTTGGCTCTAACTTACCGAATGCTTTCATCGAGGCGGAAGAACATCCCAAGAGGAATGTCGGAGCAATGTGATCAAACTTCTTGATCTCTTTGACCCGAGCATATTGCTCACCACCACCATGACCGAGGTAAATAAAGAGATTAGAAGAAGTTGCCATTTCTAAAAATGTTTTCTCATCAGGTTTCTGGTTTATCAGCAAGTTCGAATTTGGCCTTTCTTTGACAATCTCTTTGAACAACTCAGAAAAACGAGATTCAGTTTTGCTCAAATCACCGTGAGGGTTTAAGATCATAGATATTTTGTTCTCCGCAGAGACCTTCGGTGAGATCCCATCATTGCACTTATTCAATAGATCATCCAAAATACTGACCGATGGAACTCTTGTGATTGAAAGTGGCTTAAGGAATGATAAGCATTCCCAAGGAAATGAATGACATGAACTGCTCACAACCAAAAATGTATGTGATAGCTTCTCCATAGACAGTAATCGAGGGCGGAATTTCCGAACAATTTCTTCCAGCTGGACATGCATAGTATCGATATCTATTTCATCATATGCATTTTCTTCACCGTGATACAGCAAGATGTCGAGAATGATATAGATCAAGTCTTCCATCATCGGTATGAAATCCGGGCATTGAGGACTTAATCTCAGAACCAGCTCTACAATCCAGTCATCTAATTGTAAGAACATGTCACGGTTTCCGCTTTGTTTTCGACTGGGCAGATTGTGGTGCAAAATGTCGTTGACTTCGTCCTTGAAGTCCTGCAACAGCTTAGAATCGATAATTTCTGCACCAAAAAAGCCCTTCATCCCGTTGAACCAGCAATCTTCGATATTCTTCAGCAGCTCATGCAATCTTCTGTCAAGCTCGTGGCGAGTTTGCCACCACTCTTTCCTTTGTTCCCTAGTGTTAATAGAGCTAGTGACTTCAATAGATGTGCTGACATTGCTTTCTGTGATTATATTTGATAGCTCTCTTCTGGCCTGCTCGAAAGATAACACTTTAGAATCAAGATCGCGCGTATAGGCCCTATTCAGTGGCATTCGTAGATGAACCTTGCGATCACTGAACGTTTCGATCTTAGAGATGAGGAGACTTTCGGTAACGGAACAATAATCGATTGAAATTACATTAAACGGAATAGGATTCTGACAAATGCGTTTCTGAGCTGCTAATGACCTTTGCCTCTGTAGCGTGACAGGGTCATCGATCGACGATAAAGGTAAAGGGCAAAAACTGTCATAAATATCATTACCAATAGCCGCTAGTGCTTTATCGTAATACAGCGGCAAGCACTTAGGTAGTTCTGAAAGAACAAACTCATCCAGCAAATTGTCCACTAATGACGTCGTAATGCTCAGATTTGAAAGCAGAGATAAGGCCAGAGAATAAAAAGAAGCAACCCTTGATAGTTCATGATTCTTGAGCGAAGACAGTTCAAGTTCGTCCACTGAATCTTTCAAGGCCTTTAAATTGTCGATTGCAACCGCTCTGTCAAACTTTTGCTTAATATGTTTTCCTCTAGGTGTCATGGTTGATGGTCTGGGAGATGCCATTACTTTCATTATGAGGGCGTTCTTGTCAGGGAAAGCAAGCGGCTTCTTCAAGGATAGTCCGGCGGGAAAATGGCAGGAAGGTATGATTACCAAGGACTCAAACATGCTCCGAAAGAAGGGCTCGCTTTCCAATTGTTTCAGTACACGTCGATAAAGCATATCCAGTTTATTGAGTTCGTAGGTTGCCTTATATTTACTTTGTTTGGTCCATTCGCTAACTGGAATACCCATCTTGAGACGCCAGTAAAAAGGAAGGAAAGTTTCGTCGATGTCTTGTTTAAAAAATAGCCCTAGTGAATCCAACAGTTTCTCATTTTCATTATTGATGAAAAAGAACGATGTTAATGCTATAATATTGGATTCTCCATCAATGTAATCGAATGCATTGTTACTCTTCCTGAGGGCCGTTGCAGCAAGTTCTGTTTGACCAGTAAGTTGGTAGTACTCATACAAAAATTGTAAGCATCTGAAAACAATAGTCGGCTCATTCAAATCGCATAAGAAAGTTGAAAGCTCATTGACATAGAACTCGCAATCACGAGCAACGCCTAAATGAATGTAAAGGTTCAGCAGTGAGAGATATGAGGAAGCGAGGTAGTTAACAACGTTTAACCTTGTTTTCTCGGAAAGGTTGTCTAGCTTCCTGAGCAGAGAAATTGACAATTTGAGAGCCCGTTTGCTCTCAGTTGCCGCCCGTACCATGTTGTTTTTGACCAGTTGTAAAGCAGAAGCTGTTACGAGAACATCGATATTGAATAAGATGACTTTAATGTATTGAGATGACGTTTTTTTTGTGGTGTTATCCACATCAAACACTTCTTTTCTAAGTTTTGGCGCTTCTTGGATAAAGACCTTCTCAAATAATTCATGGTCGCTTTCCCAAGCCATAAGCTGTGACTTCATTCGCAAAATATGGAGGACATTCTCTAGCTTTTCATTTTGCAAATCGAATGGGGTATTGTAAATTCTGTCCTTTATCATGGCAATTTTGTCAAGCATTTGAAGATTAATGTAGGCCGAGAGGAGGAAGCCTTCTGATTCTAGCAGAAAAGATTCATAAATTGAGCTCCTTGAACGTAGACATTGGATAAGGTCTATAGTGGACTTGTCAAAATTGTTAAACTGGAGATAAATCAACAAAATCCTTATAAACTCGATTTCGAAAGCCGTAACTTTTTCTGAAGCCGAAGAAGACTTTCGCATCACCCATTTATTCATGTAATTGCTTGTTATTGAAGCGAGGTTGAAGGTACTGTGTTTGCTCATTTCTATGTTAAAGCAGTACGCGGCTTTTATTAGGGCCTCATATCTGTGTAAAAAATGCCATTTATTGGTTTCTGGATTGACATCTATCGTTCCCAGACAGAATTTGCCGGAAATACATGAGTAGAACATTTGCGTTATAGGACACCATCCTTCCATGTTAATCTCCTTGACTGGAGAAATCCCGTAAAAATAAGCTAGCATAACTTCCGAGCAATTGCGAAACTCGATATATTTCGTTAGCTCCAGCTTTTGGAAACATCGGAGGTAAACAAGCTGACAAAAGGTCTGCAATTTCCCTAATGTTTTGCCAGCCATCTGGATGTTGAATAAGTAACCAAATATATCCAACTTTGCTTGCCAGCTTGTCGCTTTTGAGATAAACCTTTCGAATTTCTCGATTGTGGGTCGCAGGAGACTGCTTTCTCTTTCTAGCATGTATCTCCGGGATTCGAGTTTAGCTGCTAATTTCAAAAATTCCATATTTTTGAGAAGAACAAAGGAGTTGAAAAGAACGTTAACGAGATTCGACATTCTTTTAAACTGGTTATCGTCAATACTGTATTCGGCCATCAATTCTAACAGGTCGCAAAGCGCTGTTTGATTCTCCTTCAATATGTTGATTTTAGAATTAAGAAATGACAATGTTTTATCAAACAAAATCCTTTTGCCATTGGTTTCGTTGCGACTACTGAATCTGATAACTTCCCATAATTGTTTCAATAAGCTGATCGCTGTTGATATGGGGTAATCCTCTGATTTTAGAATGCTTGAAGTTACTTGGATCAATCGCTTAGAATTATAGTTGATAAAGCAAATTTGGGTTCCCTTTAAATTTGGCTGTGCTAGCAAATCTGGCAGCGACGGATGCTCCTTAAGTGGCTGCTGAACAAAATCGGTAAGCATGATCTTTTGCGGAGTTGAGTAATATTTTGAATAATCATCATAAAAACAAGCCAGGTACATCCTGACGTCATCAGTCATTTCTCGGGCATAGTATTTCAGTTGGTCCTGAAATGTCATCTCATCCATATTTTTGATGTAACTGTGGAAATCCAATTTGTACTGTTTGATATATTGTAAGAATTTCAAACCAAGCATCGCCTTGGCACTGGGTAATAACGTGAAGAAATTCAGCAGGAGTTGAATTACCATGTGAATCTTAACATCATCCCTCAAAAGATATCGCTGGTCCGATGCAAACAATTTGAGTATAGAATCCGCATGTTCATGTGCACACTTTGCCCTTAAGATCGCTTGCAGGGCCAGTAATTTAAGGCTTGTTAAATAGCATTCATTAGGGTAGATGAAATCTGCCAGCAGTATCCCATGTAGATCCTTTACAGATTGGTTATTGGTTGCATTGTAAAGATGAAGTATCTCATCAGTAGCGCCCCCAACATCGTTTTCATTAAGTAAACCAACTATGACCATCAAATGTCGCTTGGCTAAGAGACGTAAATCCTCCCACATGTGGATCTGGAGAAATATTCGATATAATTCACTGAAGGATTGATGCAAAAGGTCTAATTGGCTCTTAATAGGCTTCTTTCTTTTCAGATTTTCAGAAATAAATGCATAATGATGGTCGATATACTTGCTCGAGACATAACTTCGCTTTATCTCATATCTAAACGTATTTTCACCACCGTGTCTGTCAAACGAGTCTTTCGTAAGTGAGCTCGTAGGATATACGGCTTGCTTCTTCGCTGGCGTGTTCAAATTCACCTCATTTAAAGGCTCTTCGGGCTTCGACATCGCTAGATCCGAGCTCTCTTGAAGTCAGACAAAAGCTTACGAGCAATGCAACTTGCGAAGACCCCAGCAAAGGCCTAAGGAGGTCAGAAAGCACCCGCTATACCCTGTGTGGCACCAACAGTTCTCTTTAAATGTTACGTGAGCCTGTGTTTACAACTTTGCCTCATCGCTCTGTCCGATCTGACCGGGTCCGCCGCAGAACCGGACAAAAGCTGGCGCCGATGAATTACTGACGCCAGTTGCAAATCGAAGCTTATATGTTCAATACTTCGAGCTCAGATACTCAGGTCAGGCTCTTTTATACGGATTTGAGCTTGTGAATTAGTTTGTACCTCGTTCTCTTGTTTTTTTTGCTAATAAATTGAACTCTTTACCAAGATACGATCTCTAGATTTTTCTCTAGATTCTGAAAGACGATTATGACTCTGTCTTGCTTGCTCGTGAGATGGTTCCATCTCCATTTCAGTAATATAAGGCAATGTTAGGCATTTTTTGCCCTTTGCAGCAACAAATCTGAGATGAAGCTGATATGCCTTCAACTTTCCCAACAAATCTGGGATGAAACTGGTATGCCTTCAATTTCCCGTCTCGAGGTTCTCAAAAGACTCGTGGCTCTTTTTAGTGTTTTCTGATACTCTGACATCTAGCTCTCTCATATGCGGCTGATACATTCAAGCGACTTGATGAAAAAAGTGTATATTGGAACCTACAGCAACCTGATAAATAGAGTGCTCCTCACCTGGAGAGGTGCCGTCGGAAGCCAGATGGGAAATATCGACATTGGCTTGCTAGAGAACAGTCCGAATGCTTCTGTTTTTCACTCGGTTCTGGAGAGTTTGAATGAGCGAGATGAGCTACTCTCGCTCATAGAGATCCTAACAATAATAAGGACAGTGGTGCCGATCTATCCTTCTTTAAGGCAAGAATCAAGAAAGATACTTTTAAATCTTCTTTCGAGAAACTTCAACTTCATTGCTCAGCTAGTGTCTTTCACATCGTCGTTGCCTGAGAAACAGGCAGAAAAAAGGATTTACAAATCGTTGATAATCGAACTGATTGCACAGAACGACCAATGTTTGTTGAAATATGTGAAAAATTGTGCCACAAGCAAGATACTCTTCAATGACATGAAGGCGTTGTTATTTGGAAGCAAATTATTCAATTGTATTTCGACCGAAATGGATATTACTGACTATCTAAGACTTTTGCGAGAGCATTGGCGATACGCGCTAAATAATATATCAGAGGAGGATATGATGAATTTCGGAAATAAGCTTGGTGAACTTTTAATCACGATGTTAACGCTGCATCCCGTCCTGACTAGGATTATCATGGCTGAAGAATTCCTTCTAGCAAAAAATGAGTCCTTTAAGTGGCTTAAGATAATTACTACAAACTCCACGCTATTGAATCGACAGAAACTTCTCAAGAATTTGATCTACCCATATTTAGACTTGCATGCTACCAGACACAATTCTCAATCAGTTTACTCGATTCTCAAGGAATTGGCCGTCGGCGACTTTGTTGATGAGTCTTACATTCTGCGCTTGAATTCGCCAATTCTACAGGAGTGTACTGTACGGCTTTTATCTCCAAATTCGTCAGGAAGATTGCTCAGGTTGCTTCTGCAGATGTTCGCCAAAGTTGACATAGTCAGTGATGAGAAAGTCTGCCAAATACTCGTCATGGCTTTGAAGTACTCGCGTAATTCAAATTTAAAGAGTCAAATTGGAACCGATGCAAAGTTTCTCGACGGTGTGACTGCTAGGTTGATGCACAAGGATCATATAGTCAGGGAACGCACTATGTTCGTCGCCAAAGTTGTCTCTAATGGTGATTTGAAATACGACAGCGACTTTGCGATTGAAATTCCAGATTTGAAGCTATCTGATGATAATTTACCCGTTGATTTTAGTGGTTTAAGTACTTCGTTACCAGGCCCACCAAGCATATCGCGCCCTTCAACTGAGCTCACAGTCAACAACTCCTTTTCTGTCGACAGCGATGACGATGATAGTGATTATGATGAAAAAGGAAGAGAAATCGTCTTCTTGAAAGACCTGGTTATGGAGTTTGCAAGTTTGGGAAATAAGAAGAGGATGAGTCCTCTGTCGCTTTTGAAATTGACCGTGAAGCTAGTAAGACAAAAGAAGGATTTTCCGAGTGAAGTCTCTTACTATAATACTGGTTTATTATCCAACATTGCTTGTCTGAACAATAATCTGGACGAGCCGCATTTCGAGCAAAGCCGCATCAATGCCCTTGTGAGTATTTTGGTGGTAACACCCGATAAAGTCACAGAACTTTCAAGGATTTTCTTTACCTCTGAGCTTTCTTTGCAACAAAAAATGTCCATATTATCCAGTTTTGGCCTTTCGGCAAGGGAACTAAGAGGCTTTGATGATAAATCGGTTGCAAAACCACAATATGACTTTCCTACCAGCCGATTGCCTTGGGACAAGCCGGGAAGTACGCCAATTAATGCCCATCAGCTTTCCGTTGACCAAGATATGTCAATGCAGAAGGTTGTTTGGAAATCGAGAAAGCTTACGACAGGTTACAAAAAAGATCCTATGCAGAATCGATTCAGGCAATACGCTGGGCTCTTTTTCTATCCTTTAGCTCAAGCATGGTTCGATGGCATAAATCTTGGTTCCTTCGATGAGCTCTTCAAATCGCATTATCTGATGACGCTTCATATAATATACCGTTGCGCTGATCCCGTTCACGACTATAATAGCATGACTGAGCTCATGAATGAAGTTTTAGCAAGCGCCATGCAGCAGGGGATCAAGATATAAGTTCCCTCACATGGTCTATGCATGTCTGTCTGACAAAATGCCTTTGGCTGCCATTTCTTATGATCGGCGCAGTATGCACATCATCTTCAGAGCATTTTATCACCATTTCCTAGCCGTTTTTTGACCATCATATCGCATAGCGGTTCAACAGTGGTTTTAGCGATGAAGCAATGGCAATTGATCCAGTAGTAACTAGCTCCGAAAGCTAGCTTCCCTGCTAAAAACTGACAGCCAGCGGGAAGATAGACACCGGTGCTGCAATAATCAAGACCACATGATAAATAGTTTATCAATCGCAGTTCGATAGCTTCAGCAGTTTTTTCCCAACACATATATCCATGATGGAGAGTCCAACGATCTTGCAAAGAGAAATGCTACGATTATTTTCGCATCTGATCGCTTGCAGCGGTTTCTGCGAAAGATGTCCAATTTCTTGCAATTGATCTTCCTTCACATCGCTGGCGATCAGCTCGCCAGCTTCAAGTAAGCAGTGCTCCTTCGAATCGACCAGTATGGGAATTTTTTGCCGCTGAAACTCCTCGATAAGAGCCTGATCACATTCATGCATGGAGGGTTTGAAACTTCCAATCAGCGATATGTAAGTATGTGACACGTTAGTCTCGACCTCAGCCAGATCCCGGTACAGCAAGTTGGGAGTCTCGGAAGGAATACATCCAAAGATGACATGACTATCGGCGACGGCCCTGCTTTTTAACACACTATCAGATAGCTTCACTTGATTAAAAGTCAGTTGCATAATGCTTTCGTTCAAAGCACAGATTGTCTCGAATTGCTCAAGATCCATCTCTCGGGCACGGTATAAGATGGTGACGTTGAAACGCTTAGCGCTGCCGCTGAACAAACTAGCACAACAAACAATATGCCAGAACGCCTGCAATCCCGAGCCAAAAACGGTACAGTTGACCACATCTGTGTGCTCGAACTTATGGAGCTGTGAAGACAGCCCGATGCAGCTGGCCAAGGCTGTCCGAATAGCGGTGATTTGTTTCGCCTGCAAAGTACCATACAACACACCAGATTCCGCATCAGTGACGTTGATAGACCCTACAAACCCCAAACCTGAGCTAGCGTTGTACCCCAACGTCTTGACACCCGAGTACACGTCGTCGATAACAGGCATGTACATGTGAAGGGTGCTACCAGAGGGAATACTCGCCACAGTCCGTGGCGGGATGATAGATGGGTTGTCCGAGTATCTTTGCAAAGCTACCGCTAGCTCCTCCAGAAACAACACGAATGTCGAAGCCTGCGCATTGCTAAAGAATTCCTCGACTTCTACGTCTTCCACAATCTTACAGTTCATTACTCCCAAGGACATAAGACTACAGCTGTTCATGACTCATGTTCCATGTCTTAAATACTGCAAGACTGGCGCAACATCCACTCAGCAGACTGATAACGCTATCGAGATAGGAAAAAGCTACAAGCAAAGGCTTCCAAGCAAGATTTCCGTCCGAGACGGCTGTCAAGAGCCTTCCCTGCCAAACTACGCGGTACACTCAGTCTAATTGAGACTCACAAGCGACAGACAGAGGCTCATATACTGGCATTCAGAGTCTTTCAGCTGGAGTTCCAATCGTTTAACTCGTTTTTCATTGTATTCCGGTCGTTTAGTCACTGAAAAAGTTAGTCGTCTGAAGCCGTTGGGTGATGGACTTGACGACAGGATTGACAGGGCAATTGGGATTGGATCAGGTTTATAAAGAGTTCAATTCCTAAACGAGTGTCTAGTACGGGCCAGGACAGTGATACGCACTGTTTGTGCGATTGCCAAACGAGAAAGCACCCGTTATTCCCACCAAAGGTTATTGTACCTGTTACTTTCTTTCCTTAAATCCAACGGTGTTCGCTTACTTAGCCAAGTTGGTCAGGGTTCGCTTGGGATCCCGTTTAAGTTTGGTTTAGAGCGTCGTATTGGTAATATATAGCGACAGTGTCGTGGGCGTTAGCGAGGAAGCGAAAAAAAAGATCAGTCGAGACCAGCAGATAGCGTTAGGAGGATGTCGGGTGGGTCGGCGATTGGGTTAGCCAGTAATGGCAGTCCCTGCGGTGGCAAGCTTAAGAGGAAGCGGAATAGAATTCCGCTGAGTTGTACGATTTGTCGAAAGAGAAAAGTTAAGTGCGATAAGAGCCGTCCACATTGTGAGCAGTGTGTTAAGACCGGTGTGGCGCATCTGTGTCACTATATGGAGCAGAGTTGGGCGGAGGAAGCCGAGAAGGAGATTTCCAAGGAGGCGGAGTTGAAGCAGTTGAGGGAACGGGTCAAATCGCTGGAAGAAAGCTTGTCTAAGGTCCATTCGGTGTGTAGTCACACTCCGGACAGTAACATTTTGGTTCTAGACAATCATAATGATATCGGTAGCGATGATTCCAAATTGCTGTCGAATCAGAGCAAGTATAACAATGATGAGCTGGATCTGACGAGGCAGTTTGATATGTTGCATTTGAAAAATAACGGGACGATCCACTTGGGTGCGACCCATTGGCTCGCAATAATGAAAGGTGATCCTTATTTGAAGTTGCTGTGGGGACATATATTCTCGATGAGGGAAAAGTTAGCTGAGTGGTATAGCCAGAAGAAAAAAAATCCGCGTCAGAAAGAGTTGGCTAAGCCTGGAGCGCCGAAATCGAAATGCCCGATAGATCACTCGGGTATGGGGCTCGCTGCAAATAGACTAGAAGAGACGCCGTCGCCTTTGCAGACTTTACCATCCAAATGTCCCGTAGATCATGCTGCGATGTCGAGCCGTGGTGCCAACATAAAGCTGGAACAAGAAGCCGTTCTTCCCAGACCGACTTCACTTCCCTCTTTTCAGAACTTGGCTTCTAGGTGTCCTGTCATACATGCAGATCCTTCTGCCAACTTTAAAGAACCACAAGTGCCTCAACCACAAATGCAACCCTTACAGACAGGAAACAGAGTTCAGTCCTTGGATCAAATATTAGCAAGGATAGCTGAGCTTTTGCCACCAAAGAGGATAATTGTGCTGTTTATGGAAAAATTCTTCAAACAGATATATCCAGTGATACCTATCATTGATGAACAGAACTTCAAAAATCACATAAATCATATATTGGCGTTGAGATCTTCAACGGATGAAAGCGATAAAGTACAGAAGCTCAGAATGACTAAATTATCCGATTACTGCAATATGGGAATTCTAGTTATAATACTTAGACTGACATGGCTATCACTACCATCCAATGCTTGTGAAATTGATCTCGGTTCTCACTGTTCATCGTTTTTGATGCCTCATGTCAACACTGCTACCATAACCCAAGCGAAGGAAGAAACATTGCTCATCAAATATGAAACGCCTGTAGAAGCGTTAGAGCTGATACGTGAACATCTGATCAAATTCGATCAGATCTCTAGCATATCCAATAGCAATGTGAATCTAACAACTGTTCAGTTTGCCATATTTTACAAGCTTTATTTGATGTGCTGGGCGAATGATAATCCTTCGCACAACACAGCTTCAGATCCGCTTGTTCCAGGTACTAGCAACAATGGCGGTGGGCAGGACAATGAGACACATCAAGTACTGTTGTCTAGTATCACACAAATGGCTTTCAGCTGCGGACTTCATCGTGACCCCGACAATTTCCCCCAACTCAATGCCGTTTCCCATAATAACGCTGAAAATCCTTCGAAAGCATCTGTCGGCAACGGCAATCCTGCGAGCTCGTCTGCAAAGATGAGCAAAGAGGCTCAGACCAGCACTGAAAGATTCAAACATACTTGGAGGAAGACATGGTACTATATTGTCTCTCTCGACGTTCAACAGTCGCTCTCCCTTGGGACACCCAGATTACTGAGAAATTTGAGAGATTTTAGTGATACAAAACTGCCCTCAGCTTCAAAGATCGATTATGTCCGTGACATCAAAGAGCTAGTGATTGTAAAAAATACGACATTGTTTTTTCAGATAGATCTTTGCGTCATTGCTGTACTGAATCATATTTTGAATGTCTCTTTGGCTAAAAACGTCAGAAAATATGAGCTCGATTCACTTATAAGTTCTCTAAGTGATCTAACACATGGGAAGAAGAACATATGCGATGTTGTCACAAGCCTGATCAATAAAGGTCTGCTTCATACAGCAGAAGGAATGGTTGATCAGAATAGTGATGAAGTATATGGTCTGCCAAGCTTAGAAGAGATTCTATCTCAGCAGTTTTCATCGTCATCGGAAGCTGACGTAGATAAGAAGCTGGACTTAGCGCATGAATCAGCAACTAGAGCTCTCTTTTTCTCGAAGCATTTGACTTTAAGAATGCTGCTGTACCTTTTGAACTACATTTTGTTCACGCATTACGAGCCTATGGCCGTTGAAGACCCCGGTACCACTGCTATTGCCAAAGAATATGCTCAAGAAACCTTAAATTATGCCATGGACGGGTATAGAAACTGCATGCTGTTTTTCAACAACCTTAAAAACGCCGGTTCAATGAGCTCTATGTTTAGCTACATGGAAGTTTTACTGGCACCTCAATGTTTGGATATAGGCCATCGTGCTTTGCAGTTCATAGTATGCCTGATATTGCGTGCCAAATGCGGACCGCTCACAGGTATGGGCGAAGGGGCAATCGTGAACTCCAATGCAGGCAGCAGTAGTAGTGAGGATGAACACGAAGTAAGCACAGCGAAGAAAGAATCTTCTGTAGAGCTCACTGACGATGTTGCGAAGGATATAAGTTTGGACGCCGGGGAGTCGCTTGCTGAGACGCTTCTCGAAAGGATGGCATTGTTCCATAAAATGACTAAACAAATGTGTGTTAAATACCACTATGCTACGAGGATAATGAAATCTACAGGCTTCTTCCTGGCGCTCCTCAAGCATCCGAACGCCAAATTGAAAAATGAACGTAAGAGTGGGTCGGATCTTGGTAAGAAACCAGTATTCTCGAACTTTTTGAAGAATGTGCCTTCTTTGATACTTTCAGCAGATGGAGAGCAGCTGAAAAGATGTCCGGTGTACCAAGATGCTGTCGGTTTCGTAACACCGAGAACTGCTGGCAATATAGGTCAAACTACCTTTCCTCACGGGAATGGTCGCTTCGGAGCACAGCTGCCACTGCTGAGATCCTACAAGCCAATAACATATACTAGCAGTAACATGCGCCGCACTGGCGAGCTGGAAGAAAGTGAGCAAAAGAGGCGTCGCTTGGACTCTGAACCCCGCATGGAACCTCTCAAGATAGCCGAACTTGTACCAGCAGCATTGCCGCCTATGCAGCCAATTTCGCCGCCGGCCATGACGCCTAACGGGATGTTTTCAGGACTCGGAGCCCCTTTGCCATCTATCGGTAGAATTGCTGGTCAATTTACGCCATTACAAGCGCAAAATGAAAATCCAAGCTATGTAGCGAATGAGAATGGTCTCAGTGTTCCAAAGGACGCTTCTAACGGCGGCCTGGTAACGTTTACATCGCCAGTGTCCGACACTTCGTCGTCTGTCAACTATACTCCAGCGTTCGAGGATTTTTTACTACAAAATTCCAATTTTAACGGAATCATGATAAACCCTACCAGTATTGTGGAGGCTGTTGGGTTCCATAACTTCGACAGTACTGATCTACCGATTGGCAATGAGGCAGTCGATTTTCTGCCTATAGATAACGGAGCAATCGATGGGTTATCTGAGCTAACGGGAACTGAGCTCCCGGCGTGGGAGTAAAAGGGTATATTCACTTTTGAAAAAGGCATGTGGTTTAAATTATAGAGTTTAGGGTCGAAATATTGAAGTATTTTATGTATCAATAGTTGTAATGGACATGGGAATCGAGTTTCCTTCATAAATCAGCATATTGTAAATGTTCAATGAAGTGTTTACTAGCAATACAACTGGTAATTCTCCTAATTTTTGTCGAAGTTTGCATGCTCTTCCACTAGCCAGTTGTTCTGCCGTTCAATCCGAAAAGATCTGGTGTGAGAAGAGGTGTTCACTAAATCACAAGCGGTGTGAGATAAATTACAAAATGTATCGTCAGAATATCCAATAATATTAGGTCACCGTCCTTCAGGCAGCCAGATTTGTAACACGCACAGCCTTCACACCTGTTTTTCCCTACTAGCTACCAAATTCGAATTCAGAGGCCACTAACTCTTCTAGTGCAGTCCACTCTTGGTTTGTAATCTTCGTCATCTTCCCTTGCCATTTTCCTCCATTACGACCACCACCGCCTTTGATGCTTTTGAAGCAGGAGTTCAGCTTGTTTGAAATTCTTGAAATATCTTCTCCTGAAGTAGATGACATTATTATCGATCCTGTTTCTGTTTGCTTATCTCTACCACATAAAAGCAGCAAATAACTAGGAATGCCTTGACAAGCAGCCGTGGCCTCTTTAAATATTTGAAGCAAATAATCCAATGTACCAAAAGTATCCTTCAGCAGATATGCTCTTCCATTTTGTTTAAGTTGTTCAACAATAGCTTTACTTTCATAGGCAGCCAATTCTCTCATCCAATACTGTTCCCTTTTGCTAAGTTTCTGTATCTGGTCTTTTTGTTTCTCGATCTTCTCAGGAATTTGAGCTTCCTGACAGCTCAAGTTAGCCTTCGTCTTGTTCAAGATTTCAGATGCCATTTCACCATACTTTCTCACACGGTGACCACACATAAAATATAATCTAGAGTTTGTGCCTCTGACTGTTGTCTGGTTTGGTAAGATCAAAATTGAGCCAATCCGACCTGTGTCTTTCAAGTGGGTGCCGCAGCAAGGATTTGCATCAATGGTACCGATATGCACTGTTCGAATAATTCCCTTGGATAGATCGTAGTCATCTGGGATTTTATCCGTATTCAAGCTACCTACGGTCTCATTGGTGGCTTCGCGGATGCTTATAGGTAACGGCTCAACTAGAATGTAGTGATTCACTTGTTCAGAAAGACCTCGAATCTCTTGCTCAGACATCCTTCTTGGAATCTCCAGGTAATTAAAGTAATCGTTAATTTCGAGAAGATCGTTCTTACTGTTAGGAACCCCACCCATAGACCAGGAAAGGGTTTCCAAGTTGTAGTTCTGTTCCAATAAGGCGCTCAACAAATGTTGACCAGTGTGCTGTTGCATGTAATCCATCCTTTTGCCAGTATCGATAGTAATTTCTACTCTAGTTCCTGGTTCAATCAGACTGTCAACGCAATGTTTAGCATGTAGACCCATTCTGGCTACATGGCTAACATTTACTAACTTATTAGCATTGGGGCCATCGAGAACCTTCAAAACACCCGTATCACTGGGTTGCCCTCCACCTTCAGGGAATAGAATAGTATCTTGAAGTTCAACATGGTATATCGGTAGGCATTCTCTATTATTCTTTGAATCAATTGGTTCACACGACACAACCGTGGTTTGAAATCCCTTTGAGAGGGAAGAGTCCCGCTGGCAAGCCAGGCTCCCCACGTATGTACGTCTCATGTTATCAGTATGCTTACAAGGCTACCAGGAAAGCTATCGGTTTGCAAATTTTACTCGTTAGTTGACTAAAAGTTGACTAATAAGTTACTTTTAAGACCGATGACCGACAAGACAGTATTCATCGCTGCTAAAATCATCTGAGCTGGAAAGGGTTCCATAATCAGTATATTCTATTTAATGAATTATCCTCGAAAGTAGCTCGAAAATGACGATCTGGTCTAGATAGGGCCCTCTTGATCTCACCGCGAATGCCTGAACAGTCTTGATCTGGACAACCTTCAAATCTAGCGACCTCCATGGCACTTGAGAACGTATCTTTAGTAAATGCAGTGTTCCTGAAAATTGATGGATGTATTCCAAATGCTGCATCAGAATATTTGGAGAATCCAGAATGAAAGTTGTATTATGCAGTTAGGTCATAAAGCATATATTTCAGACGCAAAGTTGATACCATTTCCTGCAGCGTACTCCCGACCAGCATCTATCAGGGTCTTAGGGCCGCAGGTGAGTAGCCAGGTCGTGTCTGTGCCGGAAGCGTCAACAAAATTTGACAAATCTGCAGCCCAATTTATTCTTCTGCCAACGTTCACTGAGGCGGCTTTGATCTTCGTACCTACCGGGCTAACAGTCTCGTCCACCACAGCACCGTTCTCGTCGAGCTGCTCCGGTGTGAATGACTCCAATTCAAATTCCAAGTCTATGTCTTCTTGTTCTTGCTGTTCCTGTTCCATACTGTCAAGGTCTCTTGTGATGAAAATATGGAAATCTGCACTTCCATCAAACGGTGATTCTTTGAGGAGGTCCTCGAGGACTTTCAGCTGAAATCTATCTCTCGTGAGCCAGACAAAGTGCAGATAGTCCACTGGATGCAGCTGCTTGAAATAACGATACAAGGGCAGCCCGAAAGAAACACCACTGCCGCCGCAGACAATGCTAACTCTAGTAGCAGATGATAGGCACGACCTGGGGATTGCTGGGTTGTAGTTGTTAATTATCGTGTATCTTGCACCCATTTCAAGTTTAAACGAACGAGGATGCTTATGTTCAGCTATGATGAGACCGACTGTAGAATCTGATGGCATAGACGCTACGGTGAAAGGGTGCGAAGGCAATAACCAATACAGTGGGTTAATTCGGCGGTATGGACTTATCCTAATGTGGCACCCAGGCTCAAAAGTATCCGCCAAAGCTGCTCGAGGTAGCTGAACAGCCACTAAATTGGTATTCCTGTAGTCAGTATATTTCGCTAGCAAATCTGTACTTCTGGCGAAGACGGTTTTGGAGATGAAGTGAACTGCTAAAATGAGAATATTGATACCGAGATAGGGAATTGCGACTCCCGGTCTTGCGTGAATAGCTGTGAGAAATATCAAACTCAGTGTGAATATGTTATGCGTGGCAAAGAAAAGATTGTAGTTCATGCGTCTAACAGGGCCCAAGGAGAAGAGAAGAAGTAAACCAGCCTCTATCTCAAGAATCAAACCAATCAAATTCTTGGCTTCCTTGAGCTCGGATAATAACGTCCTTTTAACTCCCCAATAAGTAAGGAACAGGAATCCATGAACCATTGCCATCAGAACAATTATGCGAGATAGCCATTTATGCAACGGGATAAAGTCCGTGTACGTATAGTCTCGATATAGGAGCCAATTGGGTCTCAAGTTGAGAACAAGATTGAGAGTCAGTAGAACGTAGCTTAAACGACCCAACCGCTTGATGTAGACACCAGCATGATGTACCAACGAATAGTGATGATAAAAAGGCGTCAGAAATAGCACCAAAAGGATACAAAGATTAACTGCTGGATCCACAGAATATAATCCATATAATATTCTCTTGAACATAGAATCTGAGCTTCTAGCTGGCTTACTGGGAAGTACCTTACGCATCACCATCAGGAAGATAAAGTAAAGAGCTGATATTCCAAGCACATAATAACCATACTGAATATTGGCTAAATGGGTGTCGCCATGCCTTTTCCATACTGAAGCATCCATCTCAAATCACTGCTCTACTTGTAGTAGAATGGTTGCTAAGTGTGTTACGTAGTCCGTCTTATAGGATGGTCTCGAAGAAACCCGATAGGTGCGACTATGCAAATACTCCCTCACAAGTAACCGGACCTGGAGGTTGCCAAGATCGAAAGGTTTGTTGCTAATGTCGAGTATCAACTTCCAGCTAGGGAATGCCATCTTTGATAAAATACCACTTGCAAGAAGAATGATGAAATTTGCTTGAACCAGGGCTTACGGTGGTTCATGGACATTGCACAATAAACTGATTGCTCTACCTTTCTCGTGGCGCCATTGGTAACAGGGAACCGAAGATTGTATATTTGAAGCTTAATGCGACCAATTACTCGATCGAAGCCTAATGGCCGACGCCTAGCAAACCATTTCCAGCTTCAAGCATTTATGTGTCCAAGGCAAGATTCGTCTGAGAAGAAAGTCTCCCTTTTGATAGGACTGGTGGTTCATTAACTTTGCACCAAGCTTATAATTCATGATTATAACTAGGATGGTGAAAAGCTAAGATATCACTTGTGCGTTTCCTCAGGTTTACCAGATGGCGAAAGAACATATGTTATACTGCAAAATTCAAGCGCCTATGCCCTGTGACGTTTATCCATGAATTCCATTCAACTGGAACTGAGGGCTGACCGAGACATGGATATATGGCCAATCTGCGATTTCAGCTAGAGTAGCAAATATGCCAGGAATTTTGAAATTAGGAATTTCACCCATCAGTGGATCATAAGTTTTATGATTATTGACATAAGCGACTGAACCATTAACTGATCATAGCCGCTAGTTGCTGCGATCAGAATGCTAGATTCGTACGACTTACAGGTTATCAGGCATCAAATTGAGCTTCTAAAGCGTCCTGATGGAAAGATACAGAAGATCAGTAAATGAAACATATATATGCTGAGTCCTGTTTGCTAGTGGCCTGTGATATCGAAGAGAAACATACCTGTAATAAAGTCGGTGTGCATCTCTTGTCTAGGATACAAAGTGCAGTGGCCGCCGCGTTTATTTCTAGCTGGGTTTAATTCTCACCAAAATCCAATAGCTATTTGCGAGCGTTTACAAATCCTACTATGCACTGTCACTGCAGTCATTTCTGTAAACGACTGCTCAGGAGCATCACCTAACAAAACCCAAATTAAAGCTTAAAGTCATTTGATTTGTTTCCGACCATCGAATGCTGTAGAGGATACATCCGGAAATATTCATTACTGCAACCACATACTGTGAAATCTGGTCTGCGCTGACAGTTTTAATCAAGCTAATGCCTCGGTGCTCGGTTGCTATCTGGCAATCGTACTGAAGCTATCAAGAGACCAAGAGACCAAGAGACCAGGAGACTCGTACAAGTTCCAAATCAATTCCATTTTAAAGAAATCATTGATACGATACGATACGATATAGCACAAAGTCTGACAACTCGAGATGTCTTAATCGCCCTCGGTGAATAGTAAGTTAATCACTTCTTCGTCTGGCACTGCAAAAGAAGGTTCAAAGTGCCAGACTGAAAAGACACTTGAAAGAACAACTCATAAAAAAGACTCGAATAAAACATCAATACTCACCTTTGTAGCATTCTTGATATGGAAATGCATTGCTGTACGGCTATATGCTACGCATAATCCGATGTTGTGAACCAAAGGTTACTAGTGAAACTTAAGTAGAAAAATCTAGCGTTGGGAACGTAAATAAGAGGCCAGCTAGGTTGGCAATTCTCTATATTTAGTCTTGATGAGAAAAGAAGGAACACAACCATTCCTGATCTTGATAGCTTATGTACTTCAACATATACTGTTAGAACAAGGATAATAAAAGACGTTTCAAAAGTTCCGGAGTTACCATGATTACCAGCGGGATCAAATTCGGGTCGGTTAACATCGTCGAAGATACCACTCGTCTTCAGCTTGCGAATTGCCGCTAGTACAATTGATAGAAGTCCTGGTTCGCGGCGGAGAAGACTATTGTCAATCAACATTGATAGTCCGTGCCCTCCATGACATACAGCAATCTGTAAGTTTTCGACAGAAAAGGTTAAAACTTACAGCTCCTGTTGTAGTCGATGATCCGGATATAGGGATAAACCCTTCAAATCCCAATGGTGATGTCTACATTCTCAGGCTCAGTAACTTCTCCGAACGGGTGAACGAAGTGGGCGATGAATTATCGAACAGAGTTCCCATTTTTGGTTTTAAATCATGATTATTCTCTCAGCCGAATCATCCATCTCTGAGACATAACGTACAATTGGCTGGTTTCTGGTATCCAATGTCGTTTTTCTGGACCGGTGTCAGCTTTCACGCCGGTTAGCCCTTGCTTTACGAAGTTTACATTCATGTAGCCGATGACTACCCTCTTGCAATAAAAGCACACGTCTTTTTTCTAGCAATCTTCTGTGGAAGGTATTTTTAGTTGCTTGGTGAAACGAGGTCTCTCCCGATATCTAGGTCTCTTTGTCTTACGGTTCTGGGAGCCGAAGGGCTCGGAAAAGGTCATGCCATTATCGTCTAAACTCATAATGTTGGCCTCGCTGATGCCAAATTCTGCACAGCGTCGTTTCAAGAGCGCCATAGCTTGGGACGCCACCTTCATCGTTTCTTCTAAAGTGGCGGCATCGCTTAGATGTACCGCAATCCATGTAGTCGGCTTGAGCAGTCTATAATAGATATCCATTTTGGCCTGCTCGGACATGTAACTTTCTGGAAGTTTTTCCCAGCACTCTTTGAACTTCTGGTTTAGCCGTTTGATGCCAAGTTTGGCCTCTGACAACTGGGACATGGTGTTCATTATATAATTCACGGGTGCCATACCTTGGTACGCCACCTCCATCGATTCTTTTAAAGTGGTGGGTTTGCTTAGACGTATTGCAGTCTGTGTATCATGCTTGAGCAGCCTATAATAAATAACCATTATGTCCTGCTCAGACATGTAGCCGTCGGGGAATTGTTCGCAACAATCTTTGAACTTCTGGTTTAGTCGTGCGATACCAAGTTTCGCCTCTGACAACTGTGAGATGGCGTCCAGTATTCTGCAAACTTTTCTTAAGTAAAACTCTCTTCTTACACTTTCTACCAAACCGTCAAAGGACACATTCTTAACGCCGACTTCTCTAATGTATTCGTTAGCCCATTTTTCCGCAGGACCGGTGAGGTGTCTCTTGAAGTAAACAACGCGGGATGCTTCGTTCCTCCATGATATTAGGTCCATCTGGAATTTCATATCCTGCATGAATCCTTCGAGTTCATCGCTATCCTTTGCCCTACCATCAAAGATCAACGTTGGGTGTTGACACATTGTAATCATGTTGTAGTCGAATGGAATCTTGTAATTTTCCACCTCTGGGGCTTCGGTGCTCATGTCAATACGATGTTTATTTGCAGGCAGAGACACTTGAACCGTAAATGCTAACGTGTTGCAATACAGGTATTACCAGTAATACTTAATCTGGTTCTAACAGTATATCTTGATGTAAGTTGACGATAAGCTATCAAGATCACGAATGGTTGTGTTCCTTCTTCCCTCCTCCCCAAGATCAAATACAGAAAATTACCATCCAATCTAACCTAGCTGGTCTGCTACTTATACGTTCCAATTCCAACGCTCCATTCTTCTTGAGTTTCGTTAATGACCTTCGGTGCACGGCATCCAATGAGACATCATACCACTGCAGCTTTGTTATCGCCTTGCATAGTGGTCAGATGGCAGTTCTGATAGAACCCGCTTGCGCCGTGTTAAGATCTGACTTAGCTGAACATGCTCTGACCACTTCTGTGCGACGCAGTCGTGCGACTTGGTAAAATAGTCTTACATCATGATTAAGTGAAAATTCTTCAACTGGCCTGATCATCAGTCGAAAGTATCAACGAGAATTAAACTTATAAGAAGGACAATTAAGTAGATCCAAGTAGAGTTAGTTCGTAGGCAGAGGAAAGAGGAAGGTACCCATCCTAGTTTAATCTGACACAACACATGGTGGTTGAATGCAGGATAACAGTCGTAATCATTAGGCCCTAGTAACAAAATTCTATCACAAACTAATAGCGCAAGTGGTTTAGTGGTAAAATCCATCGTTGCCATCGATGGGCCCCCGGTTCGATTCCGGGCTTGCGCATCTTTTTTACTACAAGACCAGAATGCATTACAGTAAGAGAGGTGACTTTCAGCTCTAAACAAGTAGTCATCGTTCCAACTCGATTGAGCTAATCTTTAGATGACCGTTTCGTATTGCATAGTACGATAACTTTTTATATTTTGGCATCGTACCGTACTTTTAAAAGCGGCCTTCTTACTATCATGATCGAGGTTCTTCGTGCGAGGAACCTCTTTCTGGAAAAAAGCTCTTATCTAATAGTAAACAAAAGTATACAAGAGAGACTGCTTGGCAGACGACGGTGACTGCCATACCACATCTCTGGCCAGTAGATAGCGAAAGCCACATCAAAGTACATAAAGCCTTGAACTTCAGAGATCGAAAGACGACTCAGGTATAGTCGAGTATAACTTACCCTACCGCCAGCACGATCCTCGAGTTGACTCAACACCCCTTCCTAAGGATCTGGACCTGATAGTCGTACAAGCGAAGGCCAGCAAATAGGTTATATCTGGTTACACTCTATAAATCAACTCGATCCTGCTTGCAGATTCTAAAAGTTAATAAACGGACTCCAAAGATAATGAACACCAATTTAAATCCTGATAAGAACATTTCGACCCCATCCCTGGTTGGGGTTAGTGTGAGGAGCATCAACGATGCTCATAACCCCGATTTTACTGATAGTCCATCGAAACCCAATTTGCATACTGCTAGCTCATCACATGTCTTGAACAAGATAACATCTCAACCGAGTCTGGTGGATGCTTCTTACACTTCAGTGGCTGAGTTGAATCGTGAAGGAGCGTTGCTGACTGACGAAGTGGACCTGGATCAAGTCACGAACGCCACAGAGATGGAGAACGATGATGAGAAGCAAAAACAGCTACAGGCTTTAAAGCATAAGAAACAGCAGCAGGAGAAACTGAAGCAGAAAAGTAAGATTTCGATTGATTCATCGAGCACCAGCTTAAAATCAATGCACAGCGTGGATTCAAGATCGCTGATTACTTCTACAGACCCAATCGATGATCAAATCAACATGTCAACTTCCGCTGAACCTGGTCGTAGAAGAGCTGCGACAAATAACAGACGTGGGCAAGTTAAAGACGACACGATAAGAAACTCCTACGGGGAATTCATTGAGAACAAGTCTCATAAGCCACATTTAGCTGGCGGTGAATCTTACCAGTCCTGTCATGAATCTGACGTGCAAAGCGAGCGCGATGACGAGAGGCCTGGAAGACGTTCCAGACGGTCATTAGACAACCAGGCGTCTTCGACCGAGTACCTGAGATCTCTTTCAAGATCTCTGAGTCGCGATCCAGCCCGGAGAAGAAATGGAAGTACCAATATGAACGATGTTGCTGAGAAATTGAACAGTACAAGATTATACAGTACCAACAATTACTCGATCTCTCAGGCGGATTTGGAGAACGCACCGCACATTATTCAACAGACACTAGCTGAAGAAGAAGAAGAGGAGGAAAATGAAGGAGCGTTGATGGATGATCAAGGTAACGAAGAGTATTCCAGAGAGCTCGAAGAGGCGGCTGAAGCGGCGGAACAACGCGCAGCGAGGCATCTTTGAGACAACGCGATCTGAAGAAAAAAGGGGAACAGACCAAGAGGTTATCATGTTAAAGAATGAAGAGAATATAAACAGAGCCAAGATGACCAGTGATAATCAGAGGGTTGCGACTCCCAGCAAAAGTCTAGATCTAGACTCAATCATGGTTGGTATTGAAGAGTATCTGAATGAGATCGACAGTAATGAGGGCGAAGAGATCAAAGTGAATATTGTTAAGGACGAGGATGAACACTCGGGGCCTGCCGAAGAACCTGTCATAAGTGAAAGCGAGAGTGAGATTGAGCTGGGGAAAGAGAAAGCTGTAAGAGAAGAGGACGATTCTGCAAGTGACGGATTAAAGAAAATGCCAACCGGCTCAGAGGACGCGTCTGTCGAGGACAAACCGAAAGAAATTGGCGGTTCGGAAGCGGATCCGACTGAGAACAAGGGTAATATTGAAGCCGAGATAGAGCTGACAAAGAGCGCTGAGGACGTCACTGGAGATGAAACAGAAGCTGATGTAGCAGGTAAGCTCGCGGCGTCTATTCCAGAACCAGGAAGCGGCAAGATACATGCTCAAGAGGCGCCGAAGGAAGAGCCCAAAGATCAAGAGGCAGAAGAGGAGAAGCGAGTTTCCGAGGGCGACGAGAAGATAGGCACGGAACCTGACGCACCAAACAGTACCGCGTCGGAAAGTCAAGAGAACCTAGCCAAAGATTCTGACAGCAAGCCCGAGGACATTGTTGAGGATGAAGCCGATGAATACAAAGCCGAACTGAACGCTAGCCAACAAGTGCTCAAGAGTCAGATGCTGGAATCCGTCTCTAAAATCAGCATTGACGACAGTAGAAAAATTCTAACAGAGTCAAAGGACGCCGACGACGTTGATGGACGCGACGACGACGATGCTGGATATAAAAGCGACTCTACAGACCAGCCTACAGCCCGCGAGACAGACGACCAGCCGCCAAACAAAAATGCTATTTGCACCGCACAAGATACGGCACCGATAAGAGACACCAACGGCGCACAAACGGAAAGCAACGCTGCAAAACAAGACGAAAAAGAGCACGTGGAGGCACAAGTTTCAAACCCGGAAATCATCGAGCAGAAAGGCGAAACAGGCAATGATATTGAAGCCAAGAACACCGCCGTAGAACCGCGCACCGTCCTCGACCAGGAAACCGAAGAGCTTCTCAAGCAACTAGAGATGATGGAGGCTTCCACTGCCGACGCAGATCCACGAATGTCGGACTCCCACAGCACCACCAAAGCGGAAATCCGTGCCTTCAACGAAAGGCAACCGATCTACATCTACACCTCGCTCGCAGGCGGCGGCTTCCACATGATCCCCCGCACGAACCGGCTAGCAACCATCCTCACGGCAAACCGAATTGCCTTCGAATACCGGGATCTCGGAACTGACGCCGAGGCAAGATCCGTCTGGAAATCGTTTGCCGGAGGCCGAACTCTGCCCGGCGTGGTGCGTGGGCGTGATGACGTCATCGGCAACTGGGAAACCGTCGAAGAAGCCAACGAAAATTACGCACTCAGGGAACTTCTCTACGACTCATTATGAAGGAACCCCTGGTTCCTGCTGTTGGAAGAAGCAACGGGCTTCCCCTACCGGAGAAACGTTGGATTCCTCTACGGGTTTCAAATCCCGATGCAATTTCGCCTTCCGAAAAAAAGGGGAGGGATGCGAGGCAGTGTTGATCGCGCCACTATGACATCATTTTCAGAACTAAGGAGCGGAGCACTTTAAGTTTGCTCACGTTACACGACACTCTAAAGAGTTTCCGTGCGCATAACCGTAACTTCTAGCGAGCGGAGTACACTAATTATCTCCTGACGTGGATCGGCGCTTATGCGTGTGATACGTAATATCACGATCAACTACGTAATGATGGTCTCTGTGGAGTATCCCGAAGCAACGCGAACATGCCGTCTCTACGTGTATTTTCTCCGTACTGCCACAGGAATTCTCGGCCTTCCTCTTCCCAGAAGATGCGCAGGGGACACCGCCAGAGTACCCTCGCAGACGGGTGCCGCTGTGACCAGCAGCGTCTCTTGGCATCGCTCTCATTCTCGCTACGTTCTAGTGCATAATACCCTCGCTCTCTCACAGGAAAAGGTGTTCCTCGTCTTGCAAGAAGGTATCGGAGGAGCATGCAACGTTCAATTCAAAAGGAACTAAGGCTTTTTTCGCTCCCTCCCTTGGAGTATCGGTACTTGTTCCTTACAATACATATACAGTTATTTATATATAAGAGAATTCTCACACGTAGCATGTATTGTAAGAGGTGGGACATGTACAGTAGAGCCGAGTTAGGTAACTTCTATCTTTTGGTCAGCTGAAAGGATAGAAAAGTGAAGGATAAGGGATGGATCAGACAACGACGGCATCGGCAGCGATGTCCAAGCCCGGACAGGAACTGAAGATGTCCATCAGGGAAATAGCGTTGGATTTGACAGTGTTTACGCTGTCAAACGTCAACGATGCCATCTCGTTCAAGCCGCAGCTGTGCTTCGAAGTGCCCAAACAGGACTACCAGATGCTCAAGGACAACTACATCAGTTTCACAGGGACATCGATAAGAAAGAACCGGTCCAGGCTGTTTTTCCTGCCCACCAACGTATCGGACGAGCTGCAGAAGTTGAATCCATCGATCCCGGAGGACGCCAAGAGGGTACCCCTGGACGGGCGCGTCTACTACAAGAACCGTTTGATCACGGAGCTGGACTACGAGAACGTCAAGCGGGTCGAGATCGCCTGCGCGTTCATCGCGTACACCGCACTCAACAGTTTTGCACATTTCGAGACCGAGTTACCGCACTCGCGCGAAGCGGGCTACAACGAACAAGACAACGACGACTCAGATGATGAGATGTCTGCCGGAGAGAGCGTAAGCCGCGCGCTCAAGAAGGGGAACATCCTCGGATTCCGCGAGCTAGGCCATCTCGTCGGCATCACGCCGTGGCATTTCCACAGGGTTTTCAAGGTGATCACGGGACTCACCATCCGCGAGTACGGCCAGCTCTGCGTAGAGTTTATCAAGAAGAACAAAGAGATCGTGAACACGTGCCGGGTCAAAGTCGAACAACTCAAACAAGTCCAGCGGTTCTCCTGTCTGGACGACCCGAGCTTCCTGCAGGACGGCAGCCTGCAGTATGCGGCCACAGAGAACGTGGTCCTACTGCACGAGTACTTCATCGACCCTAACAAGTCCAAGGAGTTCAAGACCAAGAAGAACGGCGGCACCGCCGTGAAAAAAGACTCCGCGGGACACGAAGACGGCGGCTCGCCCCTAACGCAGCGGTCCGAGATCCGCAAACGAAGAAGCTCTGTGATGTACGGGCGCATGCAGCGCGCCTCTCAGAGCTCCATCACCTCTAACTCCTCGCTCTACGAGTGTCTGCACACCTCGCCCTCGCACACCAGCCTGCGCTCGCCCGACTACTGTCTGTCGCACGACGAGCCGCACTCGGACAACGACTCCGACGACAGCGCCGGCAGCGTGCTGGAGGCGCCCTCCAACGTCTTTTCCTCCGCGGCCGCCAAGTCCGCGTCCCCGCCGGGGACCTCCCGCAAGGGCAGCATCATCTCTGTTGGCAGCGCAGGCGGTGTCAGCAAGAAGGCCTCCAAGCGAAAGAGCATCACGGGCGCCAACATCGACGCCATCCAGAACTCCATGCTGCACAGACGCAACAGAAGCGACGTTTGCACCATCAACCTGTCGCTGGATCCGCAGGACTCGCTCGACGCGCGGCTATCGCCGCAGCCGCTCCCCATAGAGTTCAACTCCAACGTCTTCGGGGGCGCGGCGAAGCCGCCGCCCCCAGCCGCCACCGGCCCGCGCGTTGACTTCTCCATAGGCCCGCTCGACTACAATAACCTGCTCGAGACCGCGGACCCGAAACCCGCGGACGCCGCGTCGCTCATCGCCGACGCCGCCCTCAACCTCGACCTGCCGGACACCAAGACATCCGTGCCGGACACCGATCTCGATCTCAGGGGCGGCCCCTCCATCGACGACATCTTCGACCCGGCCGCCCTACTGGACTCCGGCCTGCTCTCGGGCAACCCGGCCGGCGTCTCCACCCTAACCCCGCTCAGCGAAAACAACGCCAAGATCCGCGATCTGGACCAGGACGCGTTCTTCAGCCCGCTCCCCGCGGGCGAAGAAGATCTGCTTTTTGACTCTGTTCTCGCAGCCGCGGACCCCTTGGCGATCGCTGACGCGGGCGGCGGAGGAGTCATCGCTTCGAACTCGGTCGCCGCACCGACAGTATACACAGCATCAAACCCTACGAACATGGACGCATTCAATTTCTAACAACTTTTACACTCTCTGCAAGCTAGATAATGTACATATAATCAGCGGCGGCGTGTCTGCTCCGCTCGATACATTGTAAAGACCGCTATCCAGTCACGGTTCGACGTCTTGTGTAGGATTCTTGGCTCCCTCGCTATCGCGAGGGAGCGTCTCCGCGTGAGCGCAGACGGGGCATGCGGACCCCCTGAACTGGCTGCGCTAGAGATGCAGGTTGAAGGGGTAGGTAAAGCGGGCTCGAGGAATATAAGAAGCGGGTGGTTGGGGAGGTGAAGTTGGTGGTGGGGGAGGTGAGCAGTGAGAGATGGCGCGTGACTTGCAGAACTCGCTGCTGTTTGAAGTGGCTACGGAGGTGGCCAACAGGGTTGGCGGGATCTACAGTGTGTTGAAGTCGAAGGCGCCGGTGACTGTGGCGCAGTATAAGGATAACTATACGCTTATTGGGCCTTTGAATTTGGCGACGTACCAGGGAGAAGTGGAACAGATCGATTGGACTGCGAAAGATGCGTTTGATGAGGATTTGAGACCGATTCAGAGCGTTTTGCATTCGATGCAATCGCGCGGAGTGCGGTTTGTGTACGGGAGATGGCTTATTGAAGGTTCGCCAAGGGTTTTGTTGTTTGAATTGGCGTCTGTGGCGGGGTATTTGAACGAGTGGAAGGGAGATTTGTGGTCGCTGGTGGGGATTCCGTCGCCGGAACACGATGTGGAGACGAACGACGCGATTTTGCTTGGGTATACTGTAGCGTGGTTTTTGGGCGAGCTGGCGCATACGGATCATCACCACGCGATCATCACGCATTGCCACGAGTGGCTGGCCGGAGTGGCGCTGCCGCTGTGCCGCAAGAGACGTATCGATGTGGTGACTATCTTTACTACACACGCGACGTTGCTGGGGCGGTATCTCTGCGCCGCGGGTAAC
This sequence comes from Torulaspora indica, assembly GCA_931305995.1. Classification (NCBI taxonomy): domain Eukaryota; kingdom Fungi; phylum Ascomycota; class Saccharomycetes; order Saccharomycetales; family Saccharomycetaceae; genus Torulaspora; species Torulaspora indica. The sequence goes on along the minus strand of CAKNUP010000002.1, from coordinate 244,380 downwards.
GTGGACTTTTACAACAATTTGGCGGACTTTGACGTGGACCAGGAGGCCGGGAAACGTGGTATATACCACCGGTACTGCATTGAGCGTGCGGCGGCTCACACGGCTGATGTGTTCACTACAGTGTCGCAAATCACGGCTCTGGAGGCGGAACATCTGTTGAAGAGGAAGCCCGATGGGATTTTGCCAAACGGGCTGAACGTTGTCAAGTTCCAGGCAGTTCATGAGTTCCAGAACCTGCACGCCATCAAGAAGGAAAAGATTAATGAGTTTGTGAGAGGTCATTTCCATGGCAGTCTCGACTTTGACCTGGACAACACGCTGTATTTCTTCACAGCGGGTAGATATGAGTACAAGAATAAGGGAGCCGATATGTTTATCGAGGCTTTGGCCCGTCTGAACTACAGGATGAAAGTTTCGGGATCGAAAAAGACAGTCGTGGCATTCATCATCATGCCCGCCAAAAACAAATCCTTTACCGTGGAGGCGCTCAGAAGTCAGGCGGTGGTGAAAGCGCTGGAGAATTCGGTTAATGAAGTGACAAGCCTGATTGGGAAGCGAATCTTTGAGCGCGCCATTAGGTATCCGCATATGGGGATGCATTCCGAGATCCCCACCGATCTGGATGAATTGCTGAAGAACTCAGATAAGGTTCTGCTGAAGAAGCGTGTGCTAGCATTGAGAAGACCTGACGGTGAACTGCCTCCCGTGGTTACCCACAACATGGTCGACGATGCAAACGATCCGATCCTCAATCAGATCAGACATGTTCAATTATTCAACCATCCAAGCGATCCGGTGAAGATTATCTTCCACCCAGAGTTTTTGAGCGCCAACAACCCGATCTTGAGTTTAGACTATGACGAGTTTGTCCGTGGCTGCCACTTAGGTGTCTTCCCATCGTATTACGAACCATGGGGATACACTCCTGCTGAATGTACCGTCATGAGTGTTCCTTCCATCACAACCAATTTGTCTGGTTTCGGTGCTTATATGGAGGATCTTATCGAGACGGATCAGGCCAAAGATTATGGTATTTATATCGTGGACCGCCGTTTCAAATCCCCGGACGAGTCTGTAGAACAGTTGGTCGACAACATGGAAGAGTTTGTCAAGAAGAACAGAAGACAGAGGATTAATCAAAGAAACAGAACGGAAAGATTATCCGATCTGCTTGATTGGAGACGCATGGGATTGGAATACGTCAAGGCAAGACAACTGGCTTTGCGTAGGGCTTATCCCGATCTTTTCAAGCAATTGGTGGGCGAGGAATTAAACGATGCCAATATGGACGCTTTAGCTGGCGGTAAAAAGTTAAAGATTGCAAGGCCTTTGAGTGTTCCCGGGTCCCCACGTGAACCAAGGTCCAATAGTGCTGTTTACATGACTCCTGGCGATCTGGGTACTCTGCAGGACGCCAACAATGCAGACGATTATTTCAGGCTCGGTGCCGGCAATGATGATGACCAGGACTCAGAGGCCGAAACCTAATCCTTTACACAACCACGGACTTTAGAGTTAAAATAACAACATGTAGGTGGGCTAAAACGAAGCCCAATCCATCCAGTAATGTATTGAGTAATTTACCAAGAGTGGTTCTAGGTTGCCATCTCAGTCATATGCCCACGCTCTTTCGCAGCCACATCGCTGTGCTAACCTGGACCAACCTGTAACTATCTAAGTACACTAGTTGCACGGCATTGAGACTCAATGCAACCTGTAAAGTATGCCAGAAGTGCTAACCTATAGCAGTCAAGAGCTTAATCAAACGTACATAGTTATTAAGCAGGGTTCATCAAGTATCAACAGAAGTGTAGTGTGCTTGAAGTCGTCAAGGCTTCAAGATTCTAGTAGTGGGCCTGTCTTAGCAAGTTGCAGCATGGCAATGGCAAGGCTGACGACGTTGGTTTCTCGGCGGCCGCTCAATCAATGGGCGTTGCTAAGTCAATGCTACGATAAACCGCCTTCCAAGCTACCATTGATGATACGAAAAGACGATGAAAACTCAGTTATACGGTGTGGTTTATTGCAGGGAAGTAGTGGTTATCAAAAATCATCAACCTTTTTGGGGGCTTTGCTGGCAGATGTATATGCATCGGACCAGTCATGGCTGAACGTCTTGTTTAACCGACGAACAAGCTCTCTGAAAGGTCCGATCAAAATCCAGTATGCAGAAAAGTTCGATGTACAGCATAATAAGGCGCTGACAACCCTGGCAGTCCCTTCGAGCTTTCTAAAGGACCACAAAGTTGAGTTCTTGGAGCTTTCAGAAGAAAACGCTCCTGATGAAGACAATTGCCATTTCTACTTGGACTTGGATGGGAAATCTTCTCCTTTATACCAAAGATGGCCTACGATCAGCGTGCAGGATACTTCAAGGACTAGTGAACTCCCTTTGTCCAACGAGATAAATTCAAAACAGGCCCTGGAAGCCATTCTGAGATTTATCCGAGATAAGAGCACCGTCAATTCATACTTAAACGACTTGGAGCAGTCTAACTTTGGCAACTTCTCGAAACGACTGGCCGCCAAACTTGACAACAGAAAGCAAATATATGCCGATCTGGGGTTGGCGGTATTGAAGAACCTGGAAAATGAGGATAGTTCACTCGCTAAGAGCCGTTACTTGCAGTCCAAGAAAGAGGAGATGCTTAAGGATGTTGAGAGCTGGAGGAGGCGTGCACATGGCGAGCTACAAGGCCAGGTTGTACCGCTGATACAAAAATTCCTAAAAACTCATCTCTCAGTTGGAAAAATCTACACATACTCCAATACAAAATTTAACCTCAGGGTTAAGAAATTGATTGAAGAACCACTGCGAGATTTGCAAATGGAAAATAAACTGTACGAGCTGAGAGGTCGACTGTGCTTATCAACTCCTTTAAAGGCGCCTCTGATAGATAAGCAGTATTTCGAAAAGCATATCTCATCGGTTTACGGGGACGTAAACAGAGTGATTAACCGAAGTTTTTTCCAGCTCCAACTGCCACTAATCTTATGTTCAACTTTGGGTTACGTTTCGGAACAATTTTCGCTTTACTCAATGGGTTCGCTGGCGTCTTTAGGAATCGTATTGGGACTCCAACGAGTTTTATCAAGTTGGGAAGTAGCGGGTAAAAACGTTCAAAAGAGAATTTACGAAGATATCAGAGCCGCCATCGAGCAAGAATACGAGAGGCTAATACTAGAGGTTGAAGATAAATATGCAAAGGAAGAGACTGCACAGAAACACAAGCTGGATATAATAAGGGCTTTATCTTCCGAAGAATCGCATTCGTAATGCAATAATTCATATACTACAACCTATATCCGATTACATGATTATAAAGCGAATTAGATAAAATATCCATATTCTTCATCGCTTATGGTTTTGTATCTCACCCAAGGAAAGGATTGATACTCTAACTGATCCTCAACAATTTTTAAGTACTCGACCTGCAGTCCACTGCATGCGTAGTACGGTATCTCAAAGTTCATGCTCAACAATCGCGAAGATAAATTTGAACCTACTGATGCTGTGTGCACTTGGTCATACAATTGTTCCAATTTAGGTCCTTCCCGTAATGGAGGCGGGTTCATGGACTGTCTTAATGCTTGCTGTTCCTCATCGTACTGTTTCTTATTGAACAGAGAAAACTCAGCAGTCATAGACAACTGAGTTTCTCCATGCCCTCCTTTCATAGAATCTATTTCCCACAGCAGGAAGTCATCGCTTAGGTTGAACAGTACTTTTCCCGAGTCACTCTTGAACCTTGCCGGTTTACTTAAATCAATTTGATATTCTTGGAAAAGACGAGATAAAGGAACCTTAAGGCTTAATTTGGAAGTTGTATTACGTGTCTTGAAATGAGTTTCAATCGACAGTGAGATTTGTATTTTAAACTTCTGCAACTTAGGCTTCACGTTGAATGACACTAGCTTAAGCAAAGGCTGATCGCGAACATGGCGTTTCAGTTCGTACTGACACAATACGAAATCACCGTCAGGCGGTATGAATTGGATCGATTTCTCGCTTAATGCTTCCAGAGACACACACTCGTGAAATTTGGTGTGAGATAAGAACTGATCGTCGCGTTCCGATAGTTTGTTCAATGCAATTGTCAATTTTGGCATTCCTGACAGATAAGACTTGCAGCAGATTTTCCCATGGATAAGATTCTTTTTGATGATATTGGCTTTGAAATCCATCACGTATTGAACTTGCTCCACAACATCCAAAAAGAACTCGTTTTTCCCGTAGTGTATCCCCTTTGCCCTCCAAGACACTGGCATAATCGTCGTCCTCGCAATATAACTATTGTAAACTTCCTCATTTTGATCATCATTTGTTTCAGCATTACTGCCACGAATCGAAGATTTCCCGCCAAAGGTCTTGAGTTTCGTTTGCTGAAGAAAGCTGTACAGATTAGACTTTCCGGATACTTCTGCCCTCCTGGTCTTATCCTCACGATCTTCTTCCTCATCATCATCCTCATCGGGCAATCCCTCTATGATCTTCTCGTCAGGTAAATTGACCTTAACCCTGATGTAATCTTTCATAATACTTGCATCTGTGACCTGGACAATTCCAAAATCAACAGTCTCGTCGATAAGTTCCATTATCAGTAGTACATTATCCAACACCATATTTCTGTCCAAAGACTGAACTCCAAGGTATTTCCTCAGCAGGAAGTGAAATTGATCCAGAAAGGTGCTAATCGACATAATATTGGCACCGGCATCGTAGGCATAAATAGCTGCTAAGAAAACAAGCGAATCCCTCTTCACATAGACGAAATGATAGTTTTCTGCCGATATCACTGGTGGTGATTCTCTCTTGTAAGCGCTCTTGAACAGTCTCAGAATTCCTTGAAGATTCGGTACAGCTTTTATATTCTTCGACACTAAGGGTTCCAGGTTCTCATCGACTATGAATATGCATGACGACATGATACAGCGAATCAATTCATCTAGTTCTCTGTTCTCTATGGTATCTTGACCTTACTAGCACGGAATTTTACTCTAAGACTTAGTATAGTGGTAGAACACTTACAGGGCATAAGAGCCTTCTTCCTGCCGAGAAATCATAATAGCATGTACAATAAGCTCAGTAAAGCAGTACCAGTCGCCGTTACTGGTTACGATCTTTCCAAGGCCCTTGCTGGGCTTCATAACTGGAAATTGGTCAACCATATCCTGACGAGAGAAGTCGCTTTTAAGGACTACGAGACCACCTGGGCATTCTTAACGCAGGTCCACATGAGATCGCACCTGTGGGGACATCATCCCACGATTACCACGACCTATGTGAACGTTAAACTCGAACTGTCCACGCACGATCTGCAGGACCAGATCAGTGATATCGATTTAAAGATGGCCAAGAAGATTGAAGAATACATACAGGTACACAAGGGATGAGGTTGGGCTCACAATTGCAAGGATTCGGGAAGAGACTTTGATTGAAGTTTCTGTTCGAACTTGTCGAATTCCTTGAGTGCGACTTCCTCTTCCGGATCGAGTATTTGCTCCACATGCTCTACTTCTTCCACATAGTGCTTCAACATAGACTCAATACCGTGTTTTAGAGTGTCCTCGCTGGAAGAGCAGGACTTGCAGGCTCCCTGCAGCTTGAGGTAGACCGTCCCCGTCTTGGGATCGAACCCGCGGTACACGATATCACCACCGTCGTCTTGAATCGCGGGCCTGATCCTCGTCTGGATCAGCTCGTCGATCATGTCGCTTATCTCTTGCTCTTCCTCCGTCAGCTCAAACTTGGGCACCGAAACGTCGTAACCGACTTGCGCTGATTCCCTCACGCTGTGAAACTGCTCAGAGACTGCGCTTTCGCCCGATGCCAACGTCTGGGTCAGCAATTCGACCACCTTGGGTGAGATCTGGTTCCAGTGAACCAGGCTATCCTTGTTGACTGTCAGGAAATCGTCTCCAATCATCAGCGACTCAACTCCGGGACATTGCAGGAAAATCTGCTGAGCCAGCTTGGAGTGCTCCACCAGAGCTTCGTCCGTATTCTTGATCTCTATACTACTGGCTCCACGATCCTGTAGCAGCTCTCCATCCGTCGAAATGAACTTTAAAGCGTTCTCATTGGGAGTTGTCAGTGTCTTTACGTTAATCCACCTCCTAGTCAAATAACCTGGTCTTAACCGACTAGTTGCTGCAATACCAGAACGTAACCGAGTAAACATATTGCTAATGACCTAATCGTCTATAACTTATGTATTGAACTGATCATCCCCGCGATGTCCAGCTTTATGCCTTACATAAGACCCAACCATCACGTGTGATATCTACTCGCTGCTGCTACACGCCTTAGACGGTCGCCAATCAAGACTCGAATCAATCGCAGAGCCTGCAACCGATGCTAGGTTTGCTCATTCTACAGACTCTGCTCCGTGAAGCCGATACAGCAAGTTAGCGACGCGAAGAAACGCCATAACAAGAGAGTATACGCTGCAGCAGGAACACTACCAGCAGGGATCGCATTAGACCCGCAACTCCAGCCACAATTGAAGCAATTGAACGGTCTTCTTAAGCTTCTTCTATAGCTTATAGGCTTAAGAAGGCTTGAAATTTCATATCACTGGCGACGACAGATGTTAAGAGCCAGTAGTATAAGGTCGAATAGGAGAGGACTAGTTCTAGTAGTATTAAGCAAGTGTGGTAGGTAGTTTGGGCTCGTTTGGTTCTGGTTAAGTGATATTGGTAAGGTGGGCATGCAGCGATTGGGCCTTTTTGCAGCGTTGCTGTTTTTGCTGAACTGTGTTGCGGCGAACAAAGAGAACATCAATCAGAAGGATCACCAGGTATGCTCGGGGATGTATTCGAAGGAGGACTGGAAGGGGAAGGTGGATCCTTTTATTTCTTTTAACGTGAAGGAGATTAGCGAAGTAAGCGAGGATGATCCGGGGATGTACGTTGCGATTTTTGATTTCCAGGACTTTGAGCACTTGGGAGCCGTCCTACCGGACGGCTCCAAGTACTATATCTGTGATGACTACGCGATAGAGCTGGGGTTGTGTGATGAATCGCATAAGAATGAGTTTATTGTTAAGGAAGTAGCGTACGATCCGATAACAGGCCAGAATGTGACGCTAGCGAACGAAATAATGACATTTTCGCAAAAGACAGAGGGATTGCATGATACCAAGTACCCAGTGAAGGAAACAGGATATTACTGTGTGACTGCTTTTACAAGATCTAGTAGTACGAAGTTTAAGGCGACTGTTAACTTCAGAAACGCGTACGGCCATCTGGCGGCAGCGGAAGTCAATAAGATGCCGCTCTATGGGTTGCTGGCAATTGGCTACGTGGTAGCAATGGCTTTGTACTCCTTTGCGTTCTGGAAACACAAGCATGAATTACTGGCTCTTCAAAAGTACCTGTTGGCTTTCTTCGTTTTCCTAACAGCTGAGACGATCTTTATTTGGGCTTACTACAGCATAAAGAATGAGAAGGGCGACACTGCCGGTCTGAAAGTCTACATGGTATTCCTTTCCATTCTTACCGCCGGTAAAGTCACGTTTTCTTTCTTCTTACTACTGCTCGTGGCCCTGGGATACGGTATTGTCTATCCTAAGCTCAACAGGACTTTGATGAGACGTTGCCAGTTTTTCGCAGCCTTTAATTATGCCCTATGCGTTGCCTTTTTGATTCAAAGTTATATGCAGAAACCCGATTCCACCTCGTTGTTGATCTTCATTACCATGATTCCATTGACGATCTCTATGTTCCTTTTCTACTTTGTGATTTTGAGCTGTATGGGTAAGACTGTGCGTTACTTGAAAGAGCAAAGACAGGTGGTCAAACTGGGCATGTACAGAAAGCTTTTGACCATTATATATGCTTCTTTGTTGATTGTGCTTGCCGGTTTGGTATTATCTACATTTGTTCTTGTTGGGATGAACGCTATTGAAATGATAGAGCAACATTGGAGGACAAGATTTTTCTTCACCGATTTCTGGCCATCGCTTGTCTATTTTGGTGTCTTCGTTACTATCGCCTTCATATGGAGACCCACAGACACTTCATACATGCTTGCATGCTCCCAGCAGCTTCCAACAGATCCAGAAAATGTTGCTGATTTCGATCTTGACGATTTGCAATCGTTAGGAGAGCAGGCCGACGAATTTGATGACACGATTAGAGATGAAGATATGATTTTCACCGACGAGGAAGACAATCATCCAAACAATCAACAGCGCGGTGCTCAGCATCCTAAGTAATAAAACGATGCCTGCCCTGTCAGGCTCTTCGCCCTAGCAGCCACGCGAAGAACCACGAGTGCATAGCTGTTGTTCCCCACTTCCGGGACAAGGAAGTTCGGATCCAGCGAAAGCGCTATGTAGAAGCGAACATAAAGCTCACATACTGAATATGATAAATTGATTTACACAGCTCTTGTATTAAAATTGACAGCTATTCAAGTTTAGAATACGGTCCCATCACTATGCAGTTCGATTGGTGGACCTTTCGTCTTGGGTCTCCGGATTGCAGCTATCTCCCTACCGGCCTTCCATGATCCTGCTTCAATAACCTGAGGTAAGCTCAGTTCCGCACCGAGCTTTTCATTCACCATGAGTAATAGTTCATCCAAGAGCCCGATGGTCAAACATCTCCATTCGACAATAACGCCATCTTCTGCGGTAAACGTAGGAATGTCGTCATTACTGTGAAGTACGTTAGACAGCTCAAAGCCACGTGTCTTATGTTCAGGTTTAAGTTCTAGCACTCCAAAATCACAGAACAGGCCGCCATTTCTATATTCTGGTAGCCCCGTTTGTAGATTTTTATTGGTTATATTAAACTTGTGACCGTACGTTTCCAGCGGTACCAGTAAGGAATAACAGAGCCATTGAGTGAGTTTATGGAAAGTGACAATGCTATCTAGGAGGTCATCGTGCCACACGCCCTGATCACCGGTAGCCATAATCTTGGTGTCGAGCGTCCATGCATCACCAATAGGTTGACCTTCAACAGTGGTTCTGCCCTTTGGCCAAATATCCACTAAGCCGTCCATCAAAGTGTTCCAAACATCAGACAAACCTATTGTGTTGGTTTTCTCTTCGCTCAAACCGTGGAGATAGTCCACCATAGCGCCCGGCCGAGCGCCTGGACCGAAGATCTTGGGATTGCTAATCAATGCCTCTCCCAGCTTATGAACCAGATTCATTCTGCCCTCCATACCGCTCAGCGGATTATCATTCGAAATTTGAAATCCCTTACAAAACTCCTCCATGGTCATATCCTTTAGTCTCTGACCGCTTACTCTATGCGGATGTCGGGCGGCATCATCGGAGAGAGCTCCGTCAATAAACATATGAAACGAAGCCACTGCCAGCCCTTCAGACCTGCTGTATGTTTCGCCATCCACTTGGTATTTCCACAAGCTACCGGCCCCCGCATCGATCAAAACGCTGACCAAAATCAAGTCCACTAGTCTCCTCGAAATCTCGATTTCATCAACACCATCCTGACGCCATCGAGACACTAAATTCTCTAATCTACAATGATCTCCCGCGTTAATATGCTGCCATCTTCCATGCGGCGGTATGGAGCCATAGTCACTTCCATAATCACGTTCAATAATACCACATAGAAACTCCACCACCTGGGGCATACACGACAGGTCTAATTCAAAGTAGTTTCCCTCATTTCGTTCCTTCACGTACCTGTAAACAACGGAAGTAGTTTCACGTACCGATTCAATCGATTTGAAGTACTCAGCAGCACTCACAGTCATTGCGTCAACGAGAGTGATACAACCGAAAACACACTATCAGGCTTTCACTCTATACCAAACAGCCATCCCAAATACCAGCTTATATACCTCTAGGAGCATCCAACCCGTCCGTATTCCCTGAACAGTTATCAGTAGTTGATCTAGCAGTTCAATCGGTATTATTATGTTGCCGACGGAGACCGGCGGCCCAAATTCGAGGACTGTACATCCTTACACCCTGGGACTGCATTTATACATCCGTACATCTTGAAAAATTTTCAATTAGATCTTGAAAAATGAATGGGTGGAGAAATAGACGGCCGGGGAACGTTGAAGGACGCAGAGATCGCAGCGTCAGCAAATACTGGCAAAGTTTCGTCAGTGGCTAGTATGGCATGGTTAATAGAAGTGGTAGTTGATGTTGGAGGTTGGAGGTTGAGAGTGTATTGTGTAAGAGGCCAAGAATAATTCAAAAGGTATATTAAAATGTCTGACTTCCAAAAGGAGAAAGGTGAGGAGCAAGAGCAACCTCAGATCATCAAGATCAGAATCACTTTGACCTCTACCAAGGTGAAGCAATTGGAAAACGTTTCCAACAACATTGTTAGAAATGCTGAACAATACAAGTTGGTCAAGAAGGGTCCAGTCAGATTGCCAACCAAGGTCTTGAAGATCGCCACCAGAAAGACTCCCAACGGTGAAGGTTCCAAGACTTGGGATACCTACGAGATGAGAATCCACAAGAGATACATCGACTTGGAGGCTCCGGTCCCAATTGTCAAGAGAATCACCCAAATCACCATCGAACCTGGTGTGGATGTCGAAGTTGTTGTCGCCAAGAACTAAGCGTAGTGCTGGGTGAGCAACATTTCTTTGTCAGGCATTTTTACAAGCGTTCTTCGGTTGGCCATTAGTGTATACTTGGGATTGTTGATTGGCGGTCAAGCGGCCCACTCTAGGTATGGCAGTTTTCATATACCTTCTGTCTTACTATCAGTGGTAAAATGCAAGAAAGAAGATACATATGCTGTAAAGTTACAGTTTTGTCGCTTTTCCGCCATCATATAACTACGATTCGTAAAACTTGTATAGTACGTTTAATGTATGCCGATTGGAAGCTACTACGATGACTGAAAGCACTTAGGGCTACGTGCAGTTTTCGGCTTTTTTTTCATCTGGACATGGGTATAAAAGCAGGTATAAAAGCCGTTGTTAAACTACAAGTTCTTCTGCTCTTAGATATGATAGATTCCACCTAACCAAGAAGGCTTTTAATTGCGACAGTTCATGATGAACTATCGCTGTTATTTGTCATTTAATCTTAATTGCTCTAAAATGTTTATGATGAGACCATGTCCTTAGAGACAAATGCTATAAACCCAGCTCTTCGATTTAATTACAGGAGAAGAAAATTTGTCAAATGCTCTGATATCATTTTATCTGTCTTGATCTTATCTTGCCTTGGCACCAGCTGCTTGAAACACGGCAATGCAGTTATCCTCCATAATATGCTGCTTCCCAACTCGTTTGATCTTACCCTGCGACTTCAGAGCAGATTCCTGGAATGGTGGCTCTAGCTGTGCTAGATCATCGTACTTGATCACGTTGGCGTTAATAAATGTGTCTTGCAAATCTGTGTGAATCACGCCTGCAGCTTCAGGTGCTGTTGAGCCTTGCCTTACAGTCCATTGTCTGACTTCCAAAGGTCCGCAAGTAAAGAAGCTGATTAATCCCAAGAGCTCCCTCATTTTGATAATAACTTGAGGCAAAGCTGATTGAGCGGCGGGCCAGGTAGCAGATGGATCGAGCCCCAGTTCTTGCAAATACTTCTTAAACGCGTCGCTGTCAGGGCTGTGTTTAGCGCATACGGTCTCAAATTCAGCGCTAAACAGCATCACCTCATCTCCAGGCGCAAACTCTTCTATCCATTTTTCAACATCGGCGATGAATTCATTCTTTTGAAGTATATAGTCTTCGGGTGTGACGTTAAGCAGTAAAAGACTTGGTTTCGCAGTTAAAAAATTATGCTTATTGAGTGTTGAGACTTCAAACGGGTTCCAATCTTTTTTAAAGTGAATGATTTTCCTCCCTTCGTAGAGATGCTCTTCCAACTGGTTCAGGAAATTTAGCTCTTGTTCAACTTCCGCAAACTCATGGGAGTTCTTGGCGGTTCTTCCCATTTTCTTTAACAGCTTCTCCTTGATATTTTCTAGAAACTCGAGATCTTTCAAAACCAGCTCATCTTGCACTACCGATAGATCTCTAATAGGATCCACAGATCCCTCGATATGCGTAATATCCGTATTTCGAAAGCCTCTTACCACATGAAAAATGCCGTCAACATGCTTGATATCATTAAGGAAAGCCGATCCCATACCCTGTCCTTGAGAAGCACCTCTCACAAGACCGGCGATGTCGTAAACAGTCAAGGTCGCCGGTACTTTCTTTTCACTTTGATACAACTTCTGTAAATGATCCAATCTAATGGATGGAATCTGAACCTTGGCCTCCTCCGGCTCTATCGTGGCAAAAGGATAGTTTGCTGGATTTCCTAGTTGCGACTTCGTTATGGCCTGGAAAAAGGTTGACTTGCCCACATTGGCCAGCCCCACGATACCACTGGTCAAGTTATTGGAGGGTCTCCCGAGAAAGACTTTTCGAAGCGACGACATGGCCCATTCAGCAGACAGCACTATCTCTTGTCCGGTCTACAAACCGAGTGCTTATAACGTCAATCAACTTAGCTGTGCGGCGCTTACATGCAAATAGTGACTAAAGAGAAAGTTTATATATCATCATGCAGTGAATTGTAATGTTCACCGAGAGCGTATGTATGCTTGTAATAAACCAATTTCAGCTCCGGATTGGTGCCCTTTTCGTTAATGACATGCCTTGGCCTGCCGCTCATCATGATGCTGATGGGACAATCAAATTGGTTCGCGAGCGCAACGATCTCCAATTCACCGCCCCATTTAGCGGTCGATTCCATCTCCTCGGTGTATACGTCGATATCCCTCAGCTGACAGGTCTCCTCATCGAACATATAGGGTATGAAATCATCTCTATGCTGACGAATATACGCGCAAGCCAGCGATCTCAGCTTCGGCACGCTTAGATCTTGCGCAGATTCGCCGTGACGAAGTTGCAATTGGTCCAAAATCGACGCAAACAGACAGTGTCCGTCCGGTTGAATATCATATGGCTTCAAACGGTTCACCGAGCATAGTTGATCGATAGCTTCCTGTTCGATTTTCTTCAAATCGGGCTGTTGCGACGCCTCCAACCGAGCCTCTTCTTTGATTCGCGCAATCTCAGCCTCTCTTTTCGCCAGCCTCTCCTTCTGCCTATTTCTACGACGCCTCTGAGGCCCCTGTTCGTTTGTTTCTTCAGATCCTACAGCTTCTTCACCTTTCTCTAGCGACAACTGTTCTAAAAGCTCCTCAGGTGTGCAGCCGTTTTCCACCACCTCTTCACCCGAACCATCCAATTCCCTTATCTCCTTCTCATGCCTTATTCTCAAATCCTCCTGCAGACTCGCACATTTCGCATTAACCTCTTTCCTGGTCGACTTCGTCGCCTGTTTCTTCATCCCCGTGATCCTATTTTGGAGATCCTTAACCTCCTTTCTATGTCTCGCTTGCAATTCCTCCATTATTCCGATCCCAGCAGCCAATTGACCGGTTCTTTCCCCCACTTCATCAACCTACTTCTTCTAGATGAGCTCGACGTCATCTCTAATAGGCTTATTACATTAAAAAAATACTCTTGCACCCCACCAGATTCGAACCCAAGAAAAAAAACCACAAACCAACCCATCACTATCCACGACAGTAGCCGCCGATCCCAAATTTTTAAGGGGTGCAGCCTCCCATCCGTGCGGGGCTAAGGGCGGAACCCCGGAAAAACCCGGAAAAACTTCGGCCAATTGAAAGTGGAATTTTTCCCGAGAAGAGGGGCGGAAATATCGAAGAGCATGCGGCACGAAGTGGGGCCCCGGAACACCACAAGCGCGACCTGTACCGACAGCCTAGCGACGGATGGTAGCGAGCTAGCGACAGCCACAGGGCAAGAGCGCTTCTCCAGACGTAGCAGGTGTAGCAGGCGTAGGGTAGGGTGAATGCTTGGCGTAGCATGGCAGGACGCGGAAGCACACCTGTAGGGCGTCTAGCAGATGGGTGGACGTTGTGTTGGTTCAGCAAGTAACAGCGAGGTTGTACGCGATCAGACAGTACTGCAGTTACAGTTTAGTAGTTCATATAGCTCAGCTCTAGTCGGACATTTTATATTTCAACAGTGAAAAACAAGGTGGAAAACAATAGGGACATCGTTGGCGTTTGCACCGCTGAAATGGGTAGAAGCAGATCGAGTTCTAACGGTTCGGTGAAAAGCGAAGTGAACGGCCAGGAACAACCGCTAGTCGCGGAGGGGAGCGGCGGTAGTGCCGGTGGTGACGGGAGTAGCAGTCCTCCGAGTTCCAGAAGAAGGACCAAAGCGTCTAGGGCGTGTGATCATTGCCGCAAGAGGAAGATAAAGTGTGACTATAGCGAGGAGAAGGGGATATGTAGTAGTTGTTCCAGGAACGGTGAAAAATGTAGTTTTGAGAGGGTTCCTTTGAAGCGGGGGCCGACCAAGGGTTACGCCAAGGGACATAACAGGGCACAGTCTGTGTCGAGCCAGCAGGAAGAGGCGGAAATGGCATCGCCGCCGTCGAGACCCGCTTCGGTACTGCTGCCGCCTTTGGCGCAGTATCTTCCACAGGCGGGAGGGGCCAAGGCGGCGTCTGCGTCGGCGGCGCCGGCCTCCAACGCAGCTGGTGGCGGCGGTATGGCGCAGCAACAGCAGTTTTGGAAAGTTCCGTATCACGAGTTTCAGGGCCAGCGCAGGGGATCGCTAGATTCTATGCAAAGTGATCTTTCGGTGGGGAAAAGTCTGAACGAGAATTTACTGTACAGTACGACTTCGGGTTCTCAGCAATTGGGCTCGCCGGCAGTGGTTTCGAATACCGGCGGGAACGGGGGAGACGCTAACATGGCGTATTGGTCGTTTGTACGCGGTTCGGGCTCAACGATCGGACCGGAAGAATTTGAAGAGATGAGAAGAAAATCAGGTTCTTTCCCGCCCATATTTCGGCAGTCTTCTACTGCAAGTGGTCAGCAACAGAACCAGGCTGCTCTTTACCCATATTCGCAATTCAGCCAACAGCAACAGCTGCAAGGTAAGCCGCCCGTGAATCCATCGATATCGTCCTTCGGCCAGTATGGCGCAAATGGCTTTGAGTCCAGACAGGGATCCATTGTCAGTGAGAATATGTCGCCTAGCGCCCCGGCATTTTACCAAGGTGTTAACATGGCTCTGTCAACCAGTCAGGGTCAAAAACTTGTCGGTACGTCGGTGCAGCCGCAACCGCAGCCGCAACAACAACAGCCACACAAAACCTCACAAGCACAATCTCAAACATCAACTAATCGAGCGGAAAGTGTCGATGTTGGGAGCCCGTCAGCGGGGAAAGCGTCTAAAAGACGCAAGAGAAGCGTATCCGAGAGAAGAACCAGGAGAGCCGATAGCACTGGATCAAAAACATCGGAGGGATCTTCCATTCGGCCTCCTTCATGTGAAAGTGCAAGAACCCACAGAAATGGTATCATATACGGACAAGTTTCCGACATCGACCTGATAGACACTTACTATGAATTTATACATGTTGGTTTCCAGATCATTCCGCTGAATAAGAAAACGTTAACCAATGAAATACTATTAGTCAATACCCAGCCAATATCGGGCATTCATGAGATCAACAATTACGTTATACTGTGGTTCAGAAACTCCTTGGAGCTATTAGTGCGAATATCTTTGAAGAAGCGGTACAACCAATTCTTCCGGGCACCACGAAATGACGGGACTTACGATGAGAAAGGTGATGTGAATTTGAGCAATAATGCCAGTGGTGATAATAACAGAGATTATGAGAACGATGAGTCCTTGGAAGTCAAATCGGTATTCATATCAGCCTTAAATGAGTGCCTGCAAAAAATTGTGGATATACACCCTAGATTCAGGGAAAACAAAGCACAAATTTCATCAAAGATAAAAATCATTTATTTATCGACATTTGTTCTACTGAACTACATTTTGGTTTTGGTTGGTTACGATAACTCTTTCGTCATAGGAATGTCTGCCACAATTTTCAAGGAATTTAAAGTTTATGAGCAACTTATGTATGACGGAGCTGAGGACAGTACGGAAAATGAGATGTCGATAATATTCAAAAGATTATATGTGCTGCTCATAATTTTGGACTCCTTACAAGTTTGCTGCTATGGTGGACCTCAATTGCTTAATTTTCCAATTCAGGGTTGTACTGAAAGATTGTTTCAGAAAGGAGCACAGGATAGCAAATGGGATATCGATGACGATCCAACACGAACCAAATGTATTTTACAAAGCTTAAAATTGGGTGAATTAATCAATGACTTTGTAAGTAACAGGAGATCAGTTCGCGACCCGACCGGAGCCAATCTCATCTGGGAGCCCCATGATCAACGCGGCATTACTCAACAAATGGATCAGGATGAGCCTGTAACGATAATGCAAATCTTTCACAGTTTTTTGTTCATCAAGAACAGCCTTACAAACAACCTTTTGTTGCTCAAAGACCTGGAAACAAACAAGTTCAAGGAGTTTACCATCCAGTCATGCGTAAATTTAACAGGTTTGATATGTAACCTCATATCTCTTACTCTGAAAATCCTGACCCTAATAATGAAGCTGAATCCCAGCAACAGAATTGATTACAATTATAGACCACGGACACCACTTAGCAACGAGGATTCCACAAAGGACCAGAATATTTCTGCTGAAACCTTACCGCAATCGAGTGCCTCTTTGCACCGAAATGGCAACGATTTCTACCAAAAACTGCTTGGGCTCCAAAAAAATAATGATAACGGTCTGAATGAAGTGATGAAGGGCGTTATATCGCCCTACTGTATCCCCATACTGCATGAGATCCAAAATACAAATGAACTAATACGACAGATACCTACACTATTGATTGGTGTTGTAATGACAATCTCGAACAAAACTCCCCTAGACGGCCAAGGCGATTTCGCAAAACCACAGGAACTTGTGGTAGACCTATCAAACTCGATGAATGAGGTAGTTCAAATAACCAGTCTGCTCAACATGATCAAACCTCTAAGACTATTAGGACAAGATCCGGGCGCCGACTCTTCATGGCGATATCTTACCGGCAGTGCGGGCTACGATAAGTCTATAATGGAGCGACTATACAACAGCAGAAACAGAAAGCTCGAAACGCAACAGACGCCACAAGAGTCCCTCATCAACCCCGAGCAACTAGAGATTCTCAAAACCCTAGTCAAGATTGGATGGAAGCTACTTGACGATAAAGAATTAGGCTGGTTCTAAACTACATGACATATCACAAAAACAGCAAGAGATCAAGCTTTCCATGTCTCTCTACGTCAAGATCTACAGCTGATCTACACCTCGAGAGACGCAAAGTCCTAAATTTGCATAGCAAGCCTTAGCAGATCCCACAACGGTCCAGCCTAAGCTCTACAGATCACTCGCCCACCAGAACCCAATACAGGCATACCGCGTCGCGCGAAAAGGGGGGCTGTCCGCCCAGCTCTGTAAATTAGACCCGTCTGGCGCGTGTTTTTCTAGGCGGGACGTGGCACGCGCTTCCAGTATTTTTCTCTTTCAGGGAGAGAATTCTCCTTCTAGAGCCTTGCTGCCGGTCTGTCTACGCAACGGGGCTCTCTGCAAGGTTGAAACGACAGAGCCATAGACAACAAGGAGGTCGTGGAAGCAAGAGAGTGTTGTTGCAATTTCCACAAGTAGGTATCGGTGATATATAAGGAGATCTTGGGCGAAATAATCGTGGAGTATCGAGAAAGTCTGGAGTTGGATCGAGGAAGAAATAAAGGATACAAGTCTAATAGCTGATCAATTATGTCATATCAGAAGAAACATACCAAGACTCATTCCACGTATGCGTTCGAGAGTAACACTAACAGTGTTGCTGCGTCGCAGATGAGAAACGCACTGAACAAGTTGGCAGACTCTGTGAAGGATAACGACGAATTGCGCAACAAGTTTGAGAACGAACTGGATTCGTTCTTTTCGCTGTTCCGGAGGTACCTGGTGGAAAAATCGTCTGGTAACACGCTTGATTGGGAGAAGATCAAGTCGCCTTCCGAGGAAGAGGTGATTCCATACAAATCTTTGGCAGAACACCAGCCCGAGAGCGTCAGCAGCCTGTCTAAGCTGGCCGTCTTGAAGCTCAATGGTGGTCTCGGTACCTCTATGGGCTGTGTTGGGCCCAAATCGGTGATCGAGGTGAGGGAGGGTAACACCTTTCTCGATCTCTCTGTGAGACAGATCGAGTACTTGAATAGACAGTATGACAGTGACGTTCCACTGTTGTTGATGAATTCTTTCAACACTGACAAGGATACGGAGCATCTGATCAAGAAATATTCTGCCAACAGAATCAGGATCAGGTCTTTTAACCAGTCGAGATACCCACGTGTTTTCAAGGATTCGCTTTTACCTGTTCCTTCACATTACGATGATCCCTTAGACTCGTGGTACCCACCGGGTCATGGTGACTTATTTGAAGCCTTGCATGCTTCGGGCGAACTGGACGCATTGATTGCTCAGGGAAGAGAAATTCTGTTCGTGTCAAACGGTGATAACCTGGGTGCCACCGTGGACTTGAAGATCTTGAATCACATGATCGAGACCGGTGCTGAGTATATCATGGAGTTGACCGACAAGACCAGAGCCGACGTGAAAGGTGGTACTTTAATCTCATACGATGGTCAGGTTCGTTTGCTGGAAGTCGCTCAGGTGCCAAAGGAACACATCGATGAATTCAAGAACATCAGAAAGTTTACCAACTTCAACACCAACAACTTGTGGATCAACCTAAAGGCTGTCAAGAGACTGGTCGAATCCAGTGCGCTACAAATGGAGATAATTCCAAACGGTAAGACCATTAAGAGAAACGGTCACGAGATCAACGTCCTACAACTGGAAACCGCCTGCGGTGCCGCAATTAGACATTTCAACGGAGCCCACGGTGTTGTTGTGCCAAGATCCAGATTCTTGCCCGTCAAGACCTGCTCAGATTTACTTTTGGTCAAGTCTGACCTATTCTTCCTGGAACACGGTGCTCTAAGGATCGATCCCTCCAGATTTGGTCCAAACCCGTTGATCAAGCTAGGTTCCGACTACAAGAAAGTCTCTGACTTCAGTTTGAGGATACCTCATATACCAAAGATCGTGGAACTGGACCATTTGACTATCACCGGTAACGTTTTCCTCGGAAAAAATGTCACGCTGAAAGGAACCGTCATTATCGTTTGTTCAGATGGCCAAAGAATTGATATCCCCAACGGCTCTGTGCTGGAGAACGTAGTCATCACCGGTAACTTGCAAATCCTAGAGCATTAATCATAGAATGAAGCTGCAGTTTATATACCAACCTAAAGTATCGAAGTTATCTGAAGTACCACCGCTCGTTGACAGTGATGGTCTTCTCCATATATTCTTTCCAGTATCAAGGCTTGTTCTTTGTATGTAATACCCTTATATAAATGGGTTAAAGAGGCCAGCAGCAGCCTCGGGACGTTATACATGCTGATGGTAGGATGGAGATTGATGGTAATACTTTGATATTTATTATCATTATACTTTTTCTGTTTTTTTCGAGCCCTGGTGGCGACGGCGTCTCTTCGCAGTACGAATTCAACCAATTGCAGAGGTTGCGGAATCAATGGAGCACCGAATATGGGGAATTTCAAGAGATGGATTATGACTCTAATTTTAAGAATATAACTGGTTTGAAACTGGCGTTTCAAGATGTAATAGATGACCCGGATGTGAATGCTACTTATCCGTTGCCATCAAAAGACTATTCTCACTGGTCTCAGGACCAAAAATACCTGATAGTACCGAATGACGTGATATCGCATGTTAAGGAACAAGTTTGGAGGGGAAATCGAGGAAATTCGGATATTTATCCACCAAATATAACTAGCACTTTACTGGGTCACCTTGAACTGGTGAGCAACAGCAAGTATCCGCGGTTGCCGATGCCGGTAGAAAAGTTTTACGATCCACCAACAGAATTTTCAGATGTTGTGCCTCCAGCAGGTGACAGATATTTAGACGATGACAAACCCAACTACGGTGAGATACACAATGTGACATTTGAGAGCGGCGAAATAAGTGTGCAGGTTACACATTTGGATAAAGTTTACGACCGTTTTGGTGGTGGAGAGAGAAAGTATTTCAATTCTCAAACAGATAAGTGGAAGCTCCTTAACTTGAGGTTGGATTTCTCAGATAAGTCGGAGCACGAGAAGCATTCACTATTAACTGATGCAGTTTATGATGTGAAGAACGGTAGAATACTGGCAATGACTCAGAGCGCCAAGTTTCATTCCCTATTTGCATTTCCCCATTATATGAACTTGCAGGACGATATAGAGAGTAAAGAGAATTTTGATTCGCTAAAAAAACTGATTAATGAGTATTGGAATGCCTCGAATTTCGTTGACACCCTGACTATGGGCAATTTACAGGATTGGTATGACAATGCCATATACAAATGCGAATACGTAGCATTCTTCCAACTTGAGCCTTGGAATCAATATACGCCGGATCAACTAAAGATGATTGATGAAGAGTTAAATTGGCCACTCGGTAGGCCAGCGAATTTGTCATTGGTACCTCCCGTGACTTTCAAATCAGGATTACTATATTCTCCGGATTGCGGCGTAGAATTAAAATTCGGTGATGTTGCGGGCAAACGATATGAAATACAGATGAGATCGATACGAACTCATTTGTTATTTGGAATCGGATTATTTGTCGCACAGATTTATCTGCTACTCTGCCAAATGCATCACACAAATACACCCTCGAGCGTGAGTAAGATATCCTTCTATTCCTTTTCGATGATAAATTTAGTGGATGGTTCACTAGCGACCCTCTACTTTATTGCAGCTAGTGTCCTTCCAGAACTATATTTACCACTGGTCACTAGCTCGTTCACATGTTTCATTCTAGCGTCAATTTTTGAGACACGGTATCTGATATTGGTTTATGCGTCACAATTCAACGAGCGTAATGTGGGCCTTTTAACTTTGCTGCGGCGGAGTAACGACTCCGAACGTGAAGGTGCTCCCGAGACCGGAAACGCCGTGATACCAGATGAAGCTTCGATAAGTGGAACTTTATATGGCCGGTTCTTTTTCACCCTTCTGTCGTTCACATTGCTTACTTTAAGTTCCACCTCGTGGCCTCGCAAAGTGAGAATGGTATTCGAGTACATCACCATCTGTGTGCTCAACTCGTATTGGCTGCCGCAGATTTTCAGAAATGCCATCAAAGGAACACTGCCAAGAAGAAGTAGAGCCAGAAACGAAGCTCTCGGCGTGCAACGACAGAACAAGATGCCCCTCCTGTGGAAATTCATAATTGGCACCACAATCATCAGAACCTTGCCTGTCGTGTACGTTTTCACCTACTCTTCCAACGTCTTTCGGCACCACCGAGACGTCAGATTCGTGGTCATACTGTGCCTGTACCTGCTCTTCCAGATCGCCGTTCTCTACTCGCAGGATATCCTGGGCTCCCGCTGGTTTCTCCCGAAGATGTCCATACCAGAGGGATACTCCTACCACAAGCCCATGTCATCGCAAGAGCTTATGGAGCACGGCAGCTCTTCCAACCACACAGTGGACTGTGCCATCTGCATGTCAGAAGTTCCCGTCTACATCGAAGACATTCCAGAGACACACAAGGTCGATCTACAAACGTATATGACCACGCCCTGCGGTCACATCTTCCATACTCATTGCTTGGAGAACTGGATGAGTTACAAGCTACAATGTCCAGTCTGCAGGGCTCCATTACCGCCCCTCTGAGCACATCAAAAGGGCATACTACAGGGAAATATACGATGACTTTAAGTAATCTTGTGACGATTAAATCCAAGCGACTTGTAGTAGCCGTTAAGCTGTCTTAGTGATTAGCCATTAGAGGTCGCTTCGCACGAGATTTGCGCGTCCTGGGTAGAGGTGGTGGAATTCTGGGAATGGTGGTACTAGTTGGCTATAAAATGATCAATTCTAGGATTATGATGTCTTTGAGAGCTTGGTGGTAGTGGTATTCTGCTAGGGGAGTTGCTAGAATCATGTCTGAGACGGTTGGTCACTCTGAATCGCCACATGAGAAGAGCTCAGCGGTTAGCTTAAAAATGGACACGCCTGATGTGGCCGAGAAGAAGGACAATGGTGCTGGTAAGGAGAAGAAGATGGGACAGTTTACGTTTGATGATTTTGAGAATATTAAGGCTGTAGATACTCCACAGGATTTTTCCGGTCATGGTATGGGACTACGAAGATCTAAACGTATACCGCAACTGAAGACCAATAAGGAGATGCAGGAGATGGAGGAAGAGGCGGCTGCTGCTGAGGAAAGAGAACGGAGGGCTAAGTTGGCGCAAAAAGCAAAGGCAAGAGCTACTGAAAGAGAGAGATTGGCTAAGGAAAAGGGTAAGTCAACTGGAGATTCAAGGGATGGGACGGTTGCTGGTACTCCGGAGCTTCTTGAGCCGTCTGTAGCGGAGAATAATTGGACTCCTAATATGCCTTTGCTGTCGTCAGACTTTAGAACGCATCACAGCGTCTTATCTAGACTGAAAAATCCTAATATGAAGCCCATTCCATATGCAGGTGATGTTTGTAAACTCATGGGTTTTATCACGAAATTTCATTTGTTTTTCGATTCAGAGCTGCTAAACTTGTCTTTTCAAGATTTCGAGATTGGACTAGACCTTTATCCAGGCTCTCAGACGGGTACAGCGTCGGGGATGCGTGCACCAGATTCGCATCGAACTCTTTTCTACCAAGATTTCGTTCCGGTCAAAAACGTAGTCACAGCACAGGACAAGATGAATTTACTGTTTATGACTCTTTTGAAGCTTACCTTCAGCACGAGCAAATCTACTGAAATTCAGACGAAACATCAACCACAAGCCACAATGCATCAATTGAAAACATCAAAGAAAGTTTTTACTACCTTGGTTAGACAGCTTCGTGAACACGCTCGGAGCTGGGGCTATCCAAGGGAGTGGCGAAATAATGCAGTTTCAGAAGAAGAGCTCGTTAAGCCTCAGTCAAAGCTATTTGAACAAGATGACAATGGTAGTCCAGTGGATCCCAAGAATCCCGAAATTTTGACTACTAACATATATACTTGGTATCACCACGAAGCCGTCCCGCTGGAACAAGATCCTTTACAGAACCCTGAGTTAGAGAAGAAAGGAATTTTGGCACTTGAGCCCGGCGACCGGATTATTTGCTTGAGGGTTTTGACCGATTGGTGTGGCGCTCAGTCGCCCAAGATACGTACTGAGACCTACCATCTTTCCCATTTTAAAAGAGATCCAGCTTTTGGTGTCCAAACGTATCACGCTCCTAGGTATCTAGTGGAGGGCCCGGATATGACCTACGCGCAGTTCAACAAACTGTGCTCAGTTATCCAGTCGAGATACGAAATTCGAAGCAGAAAGAAACATGTTAAGAAGGCTCTGAGGAATAATCGTCGGCCGGACTTGGCATTGAAACTGAATATCCTTAAGGATATAAAAGGCAGACTTCAAGAGGTCTCGAAGGAGGAGAGGGATGACACCAACATCTCGCTGTACAAGAAATGGAGCAAACTTTTCGATGGTGAAATCTTAGACAATCCGTTAAGCGATCCATTCGAAGATGAGCTCTACAAATTGAGACAACAGGAATTTTTTATCGGTAGAGTGCCGCACATTGGAGATTTCTTTCTTCCAAGACTTCAAGCTTATCCCTCATCGCCTCTTATTAGCACTTTCCTAGACTTGAGAAACCTTGAAGCCTTATTTCAAGATTATGCTAATGGATCTATTGATGCTTTCACGCTTTTCGAAAACCATGGTCAAACTATGAGCTGTCAATTCAAGGTTCTGTACAGGGACACCCCAACCATGTTGAAGGATGTTGCCGCCGGCAAGTACAGTGGAAACAATTACTGGTATGAGATATGCCATGACTGCAAAACCCTTGAGGAGTTTCTAGAATTTTTGGACTACAAGATCGCGCCGGGGGATCCATCGCCTGACAAATCGACGGGCCAGGTGCAATCGAAAGAATCACAAGGTGAGAATATGCCCAATGAAACATCGGTGACGGAATCAGAGAAGCCTAAGGAAGCGTCCGAAAAGAAAGTTCGGGGCATGACTTCGACATCAACTATCAACAAGCATCCATTGCCTAAAGAAGCCAGATTCAATTTGGCTCGAAAGAAATTGAAGTACTTGAAGGATTATCTGAGCGGAATGCTTCCAGTCTTACGTGCCTTTGAACAATTGAAAGAACAGTATGGCTTCCAGACGCCAGGGAAAAGACCTCTTAGAAGATCGCAAAGACGTGGGGTCAATTACGAAAATGGAGCAGGTGGGGATACCGAAGACTTTGACGACGAATATGTTGATGAAAACAGTAATGAAGAAAATGGCTCAGAGGAATCATCTGAACTAAGTGAGGTGGAGGAAGAGCCTGAGCGTGAGGTGAAAAAGGCTCGTCTAGAGAGGAGAGAGACAAGATCGACAAAAAGGAGCTTAAGATGATATCGCTGCTCATCCTTTTGAGCTGGGTATTTAAAAAAGTACCAAGTCTGTAAGATGGATTGCGTCATATTGACTGACATATATATATGTACATTTGACGTCACATTACATTAGAAAACAGATTAGATGTATTTGTTATGAGAAACCTTCTCTTAAAGGTCTCACATTAGCAGTGAAAAAATTGAGCATATTAAACATTATCGGTTGCACCGCTGGGCGAGTTTTCTGACGGCTCTTTGTAGTTCATAACTTTCTCTTGATTATTTCTTGCGGCCCTAACTAGTTGAGCAAAAGCATTCTGGGTAAGAGCAGATTTCAGCTTTTTTTCTTCCTCGCTGAGACAGGAACTGTTGGTTGATTGTTCACTTAGACTGAAATTCTTTAATGAAGAAAGAGTTTCCGCTGACATACATGACGTACTATCGTTCTCTTCAATATCGGTTTCTGTCTCATCACCTTTACAATACATCTTTCTTAGTTTAGCGATTCTGTTGTTCAGTTTGACAATCTCTACGGCATCACGGAACTTAGCACGGGCGTCGCACACTCTCTTAACGCCTGGCAATATATCCTTGGTATGCGTACAGTTGACGATCCATGGATCTTCCAAAAGTTCTGAAGCTGTAGGCCTCCTCTTAGGGTTGAGCATCAATGCACGTAGGATGAATTTCCGAGCATCTACAGAAATCTCGTCCCAATACGGCGATTGAAACTTCACAGGATTCCGCTCCGCTGTGCATTCCTCTAAGAATCCCTCTACACTTTCTGCCACAAAGGGTGAGTACCCACATAGCAACGTGTACGTTATAACACCAACCGACCAAATATCGCACGGCTTTCCGTGTCCACTAGTCGTCAAAACTTCAGGCGCCACATAACCCAATGAGCCTGCAGCTTTGAAGATCAGATCATCACCACTTTTCAATTCCTTGGCAATACCAAAATCGGCAATCACTAACTGTGAATCGTCCGATGGACTAATGTACAGCACGTTTTCCGGTTTCAAATCCCTATGAACAATGTTTTTCGAATGGATATATTCCACACCACTCAAGATCTGATGCACAATCTTGACGGCGTCCTTCTCAGTAAACTTCCCCTTCTTTATTATCCTTTCGAACAGCTCTCCTCCCGTCGCTAACTGCGTAACAATATAAAACTTGTCCTTAGACTCAAACCAGTCCTTAAATTTCACAATATTTGGGTGATCCAGCTTCTGTAAAATCTTCAGTTCATCATATAGCAATTGCAATTGCACATCGTTCCCTTTCAACGCTTTCTTCAGCAGTATCTTCACCGCTACGTTTTCCCGAGTAGAGATCTTTCTTGCCTGTCTAACAACACCAAAAGTCCCAGCTCCTAGTGTTTTCCCAAAGATATAATCCTTCTTATTAACAAACGACTCTGGTTGTCCACTCAGCTTATTGATCAATTTCGACACTCTATGACCATCAACTTTTGAAGGTTCCTTGAAGTTGTCATAGTGGCTAACGTCAGACCCGTCCATGTTGCCTGCTAGCATTCAAACCTGATCTATTATCCAGTCCAGAGGATCTCTTTGTGGATGGTTCTTGTCCTACAATTTTCAAAGGGGGCTTAAGTGGCATTACAATGGAGCGTGGCAGTGTCATTAAATAGTTGACTGCAGACTATATAAGACAAGATATCGATCCATTTGGACCTAGCAGCCAAGGTGGCGGTGCCACCCTGCCAGACTCCAAGCCAGGACCCTTTCATTCGTAGACACCATGCCTAAAAGGGAGACGACTAAGAAGAGCTTAAACCAGGCGATCAAGAAGAGCTTAACAATCGGAGACGCCCACTGCAGAGATCAACACCTTGTCGTTCTCTTCGTATCAGAACCAGGAAGTCCTGGGTTCGAAGGATTCTCGTAAGCAAATCACTTGAGCCCGTAGCGTAACTGCATGCTCTGGAGGCTAGCCCGCTAGAGCTGAACGACGCCAGCTCTCACTGTTCAGCCATGGTAGCCTTCACAGTAGCGACGTTAGGCCCATAGTTGGTCACTTCCTAGGTGCTACTGCAAGATACGCGGCGAAACGCCGCAGGAAGAACGCAGCTGTTGTAGCAGTGGTGGTCTGGCCATGAGGAGGTCCAGAGCAGCCCACAGACTTGAAACTGGTAGCTTGGTGTGAGCTCAATAGCTAGTATCGATGTCTATAAGCTCATCTCAGCTAGCGATGTGAAAAATTTTGCACCTTATAGCTTAAAACACTAAGAAAGACCGTTCCATATCGAGGCCAAGCTGCTTCTATTCGGCTTGTTCCGCTTCCAGGCTGCCTTGATATTGGATACTAGCTATACTTCGCCAGCAGGGTGTCTGTTCTATACAGTGGGATCCTAGATCAAGAAAGATCAAGGACTCTACACAGATCAAGGAAGTTTGATACGAGTTGATAGCCCAACTGCGATACCTTCATGGAAGCTGGCACTGGATCATCACTATCGGGCAGGTTGCAGTTATCAGAAGAAGATGTGCAAGCAGCAGAAGCGCTAGATGTACTGAGAAATTCACATGGCCAACTATTCAAGAGCAATGTGCAAGGAGAAGTTGATAATAAGACGGATACACTGGGCAGCGACTCTTTGCTGGATAGAGTTCGGAGAAACTCTGTGATCAGCAACGTTGTGTCGCTTTATGAGATGAAAAGTAAGAAGAGGACGGCTTCTGTTGTGAGCAATAATGAGGATAGTGGAAAGCTTAGCAGCGACGATACGGATAGGGACGACTGTAATGAGTTTGTGGAAGATGAAGAATCAAGGAAGGAGTTGACAGTCTCCAAGAGACAAAAGATCACCGAGGTTATTGCCAAGAGTAAAGGTAATTTAAAGGAATACCAGCTTAATATGTCGATTGAATCGAAGAAACGTCTGATCGCATGTTTGCATCTGTTGAAGCTGGCTAACAAGCAGCTGACGGACAGGGTAGCAGTCTTGCAGGACCAGGTAGAGCGAGAAAGGAAGAACAAGAAGATTAGCAAGCGAATGAAAGAGGGTGACAGCACAGAAGAGAAAGATGATGACGATGATGAAAGCGAAGATGAATTTTTTGATGCTGCGGAATCGGTGGATGAGCAATCAAAAGTGATCAAGATGGAAGTCGTGGGAACGGTCAAGAAAGTGTACTCGCTCATATCAAAGTTTGCTGGTAATTCGCTTCCCGAACCGGCACGGTCGCAAGTACGTCAGACTTTGCTCAATCTGCCAACAAATTGGACGATAAGCGTGAATAAATCATCCTTGTCTCGCAAGACTCACCGCAGCCAGAAACATCTGAGCGCAAATGGGAAGATACTCATTCTGGCTGAAGAGTCATTAAGTATGGTGAGAAATGTCATGAAAGTCGTCGACTGTAGCCTCGGTAGAGCGGAAGAGTGGGTAAAACAGAAACAAGAAGTAAAAGAGCTGCTGAAGGAAAGGTTTCTGCAGCAACAGCTCAAGATGCAAATTAGGGAGCAAATAGAAAGGGAGAGGCAGGAGAAACAAGAATAAGCTTCGGTCGCTCCATTTAGTCATGTAATATTATAACGCACGTAGTATTGTCTACTTTACAAATTATCTAGTCATCAGCTTTGCAAAGCTTTCAATCTTTCCCGCATTTCGCTCAGCATGTGGTCAGCCTCCTCGTCGATCTTATCTTCCGGAACCTCCTCTTCCGTCTCAGTAGATGGCGGTTCCGCGGTCGGAACATGGTCAACTTTCTCGAATTTCTGATTTGTGTATTGTTCCACGATTCTGTTAACCTCTTTTTCAATCTCCTCATCAAGCTCCTCATCTTGGTCCTGTACAGCTTCCATTGTATCGTCAACCATCTCGCTTATAATCCCCGCCTTCATCAGCTCTTTCTCCAGTTCAATCATTGTTCCCTGTAGCTGCGGCAGCTTGACAAGAGAGTTTACCTCTCGCATCAGCCCTGCACTGTCTGCCATTTGGCTCGATAATGTTCTCATTCGGAACGCTTCTTCAATCTTCATCCCTACCGATTCCAGCTGTGCCTTAGACGTGTACATCCTACTGTACTGCTTGTTGATTGCATGGAGCTCCTTGGCATACAGTCTAACGGTTTTGACATCATTCTTCCTTGCTGCCCGCTTGATCAACTGCTGAGTCTTATTCTGAAGTACTGAAAGATCTCGCAGCGACTTATCTATACTCCGACCGTTTTTCCTCAGTGTCGATTTGATTACCTTATGCTGCTCCTTGGGATCCGGTCCCCATATAGCTTTCCTAACGTAATCCATTCTAGTCGACTCAACAACTGGAGTTGCAGACAACACCAAGCTCGAAATGTGTGCCGATAGACCAAGCTAATATCATTACTTGACTATGACTCGAGACCTCTTAATAGTGTGGTTTCGAATATTGGTCATGTGATTTCATAAGCGGTATTGGGGTGTTTTTTCGTCTCAAAAATTTTATAAAAATCGATCCGATGTAGTGTAACGGCTATCACATCACGCTTTCACCGTGGGGACCGGGGTTCGACTCCCCGCATCGGAGGTTATTATTTTTTTCATGTAGCCCCTCGGAATATTAGCCGCCCATATATTACAGAAGACTAAGCAAACCTCTTTGTTGTTTGGCATCAACTTACCGGGGATCACCTGTGCCAGTTCCCAGTTACTCGCCGCCAGAAGCCGTGAGGCTTCAGATCGTATTCTGGTGAACTGAATGTATGTACTGCTGTGGTTGGATCGCTGGTTTATGCTGATTCTGGGCACTAGTTTGGAACGAGGAAAGCGTAGTGCTCAGAGAAACTGTACATGACTGAATAATTAACGCTAGCGGACCAGAAGGTCGCTCCGGTATCAAGGCCTACCGGCTACGAGAAGACCGCCGCACTCGAGGGCCTACGGTTACTACCGGTTATCCAATTGGCTTTAGCACTCAAGGACAGCTTTCAGACGGCCGCACAATCGATTCCATGAGCCATTGCGTACCCGAAGTTACCTTTAGTTGTGCATGTTTGACCGACTAACTGTGATTGGCCAAATCTCCTTTAAGTTGTGCTTCAAGAGAGCGATGAAAAATTTGCCTCGGCATTATGACTGCTGTTCTCGCTGGACATTTTTCACTTGCACCGAGTTGCAAAGAAATCATTGAAAAACTGGTCCTGGTACCTGCAAAAGTTGTACCCAATTGACTTTTGAGCGGCTTTGCTATCAACAGATCATCTTGCCAAGTCGAGTTGAGGAAGTATGACGGCAGAAGAGGCCGTTAAAGATGAAGAGGTAAAGCTCAGTATCAAGCTGCCTTGCTCCAGTTCGAATGGCTCCAGGAGAAAGCAGCAGGAAAGCAATCAGCTCGAATTGCAGTTTACTAAAGACGCAAAGATTCAGCATGTTCTCGATGTCCTCGCAGTGACCCAGGCAACAAAGTTTCTGACGAATGTAGACTTAGTTGCTGGTAAAACGGTACTAAAAGATACTACAACGTTAACTGAAATTGCAGGCAATGAAAGAACTGTTAAGCTCCAGCTTCAGAATAGACCCTACACAACTAGAGATGCTTTGAAGCACATCTTGACGTTGCGCGAGTATTTAGGATTCACGCCAGAAACTTCTGATGGGTTGTCAGAATATGCCACTTCTGCTCCCTGCAAGTTTTTCGAATTGCCTTTGTCAGCTGTTAAGGAGGAACCCAAGCAAGAGCAGCCCGAAGCGGAGGATAGCGACAAGGAATCGTCGAAGAAATTGGAGCTTAATGTCACCGATGAAGAAAAGATTCAGTTCGTGAAGCTAGTTCACGAGATTTTCGACTCTATTCGTAGCTCGTCTGCTTGTGAAGTGAATGCATCTCAGTCCAGCATCATTACGCCATGCCTGCGCTCCTTAAGTTTATCGGCTTATAACCCAGTGCCTGCGTTTTACAGAACAAAAGGTCATTTGTTGTACTTGCAGGCAGTCACTCTCGAGGGAGAAACTTTGCAAATTACTGCTGTTCCATCGGGATTTTATGTCAACAAATCAACAAATTCAAAGTTTGATCCTTCGCCAAGAACTTCTGAAGATGGTTCATCCATTGTCGCTCAGCATTCCTTATACGATTTACTATGTTTGAGTTCAAAGAAATTGTCCTCTCATGTCTCTGCCTTCGAGAAGAAAGTAAACCACATCGACACTGCTGCATATGTGAAACCTGTGAACACTTTTCTACACAAACCATGGATAGTTTCAACAGCGTTGACTGATAACGGTGATTATATGAGGTTGCAGCTAGATGCACTGAAGTTTGACTCAGAGAGAAATTTTAACGATGAGTTCCAGGCAATAAAAGATCTACCAATACATGACATTCGATCCCGTATGGATTCTGAGCGACTCTTAAGCAAGATTGTGCATGAATTCTCGGTTGCCGCTACCAAAGGTGCCATGTCCATTTTCAATCATGATCTTATTAGCATGAATCCTGAAGCACCCGCTGAGGAACAAATTTACTTGAAAGAAGGGATCTTCTATTCTTTCGTAACTGATGTTAGCGGCAACTATGCTGAAAAAGGTGGCAATGACGCTGCACGCGCCGCTTCAAACCAGGATCTGCGTACTATTAATCTTTTGAACCGCTTGAATACTCAGGATCTTCGTTATCTATTGACAGCGATTGTTGACTTTGGTGGTAACAGGCTATTGGCTCAAACACCGGTGCCTGGTTTGTTGAGTACAATGGGTACCCAAGTAACTAAAGATCCAGAAACAGGAAAGGAAGTTATCGAGGATTTACCTAATGAAATTGCTGTTTCCTATGGTTTTGATGAAGCCGCCAACAGAGTTGTCGACAACGAAAAATTCGATGCAATCATCCAGAAAGAATTCAGCAAAGTCTTCCACCTCACACCCCATAAAGTAGATGGCGCTCAAATATCCTTTTCATCACAATCCAAGGGTATCGTTGGCTTTGACAAAAGGCATTATGTCCTGGACCTGGCTAATACTTATCCCTTGGATATCAAGTTTGCTAGAGAGTGTTTCGATAACGCTGACGCAGAGAGACGTTATCCGCATAGACAGACCCTGCTACGCCCGGAGCTGGTTGAAAAGTGGTGGCACCACAAAAGGGAAGCCGAAGGCCTCGATTACAAAACAGCCTACGAAGAGAGCAAGTTCAGTTTCAATCCTGATGCTTACCAAGTTGAAGGCATCGAAGATCCGGTTGTTGATGAGGTATCTGATTACCTTCATGATGTTGTTTTACCCAGCCTTGTAAAAGATTACGCGGCTGGAAATGTTGCTGCACCCTATAATGGCGAGCATGTTGTTGATACCTTGCACATCAATGGTATCAACGTCCGCTACCTGGGTAAAGTTATTCATTTGGCCAAGAACGTCTTAACTAAGCAGGGTCAGCAGTACGAAGAGAGATTGAAGTCTATTGCGGAGGGGAACAAAGAGCATGAGGAGTGGGAAAAGAGCTATCTACTAAAGGTTGAAAAATTGATTAAAGAAAGGCAAGAGAAGATCAATAAATATGTTCAGGAAGGTAAGGAGGTTCCAAAGGAATTGACTGAAAATATAAAGCTGGATGACAGCGAAATCAGAAAGCCAACCAAGGAAGAACCATTCATCATTAACAAAGATGAATTGCTTCCATTGATCCATGTTTCTGAGATTGAAATTTTTGCTAGGGCCACGAAACATGTGTTGAGAAAGTATAGTAAAGATCTTCCTGTATTTGTCATTTCCGCCCTTGTATCTTTCGTGTTCAATTTGCTGTTTGGTGCTGATTTTAATGACAGTCCCTATGCTGAAGATGTCGATTGCTATCGCGCTGAAGACTTCGAATTTAGTTCTTTGACACGCAACTCTTTGCTGAATGAGATATATGAGCAAGCCTTCTTACGCTTCCGCTATGAATTTCCAAAGGACTGGATGAACCAACATATTAAGGCACCATTTACCTTAATGAGAGCAATCTGCTATAAGTTTGGCATTCAAATTGTGAACAGGCGTTATTTCTTCAATAAAGAGGAATTTGAAAGCTTTAGACAATCTCAAGATAAGAAGACCAGAAGTAAGCTCCCCACACCTATGAATACCTTCGCTATTAGAGACTTCATCATTGTTCCTCGTGTCAAAAGCACAGAATATAATTCTCTGGTTAGTGACGAATTGTGGGCTGAAGGAGCCGCTACCATAAAAGAAGATCAATCTTTGGCCCTGAAATTTCTCTCCCAAGCTATCAGCGTTAGGGAGGATGTGTCAACCGTATTACATCAGTCAGTTGCTGAAAAGTACTTGTCTTTATCGACCATTTACAACAATATTGGCAAACTTCCAGAGGCAGTAGTGTTTGCCCGGAAATCGTGCATTATTTATGAGAGAGTTTGTGGTATCGATTCCTTTGAAATGCTGCGCGCTCTTTCCAACTTGGCGATTTTGGAACTGTCTAGCGGAAGTCCTTTGAACGCTGCGATCGTCTATAAGAGAATTGTTGAGACTGTTCAAAGTTTCGGTTTAACCGCCGCCCACCATCCTATCGTGATCAGCGCCTTGAATCACCTGGAACAAATGGCGTTAGGAATGCGTGATCCAAAACTAGCAATTGAAATTCTCAAGAAGCTCAGTGAATTGATAGTTGCTTTGGACGGAAACGAATCGCTGGCCTTCGGTTATGTTGAATCGCGTGTTGGAAATCTTTACGCAACATTGGACGATATGCCACGGGCCCTAGAACATATTTCGTCAACACGGGACATTTTCGTCAGAGAACTCGGTCTCAACCATGAGTTGTCAGCTCAGGCTAAGCAATGGAACGAGGGCTTGACTAACTTGATCAAAAACAAACAGCAGCAAAAAATGCTCCAGAAGCAAAAAGCTGCTGTGAATGAGTCTGATTCCAAAAAGCAAGCAAAAGCTAAGAAGGATCAGTCCGTTCCAGAAATAGCCAATAAATCTGTTGATGAGTTGTTGGACTTCATTGAAGGTTCCACCGATATTACATCTTCAAAATCGAAGGGCAGAAAGAAGGGCAAGAACAAGAAGAAATGAGTCATTACAATTTTCTTTCTCTATCATCTGTTCCTATTTAATGTCGTAATGATTTCTTGTAATTACATGTTAATAGGCCACCGCCTTCCATCTTCCGTTATTGTAGTTGATGTGATTTAATCAGTAAAAAGTTCTTCTGTAATTAGCATGAAAGCAGGGATTAGAATATTGTCATTTAGAGTGCTATTCCCTTCAAGCAAACCGCACAATGTGCAAATGACACTTAAGTTGATCATCGATATATGTCTGAAGTAACCCAGATAGTGCTTGAAAATCGCGGCTGTCGCTACAGTGCTACTAATAAAAGCAACTGTGCCTTCAAGTGTCTTGTTTGTTCCAGGCCAGAACTTCCTTCCCCATTTGCCGCCAACGATCGACGCTAACGAATCCCCCACGCCAAGGCTAATCAATCCAACGGGTGAGTTATTGATCAACAAAGGAGTGGCAATCCCCAAAATCAAATAAATATATGAGATTATTATGGGTCCCTTATCATCACGATAATCTGCAAAAAGTCTCAATTTGGAATCGAGATATCCACCTATAGGTTCTAGTTTAAGATACCTCAAATACTCCACGCTCAGGAAAAGTACAATGGATCCTGCCAAAGAGATTTTCACGAAATCCGGATCAATTTCGAATGGTTTGGCAATTAAAATCAGCACCAAGAAATGCCATATCTTTCTTGATGAATTTAAAGTGAAATTGGATTTGAAGATCAAAACGTTGGGTATCAGAGTTAGCAACGATACTAACCAGATAGCCAATATTTGCTGACGCGTTTGAGACACAGCGATGTAATTGATCAACCACTCAAGAGAATCTTGATTCTCGATCTTCAATAGTTTTCTAACCAGACCGGGAAAGCCGATCGTGAAAATGCTAAAGAGTACCGCAGATTTCACGTAGGTGTTCAGTAAGGGAGCTAAAAGAAAATTAGTGATGTAATTAACCCCCACTATGGTTAAGAAAGCCCACATGGTACCTCTCAGTACCTGGAAATAGATAGATTCGGAGTCCTGGATGAACAGGACGTTCGTCAGAAGAATGCTGAATAAATTGCAATCGATGGCATCCAAACTCTTTAATTGACTAACATTTGCCAGTATTATGTACAAGACATAGTTCAGGCAAACAGCAAACAATTGTCGGACTTTGTCACTCGGTTCCGTCGATGATTCGTTCAGTAGAACGAAAATTCCCTGCATACAAAGCTTGAATGCCACTGGCATATTGATGCAATTCAAAATCAAGCCAAAATTAACATTGGAATGCCCTCTATGGAATAACAAAACAATCATAAACGGTAGGTAGACCAAATAAATTATTTCAAACTTGGGCAATAACGCATAACTGGCCCCACGACGCCTATAAGTAGAAAAGACTCCGACAAGTACTGCGACAGCCACAATCAAACCGTTACGAAACAGCATTCCGGATTTTCTATCAGAGTAATATAATTTCTCCCATGCCAAATGGAGTGTAATGCCCAATATCGCCAGCTGCATTATTTTTTCAGGTGTGAACAGATTATTCGACGCCGAAGAATCATCTTGTACCGCTCGACCATCGGCAGCTTTCTGCTTCGTCTCCTCCACTGGCACCGTACTCATCGTGACACCGCCAGCATGATTATCACCCATTGTTCCTGCACCTTGCCTCGGACTCCATGTTATTGTGTTACTCGAGATCCCGTTACTGTTTATATTAGATCCTTTATGTGCCAAGCTTTTCGTCGAAAAGTACATGTCTCGCGACTCCGTTACCCAGCCTCAATAGCCGCCCAACTATAAAAGCACTCTTCTTCATAAACTTCGCCATCTGTCTGCTTTGTAGTTATGGTTTGAGTCCATGTTTCGACCTGAGGGCTTGTGCAACTGCACCTCACAATCTCTTGCAAGTGACAATCTGAAAGAGAGGTGGATTCGATACCTGACTAATGTTTTGAGATCCTGTCCAGAAGGAATTCCCATACTATCGAATTCTTGGCTCCTAGACGTAGCTGTCATCTTCTCAGTATCTTGCCGTATGAAAAGGTCTTCACGTAACCTGTGGTTGCAGGGATGCCAAAGGTTTTCAGCTTCAGGACTAATGAGCCAAGTGGCGTGTGCGCCTGTTTTCTCTGCTTCGGTATGTTCTACAATCAATCCTCAAAAAACAACTTCCAGCGCAAGTGGTTTAGTGGTAAAATCCATCGTTGCCATCGATGGGCCCCCGGTTCGATTCCGGGCTTGCGCATTTTTTTCCATCATCACGCTCATCGATCGAAGTTAAACGAGCAAAAGCGGCTCCACAGCTAAACGAAGAGACTTCTGGAATAGGCATCGCGGCTTACACCCAGACATCTTGACAGCTTTCAACTCGTTCAGTTGATAGTGCGGCGATATCATCAGTCCATCATTGCACTGTCAGCCAGGCGCTTGTGCCTTTGAACGAGAAAGCAATATAGGCAATTACTTGTATCCCATTACGGGAGCAAGACATATCAGAACTATAATCTCGATATACAAGCCAGTGACCATGAAATCCTGCCCAAACGGCTAGAATCTATATTTGAAGAGCATCAATCTGGTGTCATTTCACACGGAAGCGCGTTTTACCAGTCATGTATAGAATTCAGAGCCCCGATTCATCTAGGTCTGTCTCATTAGAGTCTCGGTTGCATCGAGGTGTCTCATCTTGCTACATGGTACTATCTTATTACTGATTCATTTCAAGCGGTCAAACTTCTTAGACCCAGACACCCTTGTCAGCCCTAATGATGAAAATCTCATCAAACGTAGCGTCAGAAAGTGAAAAATTTGCTATATAAGTAGATGGGCAGATGGGCATCGTCTTCAATTCTCCTTGTAAGACACAATCTGACATGAAATGCATTGAGACAAGAACGAAAGAAGTTATCGTAGAGTAAGGCATCCACTGATGACCATGATAAAAACATACAAACTAGAGTTTCTGACTTTAATGATTAGAAAACTGATCATGCATATCGCACTGAGGATAGCTGGACTACAAGCCTTTAAAGGTTGAAATATAGGAATATTTCGGTGATTTGTTTTGTTTCTTGTCTCGTCCAAGAGGAAGTGACGAACTCATATGATGATTAAACAAAAACAAAAGCTGGAATTACTGGCTGAACGAGTATATGTTGATACGTTTTTGCACCATATCTGATTAGTTCAAATTTTTCCTTGGAATACCATCAAGTGTAGGAGAAGCAAATGAAAACAGTAGTTTTCACTTACTTTTTCCTCAACTTATTGATCTTCTTCTATGAAGATGAAGAGGCACAGCACTGGGCACTGATTTATTCATATGAGTGACAATGCTTTCAGTGGGCCTAGAAAACCCACGCTACAGATTCATGGAAGTCGATAACAAATTATCGTTGAGGTGACCGCGCGTCTCATGATTTACCTGTTGCTTTGTTGATGCTTTTGATTTCTGATCATATTGAGTTGTTTTAGCAGTTTTTTATGATGATCCCTTTAGATGACGAGTCTGAATTTTTGTGAAGACAAAAACCTTACAAATACCATTCATGCTTTTCTGAGAATCTTTTGCTTAATTCGATGCATCAACAACGCAGGAAGATCAATGGTACTTATCAGAAGATAATGCTATGACGCACAAACCCTCCTTTTGCAGAAGATGAACCAGTTTACTCAAAATAAGACAAGCATATGTCTGAATGAGATTTTATTTCATCATGTCAGATAGAGTTAACACTGTCTGATGCAAAAACAAACTTGTGGATCGGAAAGAAAGGAGAAATTTTAGATGACACGTTTGGAAACCATTTGAGCTTTTCGTTTATGATGAATTCCATATTTCACGACGGTCAACTGTGTTTCCTTATCTGTTTATTTGGAAACGTTGATGATATCTGCCTGTGACAGGGCATGGTACTGATTCAATTCGCCTAATGATATTCCAAATGGTCGTTTCTAAAATTTCCCAATCTTTCCAACATGCTTGAGTTCAAGCATGTTTTCCGAATAACTGTAGATCCAAATGATGACGAATCTTGAGCTAACTACATCTTTTGAAATGGCATCATTCATGAAAAAGAGACTCACTATAACAACGATTTGCACGTCAGTCTGATCACTCTTACAGCTCGTAGATTATTGAACTATTAGCATAATGGCTAGCTTAATAGCCTTAACTATACTTCAAGATATCTAACATCCGTACACCTCATACTTTGTTCTTAGGTCTGAAAATTTTGGGCATCTCATCAGCTCATCTCATCTCGGTTAATGTTGACAGTTATCTAGTATAAGTCGTAAAGATTCCAATTGGATCTCTTAGCAATCTAGTACTTTGGCATCGGCACTGTTGTTAGTATGCCCAAAGATAACTTGCTTTTCAAGCTTGATAATCTAGAGTATCAATACCATTATGCCAATGGCGATGTAGCTAGCTTTCGGCCTCGATTGGGCGGAATCACAAAGTTGTACAATGCAAAGGGAAAGAAATCTTCAAAAAAGGTTACCAAATTACTCTCTAATATAAATTTGGAACAGGTTGCTCAAGAATTGAATGCGCTGCGTTTGCAGATCTTCAATAATAAGGTTCACTATCTGGAGAAAAATCTAAGATCAGTTCTTGTAAAGAATTTAAGCCATTACCGTCCCAAGAAGAATGCTAAGAATGATTTTACACCTCTCATTGACAAGATACGAAACGATTACGGGATTGAGCAATTTGCCGAACTGGTTTGCAAATCCAAGACGATAAAACTGTCGATTGCGAAAGTGGTTCCTTCGAAGAAAGTTGCAGTGCCTGACTGGCTGGCTGAGCATGAGTTTTGGAAGATCTATAACGATAAACAAAATGCATTCAACCCCAGCAGGGTATGGAACGAGGTACTTGTGCCAAATAAATTTGACCAACTGGTGAGTACTTTCATGAATAATGACAAGTGCCGATCGCTCTTGTCATCGTTTGAATCTGGAATGAACGTATTTTTAGGCATAAACCGACAAACAGG
This sequence comes from Torulaspora indica, assembly GCA_931305995.1. Taxonomy (NCBI): domain Eukaryota; kingdom Fungi; phylum Ascomycota; class Saccharomycetes; order Saccharomycetales; family Saccharomycetaceae; genus Torulaspora; species Torulaspora indica. Next base: position 205,966 of record CAKNUP010000002.1, on the reverse strand, counting down.
GTCTAAGAAGGAGGACAGCCACGTTGAGAAGGAGCCAGAGGCCACTACCAGTGCGAGCGAAACAAAGCCTGATGTAGATAACAATAACGATACGCAAGCTGAAAATGATGAGCCGGATGACGCTATTGAACTCGATGAAGATTTGTTGAAGCAATACGATGGATTGCTGGGGGACTCCGATGAAGAGGATGATCTAGAAACGGCCACATTAAATCCCGACGTTAATTACAATGAGGTCACAGACGAAGAACCTGATCGCGAAGACGAGGATGTCGATATCGAAGCAGAGGACGATATATCCGATAGCGATAACGAATCAGATCAGAATGGAACAAGAGCTAAATTGCCAGAGCTAATGGCTGGCTACTATAGCGGAGGCGACTCAGACGAGGATGACGACCCAGCTGATGATAAAGTAGCAAGGGAACAAATCTCAACAAAGGAAAAGAGGAAAAATAGACGTGGTCAACGTGCTAGAAGAAAAATCTGGGAAAAGAAGTATGGCAGAGAGGCCAAACATATTCAAAGAGAAATTGAAAAGGAACATCAAGAGAGAAAGAGGCGACAGGAAGAATATGAAGAAAGAGTAGCAAAACGTGTTGCTAAAGCCAAGAAACTTGAAACCGAAAAGGCAGTAGAACCCACTCCCGAGAACCAGACCAAAGCAATTCGTGAAAGAGGAAAACCTGAGGGAGAAAAGACTGAGCATCCATCCTGGATTGCTAAACGAGAAGCGGAGCAGAAATTGAAGAACACAAAATTCCAGGGAAAGAAAATTACGTTCGATTAATAGAAACTGTATTTACATTTCGCAGAACATCTTTAATCATAATGGTATAAAAAATGAAGAATGAGTTGTGGGAATAATATATAACGTGATAATCACCTAAATTAAATATCCGATATCTTGTGTAAAGCTCTGCTTAAGTAACCGAATCATTCGAATATCTGTCCGGTAAGTGGATCTCTTCTTTTGAATGAGAGTAGTAGATCATCCTTTGGGAAAATCGTAGCGAAAACTTTGATCTTCTCACTCAATGGAGTCACCTTATGTTTGAAGTCGGTATAAAGAGCGAATTTACCGAGCATGGCTGTGAATGTAATCATAACATAAGTCTGACCGAGACAGACGTGTGGGCCGCAGCCAAATACCAACCAGTTTTTCTTTGCGGCGTTCGCAGGAGAACCTTCTTCCCATCTCTCGGGAATAAACTCATCTGGATTCTCGTAAACTTCTGGGTCATGCAAAGCAGGATATAAAGTTGGTATTAACATAGAGCCTTTTGGTGCAGTGTAATGGGCAGTGACTGGGAACTTTTGCTTAACCACATAAGGGACCATTAACACAGGTGGTCTATAACGTAGAGTCTCCTTAACAACCATATTGGTGTAAGTCATTTTATCGATCAGATCAATGTTCAGTTCCGTGGACATATCGTTATTACGGACAGCCAATTGCTCTTCTCTAATCTTTTGCAAAACATCAGGACGATCAGCAACAATTTGGAATAACCAACAGGCTAGCGACGAGGAGGCATCCTGTGAGGCGAACAAGAAGGTGAAAATAGCTTCAGAAATCTCTTTGTTCGTGAATTCTCTGTGGAAGAGTCTTGATTCTTCATCGTTCTTGTGCTTGGCGTCGTGCATCAATTTCACCCAAGCGTCCATCACACAGATGGACTTGCCACCGGCAGCGATATGATCTTTTGCCATCTGAGCACATTGTTCAAACACCTTCATGGCTGCATCAGCTGTCTTCTTACCGTACCACGTCTTGGTGAAAGGTATAATAATGGGGAAATTAACCAGTTCTAGCGCAGCAGTCACCAGATAGTAATCATCAGCAATCTTTCTCACCTGATCCTCGGTAATATAATCTCCACAAAAGGCCTTTAAGGATAACGCGCATAAGATTTCTCTCATCTCATGGAAAAATACCTGAGGCTCATAGTTGTTCTTCTTAGAGATCTCGACAAACTTATCCATATACTTGTCCATCAACACCTCCAAAGTTGGCAAATATTGTGCCAACGCAGGTTTCGTAAATAAACCATTCAAAGATCTTCTGTAGTCCGTGTGAGCTTTACCGTCTAGGAAAACCCAATTACATGGTCTCAAAATCTTAACCGCCACATCCACCACGCAGGGTTTCACGTATTTTGGTGCTTGCAAAATCTTCCTGGCCAAGTCCCTCGAAGAAGCGATAATAACAAACTTGTGGAAAATAGAAACACACGACAAGTCACCAGAATACCACTTGGCCTTGTACTCTTCAAATTTCGGGTCAAGCGACTCTAGGAAAGGACCAATGAACGGATACCACTTCCATTTGGGCCCCACAATCGATCCTTTTTTTATCTGGTAAGAAACCTGATCCCACACTAACAGCACGCACATCAACGATACGAAAATCTTAAAGTATGATAGCGATTTCACATAGTTTACGGCAAAATTGATAAAATTTCCTGCTGCAGTCTCATTGCCCGTCAAAACACTCGTAGCATTGTGCAATTGAGCTACTGGATCACTAGAAATATCTGCCATGATAGTATTGCCAATTATCTCCAATCCTCGAATTCTGCAAAAAAAGGCAAATTAAACGATCTTCCCGTTTCCTTCCAACTTATATACCAGATGGATATCAAATATGCCTCTCTCCCAGATCGCTCACCGTTAAATTTCAACCGCTTCAATCTCCGACAAAAATCCTCCGCTGATGAAAAACCCACTTCTTGGTCAACCACTATTATATTGTATCAATTTGCACCAGTAATTGCATGTAGCCCGCTCGTTCCCAATAGCTCCTTCTTGATATGATGATTTGACAGCCCGCCTTTACGAGATAAAAGACGAAATATCCGAGAAACGAAAAAATTTTATCGTTTAACGACTGGGCCCTCTTAAACGATCCCAGGTTTATACGATGCTGTCTGCTCTAAACGAGCCAATTGTCTTGGCATTATCAGTTGTCCCAGCTGCCCTGGACGTAGGGTACTGTAGGGTACTGTAGGGTAGGGTACCGCAGGATACTGGGCGATACTACCAGATACGATTCAGAGTGTCGTTCAAATCGACCTGGGACAGGCCTGGTCTCTTCGGTAGAGGAGTTGGCGTCTCTAATGGATCAGAGGCTGGGAGTTGTGGGTTTTTCTTGCTTGTAGGTTGCGCTTGTCTTACACTGCTGGCATGGTTGTGGTTCCGTTCGTGGTGATGGCATTCGGCACAGTATGCTGGCGAGGTTGGGTTCTTATGCAAGGAAGGCTCACTGCTTAGAGTTCTTTCGCTGGCTCTTTCAGGCGGATTCTGCATACTGAGCTTGTCCATGAGTTCTAGTAGTTCTTGATTGAGGGAGATCTTGCGTAGCTCGTTTTCTCGCTTTATTAGAAGCTTTCTCTTGAGGGAGTCGATCTGATCTTCCATCTGTTTGAGTTCTAAGCTCTCTTTGCACATGATGTCTTCCTCTGAGGGAGTGACAGTTGCTCTGTGGTTGTCAACTGACACGGGTGGCTGTGGTGACTGTAAAGGGGACGATGAGGCTGGGGCTGCGTTTTGCAAGACCAGTTTGGTCAGCTTGTCGAGTTTGTCGCTTAACGCGTTGATTCGATCGTCGTGGGGGTTTACAGTTTCCTTGGTCTCGGTTCGCCTCTTGGGTACCTGTATGTAATCTTGCTCGTTCTCGGTCATATTCCTGCTGGAGACGCGGCTGCCGGCCTGGACGAGATCGTCCTCTAGTTTCTTGTTCATTTCCGTGTATTTGATCAACTTGCCTCGCAAAGATCCCACTAAGATGTTTAGTCTGTCAATTTCGTCTTGCTTGGCATCTATTTTAGCGATAAGTTCCTTGTTTTGTTTAATCAACCGGTTGATCATCTGTGAGTTTAATCGATACTCTTCTGGTATGATTCTGTCCTTGATAACATTGTCGCCTGCATCGACTGGATCCGAGTATAGAAAGGCATTATCAGGAGCCATAGGCTTCGAACGTGAAGCGTAACGTCTTGGCGTTGGTGAGAGGTTCATCCTGCCGATATTTCGTGTTGATTTACTGTTTGTTTTAGTGAAGACATCACAAAATCGTCAAGCCGCGCCTTTGAAGGTGACTAGAATAACTGAAGTATAAGCTCTAATAAATACAATTCTCATTAGTGAAATGAGTACTATAGCGGTATATATGGTGAGAATGATAAATCCGATAGCTATAGGGAAGTTCTTTGGATCTTTTTATGCCACGTAAAATGCTTTGAGGATGGATCTTGATGATGAAAAGATATAAAAAAACGATGTCTATCAGACGTCTTTTAGTTTGTCATCTTGACTTTTATCATCTGCTTCAGAACCATCAACAATCGGTTGTGGTGGTTGAATGCCAGTTAGTAATTTGCCAGGAGTAGTGTTCTTTGGGTTATGACTGTCTGTCTTTGTCTCTCGTCCGCTCGACGGCGGGTTCAAAGTTGGATCCGATGACAATGTCGATGGAGCGCTCGTATTTGAGCTTGAAGTGGAGATTGACGTAGCAGACCCTCTGTCATGCGGTCTATGATTTGAAGCGAGTTCCGATTGATACCCAGTCGGAGGTAATGGTTGATGAAATGTCGGTTGCAAAGGAGCAGGAGCTGGGAAAGACGGCGGTGTTGTGGAAGACGACGCTATGCCCTGGTATTGCCCGTAGGATAGCGTGTTTCTATAAGACTGTGGCGAAGTGTGAGATCTATTCGACAGGTTACCATACCAGGGCGGCGCTAGATCGTATGAAAGCTGAGGTTGCGGGTTTGCCAGCTCTTCGTCTTGGCGGGTTTGCTGCGGCGGCAGCATTGCAGCAGCCGGTGGCTGCGGAATCATTGGCGGCGGTAGAGCTTCTGGTATATCAGAAGAAGTCTGCTTCAGAACGCTTTCGATGTCTTTCACAAACAAAGGGTATAGATAGTCTACAATCTTTTCACGTTGAGCCATGGCATGGGCGCGTTCAAAAGGAATCCAAACACCTTTCAGATGCATGGAACCGATCTTGACAACGTGTCTGATCCTCTCTGCTTTCAATATTCCGTCCCTTCTGCCACGTGTTATTTTGGCAACGTTTAATAGCTTGGTACCATTGATCATATCGTTGTCTGCTCTACGTACCACAGAGACGCCGTTAGCTTCTACCTGATAACACAGGGTCTTTTCGTCCTCCCACATCGTAGTGGTGACCCGCGGTCTTGTCATCTGGCCATTAGACGCCGCAACATCGTAAGACTGCATTCGCGCTTCCGACGGTAGCTCCAACGGGTCCCTCTGCTTCACGGGCTTGCGATTTGCCTGCTTCAAAGGCGCACCGGGCCTTCTCGCCAGACTAGCGGATGCGTTCGGCGGTGATAGAAGCTGCGCTGTCGCGTCGTAGCCCGGCTGCGGTGGCAGATAGCCTAACGGTGCCATGCTTGCGTTGCTCATCTGGTAAGGTGCCGGCGACGGACTGAACTGTCGCAGCGGAAACTGCTGCTGATTAGAGCTCAAGGTCGGGCTCGTGATGGGCCCCGGTTGTACATGTGGCTGCTGTGACTGATTCTGTTGTGGCTCCTGGAACCCAGGAAACTGATAAACCTTGGGTCTCGGATACTGCGACGCGCCCTGCTGCAGTTGCGGCAGCTGCTGCTGCTGCTGCGAAGCAGCAGCATAATAGTACGGTTGCTGCTGATACCCGGGACCCGCTTGCAGAGGCGGATAGTAGTACAACACCGGCTGTGCAGCTTCCCGACCCACCTCGTGCTGCCCATACCCGGGATACTGCCACTGCTTGTACGCTGCGTCTGGCACTCCGTTCGTCATAGGCCGAGAATTCGCTCTACCGTTCGAAGCTCGATTTTCAAACAGCCCGCTCGAGTCGCCCTCGCTACTGCTGCCGTTCGATGGTGCAACTTCCATCCCGTAACCATGTACTATACTCTTCTTCCTTAGCCTCAACTGAGTTCACCAAACTTGCCACTTTTCTGCCAAAAGCCTTGCAACACCTACAACTTGAATATCTTTCCAATCTGGTAGAAGTCGAAGGAATGTGAAAAGTAAAAATTAAGAAAAAACCACCAGCTAGAACAGGCGTACGTAATACGCACCAGTCGTTCACTAAAAGCAGTGAATTTTGGAAGACAAAGCCTGGAAGCGACAACCCAAAGGAGAACAGTCCAACGAAACGGGAAAATTTGCTTCGTCTGCATGAAGACCCACCGCGCGAGGTCTGTGGCAGGAACTGGAAGGAAGAGCTTCCGGCCGTTCGGAAGGTTCTGGGCAACACGCGGATAACAAATCGCGTTCCTTCAAGATGCAACTTGCAACGGAAAAAGTGCTGGAAATCGGACAGGATAGACGTAGCGTTAGTCTTGATTAGCTTAAACGAAGATATCGCTCGTAGCCGTATTGGGAAATCGGAAGCGGATAGCTTAATTTGCAGCGGATTCCTGTGCTGCAGGTGGCTGGTGTTTCTGTAGTAGTCTGGACCGTTCGAAGTAGAGGTTTGGATGGGCGATGTGGGTCTGGTCGTCGGACGCGCGGGAAGAGGCGGAACCGTGCGTGTACTCGAAGACCTGGGTGCATGCGATTGTGTACTCTGTTTTCTGGCAGGAGTGCAGCACCGCGGAGACCTGTGTCTTGGTAAGTTGCATGTGGGAGAGTTCCACGGAGAGCTTTTCTTCGTTCCAGTCCCTGTAGGGACAGCCGTGGTATTCGCCGCGGGCAGGTCTTGGCTTGGAGAGGATGGTGCGGCAGTCCCAGGGCTTGTACTTGATGCGGGTGCCCTCGAGGCCGTAGTTGTGGCGGAAGTTGTAGCGGTAGTCCTTGTTGAACTTGTCGAGGGTGATGTGGCCGCCGTTGGTGAAGGCGTCGGTCCAGAACTTCATGGCTTCGTCGGCGCTGAGACAGATGCCCTTGAGGAACAGAGAGAGCTGCTGGCGGCCGTTGTATCTCAGGTGGTGGTTCTCGGTGAGGCCGCGGAACAGGTTCTTGACGCAGAGCGGGTAGTGCTGGGCGATGTCGGCGGAGCGTACGGAGTTGGCCGTTATGTCGCCGTCCTCGCTCGAGTACTGGTCGGGCTGGAAGTCGGAGATCGTGTAGCCGGACGACAGGTGCTGCAGGATCGGCAGCAGCCGGTCGTCCTCGTTCAGTTGCGGCAGGTTTCTCTGGGTGACAACGAGGTCGTGGGTCAGTTTGCTCGAGAATTCGCTCGCGAGCAGGTTCAATTGCTGGAACTGGGGCAGGTACGCGTAGCCGCCGCGTAAGAATACTTGTCTGTTTCCGACCAGTTCGATTACATCTTCGAATGGTAGCTTGATGAATTTTTCCTGCTTGAAATAGGCCTCCCGCTGGCTCTCGTCGTGCAGATTCAGCTGGAACTGCAATTGCGACGAGACAGTCTGGTACAGCTGCACTTTCAGCTTTTCTTTCTCTTCGTCGCTTATAAATTGCAGAGAGGGCAAATTCAGCGATTGCACAAACTTGATCTGGTCCTGGCTGGTCAGCATGCTGAATCTCAGCTTGAACAACAACGTCTCAGCCCGCACGAATTTCTCTCTCAACTCCTGAGTCCGGCAGAAACACAATCTCAGGATAAAATGCGAGTAGTAGTCCTTCTTCTTGGCCTCCAAGTTATCCGTGGTCAAAGGCATCGATTTCTGCAGATGGGGCTTAATGATCGCCTCGATCTCCTTCATATTCTTGTTCCTAGACACACACGATTCAATCTCAAGCAGAATCTTCAACCGGTCAATCGCCCATACCTCAAACTGATCGAGAGTGATCTCGCCCTGCGGTGGCAAATCGTAAAACGAAAGTTTCGATGAGTAAATGCTATCATACAGCTTCTGCTCGCTTGCACTCGTAGATCCCAGGATGAGATGCGCAGACCCATCTCCACCGTCTGCCACGCTAAAATTCTTCCTCAAAGACGCCCGTTTCTTGCTCTGTCTAAACATATTCCCGAATCAATTCTCTGGATAACTTAGGACTGGCTCAATGCTCAATTCTATGGATTTTCGTCCATCTCTGCTCTGTTCTTGCAAGATTCTTCACCATATATACCTTGACGCGTCACCCATCATACAAAGTTTGGCGTCGCACTATTGAAAAGGACAGGACTATGATATAAAGAGGGACCTCTGGGGCCAATTCCTACCATTGGGAGCTGCCACAATACCAATGCACCAGCCAAGATTGCCAGAACTGCCGTTCAAGCCGGCTTAAGACACAAACGAGCGAACAAGTCGCAACAGGGGAACAAGTTGGTCGCTAACCGGCGTCGCAGAAGCTAGCGACACTCATTGCAACGGTTGCCGATGGGCTTGGCTCGAGATCAGTCGCTGTGTTAACGCTTGGCTGCCTGGCTTCGAACGGTAACCCAGACATTTGATAGGACAAGGCCGATCGAGAATGAACAAGAGGCAGGATGAGATCTGAAGAAGGCTAGGCGATTGCAGCGAGCTTGAGAGTGTGTTATGAGCGTACAGGAGAAGGCAGTTGTGATTGTCGGAGCCGGTATTGCCGGGTTGAAGGCAGCTTCGAGGCTTTACGAGTGCGGCGTTACGAATTGCGTAGTGCTGGAGGCTCGAGATAGGATAGGCGGACGGTTGTACACTGTGGAGGGTTACCAAGGTCGGAAATATGATCTTGGAGCTAGCTGGCATCACGATACTCTGAGAAATAATTTGTTTCTCGAAGAGGCGCAACTGCCACCATCAGAGAACGGTCCTCGGTTTGTGTTTGACGATGACCAGGCTATTCTGATAGATCAGCACAGAGGGCGAGTTGATATGGATCCAGAGATGAACTTGGAGATCCTGGAAGAGGAACTGAGTTCGTACACAGACCATGAGTTTCACCAGAAACTGGGAGTGCCTGATTGCTCGTTTTACGAGATGGTGATGAGATACGTCTTTGAGAGACGCCAGTTTTTGACTGACGACCAAATACAATATCTGCCACAGGTAGCGCGGTTTTTGGAATTGTGGCATGGTGTGGATTGGACGATTTTGAGCGCTAAGGACACTTATTTTGGCCATATTGGCAGAAATGCCATGGTTTTGAATTACGATTCTGTAGTAGAGCGTATTGTCAGCAGTTTTCCGTCTGAATGGGTGAAATTGAAGACGGAGGTGGATTCTATCAAGAGAGATGATAAAGTTTTGGTCAGTACAAGGAATGGTGAGCAATTCCGATGTGACCATGTCATAGTAACTGTACCGCAGAGTGTTTTAGGTCTCTCGCTTGAGGAAAGTGAACCCAGAAAGCAGGGTAGGATTGCATTTGATCCTCCTTTGCGGATGTCAATCACAAAGGCGTTCGAGAAGATGCACTACGGTTGCCTGGGAAAAGTCATATTTGAATTTGAAGAATGCCAGTGGTCCAAGGAAAGATCCAGGATAATGACCCTCGCAAATTCCAATACAAAGTTGGTCAGAAAAGTAAGGACGGCAGACGATTTCTCGCAGCTGGTCGAGAGTTTAAATGAGGTCGATCAAGGAAAAAAGGAGCTGGAACCGTGGGACCATCCACATGTATTCATCAACTTAGCCAAATTTACTGGAGTTCCCAGCTTAGTTATGTTGATACAGGAACCATTGACGCAGTTCATAGAATCCTTGGCCGATAAGAATACTGTATTCAAGTTCTTTGAGAGCGTCCTCAACAAGGTGATGCTGGCGCTAGGCAGTGGTCCAGTCGTCAATGGGATGGACAAAGAAATCATGAGTACTCAAACTGGCTCGCCAATACTGAGGAATATTATCGTGACGAACTGGAGTCGTGAGCCTTACTCGCTCGGAGCTTACACGGCATGCCATCCTGGTGATGATCCAATCGACATGGTCACCGCCTTGACCGCCGGCCAGGATGACAGGATCAGATTCGCTGGTGAGCACACTATTATGGACGGTGCTGGATGTGCTTACGGTGCGTGGGAAAGTGGAAAACGAGAAGCCGACTATGTGTTAGCCAACTCATCTGTATAGACCTTTCAATATGTACAAGATATAATCGAACCTAGGCGCCAAACATTGGGTTGGCGAACTCAAAGTGAAAATTTCGTGTATCAATCAATTGCGAATCGTAGGTGGTAATGATTTTATCGAACCAGCTATTAATCTCCAGGTTGTCCAGTTGATTTTCAGACATCAGCGGTACCTGGTGTTTCAGGAAATCCCACCAGAACTGCGAAGGTATCAGTCTACCCTTGTAGTTTATTATAGTTTTCCTCTTCAAGTTGACGTTGAGGATACCGAAAAAGACAAATCGATTGAAGGAAATTATTTCCGTAGGATGCTCCAGGCAATCCTGACACTGACATTCCTCCGCCGAACATTTGCAACTATTTGGGCAGGAAACTGCCGTATCGGCCAGTGGAGCCTCGCCCATGTTAGTGAGTGGTACACCACTTCGCTGAATGTATGAGTTCAGCTCATCCTCGTTTCTGTGCAATAAACAGTTGGCACACGGACAGCTGCCATCTTTGCAGGAGCACTGAGTGCTCAGGTAGAGGCCTCTATGAGTAAGCAGCTCAAACATCGGTTCCTGCCGCGATAAGCTCTGCGGATCGGGAACCGCTTGGCTACCATTCTGCTCTGGAACCTTGTTCCCCAGTTCCACCGCATCTTCCGCAGGCTTCATCTCTTTCTCTGTTTTAACACCGATCGCCTGCGATCGCCCGCATGAACATCCGCATCCATCGCTACTCAGATTGATAGAGCACTGCCTGAGAAACTCCTTCTCAGAGACGTACTTATAAGACGGCTTTCCCTCCGCGTCGTTCCCAGAACCGTTTTCCTCCACTATAATCTTCAATTTCCCATCTATCAGCACAGCCTTTTGCATTCTAATCGTTCTCAGAAACAGAATCGGCTGTTTGTTCATCTTATCGCATTCTTTAACCCCATCGCCGCAGCTTTCGCTGCTCTCGCACCCTTGTTGGTTCTCCTCAGGCGTAACCTGCGACTCCGTATCCACAATAATCACTTTCCTAATGTCCAGAGACGCATGTCTGCCGCGACTACGCACTTTCACCAGCATCCGGTTCGTATGTCGACAAGTCGACGACCGGTGGCCCCGAATGCACGAAACGCACGCATATTTCTCCCCGTCATAGATAATCATTGCCAGCCACAGTCACCAGGCGTCCCAGCACCACCAGAACCACCACTTGCTCAGCTTACAGTGGGCATCGAGCTTCTCATCGACCTCTTTGCCTAGTACCAATAACGACGTCCAGGGTGATCTACCCGAACTAAGGCTTAAAGCCCAGCAGTGCTTCAAGAAGCATCTAGACGACCGTGCCAGTGTTCTGTATCCTTGCGACTGGCTCTATTCGACCATCGCACTTACCGGTTTCTACCAGGCCCTGTGTACCATCGCGAGAGCTCTTAAAGCGGAACCCATCGCCTTCAAAATCCAACGTTGCTCAGCACCAGGTTCGTCGAGCGTAAAAGCAGTGTAACCGTCGTTAGAGTACTATCCAGCCATGTCGAAGACCGCGCAACGCAGATTGCTCAAGGAGTACCAGCAACTGACCAGGGACCCGCCACCGGGGATCCTAGCAGCCCCTAAATCCGAGGATAACCTATTTCTGTGGGACTGTCTGATCCAGGGACCTCCCGACACGCCCTACGAGGGCGGAGTGTTCAACGCCAAGCTCAAATTCCCCAAGGACTACCCGCTTTCGCCACCAAAGCTCACCTTCACCCCGAGCATCCTGCATCCCAACATCTACCACAACGGCGAAGTGTGCATTTCAATCCTTCACTCGCCCGGAGACGATCCCAACATGTACGAGCTAGCAGAGGAGAGATGGTCGCCCGTTCAGAGCGTCGAGAAGATCTTGCTGAGCGTGATGAGCATGCTCAGCGAGCCCAATATCGAGAGCGGCGCGAACGTAGACGCCTGCATCCTCTGGAGAGACAACAGACCCGAGTTCGAGAGACGTGTCAAGACCTCGATACTCAAGTCGCTGGGCTTCTAGGCCTCCCATCGCCGCCATATCTCTGATAGTGAGTACATAGCCAGTATTAAGCCATACTAGAGGACATCCGTTAGAAGCGACGTCTTATGGGCTTATAGAGCTTATAGAGCAGTGGTGAAGAGCAGCTTTAGAGGGCATTGGCAAGATCTGGCAGCGTCTGGGGCCGGTTGGATCGTGGTTATGCTTTGGAAAGGTGTGCTGGGCAGCTTTGCTGCGCTTTTGGCGTGCGTTGAGGCGGTTTATCTGGATTTGAACGATACGGCGAGTGTTAAGAATGCGAGTTCGCTGATTGCGGTTGGTTTGATGGATTATTATACGGGGTTGCAGTATGGCCAGACGGTTGGGATGTTTTCGAATCCCTATTATTGGTGGGAAGCCGGCGGAGCCTGGGGATGTATGCTGGATTACTGGTATTTCATGGAAAATGATACTTATAATGAGATTGTGTCTCAGGCTTTGCTGTACCAGGTGGGAGAACACAAGGACTATGTGCCGCTTAACCAGTCTACCACGGAAGGTAACGATGATCAGGCGTTTTGGGGGATTGCGGCGATGACGGCAGCCGAGCGGAATTTTACGAATCCACCAGCGAATAAACCGCAATGGCTGTACTTGGCACAGGCGGTCTTCAACACGATGGCGCAGCGTTGGGATCTGAGCTCGTGCAACGGCGGGTTGAGATGGCAAATTTTTATGTGGAATACGGGCTATGATTATAAGAACTCTGTGTCGAACGGTGCGCTTTTCCACTTGGCAGCGCGACTGGCGCGGTATACTGGTAATCAGAGTTATGTGGATTGGGCCGAGAGGGTTTACGAGTGGATGTACGGTGTGGGGCTGATCAGCAATGGTACCGAGAAGTTTGTCTACGACGGTGTCAACATCGCTCACAACTGTACCGGGAACTTGACGAAATATCAGTGGACTTATAATCAGGGTTTGCTCCTGAGCGGTTGCGCGTACCTTTACAATTTCACCAAGGATGAGAAGTGGGGAGACAGAACCTTTGAGTTTTTGAACTCATCTCACGTTTTCTTTAACGACAGTATTATGTTTGAATCTGCCTGCCAAGGTGCCAACACTTGTAATACGGATCAGAGATCTTTTAAGGCCTATTTCGCCCGATTTTTGGGAGCTACCGCTCAATTGATACCCGAAACGAGGGATCAAATCATGACGTGGATTAACACGTCCGCCCTAGCGGCAGCAAAATCCTGTAGTGGTGGTTACGATGGGCACACTTGCGGTTTGAACTGGTTTTACGATGGCTGGGACTCGAACTACGGCCTCGGTGAACAGATGTCTGCATTGGAAGTGATCGTCAACACAAGAGCCCTAGATAGACCTCCACCTTATAACGCCACCAATGGTGGGTCTTCCGTGGGTGATGGTGCTGCAGGCACAGAAGAAATACCTACAAACTTGTCTCCATTAAAGATAACTGCAGGTTCAAAGGCAGGAGCTGGGATCATCACATGCGTGGTTGGTATCTCAATTTTGAGTTGCGCTCTATGGCTGATACTATGAGTTTTGATGAAGTAGGGCCAACTATACAGAGTTGGGTTATTAGGGTCGCGGATATAAATTTATACATGACTGGTTAGATTTTAGGAACTCAGTTTTTGAATTATATGGACGATTATTTTAACAAATTGCATCGTAATAGTCCTCAGTGATTCGTACTTCTTTCTGAAACAATTTCCAAGATAATGCGACGATGAAATCCCTATCCTGCATACTAAAGCAGTCCAAATCCATATCGACCAACGCCATTGGATGTATAGAGATTATTTCATCGGATCCTTGACATTCGCTGCCCTCAATTATCGCTTTTAGCTTATTGAATAGCAAACTTGTTCGATCATGGAAATAATTGACAATACTCGATACCATTTCGACTTCATTATCTTCTGGTGAGGTCGATCCGCTATGAACACGCTCCTGGTACGAGGGCTTCACATAACCAGCTGTGGCCCACCAATAAAAACCGTCAATTAAGCTCTGCGTCCATGTTTTGGGCTCTACCATTGACGAGTAGCGTCCTTTTGCAGTTAAAGACATCTCCTCATGTAAAAAGTTTTCGTAAAACGATTGTAAGGACTCAAAATCGTGAGGAGTCGCCTTGACCTGCAAACCTGTATTACTGTAAATAGCTGCATCATCTTCGCCTTCGCCTGTTGTTTCCTTTGAGACCTTCAGGACTTTGTCATACAGCTCAATCTTGCTTGTGATGATTTCGTCACTGGTACATGCGATGAATCCACCAGGCTTTGCATTCGTTGGTACCTGGCGTACATCAGAAATCATGCTGTCAATGTCGGAGATGCCAATAGTGAAGAGAGGCTTGACAAAATATTCGTATTCCTCGTGCCTATTAACCAGAAGAGCCTTCGGTATCAGCGAAATTATCGAGAGACAATAATTCAAGGCATTACAAAGTTCAAATGAGCCGCCCGGTGGGTTAAGTATCAATATCCTTTCGCCAAGCAAACATGATTTCCACAGCGGGAATACAAGCGGTCCCAGCTTTCTTATCCAAAAGGGAAGATACTCAAGCATTTGCGACCGGCTCGCATCTTCGGAAATAAGATTAGCATCAGGAGACACTATATCTCGGGCTGGTTTACCTGATCTTTGCAGAATCGGCGCTGCTAGCCCGGCGCTATCATTAGTTAAACTGTTGCAGTTGAAGTACTCTTCAAATAGACTAAAGTTATCGTACTGCTTCTTTGCTATCCAGTGTGTGAGTAACTCTTGCAGATCCTGGACATAATCGTTAGCACTTGTAAATTGATTAGGCTTCCATTCGTCACTGTTAGACGGGCCGCTCACTCTATAGTTTGGATCCACAATGACTCCCAAAGCGTACATCTTCACCGCATTTCTATCGAGATGATCAGTTCCTTCCGCCATGTCTTGGCCATTCTGCTGGTAATAAGCTACGCCATAATAATAGTCATCTCGTGGCACTTCTTTTGGTAGGACGAAGTTAATCACGTCGTCTGAGACTTCGTGGATGCCAGAGGGGAGAGCCTTGAATTCAACATTCTCTAAATCAATCTCACAGTTTGTTTCTGACCACTTTCGGGACCAAACGGTTATATTGCCCTTCTTCATTTCGAAGTTACTGAGAAACATGCAACTAATGGGAACCTTATGAAGTGGCTTGGTGATTCGAAAACCTTCCCTTGCCTGGTATGGAATCATCGTATCGACATTTCTCACTGACATTTGGTTGCCTCTTGTAATGAATTTAACTGGCAACTTATCTTGTCCTATAACCAATCTTAATCTCTAATGTTAAGGTCGAACTCAAACAGAGGATATTGAAGGTATATGGGATGAAAGAGAACGTGAAGAGCTTGTATCAGGACATTGAGAGATGTGTTGATTTGCTGCAAGAAGCTGTCGATTTAGAGACGGCAAAAGCGGTCTCAGTCTTTAGTGAGAAGACAGTTGATAATGAGCGATGGTTAGAGGAACTTAAGCAAAAGTTTCAGTTAAAAGGCGATGAAGAATTGGATCAGATACGGTCGTTGAAGAGCCAGCAATTGGATAAAATTGATGCGGTTGAATCTAAGATCGAATACTATGAGAAATTGTGCGATGAATTAGAGGAATTCCAAGCTGAGCTGGAAGTGAAAACGAAACTGGCACAGAATAGACGCTCCCGTATGAACTCTGGCGTCCGGGACTAATTCATGCATTATCGAGTTATTTCCCTACACAGAAACTAGAGAATACAACGCCCAATACCTCTTCTACGCCGATCGCTTCTCCTGTGATCTTTCCGATGCCTGTTGCGGCGTGCCGCAGACTTTCAGAGGCCATGACTACATCGTTCTTAAACGATAGAAACTCGTCGATCCCATATACCACATCATTGGCTAGTATTTCTCTCACTCGTTCCGAAATAATGATGGGATGAGACTCGTCACTGCTGTCCGACAACAGTTGGAATTTAGTTATCAGCTCCGTGGTCAAGTTCTCGATACCTTCGCCTGATAGACAAGATATTGGCCATATTGGGATTTTTTCACCTATCTCCTGGCTGATGCGAAGAACGATGTGGTCCAAGTCTTCAGGAGTGGCAATGGTGTCGATTTTGTTTAGCACAATCATCTTGTCCAAATTTTGAAAGTGAGGCGAAGCTAGATGCTGTTTTAAACTCTCTGGTATTAGAGGGCTGTTGTTTGGGTCCACTAACAAAAGACATAAGTTACATGATTCGCTCTTCTTCAATGCCTTTTCGATACCCATCTTTTCTATCACGTCTGATGAGTCGTCCCTAACGCCAGCTGTATCACAAATAATGACTTTGTAGCCTCTGATATTCAAAGCTGTTTCAATCGCGTCCCTGGTCGTGCCCGGAATTTGCGAAACGATCGAGATATCGTCTTGACTGATAGTATTGATCAGAGATGATTTTCCAGCGTTTGGCGGTCCAAGAAGTACTACTCTGATCCCGTTTCGTAGAATGTTTGATCTTTCTATCTTATCGATAAATTGCCGTATTTTGGCTCGCAGTTCAAGTATATCTGACTCAACGTTCGTGAGAATACTTTCTACATCTTCAATCTCCGTGTCTTCTCCAAAATCTATTACGGCAGTCAACTTGGCGATGTTGTCAACGATTTGCGATCTCCACTGTTGAAATCTAACTTTATTCTCGCCGTTGAAGCTTGATAAAGCACTCTTGCGCTGCGTCTCAGTTTCAGCATCGATCAATTCCTTAATGCCCTCTATTTCAGTAAGGTCAAACTTACCGTTCTGAAATGCTCTCAGCGAGAACTCTCCAGGATTAGCGTAACGGATGTTTAAGCCGTTATCCAAATCGTGAAGCGATGCAATCGCTTTAAGTACAGCACTAGTAACTGCCTTACCTCCATGTAAGTGTAATTCCAAGATGTCTTCTCCTGTAAATGTCTTTGGAGACTCAAAGAACAGGGCCAGAGAAGTATCCAAGAGGTTTTCCTTTTGATCTGGATGATAGAGTCTTTTGAGCGACGCCACTCTCGGTACAGGTTCCTTCGTAGAGTTTGTGAGTTTCTGTAAGATATATTTGGAATGGTTTCCAGATATTCTAACCACTGCTATGGCTGACCGCTGCCCTGGCGGTGTTGATAAAGCGTATATCGTCGACAGGTGCGACGTCCCAATAAATCGGCATTGAAGGTATGAAAAGCGATTGATCCACGGTACTTTCAGCATCTCAGCCGGCCAGTTAATGGTAGAGCATTTCACAACTGGAGTTGCAGCTAAGTACTCACTATATATCGAGATGGCTAGTTTAAAATTGCAAAAATAAATGGACAAGTCCGGAGTCGAACCGAAGACCTCTCCCATGCTAAGGGAGCGCGCTACCAACTACGCCACATGCCCGGTTTTTGTTATTTGAAGAAAACAAAGACAAAATCCATATTCACAGATAGTTGTCAGCTCTTTTCCTTTAATTGGCTTACGAAGACCACATTTTTGGTGAATTTAGTAGCAAGTGCTTAACTATCGACGAGCTCTTCAAGCTAAACCCCCGAGCTGCAGACTGCCACTGAGGCGCATCTCGCTTGTTTTCGAATGACACATTTGTAAGAAATGATTTGTGTTCTCTCAATAACTACACATGTCCTTTGGCCTCTGTAGTATATCACTCTTAGACCAGGAAGCAATCCCCTGGTTACACTTGTAACTTGAAGATAAATATTGATCTGCTATCTTTCTGCAGAAAGCTGTCGCTGTCTGAAAGACGGAGCGAATGACAAAAATATACAACAAAACATAAAAATTTATGTAAAAGCAGAACAGAATCTTGGCTACTTCCCGATCGACCTTATGAACCACGATATATATTTGGATATCTTTCACATCAACCCCCACCTAGCTTGATAAGCCTAGAAATCGCAAGATTTGCAGTAGATAGTTCTGAAAAATTCATACCCATGGACTCCGATGTCGCAAGATTAGCGACAGCATTGGGCGATTCATTGAATACGGTAGACTCTCAATAATTAATTACTGTCGTCTTGCCAATAGGCGTCTTGTCTTGGCGAAGTTTGGCCGGGTAACGAGTTTTGAAAAATTTTGCATAGCGACCTGTAAAGTCGAGTGCGCTAGGCCTAGATAGGTGAGTGAAGTGGCGCCTTGGTGTACGTTCTGGAGGTTATTTAGCGGTAGGGACCATCCCAAGATTGGTCGGTGGAGGCTCTTTTTAGCATTGAATTCAACATTCGCTTCCGAGGACTCCCTTTGAAATGGAAATGTCGCAACTGTACCGGGTGGCCAGGTCATTGAGAAGTACTATTGTATCAAATGGGACATTGAAATTACGGCCCTTAAGCACAAGGAGATTCATAAAATCCTGCAGCTCCCTCAGGCAGGAACAGCAAGTTTTGAGCGATTCCACGCAGCTTGATCAATACAGGGAATATTACAGAGACTTAAAAGATATAATCAATGATGTTCCAGAGGACATAGCGAGCAGATCTCCAGCATTGGTGACTCTTCATAAAAGATTGGCGTTGCCCAAGGAGTTCCCTTTATCAGTTCTCGCGAGATGTCTGACCTGCCGTTCCTCGCAATTGCCCCGGGATATAAACGATCCACGCTCTGGGATTGCATTTACCAGTACTGTCCCTACTAATAACTTCTTTGATAATCATGGTTTGAACATCTTTGGGAAAAACTTACTGACTTACCACGTCACACAGCGGTTAATGGGCAAGTACCCTAGATTACCCACTGTGATACTGAACGCTGCGGTTGACGCTTACATATCGCAGGATGTGTTAGCAAGCGTCGCCAGATCGTGGGGTATAGAAACGGAGACAACCTCAGTGGTGGACAGATATCTAAAGAAAGAACCAATACAGATAACGCTAGGGAAATTAAGGTTTTTCAACAATAGTTTGAGCAAACATGATGGTGTTCAATTGATATCATCTCAAAACTTCTCTGAGAATGCCGCATACGCTTTAGCAACAAGAAGTATAATAGGTGCTCTTTGGGCCTGTACACAGGAGACACAACCTGAACTGTCAAGCAAATTTATTGATGAACATATTCTGAGCAGGCATCTTGACGTCACAAGACTATTCCAATTCGAGCAACCCACTAGAGAGCTGGCCGCTTTATGTCGTCGGGAAGGACTAGATAAACCAGTATCCAAGCTGCTCGCCGAATCAGGTAGATTGTCTAAGGCTCCAGTCTTTATAGTAGGCGTGTTCTCGGGATCTGAAAAGTTGGGCGAAGGTTTTGGTTCCTCCCTCAAAGAAGCCAAGGCAAGAGCTGCGACGGATGCATTGATGAAATGGTACTGTTACGAGCCAATGGAGAATCAAGCTCCAGTAATCGATCATGGAGCAGTCATTGTGTGACCGCATACGCATAGGCATGTTTGTATAAATTAACGTATCACTACTTGTATATAAACAAAGGTAAGGCTATTCGATACGGTTCAACGACGAAAAAAGGTCCCATTCCCTCTCAAAATTGAACTGAACCATGGTTGATATCCCCACTGTACTGTTAGATCGACTGGCATTCATAGAGACTAATTATCAGTATGAACTTATTGCTCAGAGTGGCAGACCGCCACAATGCCTATTGCTTTTGGGTCTTGAGTCATCCGACAAGAATATCCTTCTAAGCAGATGCATAAACATTCCTCTGTCACTGAAACCAGTCGGTGCTTCTTCTGCCAGCTTCGAATACGACACTGATCAAGTGAACAGACGCATCGAACTGACTGAATGCACTAATCCGGGCTTGAAACCGCTGGGCATCATGGTACTGAATGAAACCCTATATGACTATTCGCTAACGTTGGAACGATTGATGACGCAGATACAGGGTTTAAGATACCTTTTTACATATGACCCTCATCAAGCATCTTCACTTAATTGTCATTCGATGAAATTAGATTCTCATCGATTGGCTTTGAACAGGGTTCATTATGAACTGAGAGACTCTAGCAGCAATGTGGATCTCGGTTTCCCGGCAGCTGCACACGATGAGACAGTAAGTGAACAAGAGTTCACGACTAAACTTGCGGACAAAATAAATCGCATTATTCAGTATCTGCAGCATTCTAATGATGTCGATGCCAAGCTCTTGAGAAGCGTTTCATTACTGGTATCTCAACTAAAGAGACGCCCGACTGACGACATTGAAGAGAAAATACTGAATAAAGAAAGCGAAATTGCTGCCTTCAGGACGGCGTGTGAGCAATGGGAAATTGGAACTGGTCTTTTGAAAAATAAACCAAGTGATTAAGTAATCAACAGTTTCCTAACGCCACTAAGTACTTGCCATTTCCCCAATTCAGCATTGTACTTGCAGCCTAAGAGCCTCTTTTTCGTTACTGGACATCTTCCCTCATTTTTTGGCAAGTACGCTATAGCACATGGATAGCAGGCAGCATATCCTGTCTCGAGAACGCCGGGGTTCTGAATCTCGTTATGACATATAGGACAAATTCCGGTAGACTTGTATGCCTGGTCGCTGCTGTTATTAGCCCGAGGGATGTCTTTATCGATATCGTTCAATTTCCTTTGCAACTTTGCCGTCAAATCCTGCGTCGTCCACCATTGATAAACCCGT
This sequence comes from Torulaspora indica, assembly GCA_931305995.1. Classification (NCBI taxonomy): domain Eukaryota; kingdom Fungi; phylum Ascomycota; class Saccharomycetes; order Saccharomycetales; family Saccharomycetaceae; genus Torulaspora; species Torulaspora indica. The sequence goes on along the minus strand of CAKNUP010000002.1, from coordinate 185,400 downwards.
AGCATGAAGATAAACGCTGGGAACAGCTGCGATCCTGAGTACGACAGAATGTGGTTTATTTTCTTCAAAACAATGTAACACTTGTGCCAAAGGCTGTAAAGATTTTGTCTAGGTAGTCTGTTGCTGTAGACCGGACTTGATTGTGTTTTAATGGAAGATTCCAGCGGTAAAGTCATTCTGGTATATTCAATTTGAAAGAGATATTCGAGAAATGTTATCGAACCAATCCGCCCGGTCAGGAAGGATAGTTTGATAAATAGATTCAAAACATAAAATAGCTTCTTCATTAGCGGGTATAGCCTCCGCAAAACAAAACTCTGAGTCTCATTATCAGAGAAAGCCGTCTGGGCAACGTACTTGGCATGTAAATCGTCCAGTTTTTGTCTGATGTAAGGCAAGAGGATTTTCTCGAATAGCACCACTGCTTTCTGCTTACCGCTTAAAGTAAGCCCACTGGGCCAATGCCTAACCGAGGAATTCGCCTGTGCCTGCACCAGCACTTTGTTAGATGCATTGAACCGCTGTAACCCGTAGAACTTATCCACAAAAGTGGAATTATAGCGGTTGACATGATACCATTCAATTGCACCTTTCAAGAGCAGATCAAACCACTCGTGGAAATAATTGTTGATGTGTAACGAAAGCTTCGACGGATGTCGGGAGATCCAGTAATTGACTATTAAGTATCTGACCGAAGTTGGGAGTAAGGCATCAATCTCTTGAGATGATATGATTTCGAAAATCGTGGGATACAGAGAGGACACAGATGATGTATCATTATGGCCACTTGGGAGATTCGAATAAAAGCTCATAACGGTTCACTCTGTTCTCTTCGCAATGTGTCTGGGGTAAAGGTTTAGTAAAGTGAAACCTAAAATTGACTTAAGCTTAAAGGCCTTGAAGATAGCTTAACCTACAGAGAAGAATGCGTCAGGACGCTTCGGAATATGAAGGATCTGGTTCTAGGTTGACGGACCACTAGCTGCTTTGTTGGTTTGAAGACGCACTAACAGCTTGTTGAACGGTCACGAAATTACTTGACCACCAAGTTTCTGGACCGAACTTTTGATTGCAGTCGCAGTCCCACTCCAATCTTGTTTGTAGAACTTTGCTAGATTTCGACCTCTCTGCTAAAGCTGCTGTGTTCGAGCCGAACGCACATAAGATATGTAGTCTCGCTTTCTACTATTGAATATTACTAGAGTGTTATGAATATGTCCTCTCAGCGATACTGCATCTCGCAGTACTCCGGGTTGATTCGGATTGACCGTAGGCGTGCTGGCAATGATGTCATACCGCTGGGATTAAACTACATAGTTTAGCTTGATTGTCTTAGGCGTAGCCAACATCAGTACCTGTCGAGGTTCCTACTCTGGCCCCCTCATTTACCTGAGGCAAAACAGATGACGGCCCATTTACCACTGCTACACCACCAGGAACCGCGGCCCGGATGATCCTTTTCCCACAATTTCGAAAGCTCTTCATCCACACCTTCGGGAAGAGCCACTTGCACATCCGCTTTGCAAGTCCTCAAGCTCAATGAAGTGATCCCGCTGCGAGCCAATGGCCCGATGGCTTCCAGCCATGGCGTAGTGCGAGCCCATTTCCGGTCACCAGTCAGCTTTCTGTAGTTCAAGTCTCCCTTGAAGATGACCAAGGTAGATTCCACTAACTCTTTGTAAATTTCAGCTCCATGGTATTTCGTCTCTGAAGGATCGATGTTCCAGTAATCCAGATGAGTCGTCCAAAACAAATCTTCGCGAATCTCGATTCTGCCATGCGAAACATAATCAATTATCGTATCTGCAAACAAGTCCAACGCTTCCTTTGAGCTTGCATCAGTCACCGGGAAGAAATCTCTATCCTTGAGATCTTTCAAAAGGATGTCAAAATCTTCCAGCACGACATCGCTGACCATGTAGGGAATGTCCTTAGCGTGGAACACGCACGTTGTAACCAGTTTGCTCTTCAGCAGAAACGCCGCCAGCATCATATCAGCATACAACTCAAACCCAGAGTTATCCAGCACAAAGTCCACTCTCTTATCGCCGCTGGCGTTTCTAATAGCTTCCCACGCCCTCTCGGTGTCATTAACGAGAATCTTGGCCTCAGATTCCTGTCTTACCTTGGCTCCCTGTATCGACTTTATATCTTCGATCGTCGCGTCTGTCAACAGCGACAGGTCAGTGGCGTTTCCCCACAGCGAGATATCGACAAACTCCTTGAACAGCAGCTTAAGCGCCTCCTCGTCCTCTCCAATCGCCCCCAACTGCTCGCAAAGACTCCTGTACCGCAACGCCAGCTCCACCACCCCGTGCAACGACGACCGGAACGTCGACTGCTTCACCCTGTCAAAGATGTCAAACCCGCGCCACAGCGGCTGCTGCGCAAACAAAACGTTCATCCTCCTGTACAGATAAATCTCCGCAAATAGCCATTCCGCATCGAACCAGCTCACCTCTCCGAACCGCGCTAGCTCCTCGTTAAACGACAGCGGAACATCCGCCACCTCCACCTCTTCCTCACTAAACTTTCTCAACTTCCCGTCCTGCAAGATATCCTCCCTCAACAGTCTCAATTGCTCCTGTATCTTCCTTCCCTGCTCCAAACGCTCGCCCTCAATGCTCTCCAACGTCGCTCCCAGATCGTCTACCGCATTTTGCACAATAATAGGCCACCGAACCCGCGCCGTATGCTCTCCAAACGTCCCCCTATCACTAGTCAGAAATCTCCCCGGTACACCCATCTCAGCTCGTCGATCTTCCAAACCTTATTACGCTATAGTATCAGATCCCCTCTACTATATATTCGTCATCGTTTGAGGGGCACTCGTTAACTCCACACGTCCGAATTTAAACTCCGGACCCACCCTTCCCCTCGGCAGCCTATTACCCTTTTCGGCACTTCCGTGCCCCTCCACGCGTCGGCAAATCTCGCGTCATCAGCTTCCACTAATTTATCAAAATTTCACGACGCCAGCCGGCTTCCACTAATTTTCATATCCGGTGACGGCGTCTTAAAGTGTGACGTTTCCTCGTCAACCATCAACCGTCAACGACTCGCTTCAACACCTCGTGGAAGTGGCATGAGAATGGCCATGGCTTGATGCCTCGTCTTTGCATGGTAGCAAGTCTATCTACATATATAAGCAGCTAATACGGACTACTAGGCTGTGTTTCCCACTGAATTACATCTTATATCCCCAGGAATACTTCGGTTTCTTAATATCAAGCTAGCAAAATGGGTGTTGAACAAGTTCTAAAGAGAAAGAGCGGTGTGATCGTCGGTGACGACGTGCGTGCGCTATTCGACTACGCAAAGGCTAACAAGTTCGCTATCCCAGCCATCAACGTTACTTCGTCTTCTACCGTGGTGGCAGCTTTGGAGGCTGCACGTGACAACAAGTCACCAATCATCCTACAGACCTCTAACGGTGGTGCTGCTTACTTTGCCGGTAAGGGTGTCTCTAACGAGGGCCAGAACGCTTCTATCAAGGGTGCCATCGCTGCCGCTCACTACATCAGAGCCATTGCGCCAGCTTACGGTATCCCAGTCGTGCTACACTCCGACCACTGTGCCAAGAAGCTGTTGCCATGGTACGACGGTATGCTAGAGGCTGACGAGGCTTACTTCAAGCAGCACGGCGAACCTCTTTTCTCCTCGCACATGTTGGATCTTTCCGAGGAGACCGACGACGAAAACATCGCTACCTGTGTCAAGTACTTCAAGAGAATGGCCGCTATGGGCCAATGGCTAGAGATGGAAATCGGTATCACCGGTGGTGAGGAAGACGGTGTCAACAACGAGGGTGCTTCCGAGGACTCTTTGTACACCCAGCCTGAACAAGTTTTCGCTGTCTACAAGGCTCTAAGCCCAATCTCTCCAAACTTCTCCATTGCCGCCAGTTTCGGTAACACCCACGGTGTGTACAAGCCAGGTAACGTCAAGTTGAGACCAGAAATCTTGGCTGACCACCAGAAATACGCCGCTGAGAAGGCTGCTACCAAGGACGCCAAGCCATTGTACTTGGTCTTCCACGGTGGTTCCGGTTCCTCCGTTGAGGAGTTCAGAACCGGTATCGACAACGGTGTCGTCAAGGTCAACGTCGACACCGACTGTCAATACGCTTACCTAGAGGGTATCAGAGACTACGTCTTGAACAAGAAGGACTACATCTCCTCGATCATCGGTAACCCAACCGGCAGCGACGCTCCAAACAAGAAGTACTTTGACCCAAGAGTCTGGGTCAGAGAGGGTGAAAAGACCATGTCCAAGAGAATCGCTCAGGCTTTGGAAGACTTCAGAACCACCAACACTTTGTAAGTGAGTTTTATGACAAATGAATAGCTTAAATAACTATCAATTAAATTAAGTGATTGAATGCAAGCCAGTGGAGCACGTTCATGAGCGAAGGCCGTTCGTCTTGGCATCGTTTCAAATTGCCCCGTCCAGATTGTGAAGATGAAACTTCAAAGGCGTTCTAGAATCATCGACAAAATCCGCAACCGAGACGAGATGCTGTGTGCTGTTTCAAGCTGCCGCAGCAGATATTGCCGAATGATGACCTGACTGGCTGAGACTTGACTGGCTATCCCGGTTCTTCGATCAAGATGAAAGGTAATCGGATGTTTCATCAATATTGATAAAACAATTAGTGTTGTGGCAAAATGGCAATCTCTTACCTTATGACGTTGTTTGACCAGGAATATGAGAATATGGGATACTCATAGAGAGATTGGCACATAAGCCGTATCGAGAAGGAGAAGAAAGATCCTCCCCGGAAGTATTCGCTCAATTGGTAATGGCATGAACGGCGAACGGCCTGCAGGTATCGGTTGCTCATCGTTTGGAGGACTACATGAGGACTGCCGTGTTTTCCTAGCCGATGGAACTCTAACTAGTGTTTGTGAATTGGCGGAAGGAGACCTGTTACTGTCTGCTGACGGAAAGCCTTCAGAAGTTAAAGATGTCAAAAGATATAGGACAAACTGCGTGAAAGTGGTTCAAACGTCTATGCATTCCACGGCTCCTGCATTGAAACCGTTTGGATTGATGGAGATAATCTTGTCGGAAGATCAGGAAGTTCTGCTCAAAACCAAGCAACGAATCAAAACAATGTCGAAGAGCAACAAAAGAATCATAGAGATTTCAGAATTGAGGGAGAAGCTGGTGAAGAATGTGGGAATAGTCTCCTTTGTACAGACCGGTTCTCGCTCCTTTCCCGATGGAACTGACATCAAGATCTTGAAGGATTATATCAAGAGGAAAACAATGACATCTACCGATGGTCACATTGTGTGCTGCGAGACGTTGTATATTTGAATAAAGAACTGAGAAACTCGACTAAGCTGCTTCTGAGCCCTATCTCGCTTGAAGTTCCGGTCCTGAGACGCTGGTTAAACAGTTATTTTGGATACGACGTGGAAATGGAGAAGGTGAGGGCTATGTCATGGCTTCTTGGATTCTGGATCGGGGACGGTCACAAGCGAGGAGCTACATTTTCGTTGCACTCCGAAGACCATGATGTCAATGGGATGCTTGGTCGTTGTGCGGAACTGCTGGATATGAAACTGACAATCAAGAAGAGACAAGGTGACGGTAGTGGCTTCAAGGCTGAAGGTGTTTTGCATACTCTTGATGGTAACTGGAATAAAAATAGTCCACTAGTTACTTGCCTTAAAGACCTCAAGTTTTATGAGAATGGTCAAAGAGATGGTCTTAAAAGCATCCCACTTTTCATGAGGCTAGAATCAAGAATGGTTCGCGAGATATTTATGGCGGGATTAATTGATTCGGACGGATGTGTTTACAATGATCACGGAACAGTAAAGATTAAAATACCCACTGCCTTTGCACTGACCAGGGATGGAATTTTGTTCATCGGACGATCTCTTGGATTATCAGTGAGTGTGAGCTTTGAACCTGAGAGACAGCGAGAATTGTTTTATCAACATGATACGTGGATATTTCATCTTTTTCCAGGTTCTAATAGGGCTGTCTTTACGTCGATTCTGGGCGAATGTTCATGCGAAAGGAAAAGAAACCCAGTCAAACTCGGTCCATGCAGGATTCCTCTGGCTGCAGTGACAGAGACTGATAGTTCTGTTTCAAACATGATGTCAATAGCCTTTGAGAGCTCGAGCTGTGGAGAAGCGAACGTTATTGCCGTGCACTTGAAAGATCCCCTAGGGACCTTCCTCACAGAACAGCAGCTTGTATGCTATAGCGCTGGAAGAGACGAGAAGTTCAGGTCTTCAACCCCAACAGAGGGAGCTCCTCTTGGAGAGGATAAAAACTTTTGCTTCTCCTGTTCCAGAGCAATGAATAGTAAATTTGAGATTGTACCATTTGCCCGTAGGTCTTCATGGTGTGAAAACTGTCGAAAACGTTACACAGTAACGAAAGCGATTTGTACCAATAGCGAATGTCGTATGATACCTTCGGAAAATGAAATGAAACAAATGGCAGATTCAAAGGACTTCTCTTGCTCATATTGCCGGTCGAAAGTGGAAGTGAACATGCAGAAGCGCGAGCCAGAGCCCGAACCAAAATTCACCAGAAGCTGCAAGAACTGTTGCCGGAGGAAGACGTCAAGATGGTTGAAATTGCCTTGGGATAAGACAAGTCCTGAAAGAATTTGTCGCCTTTGCTTGCGCAAGTTTCGAACCGGTACAAGATGTTTAAATTGCTCAAAATTATTCGGTATCCAAGAATGCAATGAACTTATGAAGCAGGCTACTGTAGGAAACTGTATTCCCTGTCCAAGGTGTAAAAAACCCGTTAATCTCATTGAGCGCGAAGAGTTTACCAAAGACTCATCAGCTTAAGAGCTTGTGACAAAGAGCACGTTCAACCCTGCATTTCAAATTAAGTGCCTGTCGTGTCACGAATCGGAGACTACGCAGTGGTATAAACTACCATGGGATGACTCTAAATTTGATAGACTCTGTGCGAAATGCTACAAGAGCTTTTCTGCTTCGAAGGTGAGGTGTTACGATTGCTCTAAAATATACAGTAAAGTCCTAGCGGAGAAGATGTATCGCGAAACAAAGATATCCCGTACCGTGAGTGATGGTACCACTATTCAAGGCTATGTATGTGATTGTGGCGGCATAATCAACGAGTACTGCAGAGATACCACTAAAAAAACGGAAAGGGATAAATCGACAGCCGGCTCTTCCTATATTTGCAAAACAAGCCGATCTACTTGCTGGAGGAAAATACCCTGGGACTCAAGTATGGAATGGTGCAGTACCTGTCGTAGTCGCTATAATGGTAAGGCTATTATTTGCACTAATGGCTCTTGTCTCAAGATTCCTGTTCAAAATGAGCTTAAAATAATGAAGGTTCTAGACACAGAAAACGGTCTCTATGAGTGTCTGAAATGTGGATGAGTGGCTAAGAAAGACTGCTCTAAAAATTGCAAAGTGTCAAAAAAACTTCAAGTAAGCACTAGAGTTTGCCATTGTTTTGGACTTGTGGATTCCAAAAGATGGTGTAGATTGCCTTGGGATAAAAGCTCTTCCACTGAGATCTGCGGCACATGTTACACAGCCTTCAGAAACTACAAAGCCAGGTGCTTGAATGACGATTGCGGCAAGATTTTTAAGAAGCGTGATATCGATAAAATGAGTAAGACAAGAATGATTGTGGGACCAGATGGCCAGAGTTCTCGAGCATTATCAAGTGCAAAGGTGCAACGACAATGACTCGGTGGCTGGAAATGTCCACGGTGTGTACAAGCCAGATAACGTCAAGTTGAGACCAGAAATCTTGGCTGACCACCAGAAATACGCCGCTGAGAAGGCTGCTACCAAGGACGCCAAGCCATTGTACTTGGTCTTCCACGGTGGTTCCGGTTCCTCCGTTGAGGAGTTCAGAACTGGTATCGTATCGACAACGGTGTTGTTAAGGTCAACTTGGACACCGACTGTCAATACGCTTACCTAGAGGGCAACAGCTTGTTGTATTACAAAAGGCATCGAGGCTTGGTACAATTGTGGAACTGTACCAAGACCCAGATGCGTTCTTGAACTTGGAAATTTTCACTCTACTTAAACTTCTTACGCTTTACATTATTTCTTGTCTTGACTCTTGGGGATATTCATGAATGGAATGGGCGGTGGAAACATGGCAAAAGGCGGCATTCCGAATGGCATTGGCGGTAATGGCATTGTAGCATCAATTTTTGCTTTCTTCGTACCATCCATGATACCATTGGTTTCCATTTGTCTCTTGTTATCGCCTTCAGTGTCCATTTTCGCTTCTTTCAGGAACTCTTTCACTTGCTTATCCTTTTCTTCATCTTCCACTAACTGATCCAAGAGTATATCTGGAGTCTGACACTCGGGACAAACGAAATCGGTTTCCAAGAGAGCGTCTTCTAATGCGACTTTTGAAAAAACCTTGCTACAGCACTTCGTTGTCCTTACAGGATCCTTCAGCAACCCACCCGTTATGGGACACGTCAGTTCCTTGGGTAAATCCTTGAAATAGCCCTTCTGCCATTTCGCATCTGCCCCATTTATCAGTCTATTTTGCTGCTTCCTCTGATAATCTTCCCAGGATTGCTCGTCAGCCACCTGAACAACAAATCTACCGTCATCGGTAACCATGATTTTCCTCTGAGCCATCTCTTCCGCCGTTATGTTGTCTGCATCAATCTCGACACTCTTCAGAAATTTCTTCGGTATACCAGTGGTCCTTCTGATTCTCTTACCTTCAAAGTTCGGATCGTTATTCGTAGGACAGTTCTTAATCCAGTGATCCCTTGCGCCGCACCTGTAGCACATGTAACCGGGAGGCGGAGGACCCTCGTTCTCGCCAAATTGCGAATTATTCTGAGCTCTGTGGAACACCGGCGTTGCAGACGACATCTCCTGTTGAGTCTGTTCCCACTGGTTTTCCTGATTAGCGAACATATTCGCTATACGTTCCTCTTCAGTAACACCACTCACAGCAGCTGGTTCGCTCGAAACCACCCCGCTGGCCTGCTTCTTCTGGAACACACGAGGCTTACCAGTAACATAACGTGTAGCGTTTCCCACCGCTCCCATATTTCGATGCATTCCGTGTGCTGAAAACTGCTTGATAGCAGGCGATCTTCTCACTAAAACACTGCTGGACCTCGGTATCACCTGCGAATCGTCCTCATACTCCTCGTTCGTATCTGGATTATACACCCTGATCTGGAAGTCCGTCCCGTCCCCCAGCTTATTCTCCTGTATAATCTCCCTCTTCAGATCAAAAACCGTCAAACCGGTACCATCAAACATGATCCTCCCGGTGTCCTTCTGCGACCTGAACCTGTAGAATATCGTACTACTCATCCTGGCGATCAGCTGGTCCCAAAGTGTTGATATTTCATCAAGTCATCGCTAGTAGTCTTTCCTATAAGGCCTTAATTTTTCAGCTAACTGACTACCATGACTAAGAAAGACTCTTCAAGACGGGAAAGGGCCTGCTAAGAAGCTCGATATGGCTGTTCCAGGGTACTATGAGCTGTACCGTCGTAGTACGGTGGGAAATAGCTTGGTGGATGCGCTAGATACGCTGATCAGCGACGGTAGAATCGAAGCTTCGCTGGCGATGCGAGTGCTGGAGACGTTTGATAAAGTGGTGGCCGAGACGCTGCGGGATAGCACTCAATCGAAGCTGACTGTGAAGGGGAACCTCGATACCTATGGGTTCTGCGACGATGTGTGGACTTTTATAGTGAAAAACTGTCAGGTTACCGTAGAGGGAGTTGCTGGGAACCGTGGTGATGAGTCCCAGACGACTGTGTCTGTGGATAAGCTGAGGATAGTGGCATGCAATTCTAAGAAGAGTGAATAGTCAATTGAGATCGGGCAACGGAATGGTGAGGGAGTGCAGGGGAACATCGAGTGTAGGTGTTTTATAGCGTAGCACTACGACGAATTAAGTATACAAGCCGCAATTGACGGTTTATCTTGTAATTATGGCTATTTGAGCTTTTACTTCATCACTTGTAGCAGTGAAAGAGAGTAATGGCACCTTAAAGAGCAGTGAAAAGAACAATAAGACGTTAGCACCGGGAGAAGATGTCGTTAAGCCAGGAATATGAATGTATATTGGAGATTTACTCAAGGAAAGTGGAACACACCTCTTTGAGGCAGGATTCGTCCGAGTACCAGGCCTTACTGGCCTCGCTAATTGAAAGACTGTTGCGTCTCAAAACAACGATACACACGACACTAGCTCTGTTCAGTGCCAATGAATCGATTGAGGATGTTTCGACAAGCTCAATAAAGTTCCTCTCCATAGACTACTACCTCGCTCAGATGTGCTCCAGGAAACAGACGACAAGTGCTCAGATAAGCAATCCTATGGAAAGAAATAAGATGAAGTTAAAGTTTTTGGATAAATCTGTGCAACTGTTCATGCAATTCATTCATAGCCTGCAAGACGTCGGGATCCTAGATGATTTTCTAGTGAAGAAGATCGAATCCTTTGAAAATAGCTACAGGCCTACTTTGCAAGAGTTCTCCGCTCAGCCAGCCCACAAGGATGACCTATCAGGTGCACAGCTCAAGAGGCAACAAAAGATTGAGAGCTATCGTCAAGCAAAGCAAGCCGCTGACCTTTTAGATAGCCTTGAAAGCAAATATAAGCAGGAAGACGATACGAAGGATGACGACAAAGACGACCTGTTGCGTGAGCTAAGCTTGCAGAAATTAAAACATTTGTCCCACTCAGCCATCAATGCAGTCGAGCAGATTTTATATGAAATCGAGCTCCTGACGAATTTCACCAAGAATGCACCACCACAGGCGGAACCAAGCCAGCAGGAAGCCCAGAAGAAGGAAACAAAGGAGTTTACGGACAAGTTGGAGACATTAAATCAACCTCTGTTGTCCAAAGAGGGCAAAGTCCTGAGAAATTTCACATTGATTGATAAGAGAACAGAACTGCAAAGAAAAGTACGTGGATATGGACAATACGGCCCAACAATGACAGTTGAGGAGTTTTTAGCAAAAGAGTGGGAGGAGGGAAGGGTCCTTCAGGGCGGGGAGCCTGAGCCAAAAGATGATGAGAAGGAAGACAGTGAGAAATGGCAAGATGAACAAACTTACAAAGCCCGCTATTGGGATGAATTCAAGGAAGCCAATCCAAAGGGCAGCGGGAATACGATCAATAGAGGATGATTGCACAAACATGATGCCGCAGCCTTATAAATTCGCTATTTCGTACTTAAGTTCTTGCAATGTGACAATCTTTCCGCCCTCCAACAGCCACTGGTCACTGTTATGATCAAATGTTGACAAAACGTTTATCACGATCAAGCAACACTTCCTCTTCGTCTCCAAGTCACTCGCAATAGAGGTCATATAGTGGTAAATCACTTCTGCTGCAGATCTGTCATGCTGATTCAACAAGCGGAAACTGTACAGTCTTTTATAACTCTGCCAATCATTGTCTTGTAATTGTGAGACCAATATCTGATCAATAATTCGAAAATCGGACGCGGACAAGTACAGTCCTTCCCCTGTATGTGAGTGGCAGAGGTTTAATAAAGTTGCAAAGAAGGCCCCACTCTGACTTGCATTCTGCAGCATCGATCTATAATATCTGGCTCGGATCTCTTCTGAAAGCGTATCATGGCTACACCGCAGAACATCTAACGCTTCTGAAAACAGCCTAAAGTGCAGTAGGAGATCGAGATATACTTTCAACTGTTTCTCTTTGAAATCTTTCGTTTCCTCTATCTTTACGCTTTTCATCGTGTGCTCGATTGATCTCTTTATGCATTTGTATCCAAACTCTGGACAGTTGTGATTGACAAACAGCAATGATAATTCGTACTCAAACCTAGAGTGACTGTGATGTGTGCCTAATGTGCGTATAAGAGGAGACCAGATACTCGTCGAACTTTTATCCTTCAACTCATCCAAACATTCTGGTAATGATTTCAGGGACTCTGTATAGTCATGAAGATGGAAGAACTCATACGCTTGTCCGTAATTATCGCACGCAAACATCATCATAGCCAACATAAACTCTTGCACTTGGTTATGACGAATGTAAAACGGCCAACCAACAGTCTGAAGGAAAAGTTTGGTCGTGAAACCTCTATCATTTTTTCCCGATTGCTGGATCACATAAAACTCGAAGAACTTAATAAAATGACGATTGGTGGTACTCGTGTCCTCCCAAACGCTAGATAACGCATGTGTCAAGTAGCCATTCCATTCGGAGTATGAGTGCACTTGGACGCCTGACCTGAATTTCGTAGTCTGAGAAAAAAGCTCAGTTCCCAGCAGTGCCCTATCAATTTGGTACAATCTGAGAATTAATGACTGTTTATAATGCAAGTCCAACAGAGCGCTCAACTCTTTGAAAAAGGTGTCGTAATCGAAATCCAGTAGCACAAAAGTCAACAAAACCTGCAAAACAAAGTGTTTTTGAATCGTAACCGATTGATACAAGCTTTCAATGATCATGGCGGTACTCATATCATCCATCATAAGCGCATCAACGAAGCTGTTGGTTTGATCACTGCAACCTCGTAACTGATTCTCTATCAGATTATTTAATAGAGGAACGATGTCAAATGTGCTCAGCTCATCGAACAACAGCTTCAAGTTGGAAACTTCAAAATTGGATTTTAGGCAAGAATTGAAAATTCTTGCAAACTTCTCTTTCATGGTGAGGTTTGTGTCCACTTCCCCAGTGACGATGCCAATAAGTTCACCCGAAAGGGATTCAAGGACGTGTGGTGATAATGTAGCGGAAAATCCATGCAAAGTCTTCAAGTAGCGCGACAACTCATTATCGCTTAGCTCCTCATAAATATTGTAGTAGACATTTTCTAAAGCTGAGTTGACCTTGTAAACAGAATGATTGTAGCTTTGCAAGCAGTTCACTATTATGATCTCATCTTTGAGCACTGTCAATGAAGAGACTTCATCAGCTTTGTTCTTCAGATCTCGCAAAAGGGTTTCGAGATTAGCTAGGTAATCCATTGTCTCCTCCTCGTCCGCCAGTTTGACTATGTTGTTTTCGCTTAGAATTTTTTGTGCTCGTTCATATAACTGAGGCGAATAGCGTGCTTTCAGATTGAATAAACCTCTTTCAGCATCGCCATTAACGCTCAGATCCTGCTCCGCTTGGATGTCACTTATCGACTTGTTGCTTCCATCTATCCACTCGTACAGCTTCATGTGCTCATCCTTTATATTCAGGATTTGAACCTTGCTACTCAGTCCACTTTTCCATAAGACAACCAAATTAAGGTACGCAGTATCGACAGCCAATTCCAATGGCTTTAACAAATCCATATCGACCAGCGTCCATATCGACAGCGATGATAAATTAGAAGATATTTCACTCTTTTTCGAGAAAACAGGCTTGCCACCAGCGGCGAATTCAAGCTGCCCCATGACGAACACACCATTACCGAACGGCAAATAAACCACAAGCCAATTATTCAAAAGCGACAAGTAATTACCGGGACATTCATGGGCACCAGTGGAATATGTTTCCGAATGGTTACTTGGGAATAAACTGTAATCTGATATTAATCGTAAGCTCTCTAGATCCCAAATCTTTAAATGACAGCTTTGAGTCAAGACCAACAGATATTTTTCAGCGAACAACAAACAACTAATCACTTTCTCGCTTCTATTGCGGCCCTTGCGAGAAAACATCTGCACAAGACTCTCGATGTACGAGTTGTCATTGAACAAAATCGGTTCGAGTTCGAAATCTTTCGCCCTTTTCAAACCCAGCAAACCTCCATCGCTGAGAAAGACCACGGAAAAGTCTCTTGACACTGTATAAAGAAAGTGCGGCACTCTAATGGTAAAATCATACGGATTGAGAGCTTTCAGCCAGTCTTGATTCAATTGAGTTGCGTTTGAAAAAATGAAATCAAGCGGAAATTCCATCACCAGATAAACGCCATTCTTTAAAATTAGGCTAATCGTAAGCTTCTCATCGAATTCTTCTACATTCAGCGTGTGCTGCATGTTCATCGACGGGCACGGCAAGTGAATATTTATTGTTCTGCCCGATGATGTGCCCAAGGTGTAAATACTCACGACGGAAAAGTCATTTAATAGGTGATATGCAATGTATTGATTGTTCGAAAGTTCAATAGTCTTTGAATATTGGCTGCTATGCGGGTCATTTCGTGTATTTTGCTTATCTACTGCGTTCTCATCGTTTAAATACAGATTGATCACACTTTCAGGAGCTGTTTCTTTATTATACTGGAGCAGATCGACATCAATTTTGGACAGTAAAAGCATTGCGATCACTTGGACAGATATAAAGCGATTCAATTGATCACGTCTCTTCTCACTAACTCATTGACTGGTCTAAAGTTCACGACTTTTCTAACAACAAACATCATTGAAGATCACCGTCATGAACGATACATTTTTTCACATAAAAGACATAGCTAAATTCGTATTCATTAGTGGGCTATTGGTACTCTTCAGTTGTCGACCAGATCGGGTTTCCTTTGTACTGTGATCGTTCCGTCACTGAAGCCAGATACTATTAAAGTGGTGGAGTTGACGGAGGTACAATCGAGACGGGTGACCTTCTTGGTGTCCGGAGCTTCCTTATGCTCTTCGACTGGGGCTCTTACAGTGGAATTGAAATCATTCAGCCTTCTTAATTCGACGGTCCCATCTTCGTACCCAAACAGCATGCAGTTTCTTACTGTTTTGAATACTATGTTAGTTGGCTGCGTTTTTAGCGTCTCATTGAGGATGACCTTCTTTTTGTCGAAGGAATAGACGAGGATGCGGTTGCCAAGCGCTATCAGAAGCTTGGAACTCCTCTTATTGAGGATCAGTGATGGTCGAATCTTGTCGGTCGAAAGCAGTTGTTTGCTGATGTCGACCCTCTGTAGGACTTTGCCCTGGTAGTTGTAGATTACCAGTTCGTATGGCTCCTCGTAGAGCACTATGAGGGATTTTTCAGTCATGCCAAACCTAGCAGATATTATTTCTCTTTCACCATCTATGGTATAACTTCGTCCCATGGAGAGCTTATCGGCTGGTGGGGTGGTGGATGCTGAGACTTCTAAAAGCTGGATCGTCCTGTTGGAGACAAAGAGAAACCGGTTATTGATGAAGTCATGCTCGGTCGCATTTGATATGTTAAAATTCAACTCTTTGAAGATTTCCTTCCTATCCAACGGTGCTGTGCTTCTCGTTGTGTACAGCTTGACGCCTTCATGATCGAAGACTAAGAACCGTTTAGCATCGAGCCAATAGAAGTCTAAAAAGCTGGATGAAACGACGTCAAATATCCTGTCAGGTCTCTCGCCTATCTGAAATTGCGAATCAATCTTCCATAGCTCAATGCGACCATTTTCGGAGTAGCAGATTATCTGGTTATCAAGCGCCTTCAATTGACGTATCGCGACCGATTTGCTCTTACCGTTGCCGCCGTTCTGAAATAAACTTGATATCTTTGCAGGCTCCTTGAAATGACCAATCTCATCCTTCATCGACTCCACTGGCACCACTGCCGTCGAGGCAAAGAGTGAAGAGGATCGACGGCGTCTTGTGTCGTGCGCTTCGCCTCCCTCTGTGTCAGATCCAAGCACTACGGTCGCTGCGTCGGAGTTTGCGTCTCGAGAATTCAGATCGCCAGCGTAAACGGCTTCCGGCTGAATCCCCGACGGATGTAAATTGGCCTCCAATAATTGACTCATCGGTGCTTCATCTTTTTTCATGCTATGCAGATCCTGGTTTAAATTGAGCTTTTGTATTTCATGCAATGAGTCTCTATCCTCGTTCAGGGAACCAATTCTCGAAGCAATTTCAGGACTTTTAAATAGATAAATGATCTCTTTGACACTCTCCTGCACTGCCATTTTCGATTTAAGTAACTCAGAAAGGTCATCCTCGCTCACATCCTTGGTTTCTGCCTCTTTTGCAGTTCCTGGCGTTTCTACATTAACTTTCATCAATTTATAGCGAAGATCCTTATTTTCCCCCTCCAATTGAGCAATCCTAGCCTTCATTTCGGCCCTTTCCAGCTCCCAAGTGATTCTATCACGTTCATTCTTGGTAAACTCGGTCTGCAAATAGTGCATTACACCCGGCAGGGTGTAATGTGGATGCAATCTCGACTGGTTATTCATCCTACAGGCTCCTGCAGCACCCAACCTGATCTACGACCGCTAATCAGCCCATCAATCAGTAAACTGTTCAAGACTAAGAAGGTCTTTGATCTTTGAAACAAGACCCTGCTCTCACGTGAGCATAATGAATAGTAACAAGTATATTATAATGGCGGTCTCGACGACCTAGAGGATGTACATAGCTCTAAATCCTATTAGTTTGATCTGCAGCCAGTCCCAGTTCGTATCCCGAGCAGCGGAAACCGTTTAGATCTTTTCTTCAACAACACCGTGCTTCCAGATAGCAACAAATGGAGTGACACCGTCCTCACGGTAGTTCAACATGATGACCATGGCATCTGGGTCCATGGACTCACCGGTAAAGAATTCCCAGTCCTTGAAAGAACCGATAACCTTCTTGACGTAAGCCTGAGCGCCCTTTTCGAAAGTTGGAACGGCGTCTGGGTTGGATTCCTGCAACTTGCTCTTGACAGCCTTCATGTAGCCCTTGATGTAGGTCAAGAACGACTTCTTGTCAAAACCGGTTGGTTGCAAACGGAAAGAGTGAACAACGTTGTTGACCACTTCGGTGTTGTCCTCGACATCCTCATCACCACCTTCAGCAGATGGGTTGGCACCAATGTCAATGTTGTCACCACCGACTTTGACCATAGCACAGTCAGCTTCGTAGATAACACCATCCACCTCTTTCAAGTCGTAAGCATCAGACAACAATTCGTCGTTGGAGAAAATATCCTTGTAAATAAGCATCGCGGTATGACGGTCTAGGGACTAATTGCAATGGGGCAAACGAACAATCTCAATTCACCAACACCATCTCATGCAACTGATGAGTTCGCTCTTCTTTATAAAGATGAGCACACGAGGAAACGGAAAATTTTTTTTACCCGGTCATTTCGAACGACAATTTCAAGTCACATGACCAGTCGTAGAGGATGATGTAATTTTATATCACGTGACTTCAGACGATATCTCAAGTCACATGACTAGTCGTACAGAACGACATGCATTTCAGACGGCCAAGTCACATGGCCATTCGTAGAGAATGATGTATTGGTTCACGTGACTTCAGCGGATTTCAGATATCACGTGACGCTGCACGGTTAATATAAAGATCCCATACAATGGAGGCTATCTTCTCTGGAGAGGTGGTTTCGGGGCCCATCGAGTGCCGTAGTTGCTCCTGGATCGTGGTATCCAGCGTCTTGATCATATCGCTTCCGGGAACTAGCCCCGGATTGACTGTTTCAACCGCGATGCCCAGTCCCGAGATCTCTTGTGACAGAACTTTGGAATACTGGTTCAATGCCGCCTTGGAAGCGGCGTAGAGAGAAGTGCCGCGCACTAGCGGGGAGCTCTCGGTGCCCAGGATGGATCCTATGTTGATGATGCTTGGTTTTGTAGACACGAATTTGCGATCTCGCACCATATACTTGATAACCATGTTGCAGAGACTAACGCAACTCATTAGATTGACGTTCAGGATCCTGGCCATGGCAGTGGGATCGGTTCGTACGCTTAGCGATGTTTGCGTTATACCGGCACAATTAACCAATAGGGCCAAGTAGTATTTGTTCTCAGACGTGGTCCAACTTCGTAGCATGTCAAAGAGACCGAAGTCCGATGACTCCATATACAGCGGATTTTGTATCTGGTAGTCGATGCCATAGTGCTTCTTGAGCTCGGTCCATTTAGGCCAATCGCTGAAGTCGATCGCTAGCGATCTATGTCTTTGGGCTTCATGAACAGCGTGAAGATGATTTCCCAGCTTAATATTGGATATACTCTCCCTCGAAGAAGCTAATGCAACACAGCTCAATCCTTCACTGGAGAGTTTCTTCACTATCGCTTTACCAATACCTCTGGAAGCTCCTGTAACCACTGCCACTGGGAATAGTTTACTCATCTAGAGCCTTTTCATGCGGTGCTAGATAACGTCAGTAAATAATTACATTCTCTACTATTTGAACTACACACGTATATGCAATGGAACCTGTCTCGCACACAAGGAGCGACGGACAGAACTATGAAATGATGAGATGCTCAAAATATGTACATCGGAATCTCGTAAAAGCCCCAAAGTTGCTTAGTAGAAACCTCTGGAAGCTTGAGATGTGTAGTCGTAGCCGGTATACCCGTATGGCAGGCCTTGTTGAGCGGCAGCAGCAGCAGCAGCAGCGGCGGCGGCTTGCTGTTGCTGCTGGAATTGATAGTACTGCTGGAATTGTACTTGTTGAGGATTTAATGGCTGCTGCCCATTTTGAGTGGTCTGAGTTTGTCCGTTTTGCGATGGATGTTGTGATGCTTGGGCTTGTTGCTGAATGTCCTCACCTTGTTGGGATGGTGATTGGGCTGGGCTTTGCTGAGCATGTTGTTTATCCTGAGTCTGTTGTCCGCCTGGGTAGTAGCTGTAACCACCTTTTGGAACTTGGTAAGGGTATTGACCAGCCATGCCGTATTGAGGTTGGGCGTATGGGAAGGATTGTTGGTAGAAATGTGCATAGTATGGCATGAAGGAATGGCCGTATTGTGGTTGTTGTTGTGGCTGGGTATGAGATGCAGCTGGTGAAGCAGTGGCAGTTCCAGCGCTGGCTATATCTGGGCTACCGACGGCCACTTGTCCATAGGCCTGAGGAATGGTATATTGACTGGAAACGCCAGCATCGCTCATTCCGCTTTGAGCTGCGTTTTGAGCCGGTTGTTGACTATACTGCTGTTGTTGACCATAGTAGTTTTGTGAGTCAAACATGGCAGGGTAGGAGTAGCCTGGGAATTGGTTTTGATACATGTAATATTGTTGCTGAGCAGCCGTGGCATTGCTTTGAGGTTGACTTGCTGGTTGAGATTGTTGTTGTTGCTGTTGAGGAATTTGCTGAGCGGTTTGCTTCTGAGCATACTGTTGTTGCTGTTGCTGCTGTTGCTGTTGCTGTTGTTGCTGAGCCAAATATTGCTGCTGCTCATAGTACGCATTCTCTTGTTCCTTAGAACTCAATTCAGCTGGTTTTTCCACTTCTTGCTTTTCGGCAGGGGTTTCGACCTGTGCTGTGATTTCTGGAACAGAAGTAGGAATTTCAGCGATAGATTCTTCCTGTGGCTCTACAATCTGTTGTTCTTGCTCTTTAAACTCTTCTCTCTGTGTCTCTGGAGCACGTTCCTCTTCCTCCGTTTCCCTTGTAGTGTTCTCTTCGGCTATCTCGGCTGGTTCTTCTTGCGAAACATCCTGCTCACTTAGTTGCTCAGCTTTTTGTTCCTCATTATCTTGCCTATTGTCCTCAATATTTTCATCCTTGGTGGGCGATTCGCCATCTGCGATCACTTCCACCTCTCTTTTCAAGTCCTTGACGTCGCTTAAAGGAGATGGCTTCTTTTGCACCACCTTTGGCTTGGGGGCCGCTACGGCAGCCCATGACATTTTCTTTGGCTTCTGTGTAACAGCCTCAGTACTTTTCTTGGCTGCAGCAACAGCCTCAGCGGGCTCCGGTTCCTCCTGCTTCGAGTCCTCCTCTTTCTTGGCTTCAATATCTTCGAGCACTTGTTTCTTGAGGTCTGACGATGCCACAGTAGCCCACGAACCGGTCTGGTTGGTGCCAGCCTTGCCACGGGTCACCGCAGCAGTGGCGGCAGCCACTGCCGGAGGCGCCTTGGCGCTCTCCGAGCTCTCGCCATGCTTCCCATGCTGCTGTCTCTTATTCCTCGCGTTACCACTACTGCCGGACTGTCTGCCGCCGGCACCAGGACCTGCCCTTGTATGGTGATGATGATGATGATGGTTATGGTGATGCGACGAAGAGCTGTCCTGCTCCAGCACCGCTGGGTGCTGTTGTTGCTGCTCCTGTTTCCTATCTTGCCTCTCCTTCTTGGAGGGCTTCTTTACCTCGTCCCACTTCGTGGCCGCACCAGAAGTAATCTTATCAATTATGGTCTCTAGATCGTCATATTCATGTACCAAATCAATCAAATCGTCATTAGTCCAATCCGGGAACAGTTCCGTCAGCGTCTCCAACTTGAATTTCACCTCGGGATCGAGTTTCTTATTATGGCTATTATTCGACTTCCTAGACTGTGATGACATCGGTATGTGTATGCGTATATGTGAATGTGCAGTGCAAATATGGAATGAACTGTAAAGCTAGCCTTCTGCTGAAACCTATTTCTCTTTTCCTTGGTCCTTCTCAAACCGTTCTCTCTGCCCACCGTCAACAATCAGAAAGGGGCGGGTACCGATGGGAGGCAAAAAAGACAAAGACAGAAAAACCTATACCACTCTCTTAACTAAACCCACAAGAAGGCAGAAGCAATCGTTATCAAATAACTGGAATCCGTACAAGCTTCAACAATCGTATCACAGCTACACAAACACTCCAATGGCTCCTATTAGCCTGTTCCTTCCCCCAACCGCTAAGAAAAATTTTCACCCTTCAAAACGTGATCGTTCTATACGAACCTCACTTCGCACGGCCCTCGGCGGCTAATTCTCTTACGTTATATACAGTGAATCTACTGGTCCTGCTGCTCTATAGCCCCACCGTTCTCGAACGGCGCCTCCTTGCGTGCCTCGTCCAGCGCCGGCTTGATCCCCTGTTTCACCAGGTTCGCGTCCACACACGCCGTGTACGCGTACCACTGCTTCGAACACTCGTTCTCGATCGACTTCCCCTTGAGAAACTTTTCGCTGTACCACTCGTTGAAGCAGTCATCGTACTCCTTCTTCAGCTCCGTGCATTCCGGTGCAAAACTAGCAGACATTGCGTTCCCCATACCACTACTCCGCTCTCCTACCAGTAGCTCTCGGTGGCAAATTGACCCACTGCGCTTTTCCCACTGCGCTTTTTCTGCTACCACACCCGCTCTGCCGGGTAACGCCGCCTAGCCGCCCGTCGAGAAACGGATCACTGCTTTGTGCTCTCGTCGGGCTCCTGCTGGCTGCGCACGGGCGAGCTGTCGAGCATGCCGCGGTACCCGCCCGCGGTCGACGAGTCCGGGCGCCGCGCCCCGCGCAGCGCCGGCGACGGCACCATGCTGGAGCTCGACCCGAACTCCTGCTGCAGCAGCAGCGACACCTTGCGTTTGCGCCGCTGCCGCTGCAGCGTGCTGCCCTCGGCGTCGTCGCAGACAGAGTCCGCTGAGTCTGCGGCGGCCGCCGCGGACTCGAGCGACGCGTCCTCTCTGCCCGCTAGCGGGAACAGCGTCTCGCCGGGCGGCGGCGGGGCGGCGCTGCCGCCCGCCTGCAGCTCGACGCTCCCCGTCTGCTGGAACATCGTTCCGAGCCAGCTGGCGTGGTCCATGATCTCCTCGCACACGGCCCCGTACTGCGTAACGCGCGGGATGATCTGTTTCGTGATCCGGTTGAAACAGTAGCTCAAATTCGAGTCTATCTTTTGCAGGTTCAGCGTGATCTCCTGGTCCAGCTTCTCCAACGTCTCCTCAGCCATCGTCTCTGGTCCTTCTTGCTTCTAAGCGTGCGTAGCTGGCCATCTTTTTGACGCGCCGCGATATCGCGCTTTGTCATAACGGCCCGCGGAACCAGGAGACGCCAGGCGTAGACGTAACTAGGGCCTCGTGAGCTAAGCCTAGCGATTATAAATGCTGGCGAGGGCTTATGGATTTAAAGCGGGCTGTAGAGCGGCTAGTGAAGAAGCTGGCAAAGCAATGAAAAACTCGCTACGTAATGGAAAATATCGCAGTATATAGGAAGTCGAGTGCTCGAGCGTAGATGTGTAGTGCTTGAGGCGGATGTCGTAGTAGGATAGTCTTGGCAGTGATGGAGAAGGCAAGGAGTAACGTTAGTCCCGGTAATTATTTCTTTCTAGTGCCCGTTATCGGGTTCATACCGTGGTATGGTATGCTTATAGCGATGCTGATATGCTGGGCCGGCCAGGGCCGGCCCATCTATTGGTTTATGCACGAGCCGCAGTCGGTGGTGTATATCTCGGACATTGGGGCGACGAATCTGAACCCGCTGTTCATTGCGGGTGCCGGATGGCAGGGTTTGTTCCTGGTGGTCACGATGGCGTGCGAGTTTTATCAGAGGTCGGGATACTGGCCGTTTAGGTTGCGTGGGGACGTTAAGACCAGCGCGGACGATAGATCGGAGAATGGGTTGTCGTTGAATTCGATGAAGTCGCAGTATAGTGATTTGCTGGAGTCCTCGAGGTTTTTGATGCCGCCTTGGTATACTAAGGACGAGCGGAATTTGATCTTTGCAGCGTTTGTGAACGGGCTTATTGGAGAGCTCGGGTTGCTGTTCTGTAGTATCTTTACCACGGCAAAGTACCATCGGGTGCATATCGCGATGGTCACGGTGTTTATCATCTTCATGCTGTTGTGTGTGTGTTGCAATATCGCGGAGTACATGATCATGGGGAGACACTATGCGATGCTGCATCCGCTGGCGTCGCAGGGTGCTGGGGTAGTCACTCCGGCGGATCTCAAGTGGTACCAATGGAGCGGTCATGTGTGGAACAAGTTTACCATCAGTGGTGTCGCCAAGATGGCTTGGCTGGCGCTGGCAATCGTTTGGGCGATCTGTTTTGCCGCTATCAAGGACGAATCGACCAGTGCCTGTTTCGAATGGCTGCTAGCGTTCTGGTTCGGACTGTTTTTCATCATGCTATCGGTCGACTTCTATCTCGGTGGCAGATACAAGAAGTCTCGTTACTTCCGCCACGTCCAAACTTTTGCTGGGTACTATAAGTACGACGAATTGCTGGCGAGTACCGCTTTCCATCGCGTTTCCATACCGTTGCAAGACGATGAGGCTGTCTTCATGGACCCTGACGCTCGCCCATCGGTGTCGGTGGTTGTTTAGAGAACAGATTCATTGCATACTTGCAAACACATCGGCTGTGAATTACTGCAAGTGCTTATATAGGATCAGCAGCATCCATGTACTATAGTTCAAGACATCGTCTCCACGTGTGTGCTATTTCGTTGAAGCCATACGGACACTCTTACAAAAACAATATAATAGAATATACGAAAGATTACGAATTAAGTATTTAGTCCTTGAAGTTGGATCTGAAGAACGAGTCGAGCGATGTGGTCACTGGAACACTTCTTGGAAGTAACTGCTTCTCTTGCTTGTGCCGCCTAAGTCGTCGTTCCGCTCTGCAGTGCTTAAATCGGGAACGTCTTCCTCGTCTTCGTCCTCTGATTCGTCCGCCGTGGGGGTCTCTGTACTTTTAGCCTTCTTCTTGCCCGCGTCGACGACGCCGTCCTGCGAGAAGCCACTGAAAGTGGGTTGGAGTTCATGCCCAGCATCGGCAGCGGTGCCCGAAGGAGCTGCAGTCTTGGATGTTTCCGTTGACTTTGAAATCTCAGGCTTTTCCGATTTGTGTTGCGACTCTCTTCTCTTTCTTGCCCTGGCGCTTCCAAGGAAGAATTTCTCTGACCAGGAAACATCTTTGTCTCCCTTGGTCTGATGCTGCTCAGATGGCCCTGGAGCAGTTGTGGATGGTTTTGCCTGATGCTCAGATGGGCCTGGAGCTGCTGTGGAAGGCTTTGGTTCTTCAGGAATTCTAGCACTCACGTCAGCAATTGATCTTACAGAGGCAGATGGGGCAGGGCCTTCTCGCTCAAAGGCCGCGACGTCCAAGTGGGCGTGCCCTGGCTTTGCCGCAACTTCACCGAGGTCCGATAAGTTATCTTCATCTGCTTCGTCTTCTTCGTCAAGATCTACTCCTACAGGACGTGTTTCGGTCTTGCTGACAGTGTTCTTCTGTTGGGCGATGTAGTCCTCCGAACTCATCCCGAGTAGCTCCTTCACTCTGTCTTCATCGATTGCAGAGTCACCACGAGCTTCTGCCGCCTCTTTCATGGCGTCCAGCATGTTGAGCTTCTCCCTTTGTAGTTCGATTTCAGTCTCGTTCAACCGACTCTTGTGCTCATTGATTATAGCATCTACTTCCAATTGTCTTAGGCGTGCCTGTTCTGAGGAGATAGCTGCTTGCTCCTTTGCTCTGTTGGCTAAATTGATAACATTCTCATTGATGTCTGTCCTGAGTTTCTGTTTCTCGGAGTCAAGGTTCTGTAAGTTTCTGAGCTCCTCAGCCTGCTTCTCATCGTTAGCTTTGATGCTTCTTTCATACTTGAGCAACAGAACGCCATGAGAATCGATGGAGGACCGCAGTTTCTCGATCTCCTTTTGAATGTCAGTTTTTTCTTCAATCAACCTTGCATGTTCCTTTTCGGCAGCATCAAGGGCATCATAATAAGGTTTCAATAATTCCTCTTGCTCCTTGCGAGCATCTTCTAAATCCTTCTTGTTAGTTTGATCATAATTAGCCAACACCAATGCGACCCTCTCGTCTTCCGATTTCAGTTTTTCTTCCATTTCCTTCTCAAATTCCGCGTTCATCTCTTTTGTTTTGGCCAGCTTCTCCTCCTTATCAGCAATTTGTTTGTCCTTCTTAGCGACAAGCTCATTATAATCCTTGGTGGCTTTTTCCCTGCTTTCTTCCTTTTCCCTTTCGTGCCTTATATTAGTATTAACGATAATTGTTGCATTGTTACGGACCTTGGAGTGTTGCATCTCCAACCAGGCTGCATACTCCGCTTTGTGAGCTTCGGTTCTCTCCTTTATGTCCAAATCTGTAGCCCTTTGGTCTTCGGCTCTCTGTGTCACTTCGCCCAACACCGGGTTGATCAAATTCTCTGCAATATCATTAACTTCATCAGGCGATAACCATAGACCAGCACCCATGTTAATCTTGTTCTCATAAGGTGCCATCTTCTGAGCCGTTTTCTGAGCGTTCTTGCGTGCCATCTCGATTGCAGCTTTGTTATATGCTTCATTACCAAACAGCGCCTTATGAGTGTCCAACGAATCGATTATCTTCAATTCCCTGTCAGCATTTTCTCTAGCCTTAGCCAACACCTGTTGCGATGTCAACTGACTCAAATACTGCTGTCTTCTCTTTTCCCTCTCCTGGAACTCCGCGTCCATCAATGTGCTAGGATCGACGTCTCTGACAGCATATGCGGCCCATTCGGCGTAATTCTGCGGATCTGCCTCTTTCTCGATAGCGCGGCTATCGATCTTTGCAGAGATTTTCTCCAGAGTCTCCTTGCTCAACTCAAAACTATTCCCAGCGGCTTTCCCGGCGCCGTCAGTCCTTAGCCCGTATGTGAAATTCTTGCGTTCCGGCGAAGTCCTGTCGTGAATCCTTCTCTCAGCCTGCCTTTCGGCTCCCGAAAGGACCTTGGACAGGTTTAGAGGTTTAGGCGCTGGATTCACTTTCTGTTCGCTGAAACTAGTACTGGCACTCAATGCGTGAGCCGCTGACGACACCGAATGCGATCTATCGCGACCTGTCGCACCGGTAGAGCCCGCATGAACACTTTTCGTCACTTTTTTCGTCGAAGTTGTACTCGAAGCGATAGAGTAAGCCCTCGTGGCAGCCGATTGCGACCCCGGGTGCGATTTTTTAACCTCTACAACAGGCGCAGGCTCCACGCCCTTCAGTCCAACCTTTGTCGCGGCGTGTGCCGCTCCAGGATCTACAAACAGCCTCTTGTACGCATTAATAGTGATCTTATTCTCATTTGCCACGTTCGCTGCTATATCAGAGGCCACCTTTGGCTGTGGCACCCCCACAGACACTTTAGTAGCTGGCGATTGATAAACCCCGTATTTCAACTTTGCCCTGTAAAGAGCTTCTTTGCTCAACGGTTCGCCCGAAGTCTGATAAACCGAACTACTTATCTTAGTTTCTCTTCTCACCTCACGCTCATCCTGTAATTCCCCATAACGATCAGTCTCCCTGACGGCAGACACCAAAGACATCGTGATTTTCCAAACTCCTAGCCCTTTGGTGAAAACACTTCCTTAGTCCTTGTTCAACAAGTGGCGATACCTCACAGAATTGTAATATATACCACCTTATCAATGCCAACAATGCCAGCAACCCACTCCAGCTGTCTCTACCCTTGATTGATAGCAGTCTCCCAGCTCGAAGGGCGATGATTCCCAGTTGGCCCTTGTTCGACCCCCCTTTGAGAAGGTTAACTTCCTTGCTGTTGGCCTTTCTGCGGCGGTTTCTGAGCGCATGACCCTTTCTGGAAGACCAAAAATTGCTTTCTGCAGGCCGTACTGTGGAGAACAAAACGGGACAGGGTAATCAGTCCTAAATGGGACGGAGTATAGCCGATTCGGGAGATATGATTGACGGCTTCCCAAAGAGGGAAAAGGTAAACAGGGCTTGGCGCTCGAAGAGTAATACGAACCAGGTTCAGCTGGTAGTGTCAGAGCCTGGGAACTGAGTCTTCAGATTTTAGAGATGGTTTGTGAGTCGTAGAGTATGGAGAGACGAGATCAGTCAGGGCAATTGCCTTTTTTCCGGTGTTGTAGAGCTAGTAGATGCTTGAAGGATCAAATACTGGCGTGATGAGCTATAGTTATGAGTTGTGTTTCTGGGATCCTAACGATAATGGAGTGAATGTGTTGTTGGAGCATATCTCGGCGGGTATCAAGTCGTGTGGGACAATGGTGAGCTTTTTCAAGCAGCGAAGCGAGTTGGAGAAGGATTACGCTCGCCGGCTAGGTGCGATGAGTAATAAGCTGGTGTCTGATATGGAGGATAGTCCGGAATACGGAAGGTTGAACGATTGCTTTCGTACTGTGGTGACTAATGAGCGGGCGAGGGCACAGGTGCATTCGAAACAGAGCGAACTGCTGTACAGGCAGATACACAGCGATGTGAAGGCGTTTGCCGGGAAGATGCAGGCTCGATACACGACGTTGAGCGGGAGGATAGAGAATCTGAGAGTTGACAAGTATAATAAGAGAAAGGGCTGCGAAGATTTGACCAAAAAGCTGGAAGAAGCTGAGCTGCGCGCCAGAGATCTGCGCCTGAACCAGAACAATATGATCGGGAGCAAGAAGAGTGAACAAAATAGGCGGGAGTTGGCTAAATGGGATAACAATAGTCGGGAGATCAGCCTGCAGTTGGAAGTGCTGACACAGGAATACAGGGCATCGCAGAAATACTGGTTCAAAGAGTGGGCAGACATAAGCGGACAATTGCAGGAGATGGAAACGGCAAGAATCTCATATTTGCAGTCCAAACTGCAGCAGTTTGCCCAAGTGACGCTGGAGACAGCGCTTTTGGAACAATCAAAGATGGACTCTCTAATAAATCAACTAGCAACTTTCACGCCCGCCGACGACATTGCAGAGTTTTCAAGTGAGTATGGAACTGGCAGGCTTAAGGAAAAGAGGAAAGCGACTGGCGATCTGGCGGTTCACAGCAGTTCACGGAGCAAGAAAGACCAGCATGCGGAAAATATCAGAAAACTGTCATCTCAGTTGCAAAGACAAACACTAGGAGATTCAAGGAACGACAAGCCGCTGCCTTCCCCGAAAGCTCAACGACAAGAAGAAGATAGCGCAAGAAAGACCCCCAGGAATGAGCAGTCTCGTATTGATGAGCCAATTCCAGCAGACTTTAGAGAGGAGCTATCACCTTCCGCCAGGCATCAACAACAAAATCACCAGCGAAATTCGCCGTCCTCGTCCGGCTCCTCGTCTGTCCCTACAGACTTTACGGCTCATGTGAAGAATCGCCACAGCATTGACTCTATGGCAACTTCGGTTAGTTCTATGGCGAGTAGCATAGATGAATCTCAGAGATTTGCCAAATCTTGGAACTCGTCAAACAGGAAAAGAAAGTCCATGAGCCATTTGCATCAGGAGAAGGCTTGTGAGGAACAATTGAGATCTTCCATAGGACAGCACAGCGAGGAAGGCTTCCAAAATGATACATCTGTGCTGAGAAACTCCAGCACCGATACCACTATCATGAACACAAGCTTGACGACGCAACAGAACGTTCGACGCAAATCGATGGTGCTCCAAGATTCCAATAATCCGATAGAAGATGCTCTTTACGAGATGGAGAGGATAAAGAGTATGGGAAATAGTGTATTCGCCCGTTCTGATCCCCAAGTAGGACGTGTCAGAGATAACGGCATCACCATCACTCTACCAGCGGTGACCAGCCAGGGTGAGCCGGTTATTCGATATGCAAAGGCGATTTACCCATTGCTAGATAACGATGCAGCGGAGCTTGCTCATTTTGACAAGGGTGATTACTTACTCCTCACGGCTACTATAAACGACGATTGGTTCAGAGGTGAGGTTTATGACAGTAACTTCATTGCTGGGTCCCATAAGAATGGATTGATTCCATACAACTTCATCCAGCTCCTGAATTAACCGCAAAATTGACTTTTCCTGTAATATTAGTATACATGCATCTGCTAAGTAGTCTTGTTCACAGAAACTGACCTCTTATCCTTCGTGCGAGTTGCATATCTTTCCTCATTATAGTGATTCTTCTTGCGTGCAGCGCCAGCAGATTCGTATGCTCTAGTAACCCCACAAGATATGCCTCGCTCGCCTCTTGCAGCGCCAGTATTGCCATAGACTGCCATCTCAGCTGTTGCTCTTCGGTAGTGAACTGATCTGTTACCTCTTTCACCAATCTTGCAAAGGGAATCTTGGAGATCAAAAGCTCAGTCGACCGCTGATATTTTCTTATCTCCTGAAGCGCCAATTCACTCGGCGTATGCCGTTTATGCGATGTGATCTTCTTCGTATGCCGTACTCTTTTCCGTCTCTGCTGCCTTCTCTCTACCTGGAACTGATGTGCTGGCTCACTGACATAACGGTGCTCCACGGAAACACCAAATGACTGTTCAGGTATCCGCTCGTATCGCCTCCTATCCTGCTGTAACCTAAGCAATTCTCGACGCTCCCTGTTTCTTCGAAGCAGTGACAGAGCCCGTTCGTTGATCCTCTCCTGCTCCACCGATAACCGATTGACATTGCTCAAAGTCCTCGCTCCCGTGTCACTCTGTATTCCCCTACTCTCCAATGGTCTGTATTCCATCTGATCAGCCCTCAATCTCCTACTGCCTGCCACTTCTATCCCAAGTTCAGACGAGTCTCTTCATCACTGGATTTTCGCGTTACTGATCATCGCTACCACGCCTTATAAAGCACTATACAGAACAGCAACAACACAGCTTTAAGCGATCCAGCGCCGCCACCATTCGAGCAAGCCCAGGCAATATAACATGGCCCAGCAGACATCACCAGCATTGAGACTCTAGCGGCTTCAATGAGCCAGTTGGTGCTAAATAGTGTGCGGGTCACTTAGTACGACTAAGTTAAGAGACTTCAACTAGAAGGGCTTAAAGTTGATGTACTTTTAGGCTAAAATAGCCTAGTTTTAGAGGATAGAAGACGGTAAAAGAGGCTTTCAAGTTTCCTAATGGCTCTGTTTAGACTGGATAGTATACTGGTATGTTGGGGCGTTGCAGCTGGAGCTGTCTTTCGATCAAATGTGCTTTGCTAACACTTTCTTAGATAATTTATCCACGGTCAGGAACCACATTAGTTCAGTTTGGATTGCAGGATGATGTTTTTACCTTGCCCGATTTAGAGATTCCTACGGTAGTGTACAGAAGCAAGAAATCTGACGGTAGTGTGTCTTATCACAGTAAAGCGGGCGAAAATCGGGAAGAAGTGAGACCGATCGAGAGAGGGTCAATTACAGATTTAGATGCGTTTTTAGGGTTTTTGAGATTGGTATATGTGTCCATTTTGCATGACGTTTCGTCAAAGAAGCCGGAAGCGTTTGCGGAACAGCTGTCGAATATTCCATTACTGCTAATGGCTCACCATTCATGGTCGCATTTTCAGTCCGAGACCATCACTCAGTTTATTTTCGAGAGTTTGCAAATCAAGAACGCATTGTTGTTGCCTGTATCGTTGGCTTCTTCCTACGCCTTGGGGTCGCTACAGAATTGTTGTGTCATTGACATTGGAACAAATCATACCGACGTTATTCCCATCATTGATTATACCCCGCTAACTGCATTCACATCATCTATTTCATGCGGCGGACAGCAAATTAACGATGAATTGAATAAGCTTTTGCCCGACCTCACGGCTGAACAGATAGAAGATTTGAAAAAATCGCCCATTTTTGAAGTTTTGACGGAAGATGCAAAGAAACTTTCGGCGTTTGACTTCCAGGAGACCTCAGAGACAGATGAAGGTGCATTAGATGTTGCCGCCATCGTTACCAGTGGCCGTGATACGCGTGAGATCCTGGAAGAAAGAGAACGGCAGAAAAACGAGAAGAATGTACCAAACGCTCAACTAGAATCAAACACATTCACTGATAGACATGGGAACGTTATAACTGTTGGCAAAAGCAGGTTCCAGGGCTGCGACCGACTTATAAAGATGATTTCTAACAGAGTGGGTAAAGCACTGGATCAAATCGACGACCAAATTAAACTTCGGGGCGTTTGGGAGAATATTATTGTAATTGGTGGTACATCTGCTATCCAAGGCTTTAAAGAGGCTTTGCTAGCTCAGTTGATCGATGATTATCTGAAAGTAGAACCGGAGGAAGAACGACAGAAGAGAGAAAAGGAGGCGATGGGCGCGCAGACTTCAAAGAGAAAGAATAAGTTTAT
Organism: Torulaspora indica; assembly: GCA_931305995.1. Classification (NCBI taxonomy): domain Eukaryota; kingdom Fungi; phylum Ascomycota; class Saccharomycetes; order Saccharomycetales; family Saccharomycetaceae; genus Torulaspora; species Torulaspora indica. The sequence continues at coordinate 154,787 of CAKNUP010000002.1, read as the reverse complement.
GGGAACCGGTTTTATTCCAAATGTTGAATATGTACAGGCGCCTAGCGTCATAAAATTGGCCAAGAACCCTGAATATTTCCCTGAATGGAAAAAACATGGCTATTCGAAAGTAGCGTTCCTAGGTGCCCAGATTGTATCTAAACAGATCTTTACCCACTCCAAAGATACATTCTACATGACGAAGGATAAATATGATACCAAAGGTCCCGCCGCTTTATGGGAAGTAATGTTTTAACTTGGATTTGTAATTAATATTATTATGTATTAAAATTGTACTTCAATTATAGTAACCGAGGGTTTTCCTGGACACTTTCTGAATTAATCTGAATCGCTTCTTTGACTACCAGAGTCGACTTTTGGATCTTCCCCAACTTCGTGATCTGATAGCCCCATCTCTATATCTTTTCTGGTATTATTTTGACTTTCCTCCTGCTCATCTTGGCACCATTTCCTGAAGAAAGGAACGAAGAAACCAGCCGCGATAACTTGTTCGCTTTGATAAAGCACTAAAGGTACCAGGAGTTTACCCAAATGAGATTTATCATCACCATACTGAGAGGTAACTAGCGAGACACCCAGAGCTGCCGTCTTGGCAGCACCACAAAACATTATGCAAATAGTGTCTCTTTTGTTGTAGTAAAATGGCCGGAATATCTTGTACGAGTAATAGTACAAAAGAGAAGACTCTCCTTTGCTTGGTTCCACTGGAAACAGTTTAATGATAAAGTAAGGCCTTGCCACTAAGAAGCAGACTCCTGTAAAGAACAAATAAATTCCGAAGTTGAAGAAGCAGACAAAGATGATGCAAAGGCTCGAGACGCTAGTGAAAGCATCCTGCTTGAACGCGGTCGAAAATGAACTGAACATGATTAGAAGGAGCATATAGGAGCCAATCTTTAAATGATATTTTTTCAGGAACCCGGTTACTATGTTCGTCGGCTTGGGAAGTACATTCTGAATAATCTGACCAACGAATAATGGGACAAAGACAGAAAGCCCGACTTGCTTCATGACTCTTCCGTACAACGCACCAATTCCCTCCCCGCTAGCTGGATTAGCAAAAGCCCAGGTATCGCCTCTTAGATACATCTGCACCAGCGCCGGCGTAATGAAAGCACCCAGCAGGTTCCCAAGGAACACTTCACAGATGCACAAGAGATCATTCCCGCCGGCGTTAGCAGTCATAATGACGTTGGAAGCCACCGTAGTTGGGCACGTAGCGGTCAGTATGAGACCTACAAGTACCCAATCGTCAATATTACTGTCGTTTGCCGCTTTCACAGCGCAACAGAACCCGAACACAATTGACGACGTGATCAGAAAGCTGATCACTATGATGGTCAGATGCGCTCTCCAATTGCCCATATTTGCCAGCAGTCGAGACGTCTTCATGCTCAGACCGCTCTCGAGGAAGATGCACGCCACAGCTCCATATCCAATACTGTACTGGGCCTTGATGAGTCCACCATCAGCTGCAAAATTCGGTGCAAACCTAGCAATAACGATAAAAATCGCTAGGCAATAGAAAAACCATTGTCCTTTCAGGTACTCCGTCACCGGATGTGTCCATATCTTTGTAAATGTCTTCCTCTCTATCATCGCTGTAATTCACCTCTTAAAGGTCGGCTATCAGAAACGACTAGTCAACAATATTCAGGCCTACTCAGCACAACCAGCTCAGCTGTTTTCCACGGCTTCCTGACTGGTCCTCACTTTGCTTAAATAACGTCAATTAACTCTACCGGAACATGCATAGACTGTCAGATGCCAACCTGTAGTCAATAAGACGGCGTTCCACCGGCTAACGCCTGTCTCTCTAGTTCTAACGGTCTTGAGCTGGCACGAGTCCTGCTCTTCACGGAGTTCCGGTCGTTTACTGTCACCAATTGACTCACCGTACCTGCTAACCTAAGCTCACAGCGTAACTATCTCGATAATGGCTACTTCCAGGAAGAGTATCATCCGTTGCTGACCTTTGCTGCACATTCTTGCATCCAGCTACCGGAAGCCAGACAAGCAGGGCGAGTAAAGAAAGTGGCTGTTGCGTGGTCGGAGGTCCGTTCCGCTCTAGAAAGACATAGCATCGATGTGGCAGCCATTCCGATCACTGCTGGGCGAGATCTCCCGAAGCTATGGGTTAAGGCTTTCTTTGGTGACGCTTTCTTGGGTTCCCGTGGTGATGACGTTTAATGACGATGTGTGCTATATCGCCAGGGTCGATGGGTCGTCGATGAGACCGACTCTGAATCCCGATGAGAGTGCTTCTTCGACGGATTGGGTGCTGCTGTGGAAATTTCACTCGAAGAAGGCGCAAAGTTTGCACCGGGACGACGTGGTGCTGTTCAAGTCGCCGTTGGACCCTTCTAAGACGTATTGCAAGAGGATCAAGGGAGTGCAGTACGACTCTGTGCTTACTAGACACCCGTATCCGCGGGAAGTGGTTCAGATTCCGAGAAACCACATCTGGGTCGAGGGCGACAACGCATTCCACTCTGTGGACAGTAATAACTTTGGACCGATCTCCAACGGCCTGGTGATAGGCAAAGTGGTTACGGTAATATGGCCACCGTCCCGATGGGGAGCCGACTTGAAAGTAGCCACGGGACGCCATGACATTCTGACAGTCAAGTCCGATTAGACTTTAGGACTATGAGTTATCCTCGCCAAGGCAACTTGGCGAGGTGTGCTGTGTATAAACTAATGCAAATAATGATAAGATGAGAGAGAAAAGTCTAGATATCTTCTTCCTCTTCTCTGAGTACGTTGGTGAATAATGCCTTTCTGATGGGATTGAGCGCGGAGGCTTCGGTGACGTTGCCGTTTTGCTTGTTGGTGGGCGTGCTAACAAGGGCCACCGGTGTGGTGAACGTACTGTCCTCCTCTTCAAAGCTGTAGCAGGAGTCTTCGTCCAAACCATCCATCAAAAGTATTCTGCTTGTGCTTAAGTTTGGGCTCGAATTGATGGAGAGACGGCTTGCAGAAGAACTGTCGTCACTGTTACCGAATATACTGTCGTTGCTGTAGCGTGAAATCGACAATTTCGGTGGGGCCTCGTATTTGAAGCTACCTGATGCTGAATATTCCGGTTTACTGGAGCTGTTGTTCTTTTCTCGGTGGCTCTGTTTGATGCTCGATCTGCTTGATACTGAGGTTAGCCTGTGGAGAGAACTATTTCTTGACAGCATCTTCTTCGAATCGCACCTGAATCGGTCCAGCTCTTGATCGCGACTGGCCAAATTCTCAGATGAATCCATACCCACGTATTTCCTTGGAGAGCACAAGTTGGGGAACTTATCGAAGAATCCCTTGTAGCCTCCGTCGAGGATCAGGATATCAGGATAGAATAGTGCTGGATAATTTTCATGGTTTAGCATTCGATCACAATTCCTCAGATGGGATGCAAGTATAGGACCTCTGTAGGAGCTAAACTCGCAGTGAAATATTAGCAACGTTGCCATTTTTTGATCATTATGGATAAATTCTTTCTCCAGCTCCTCTCTAGAGGAAACATTCAAAGCGTTGCAGATGTGACCGCCTTTGAACTCGTATTCAAATCGACAATCAACAACTTGATACGAATCATAGTGTGATTTATATATGCCATCTTCAATTATTCGTTTCAAAGTTTCTGCGGAAATTCTAGGGAAATGATCGCCTGCAGAACCATCATGATTGTAGTGTGGTATGCCAGATTGGGATATCATTGAGTGGTATGCTTTACGAGCAGGCGTCGACGGCTGAAGCTCTTCTTGCTGGGTGGAAACTAAGTCTCGATGACCTATTGAGTTCATTCTATGCAAACTTGCGCGACTTCCTCTCAGGGATTTACCTTCACGCTTACTGATAACCGCATTGGCGGCGCGGGTTGTGCGACTTCCGCTCCCTGTGCTGTTATGACTCGCCTTTCTCTGAGGATGAGACCTAACGATCTGTGGAGGAAGAAGTTTATGCAGAAATATATCGTCTTCATCCAACTCAATTCCGTTAGGCGATCTAAGCGATAGCTCGGTAGAGTTGCATCGGCTCAAACTTGTTGGTGAAATTGCGAGCGCCCTGTTCTGTACACTACTTCCTTTTCTCTGCTGAGCATCCAAGTCCTTCCTTGAGGTTGGAGACGTGCTACCTAGAGATTTTTCCACCACAGCCGACTGCTTTCCAGCTCTAATACTCACAGGCGAAGTGTCAAAAGCAGGTAAATACTCATATGCTGATTCTTGCGACGTCAATGGCTGCTGATATGACAAGCTGTGCTGATCTTCGTCCCCTAACTGGCTTTCTTCCAGTTTTTTCGGTTTCTTTAACAGCGAATGTATGTTTTTAAAGATATTTCGTTCACCTTTGAAAGAGTGTCCCAAAGCCATAGTCCTGAATATGCTTATTTCCTTCTCACCGCAGTCATGATCTGCTAAAATCTTCATCCCTTGGCAGATAAACCACTTCAACCACCACTTCCAGATATACCACAGATCAAGTACAAATGGACAAGCAACGCGGTCTACCTCGCTAAAAGGTACTGATCAACTCGAGGGAACGTGAGGATCGGGAAGCAAGAGAACTAAAACTTCTCAAGATCGAAGGATTTGTGATCTGAGACGCCTTTATAGAGCTATGGTAAGGCTGGTTTAACAATCACTTTTAACGCCCGTTTAAGAATAATACATAGTTACTTGGTGTCAGCAAACCTCAAATATTCTTCTATATCCTGGGGAGTCGGTGGAGCTCCTCCTACGTTCTCGTTACTGTCTTGTGGTGGCTGAATATATTTCTGGAAATTTATGATATCATGCGAGTGTGCCAATTTGCGGCCCTTGTGCCTCTTGTCCTTGTGCTTAGTCTTGGATGGTGACTTGGAGTAGGGGGACGTCTTGGTCTCCTGGCTGCGACCAGTATGAGGAGAGCTCTTGATTCGTATTAGTGCCTTGATGGGTGTAGCGAGCTTTATTGGCGAGATCGATAATATTGAAAAATGATCGCTTTTCTCGGAAGGCTCTTTATGGTCTTGGGAAAATGATGCTTCATGATCGCTGGTATAATTTGCTGCTTCGGCAGTGGGCGGCTCGCATACTGTGTCGAGGAATTCTGTTATTTGTATTGGTTCTTCGTAGGATGACGTGGACAGCGAGGACTGCGATGACAGATTAGACGGGCGAGAACGTAGCTTGAGAACATCCGATGTTTCTTGGGCGCTGGGAACGGGCTCGTCTCTCTTGCTAGTCTTGAATTTCCAGATTTTGTTGAAAAATTTCCGCACTGGCTCAGTTTTATTCTTTGACGTTAGGTCCTTCGGGAGCACTAAATTAGCTAGTTTGTTGATGTCAATTCTTTTCGATGGATCTTTCACAAGCAGCCTAGAAATTACTAAATCGTTCAGGAACTCTCCATTCAATTGTGAATCCAAAGAGGTATTCATCGCCTTTTGGTACGTGTCAAATTCGTTTTCCCCATAGAACGGAAGTCCGTTGTGCTGCAGGCAGTATAGGGTGACTCCGAGTGACCATACATCCAATTGGAAACCATCCTGAACGTTTTGAACATTCGATTCTGCGAAATGGCAAAGTTCTGGCGCTATGAAAGCTGGAGTTCCAACAATTTTATTCAGCTCCGCTAGGTAACATTCCCTTAATGAAGCGTTCTTGAAGGGCAAAACCTCGGGAACTAAAACGCTGCAGCCAAAATCCGAAATCTTTAGCAATTTTCTCTCACTGTCAACTAAAATGTTGGAAGGCTTGATATCTCGGTGTATACAGCCCTGCGATCGCAGGTACCGTAGTCCCATTACCAAATCTATAAGAGCTTTCCTGGTGAAGGATATGACATCACATTCTGGCACCAGCATCTCCCATTGCGGCAGAACTTGTTCGCAGGAAGAGCGGCACCATTGTAGTTCGCCCAAATTGCACCATTCGATTACAATCCAAATCGATTTACTTTGCGGCGAATCTAAACATTCCTTGAACGATGCAATATACGGACTACTCAGTCTGCTCACTGCATAGAGTTCCCACCTGCATTTTTGCACGTTCATCAGCATGATTGCCTCATCGCTAGAGATCGGTGCCACTGCTCCTCTCGATCTCCATATCTGTATCTGTCTCATTGTTTGGTTCATCGAGTACTGGCTGTTCCACGGCCTCTTTGGTATCATTTTGAGAGCAAAGACTGAGCTCCTAGATCTTGAATAAGCTTTGTAAACCTTGCCAAACTGTCCATGACCTATGGATGGTCCCAACAAATAATCGTTTATCGAGCTGCTGTCATTAGACGTAATCCGTTTAACAAACGGTTTGATGGCATTCGCGATATATGCAGTGTTGGCTTCAATTAAACCATAATACGTCTGTCTGAATGGCGTTGAAGCGGAATCCGAAGATAAGTGGCTTATTGAAGCAGCAACTGAACGGACTTCGCTATCCCGATTGCCTTCGATCCTCTCGGAAAGCACTGTCGGCAGTCTTGCTGATGAATCCATACTACCAGTGCTTGATCAATCGAAGAGCCTTAACCAAGGCTTGCTCTCTTTTGTGCATCGCGTAAATCGATGTTTACAATTTCGGCATCTGCGATGGTCTTGGCGAAAAGCCGCCTCTGAGCATCAAAGTGTCAATTTGATGTCAAATTGAGCCAGCAAAATGTTACATTTTAGATACTCTATAAATACATCTAGAATGATCTACAAACCATATACCATGATTGGAATGTGTGTCCTTTATCGGTTGTATCAAGTGGGTAAATTATCATTTATCAGTGGTTTATCCATAAGTGTATCATGAGTCATGGTTTGGGTGACGGCGGATGTGAATCAGAAGTCTCCGTGCTTCTTATGCGTCTTGAGATGTTGCGACAGGTTATCGCTTCTGCTGAATTTTTTCTCGCAAAACATACAGGCGAACGGCCGCTCTGACGAGTGAACAGATCTGATGTGTCTCTTGAGATGTTCGCTACGCCTGAACGCCTTGGAACACTCCTTGCACTTGAACGGTTTCGCCTCGTCGTCTGCACCGCTCATCGGCGTGATCGATCTGCTCTTTCCCCTGCCGTTGCCACCGATACTAGCTCCGCTGGAGCCATTACGAATGGTCATTATGTTCGGCGTGGATCGCCTTCTTCTGGACCCCACGGGCGCGCTCATGCTCGCGTTAATCGCAGCCATCGCAGACGGCTTGATCGTCTGGTAATGTGGAGGCGGTGATCGTCTTATCTTGATCGCCGGGTCCATCGTCAGCTCGTAATTCCAGTTATCGAGGTTCGGGATCAGATCCTCGGCACCCGTCGTCGCTACTTTGGCCGCGGTCGACGCATTCTCCGACAGCATCATCGACGGCTTGATAAACTGCTGATTCTTTGCGTTCCCGACAACTTCAGATTTCGGCGATTGAGGCGAAATAATCGGTTCCAAACTAGGCAGTCCAGTATCAATGTTCTTTGTCGCATAATCCTCATCCTCGTCGGAAAACACCGAATTTTCCCACGGCACAAGCTTCACGTTCCCCGACCCGTTCCCGTACAGTTTCGAAAACAGTTCCCCGTTCAGCGACCCGTCCAGCACAGACATTGATCCGCGCGGTTGTTTCTTGATCCCGTGACGCCCGCTCGCGTTCGCGCTGACGGACGCGCGCCGCGGCGTCCTTGTAAAGCTCATATTATACTCATTAAGCACCTGCGTAACGTCGTGATCAACACCGAACGCTGGCGACGCCGCTGGCGGCGCCTGCGGCGCCGCCTCAGCGTCCACAGCTCCACGTTCACCTAAATTCCAAAAATCGACCGCGTGCGAAATCGAACCCCGGCCAACCGCCATCTCGGGCACCGCCTGGGTGACCACCTCGCTGTGTCTCCGGTCATACCCGAGCTCCGCGGACACATACTCATGCAACGCTTCTTCCCCCGCCTGCAACCCCTCCTCTCCCATCGCAAACGAGTCCATAAACATGTTATTTTTCAGCACACTCGGGTCCACAAACGGCTGCGACCCGTTCTTCTGCAAGGGCGACAGCGATCCGCTGTCGCCCGCCGTCAAGTCCGAATTACTCTCGTAGCTGAACCCCCCCAACACCATATTCTCCTCTCCACCGTTCTTCCACTGCTGCTGGATCGCCGACTGGGCGTCCAGCATCGCTATAAAATCGCTCATCGCAGTCGGCGTAGACAACGTGTGACTGTGCCACGTCCTCCCGGCCGCCCCGCTACTCCCGTTGCCACTCACACCGCCTTTATAATACTCGTAGCTGTTCACACCACCGCTCTTCGTGCCCGGTGACCCGCTCGATACCGGCTGCTGACCTGCGCTATTTTGCTGCTCGAGCAGCCTGCCGCCCTTGCCCAGCTCCGCGTCCAACTCCGGCGACGCAAAGCTGTTCACGTTCGTTGCGGGCGTGTTAGTCGCGCCCGAGTTGGGCAGCGTCGAGACGCTGCCACTCGGTGCGCGAATGTCGAGCGATAGCGTGCGGTTGCCGTCTGCGACCATCTCGCCGTCTGTGTAGAATGCTCTCGACAACACGCTCTCGAAACTGGCCATTCTATATACTACTCTGCTGCTCTCGTACAAGCACCGCAGCCATCGAACTGCATTATATAGAAAGCTTACCCCAGGCTACGCTCGGAAAAACCGACCAGAAGAAAAAACAGTCCAACAGTTCTGGCTGCCGCACCGCTCTGCTGCCGCACCGGGAAACATCGAGAATCCATTGTTTCTCCCGGCGGCGCTGCGTCGCGCGACGATAAAACCTCAATTGCGGCGGGCGGCGGGGCGGGTAACGGGCGGCAGGGTGTGCTGAAATTTGCTGGTGGCGGCGGTCGCAAGAGGATGAGAGTGGCAGCAGGGCAGCGATGCAGGGCGGTATTCGGAGGAAGCGGGAGTTGCTGCCCAGGTACAGGAACGGCGGGCGCGCGCGGAGCGGCGTGCTGACCACGCCGATGAAGAAGATACTGGCGTATGTTTGTCTGCTCAGCGTGGTGTTCGTGCTGTTGCGGTTCGGGCTCTCGGGCGCGGGACGCGAAGTGGCGTACGAACTGGACGGAGCGGGCAACGCCCGCTCCGTCGTTGTAGACAGCGGCGAGCAGCGCGAGACGGTGCCGTTCAATAACGAGGTTGCGAGACAGCAGGAGGTGAAGAATCTCGAGAACGATAACCGGCCGCCTGCGCCAGAGCGCAGACGGCCTGCCGGCGGCAAAGCCGCCAAAGGCGTCGGCGGCGAAGCCGGCGGCGTCGTGTAGGGCGACAAGCCTATAGATATAGAGCGTATGAGCGTATGTAGACACTAGAGTATAGCGTACTAGTGTATGTTGGACTGTAGAGCGTCCTTTCTCTCCTGCCACACGGTCTTGCCGCTGCACGCGCAGACCTGCTTGTCGTTCTCCCAGACGCCCGCGCTGCGCGCGATGACACCGCAGAGATCGGAGCTGGCGCCCGCGGCGGGCGGTGCCGCCAGCACAAAGCTCCTGCCGATCATCTCGGCAACGTTGACTGGAGCCCGCAGGAACGCTCTGCCGCTAAACAGCGAGCCGCCGAGGTCGCTCGCGTCGCGACACTCGATCGGCGTGTCGAACCCGTGCCAAACGGGTCCCGTGCTGCGCGAGCCCTGCGACACGTCGCCGTACTCGCGAACGCTCGCGTGGTAGTTACCAGGGTTCGCGACCCCGTTCACGGTGATGTCGAAAAAGGTGTTGTGGTCAGCGACCTGGACCATCCTGACCAGCCCGCGTACCGAGGTGTCGCCCTTGGCGACGTTCTGTGCTTCGAGCACGGAGACAGCCGAAGAGTTCGGCTGTCCCGTGCCCCGTATGATGGCGTCGCGGCCGCAGCGTGCCAGGGCCGCCACGATGCTCGAGGGCGCTACGCTGCCCTCGACGCTCATGATCTGCTTCTGCAGATCAAAGTTCAGCTTTTCTATGCCGGGGACGCCGCGCAGACAGTGCTTGATCTGGTCTGCGCAGTCGGTACAGTGCATTTTCACCGCATAGGTGGCTTCAAAGGAGTCGCTGTTGGGTTTCTCGGTACTCATCTTGGCTAAATGGTTCAACTGGCCACGTCAAGTGGGACTTTCAGCACTCATTAACCGGGATTATAGCGTATCGTTGATCCTTTACCTTGATAGGTTTTAGTAAGCGCTTTTTCAAAACCCAAACCTCCTTTTCGTATAAACGTAAGCGGTGTAGGCTAGCAACACCATGAACCCACAGATGCTGGCAAACCAGGTTAGCGAGTCGTTGTACTGACCTGGAACGATCACGTTCATGCCCCAGAGACCCGTGATCACGTTCATGGGGAGAACCACGGTACCGAGGATGGTGATCTTGCCTAGGACGTCATTCATATCGTTGTTCACTTTGGTCATGTCAATGTTGATTTGGGCCAGATAGTTGGAATGTGACCTGCTTAGTAGCTTTTCGTAGTGGTTCAGAGACGACACCATGGTGATGATGTGGTCCTGGATATCGCCTAGATACATTCCGATCTCGGAACGGGGTGCGACGTCCCAACGTTCGTTGCATCGCTTTGCAAAACCTTTTATAACATCGGCCTTGGAGCCTAGAAGTCTTAGAATGCTCATAACACGCTTGCGGCATTCGCCTATCCGCCGTAACATATCACCTTTTTTCTTCCAACCGATCAGATTCACGTTGAACGTAGAGTCATCCGTGGAGCGAGACCTGCTGCTGGAGGTCATGGTGGATCTCGATTCTTTGGTGAAGGCACTCCGACGAGATGACACGTCAAATGGGTACAATTCGTTGTCGGAATCGCTGGCTTCTGAGTCATCACTTTGGTCGTCGCTGGAATCTTCGCTGTGGTGCATTCTCAAAATCGCGTCCTCAATATCGTACACTTCATCTTCAATTAGCTCTATCATCGGCGCAAAGGAATCGGTGATGTCGTCAATCAATGCATACGCTATCCAGTCAGATGTGACATTGAGGTAATCCTTCAATAGACGAGCCCTTCTTCTTACGTTGATTGGATGCGGAGTCGGTGCAAAATGGAACGTCAGAACACCAGTTCTGAAAACTATGATATACACATTCAGTGGTTCCAGTTCACCTTGACGTGGTTTATGTCTATCACCTGATTTTCTCTTGTATTTTTCCTTCTCCTCTTTCTCCTTCTCATTCTTGCGGCGTCTGTTGCTGAATGAACTGGCGGTTGTGGTTCTTATGGTCGACGATCTACGACGACGGCGGAACGATGGGAACCATCGTGATGACCGCTTTATCGAACGTTGAGATTTCTGTAAGCTTTCCCTATCTGCGGTGGGGCTACTTGCTTCTTGCCTTAATCTCCTCTTCCTGGTATGTCTCTCCGCTACGATGTCAAAACTCCGAAAGCACACCAGGTAGTAATCCCTGAATAACTCGACTTTTTCTCGAGCTTCACCTAAAAAGATGTCTTCTGTCGTCAGAGGATGAATCCCGAATGCCTTACTTAGGACTTTCATTTCCTCTTCCGTAGGGTTCAAAACGTCAAGCCAAAAGGGGGATACATCTTCTTCTTCATCGGGCGATGATGGCGGTAAGTTATACGATGAGCGATTGTTATTCAATGTGGCCGATGATGGATTCACTGCTGAACCTTGACCTGGAAAGGGCGTAGAAGACTTGGTAAGAGAAGGAGTTTCGGACTTCCGCCTTCCAGTATTTCCCGAATAAACAGAATGAACAAATAATTCCTCGAACTTCTGGCCTGGTTGCAATAAACCAGAAACAGTTGGAGAATGTACCGTTGCATCCAAGTCAAGACGGAAATATGTGAACCTGAAGTGTTCCGGATTATTGGAAACGATATGTGGTGGATATTGGATGTTGCGTCCCACAAGAAAGTTATCGCGCATTGGATTATCATTATTGATCTTTGTATGATCTTTCAACGTCTTGTATGACGATGGTATTAATGCTCGCTTTAAATGCCATGGTGCTATTTTCTTTGGTCTCAGTCTTCCCGATTTGAGTTGCTCAGCTTCGTTGACTCTCTTATTGCCCAATTCAGGAACATCAATACTAGTGACGATCGGTTTGGAGAAGAAGATCCCGTCACTGGTCCCGGCTTCCTCATCAAGTTCATCCTCTTCATCGTATTGAAAATGGAACTCCTCGGCATCTTTTAATGCCTGTCTTCTTAACTTCTCTGTCTCCTCCTTCGAGAACTCCTCCAACACGCTGACGTCTGGCCATTTTCTACCCTCAGTAGCACCCTCATCTTCTAGGTACAAGCAAACATCGTCCAGCGACGAATTTGTGGAAGAACCCCTCGAAGACGGCCTGGAATTATAACCTTCCTCGTTGGAACTACCTAGCGACCTCGAATTTTTCGAACTGCTACTAGTGTTCTTGTTGTTATGGACGTGCTGCATCAGCTCATCGACATCAATCACAACATCGTCGCCTGCCAATGTATTCCTTCTTCTCGGCTGATCCAGCCCACTACCATAAAGATTGCCACTATAGTGGCCATGGTCTGCCCACTCCTTCAGTTCTGATGGCGATAGTCTTGCCGTACTAGATTTTTGTAAAGCTTCGGGTCCTTTCGCTTTTCTACTTGAATGCGATTTTGTTAAAAGGGCGGGCAGTGACGCGCGATGACCATTGTTGTGAGATGCACTCCTGGATCTACTTGCTAGACGTGACATCGTAGGCCTATGATCAATGAACGTATCGCGGTCGTCTTTCGAACCGCCTGTACCCTCCGTTTCGTGCAAAATTCCCAGCGAATCCGCTTGATCAAAGTCGGTTATTGAACTGTGATGTCTTGCACTGTCTGGTGAACCTGTACGGGTGGCTCCATTCCTAAACTTGGATTTCGGAGATCCATCGTACGAACCTAAGCTGGTATTAGGAGACAACAGTGGTTGCCGTTCGATATCGTTTGGCTTAGCCATGATAACTTGGATCCTCTAATAGCTTTTCAGTCGTTACAACCACGACTGAGTTCCATTTAATGCCAAAACACCCGATCTGCTCTTCTCTTTGCGTTTGCTTAATAGTTCAGGGACTTTAGGATCGCCCAGCAACAGAAAAATATATATAGTGCGACTCATTAAATAAGAACTTATAGAGATAAATGCCATCAGGAAGCTCTATTCTTCCTCGGAGACTTCATCGTCTGGTCTGTTCATCTCTGCTTCGAGATTTTGAACAAACTCTTCATCGCTGGCGTTCTCCGGCTCTTCATCGTCCTGCTTCACGGTATTAGCATCTGGAGCTGGAGGTTTCTTCTTGGCAAGGCCGGGCACGACGAGCGGTGCATTGGCCTCTCTCTCATCGTTCTGTCTCTTCTCCTCCTGCGGCAACAGCGTCGGTGGCGCAGGTTTCTTTCTCTTGTTGCTAGACGAAGTTGCGCTGTCGTCGTCGTGACCCGTGGCGGAAGAATTGGTCTCCTTAACGTCCGCCTGAGTGCCCGATTCGTCCTCATCATCCGAGAGCAGACGAACCGTCTTCGTTCTAGGTCTCTTGGACCCAAACCGTCTCAATGCCTCGTCGATATTAAGTCTATGTTTCAGTAGCTCGTCGTAAAGATCCTCTGTCAGCGAGATACCTTTCTTTCCGGGCTTCATCTCTCCAGTAGAGGTGTCCATGTAGTATTCTCGAATGTCGATCAGGTTGACATTCCTGAACTGCCTGACCGTGACCCTCTTGTTCTTTCCGAGATCAAACACAGCGTCCGCCGCGGCCAACCCACCAGATCCGCCCCCATTGCTCGAAGAAGGTCCAGAACCGTCGAATTTCTTCCTGTTCCTGTATCTGTTATAATACGACATGTTCACTGCTCTTCAAGTGCGAAAATGTGAACTCAATCTATCCGATAATCACACCTTTTCATCCCCTCCAAGACACTATATCACTACCAGTCACAGAAAGCCAGCGAAGCACTATAACAACTCTGCAACAAGGAAACCTTGAACAATCCTTCTGTGTGCTGCCCTCAGCCAGGACGCAATTCTGCTGGGCACGAGGGCCCTTGGGAACCCCGTTACCCGGATCTGGTGAAGATTTAAGAGACCGACTTTAAAGGTTAGAAGGATAACTTCCACGGTATCTATACCGTAAGCTCTTGAGATTGGCCGTCATTGAGTCTAGCAGGGAACGACGTACGCCGCTTACGCTTCTGCGAACTCTTACTGCTGTCCCTCCGAGTCGAGCTTTATGAGCTCCGCTGCCTCTGCTTGCCTTATACACGTATACATATTCTGTAGCGTCTCAATTAGATAGAACTCGTTGCCACTTGTCTTCTTGTGCTCGTTCAGTTATTCTTTGTAGTTCGCGAGCTCTTGGGAGCAAAGGGGTTGTAGACCGACATCTGGAACATACGGCAGAAGATATTTATATTGACTTAGAAAGTTAAAAGGCTGTGATACAGAGACGCTATAGATCGCTAATCGTTAACAAGAAGCAAGAGAGCATCATGAGTTTGTACTTCACGTCGTTATTCGCTGTTCTCACCTTTGAGATGGCGGTGCTGTTCACTATAGTACTACCTTTGCCACACAGAATGCGGAAATTTCTGTACAACACGTATTACAAATGGACTTCAACCAAACAGTTTCAGACGGTTTACTACATCTTCGGCATCATTGTTGGGCTGCTGTTTGTAGATTCATGGAAAAGAGCCCAGGTTAAAGTCTCATTGTATCACCATAAGAAATACCATGAGGAAAATCCTGATCCTTCAGCGGTGACTCCCATCCAAGCATTGGCTTCCAGGGCTTATAATCAAAGAAATGTCTACATTTCGGGATTCATCCTGTACTTCATGGTTTGCATACCCACCGTCATGACAATTGTAAGAAGATTGGTGAAATATGAAAATCTGATCAGAGAGGAGAAGGAAGAGCTTCCAAAAGGTGCAAAGTTGAACAGACCTGTCGAAGACAGAGATATCGACGAGCTGGCAGAGCAGCTAAAGAACAAAGAAGCTTCCTTACGCGGGTTGCAGAAACAGGTTAAGAACTTGGAAGATTTCTTTGACAAGCAAAACGACGAAAAAGCACTGGGCAGAGCCGATGAAAAGGTTAAGAAAAATGTATAAGCGAGGCATATAGAGTAGCTATACTTCGTGGTGCTCAATTCCTGAAGCCCATGTTTCGTTCATATGGGAGCCAAATATCTTACTCTGAATGTGATTAACAAGTGCGGTATCCTTATCATTTAACAGGCCGCCGTTATTCTCCACGATCCAGTAATTTTCCACGGCTTTTTTCAACTCCTGCAGATTGCTAACGCCCAGGACTGTGCTTCCTTTGCCTCTCCATTTCGAGATAGCATATCTGGTAGCCAAGTCTGCTAGTTCCACGCCATTCTCTTGACAGTATGCAGCAGCGCTATCAGCCAGCTTACGCAGCTCTTTAGAACAGGGATGAAATCCTCTCGTTTCCTGCGACCTTAACAACGACATGCTTAAAATCGATCCATTATTGATCATCTTCAATTGGGACTCTTTCTTCCACTCGAGATAATGATCCTCCAGTATAACGTTCTGCAGGTTCAAATTGCAATACGATAGGGCAGCATCCAATGGGCCGATCGCCGGTTCATCGTGAGCACACCGGTACGTCACATATCTCAAATAATCTACTGGATAGCCCGAAAGCCCAAAATTCTTGATTACACCCTCATCTTTGAGCGCCTTGAGCTCCTTCAACGCCTCCAAAGTCTCCTGCAAGGGGACGAATTCAATGTCATGCAGATATACAAGATCCAAGTAGCTAGTCTGCAGTCTTTCGCATGATCTCCTTACGCTGAAGCGTACATGCTCTCTTGAATAATCAAACTCTTCCAGCCCAATTCTTCCCACCTTGGTGCAAATGAAATACGTCTCGCGATCAAACTCCTCCTTCAGCTTGCTCAGAGCGTTCCCATACAAGACCTCGCTTGGACCGTAGTATGGAGAGGTATCAATGGCAGTAATGCCGTAGGAGAAGGCGTACCGTAGCATCTCGACAAGGGGTATCGCTTCAGGATCATCGTTGTACTGAGTATTCAGGATAGCGCCGCCCAGAATCAGATCTGGAAGCTTTGTGATGTCGCTGTGATCAACTGGAACGTTGTAAGGGCCAATCGGTAACATCTTGTCTCAGTGCTATTCACTGCCACTCATTCAACAAGCACTCATAAGGGCGAAATTTCACTTTAAAGAACAACTAAGCTATAAAGTGGACACGACAAGCCAAAATCCCGTATATAATACAACTTGCATCTCTAAGTCACAAATGCCTGGCACCCGTCCCTCTTTCATTCTTAAAGATGTTGCGGATGTGACTGTTCTGCTCGTTATTCCTTTGAGCTACCACCACAGCACCTCCTGCCAGAAACAAGGCCACTCCTCCCGCTGTGAAGAGCCACCTGCCGCCCAGAGGGTTACTGTGGTCCGCATGGGCAGCCATCCTCACGGCTGATCTGTGAAAGTTCCTGATCCAACTTGGTCTCATGGTACTTGAATTAGTAGGTAATTGAAGTGATGTAGTAACTTACATTGCCACCATTCACTCAATATCATCAAGAATGCTATCTTATATACCCCAGCATCAACACTTTCAAAGCGACTAGGTATCCCTTTCCACCCTAGCCATAAAAGTATCGAGGCAAAGTGGAGCGACTGGTCTCCAGTTCGTATGATTACGGGGAACAAGACGGGGTGGTGTCATCGAACCATAATTGGCAAGAACCTGGTTGTGGTGTGATCTTATAGCCTATTTTTCATCGGACCAGCTTAAAGTCTCTCCACAATCTAACGATTGATACAGCCGTGCCATAGATAAAGGCAGTTAACGTGCGGAATTTAGGTACATAGCTATGTGTTATCTATTTGCAGGGAGTTAGCTGGCTACTCGTAGATCCAGGCAAGCTGGTTGAGCTTCCAGTCGCACAATTCCTCCTTCTTGAACCACAGATCGATCTCGCGCTGTGCGCTCTCGACGGAATCGCTGCCGTGGCAGACGTTTCTGCCCATATCGATGGCGAAATCGCCACGGATCGTGCCTGGGGCGCTGTTGACAGGGTTGGTAGCGCCTAGGATGGCTCTTCCCTGCTTCACGACGTCCTTACCCTCCCAGACAGTGGCCAGAATTGGACCAGACATCATGTAGGAGAGCATCTTGGGGAAGAAAGGTTTGTCGACGTGTTCAGCATAGTGCTGTTTCAAAAGGTTCTCGGTTGGAGTGACGAGCTTGATTCCGACAAGTTTGAAGCCCTTGTCCTCGAAACGGGACAGGATCTTGGAGATCAGGCCTCTTTGAACGCCGTCAGGCTTGATAGCAATGAAAGTTCTCTCGGTGTTGGACATTGGACGCTGAGGATGTAGGGTTCCAGTGATGAGTTGGATCTTCTCGATCTCACTGTCTCTGTTTTAAAGCTACGTGTGTGCGGCGTCTCTTTTTTCAGTGCTCCTATTGGTCAGAGGAGAGATGGTCGAAGCTCGAGGCAGCTCAGCAAGAAGCGCCAAAGATGGTCGCCAGAGCTTGGAGCAGATCTAGCGTAAATTACTGTACTTCGAGAAGCAAAAGTGGTCGCACCTACTGGCGCTACCTGTATAGGACCATAACTTGCATTCCTGTCATGGCAGTTTCGATCCCAAAACATATATCAAACGAAGCTGGAATAGCTAGTTCTCGTGTGAAGTATGGGTACCGGCTCGTATGTGAATTAGGATATGCTACTACCGGACCCCTATATTCGAAACTTAATCTTTCCTGACATGAAAATATAAGCGGATTTAGCTCAGTTGGGAGAGCGCCAGACTGAAGAATAACTTCGGTCAAGTAATCTGGAGGTCCTGTGTTCGATCCACAGAATTCGCATTTTTTTTTGAAAAAAATACTAATTTGGGCAAGGCATTATATGCGATGAGCACTGCTAGAGTGCATCTAACCAAGAAGGCTCAAGCGGTCATGCAGAACCGGCTTTCCGAAGATGAGGATTCACCCACCGATAGAACGGTCCAGGGCACTTCCTGCAGCACCAGTCCGCCCGACGCCGTGGAAGGAAAGACCGCCAAGCGCAAAGTCAACATCAAACTGATTGCGAACCGAACCAGACGACACGTCACCTTTGCCAAACGACGCCATGGGATCATGAAGAAGGCTTACGAATTGTCCGTGCTCACGGGCGCCAACGTCATGCTATTGATCCTGTCCAAGTCGGGTCTCGTGTACACCTTTACAACTCCCAAGCTGGAACCTTTTATAAGGGACGAAGAGGGCAAGAAACTGATACGGCGGTGCCTGCAAGATGAGCGTCTGTAATTATATAGCAAGAGTAATCATTTAATTGTATTGTGAATGTCGGCAGTCAAAAGGCGTCAAACATCAACTAAACATAAAAAAGAGGCGGCGCCTAGAGACAAGGATAAGGAAGGGGAACAAAAGACGATGGAACAAAAGACGATGCAATGGATGCAAGCGATAACCACCATAGAATACAGTAGATCAATAATCTATATTATCAAAGTCTCTTTATTCAAGGCCACGTGACCAGTTCAAGTTTTCACGAGATCCGGGTAACCGGGCAGTGGAGAGATAATTTTACCAATAAGGGAAGAACTAGATGTAAAGAACTATCTGTTCGGAAGAGGAAATGGTCCAGGATAGGTAAGAGGTATCTATAGTGGTAGGTTGGAGAGCATCGTTGTGCTATCCATTGCATTCTTTGTTTCTGGTCTGCGAGGAATAGCTGTTTTAGTTTGATTGACTTACCGATAAGGCGTTGTTTACTGCAGTCGACCGAGGGTTTTGAAAATTGAGTTTGATTCAGTATCGGGTTCGATTTCTTTTGAACTGATCGGCGTGTGTGGAGTGGGTAATTGAGATGTCAGACATCGAAGACGTGGAAGACAGTGGTTCACGTAACGGTCAGCCTAAGGAGAGAAGGAAGATAGAGATTAAGTTTATTGAAAACAAGACGCGGCGTCATGTGACGTTCTCTAAGAGGAAGCATGGGATTATGAAGAAGGCATTTGAATTGTCAGTGCTGACTGGTACCCAGGTGCTGTTGCTTGTGGTGTCGGAGACGGGGCTGGTTTACACGTTTAGCACTCCGAAATTTGAGCCGATAGTGACGCAGCAAGAGGGAAGGAATCTGATTCAGGCGTGTCTGAATGCGCCTGATGACGAAGAAGAGGAGGAAGAAGAGGAAGAGGAGGAAGAAGCCAGAGATGGAGGCGAGGAGAACGACAGCAGCAACCAAGCAAGTGCGAATGAGCAGCAGCAACAGCAACAGCAGCAGCAACAGCAACAGCATCAGCAACAGCAGCATCAGCAACTCCATCATCAGCAACAGCAGCAGCAGCAACAGCAGATGTTGAACAACACCCTCAAACAAGAGGGCATGAAAACTCATTCTATGCATCCTTCTCTGAATCCAAACCATGGGTTACCACCGGGCCCGCCGGGCGCTCCAATGGCTATGCCGCAACAGACTCCGCATCAGCCTCACCCAGGTATGCCTCATCCTCATCTACAGGGATTTCCGAACGCTTCGTCTCCGTACCTGAATCCTGAACAAAACGCAGTGTATCAGCAATATTTCCAGGAATCACAGCAAGGGCAGTACTAGACAGACAGTTGATTTTTCGTCTTACGCTCGCCTTTTTCCCAATTGAACTTTCTATCCATTCGACGATATACATTCAATACAGTGCACGTCCACTTCCATGCCAAATACATTATAAATTGCCAGCCATAGGACACATTTATAGCTATACTACTATGTAAATTACCACACTCTTTGATGACAGTCACAAACAACGAATTAGAGGCCTTACTTCTTGCTAGGTCTTACTAGTTTAACTGTACCAACTTCAACAGTTTCTGGACTTAAAAGCTACTTAACTGTCGATCTATGAGCCATATATACCAGCCTACAGATGTTGTATTAGCCAAGGTCAAGGGATATCCTGCGTGGCCGGCGATGGTGGTACCGACTGAGCTCATACCGCAACATATACTAAGGTTAAGACATCAGCAGTCACCGAAGAAGAAGACTACTGGTGAGGAAGAGATACGAGAAGATGAACAGGCTGATGAACAAGAGGATGAAGATTTGGGAAATTACATTGTTTATTCCAGTATCCTGAAATTTCGGAAATTCGACGGTCCATGCCAGCAATACTGTGTCAAGTTCTTCTGTGATGATTCCTACATATGGGTTAAACCTGCAGATTTAAAGCCATTATCGGTTGAGGACTGTCAGAAATGGTTGGCTAAACCGAAAATTAAGAAGCTGATTCCCGCTTATGAAATGGCCAGCAAAGGATCTGAAGGTATTGATGTCTGGGAGTTTATAGAATACGGATCAGCCGGCAAACCGGAAGAGGAGGCATACGTAGAACCCTACGATGAAGAGGAGGACCTTGTAGAGGAGGAGAGTAGTGTAGAATACGAAGATGAGAGGCAAAGGCCATCGAGAACCTCAGCAAGACAAAAGAAACAAAGAGAGAGCAAGAGCACCCGGAACAAGAGCAGATCTCGCAGACGAGTGGACGAAGGGGAAGATGATTTCTTTGACAGCGATGAAGAAATACTGGAGCCCAAAGCGAGAAGAGCCAAGATGAAGTCAAATGCAGTCAAAAAACGGCTTGTTGTTAAATATAAGTTCGAAGATGACGAGGATTGGACACTTGTTGGCAGGGGACCGCAGGATCTGTCTGTGCTCGACAAAGTTAGTCCTTTTGTCAATAAACTGTCCCAGAAGAGAAACATGGAATGGCATTTGGAGACCAAATTGGAGTTAGTTGATAGAGTTCATGGAGTTAATAAACTTTTACTCGATATACTGACCTCCGGTGCGGAAAGGGACACCGCAAGTTTACGTGAGGATTGCGAAGTTGTGTTAGATGAATTGAACGCTGCTCTAAGTACGAAAGGAGCTCAGGATGAATTCGCCACAGTTTTCCAATCAAGTGCGGAGCTGTTGTCGTATTTCAGGCTATTGTTTAACATGAAAAGCAATGACCTGAAAGATTGGGGTTTGTGGGATCAGTTCCAGCACTCTTTTGCCATGATTTACGGTCATGAGTTCATTCCTGATAACAAACAGTGGACAGCCGAAAAAACTGCACCAGAGGAAGACGGGACTGTAACTAGTCCTGTAACAAAATGCCAAACGCTTGAAGAACAAGACGGTCTTAAGCAAGAGATAGAAACCTGAAGTCGCTTGTATTTCATAATCCGGTGCCATCGATCGCATGACCAACTACGAGGAAAGAATTCGTTCATAGACAGTACATGCATTGCGGATCAAATCTCCCAACTGTTTGCTTCTTCGTGAATTACAGACGAACCGCCGCTTCAACGCAACACGCTTTTGCATTGTTAGCTGACTTTTGTTCTCTTCATGCAAGACTTAGCATCAGAGACGAAGACGCCCACAAGGATCTCCCTCTAAATCGTCTACGCATTATGAAGTTACGGACAAGAGCATCGATTCTGGGAGGATTTAACATACAACGAGCTGCTGCTGATAAAACAGCAGTCCGCTGAGAGCAAGACAATATGTAAAAATTGCAGATTTTGTAGACCATATTAGCACTTATTTAAGAGCTCGGACAGCTGCAATCGACTCTTCTACTGACTGGTGGTTCTGATCATCAAAATAAAGAGAGTGTTACCTTCTTTCTGCCGCACAGATGCAAAGTGGCCGTAGGATCCGAAAGTATCACGAAATTGTCAATCAATAACCAGCCATCCTAGTATAGTGGTTAGTACACATCGTTGTGGCCGATGAAACCCAGGTTCGATTCCAGGGGATGGCATTTATTTTTCATTCTTAGTTTTTTCAAGCACTACGTCATTTGCTGATTCAAGACAATGACGGTTAGAGCACATCTAATAATGATAACCTCTTCTATCAGTACGTTAGACTGTTCACATTCCTCTAAAATTACAACTTCTTTTCGTAATATACAGGCCAAGTCTCTACGTAAGATTATGTATGTTGCATTGTAGTCCATGAATAATCTCTTGCCAGACTTCTGCGATTTACCTCTAGCAAGCAGGATGCTGAACAATAAAGGTCCAACACCCGGTCACTGGATCGTAGCTTTCGAACTTTGCATTTTTTTGCTTCTTCATTTTTTCGATGTGCCTCTTCACTAGTTGATGGCTTGCATCCTTGATTGGCTCTCTTGTTGCCTTGTCAGATGGATAACACTTGTAAAGACTTATCCTGGAGCGTACATTGATCCCTTCACCTTCTGCAGGGGGGTTGGTCGAGTTCGGATAAGCGATGCATGCTCTCGGTTCAAAACATATTATTTTGCCACAAAGCCATGGTAAAGGTATATTAGATAGGTCGACAGGCTCCAAGAATTCAATTTTTCCGTAGTCTTTATGTCCAATAATCAATCCGGATACCTTGCGTAACTGCGGCAATGTCATCGATGCTAATGAGTCTAAGGATGGAGAGATATAGTAGCCGTTGTCCGTGAAAGTGATATCATCGCCAATAACACCACGAAGTTTGGAGTTAACTCCATTCTCCTCTAACGTAGTAGTTGAAGAAAGACCAGATTTCTTCGTGGAATTAAGCCCTTTTTTATTCTTCAGATCTTTATTGACCGTTGGACTGTCTTGAACCTGATCAAATAAGCTTTCCCTTCCGTCTGTTAGTCCATCAGCCAATGCTTTTTCGTCACTTGTCTCATGAGGTGCAAAGGCAATCTTTTTGACTTCCAAAGGTTTATCAGTTGAATCAGCTTCCTTTTCCAATTTCTTCCTATTGATTATGAGATTCTTGAACGATTTCTTATCAGGATTGAAGAGCAGCTTATCTGCCGATAGAATAGCCTCATCAGTCTCTGGTAAGAAAAGACCTTTGCTGGTCTCGGAAATGACCGACTCCCTGCCAGCTGAACTTGGAGCAGAGATGATTGATGGAGCGCGAGGTCCTGTAATCATAAGTACATCACTTTTGGTCCTTGTACTGTCAGCCAAACTTCTTCCAGTGAAAAGCGGTTTTGGAGCCAATCTATAAGCACCGGTTAAGTTTGCCTTTTTCTTAAGATCAGCGTTAACTTTCGTAGCACTGGGCTTCGTGGGCTGCGTAATTGAATTAGGCACTACGACTCTCGAAAACAAATCGTTCGTTCCATATGGATTAATAGCTTGAGGCTGTAATTGCTGCGCTTGTTGCTGTTGTGAGGGCTGTGAAACGCCGAGAAAACCGGTTTGCTGAGTGCCTTGTTGTTGTTTGTTTCCAAAAAGACCCCCAGAGAGATTATTTGTCGCAGCACTAGTATTGCTACCAAACAGCCCGCCTCCGGAAACACCTGTATTGACAGTTTCAGGCTTAGAACCGAATAACCCACCAGATACACCGCTTGTTGAAGAGCCACTAGCACCGAACAACCCACCAGAGGTTTGGCCTTGAGGCTTCGAGCCAAATAGTCCAGTGTTGGCCGCAGCATTATTTGCGCTAGTGCCACCGAATAAACCGCCACCAACAGAACCCGCAGTGTTAGTCGCGTTACCGAATAAACCACCACTGGGAGCATTCACTGGACCACCGGTAGCGGGCTTGGCACCAAACAGTCCACCAGTCGACGGCTGACCTAGAGGTGCCTGATTAGTAGTAGGAGCATTACTCCCAAACAGACCACCTCCCGATACGCCTGCCGGTTTAGAGCCGAAGAGGCCACCGCCTTGCTGTTGAGTTTGACCACTCTGACCAAAGAGCCCGCCACTTTGCGGTTGTTGCTGTGTGCCGCCAAACAAAGAACCACCAGCTTGGTTGGGCTGGTTTCCGAAAAGCCCACCAGTTGTGGGTTTGGCACCAAACAGTCCACTTGGCTGCTGCTGGGTGGTTTGACCAACAGCTCCTTGCTGTTGACCAAATAAACCACCGCCAGTCTGTGTTGGTTGTGTGCCACTCTGGCCAAAAAGACCTCCACCAGTTGTCCCGCCAGTGGCGCCAAAGCCTGTCGTAGTTTGTGGCTGACCGAAGAGACCACCTGAAGGCTTGCTACCGAAGGTCCCAGCGGTACTACTTGTCTGTTGCTGACCAAACCCCGGTTGAGCGTTCGTCTGCCCAAACAGCCCCCTTTGCTGATTGGAGGTTTGACCAAACAATCCTCCACTTTGCTGGCTGGTATTCTGTCCGAAAAGCCCGCCGGGCTGGTTAAGTGTGCTGCTTTGACCAAATAGACCACCGCTCTGTTGCGGTTGTGCAGCGGTGTTTTGACCAAATAGACCTCCGCTCTGAGGCTGTTGCTGGTTACTGGTCTGACCAAACAAGCCTGTGCTTCCTGTATTGGTTGATCCGAAAGTGGAACTTTGTTGACCAAAGAGGCCACCGCTTGGTTTATTGCCAAAAAGACCTCCACCTGCTTGATTCTTCTGCTGCTGGCCGAACAGGCCTCCTGTATTGGATGTTGTGCTTTGGCCGAACATAGAACCTCCCTGGGGGTTGTTTTGTCCAAAGGTACTTGGAGCCTGACTACCGAAACCTTGTTGTTGCTGCTGCTGGTTATTCTGCCCAAATAACCCACCAGTATTACCCATGGCATTCGTGCTACCAAATGCGTTGCCCGTACCACCAAAAGCAGTGGTTTGTTGACCAAAACCCGTGGAGCCAGTATTTTGAGACTGCCCAAAAAGTCCGCCGCCTGCGGGCTTGTTCATGCCAAATGGTGAATTGCTGGTGTTACCAAACCCCGTATTGGCATTGCTGCTTGTACCGAAAGCACCACCACTTCCAAAAGTATTAGTAGTATTATTAGTATTATTTGACGAAGTCAAAGATCCGAATGGAGAATCCTGAGATGTTGTGTTTCTCTGACCGAAAAGCCCTCCACTACCAGCCGATTGAAGTTGCATTGAGTTATTGTTACCTATCGCACCAAAACCTGTGTTAGTATTAGTCGTTTGAGCGCCAAATGGAGATACAGTTCCTGCGACGTTACTATTTGCCGAAGGGAATTTACGCCCAGCTTGATAATCCTGCATTCTCAACTCTTCGATCGAAAAGTTTCTGTATTCGGGCATGGCAGAGATGGTTTGAAAAGCGTTCACGACACCGGTAGTAGGATCTTTTTCCTGATAAGCGACGAACGATTTGATCGCGGTACCAGATCCTGCGTTACCGCTTACTGAGCCCACCGCAGATCCTGAAGAACCCAGCGCTGCACTGCCAAACAATGATCCCGAACTGTTTGTTGTAACACCGCCAGTTGCTGTCTTACCAAATGGGCCATTCGAAGTATTGCTGCTATTGGACATACCGAAGAGAGTGTTACTGGGATTTGTCGTGGCAGTTGTATTCTGAGCAGCACCGAACCCGCCAAATCCCGACTGAGCATTATTTGCTGTGTTCAAACCAAAAGTTGAACTAGGTTGTTGTTGTTGCTGTTGTTGTTGTTGTTGTGGTTGGGCTTGCGACCCAAATGGAGACGACGTCGTACCGAAGGGTCGGGAAGCGCCTCCAAAAGCTGGCCTATTTGCACCAAACATTTGCGGCCAATTTTAAAGAAAGTATCACTGCAAATCAACGAAAAGTGCCCTGATCAAACTAAGCTGTCATTATAACAGATCGTGTAACGATAGCTTTTCTTGAAGTATTTTGTTCCAGTGCCCTAATTTGTCATGATCGTGAGTGGCCGTGAAAAATGACATATCTTTCGATTCCGCCGTGAAAAATGCTACCCAGCTCGGCGGCTAGAGAGGAAACCAGTCATCTCAATGTGTTATCATCTTCTCGTCAATATCTGGCGTACGAAACATTGAGCCCTCAATCGAACTATCTAAGGATCAGCTTTAATGCCCATATTTGCGATGATAAGCTTCCTGCAAATTCCACCTCCCAAGCAGCATACAGTCTTGCTAAAGTAAAAATATGTATGCCTGCTCTGCTATTAGAAACACTCGCTGTCGCCCAAAACGCTGTACCGGATACTCTTTGTACTCTTCGCTAGTAGCTCAGTATATCAAAATTGTCTGCTGTATCCGCCCGCTCGCTCTTGTATTTATACTTTTCAGACCGAATAGCCGCCCGCCCCTTGACTTGCATACTAACCCCGAAAATGTTAAAATACAACTACTATAATACACATACACGCCTAACTAACCTAGCGAGTCCCTATCACAGCTTACCCAGTTTATCCGTTACCTCCATCAGCAGCGTCCAGTTCCGCAAATTCACCGGGATGAACGAACCGGTGCTGAGATCGACCATCATATCCTCTGAGTCGTCGTCTGTCGCCAGCTGGCTGCCGCCAGCATGCTCCTGCACAGTTCTACCACCGACACGTGACGGGTCGAACATCATCGCAGCGTTAGTGTTGTACATTATGGTGGAACTAGTCACTCCGGACATCGTGATTGTGGTCGCAGTTTCCTTGGAGACTGTGCAGTCAACCGATCAAGTACTCAAGGTTATATATACTGGATGTGACGAGGCCTGGGGCTTCATGGCCTGGGATGCCACCACAATATACTGTCTTCCAGAGACCTCAAGGGCTTTTTCGGTTTTTTTTGACGCCATCCGGGTTACAGCCAC
This sequence comes from Torulaspora indica, assembly GCA_931305995.1. Lineage (NCBI taxonomy): Eukaryota > Fungi > Ascomycota > Saccharomycetes > Saccharomycetales > Saccharomycetaceae > Torulaspora > Torulaspora indica. Next base: position 128,315 of record CAKNUP010000002.1, on the reverse strand, counting down.
AGTTGTGGTACACGTGACCAGAACAGGACTGACGCGATAAGATAGAGGGTGGATACGCGTCAATGAGATGAAGCTATATGGTGGTGGAGAGAAGAGTTCTGGACCATTGAGGACTCTGAGTTTGCGGATGAGATGGATGGTGAGCTGTACTTTGGTATAGATGCTGAGAATGAGGTCTTTAATACGGTAGATGGAGAGAAAGGAAGCGCGAACGGTGAGACGCTGGTGGATCCGACACTTGTAGACCCAACTGCGGTGGTAGGGTCGCTCAGGAGACGCAGACCGCAGGTAAAGTTAACGGCTGAACGGCTGGTGGGGGAGAGAGGACTCCCGTATGTGATGAAGCAGGGCCCAAAGGCGATTCGTATCTCGAAAAGGCGAAACGCGTACGATAATCTTTCACATATAATTCAGTTTTATCAGCTGTGGGCGCACGATTTGTTTCCGAAGGCTAGATTCGACGATTTCATCAAGCTGTGTCATTCTTTGGGGAAGAGCGATAAGGAACTGCGGGAGTACAGGAAAAGCTTGTACCGTAACGAGATGCGTGGGGAAGAATATGCGCAGCCGTCGAATGTGCGACCGGATAATGCAGGAGATTTGGAAGAAGATGATATCTACACTGAAACGTCGCGACAGCCCGCTGAAGCACCGGAACGCGTTGACGAGCCGCCTCCGTCTGCAGAACAGGTCCAGCCGCCGCCATCTACAGAGCAGGACCAGTTGCCTCCATCTACAGAGCAGGAACAGGATCTGGATACTCAAGAACTGTTTGTGGAGGACGAGGATGCAATGGAGGCGATGCGGGAGCTCGGATTCTGATGCAGTGGTTCCTACATATATATATCTGCATATATACACTAATGTACAAGCTGAAATGGAAGTCTCAAGTGGTCCACAGACGAGCCGTGTTGTCAGCGCCTGCTGAAAACAGCCATGCTTCGCGTGGATGCCAGATAGTCGCCAGCACGCCGAGACTGTTGTTTAGCTTGTGGCCTGTCAACTTCTTCAATGGCACTATTAGTGGATTCTTCATCATATCATCGTAGACCGTGCTGTGGAACACATGGATTGTACAATCATCAGCGGCTGAACAGAAGAGTGGCAGCTTTCTGTGGAACTTGACGGATCTGACGGCTCGGTCGTGATATCTCAATGTCTTGTATGGGGTACTGGCCAAGTCCAGATCATGCCATAGCACTCTCTTGTCGAACGAGGAGGCAATTACGTTGTCACCTCTTGGATGGATGTCAAACTCGGACAGCCAACGAGCGCCTGGCAGTAGTTTCTTGACAAGCACCTGTTGCGACAGATCATATATTCTGATGTACCTTTGTGTGCAGACAAAAAGCTGAGGTCTAAAAGGATGGAACTTAGCATCCATGGTAATGCCCTTGGACTTCTTGAACGGAGATTGAGTGAGATGTTTCGACAGTTGGTGAATGAGAACAGAAGTGCTTCCGGAATCAGGTTGGACGGTAACAAAATAATCACCTTTTCTATGCCATGATAGTTTCTTAACGGTTTTCTTGCATGCGATGACTATGGAGATGTCCTTCTCTTGCTGAGCTTGCGATGGTTTGATCCATTGAGCAACTGATTTCTTTACTACCGTGCTTGGCTTGCCGCTTTCTGCTTCATCATCACTATCGTTAACCTGTAGGTCGGATTTCTTTTTCGAACCAAAGGTATCGAAACCAAACCCATTTTCTATCAAGGTTTTACCATTATTCTCAATGTCGAAGCCAAAGATAGGAGGAACTATCAAATAGATGTTTTCGCCTGCAGCCACAGCAAGTATTCCGGTTTCTTTATCTGGATTCCATTCGAGGGCCTCGATATGGTCGTCCTTGTTTTCTTTAACGTTTACCAAAGTGACCTTGTAGACTTCTCTTCCGGTTAAAATCTCCCAAATTCTTACAGTACCATCATCTGAACCAGTAGCCAACCACAAACCAGATGGGTCGATAGAGAGACAGCGTATTTTACCCTCGTGTCCGGAATACACAGTAGAACAACGAATTGGGAACGGCCTTAAATCTTTTGGCGACGGTAACTTGGGTATCAAGGATTCTGGATCAATATTGAGCTTATTTTTTCGAACACGGGGTGCCAAGTATAGGTCCAACGATCTTTCAAATCTTTCTCTAACAGTCTCAGTATAACCTGGAACTTTTCTCAGTGCAGAATACTTCTGCGGGATAAAATTTCTTTCTCTATCTTCAGGATCGGTATTGGCCCATTCCTCCTTTTCCTCTGGAGTCATCAAGTATTCAGCTGGTGGGTTGTAACTTTCCTCATTAGTTGGAGGAGGTAGTTTAGGTGCTCTCAAAGTCATTATGTGGTCAGCAGTCTCAGAGGAGTCACCCCACAAATCGTACTTGTAGTCTGCAGCAGCTTCTGCTTCCTTTATTTCTTTCAGTTTGTTTGGAGGAATAATACGACCCTCTCTGATCGCTTTGACGATCTTCATCACCCTCTTTGCCTCATTTTTGGATGGCACAAATCTCCTCTTTGGTTCGGGCATCGCTGTCAATGGCATGACCTCTTCATGTCGCGTGAACCAGTCTATCAATGGCTCATAAGGATTCGTGTTTTCATCTGTTTGCTCGTTCCTCTGAATCTTTGCAATCAGGTCAAGTTCTTCTTCGGTTAAATTCAATCCCGCACCGGAGTTCTTATCTAGCAGACCTGTCCAGCCCTCAGGCAGTTCAATTGAGTCAAGCAGTTGATCAAGCGCAGAGCCTTTAGCTGGTCTCATAATCCTTCTACCATTGATATCATACCCAACATGAGGCATCTCGTCATAAGCAGACAATGGGATGTTTCCGATGGTATTAACCGCCTCGGCATCGCTATCATCACTATCGTATTTGGGATCAATCTCCGGTTTAATCACTCTTGGCCTGCCATCTGAAAATTTTGTGTAGACATTGGGATCCGCAATCGTCTTAATTTCCATCCCAGAAAGCTTATCAGTCATAGAAGCCGTGTCATCGGATGATTCCGATGTGCTATAATCTTCTTCGTCCTCTCCTGCCTCATCTTCAGCCAGAATTCTATTAAACTCAGCATCAGAATCCTCTTCCTCTTCCTCTTCCTCTTCCTTTCCATGTTCTTCTGCCTCGTAAAATTCTTCCTCATCATCATCGCTGCTTTCGTCAGCCTCTATATCGATCAATGAGCCAGTTGGCATGAACTGCTCATCATCACTACTTTCTTTTTCCTCCTCCTGAGATCGTTTCCTCGAAGCAACCATCTCCCCTGTACGCCTACGATGCTGCAGAGTTTTTAGGAGCTCTATATAAGTGGATATGAGCCAAAGAGTGCAATCCAAAGTTGTTCTTCCACAATTGCAGGTTTATCTCATCGCATCGCATTCTGAAAAATTTTAACAATCTTAGTTTTCCGCATCGTAGAGCCACTTAGCCCTAAACCCTAATCGGAACAGTGAGCGCGCGTTCGAGCCCAGTCAGCGAACATTCAAAACACTAATCGAGCTCGATGCTAAAGGAGACTCAAATGCTTTGATTCTAGGAATTGCTATGACGCCTAACCCTCCACTTACCATACACCTTGGATCTCTTAATCACAGTAATAGTACGAGCTGAACATATCGGCTCGACAGACACTATTGAAGAAGTGGCCAAGTATATGGCTGACTGAGACAAAGAAAGAGGATTCCATAGGATACAAAGTATAGTTTATGAGCAATAAATACCGAAATGTCACACTTGGTAGCGCCGCTGCGGTTGTAGCACATATAGCGAACCTAGTGTGGCTCTACTGACTGATTCTTGATCGGTTGTGATTAATTAATCATGCCATATCATCCTAACTAATCGACGTAACGCCTAGTTTACATTAGGTGGTATGTTGCCGTCTGCCTTGCGTGACCTTCCCTCTACACCGTCAATGCAAGGCTCACCGGCTAGATAGATACACAGCTAGCTGCTCCAGTTGTCGGTTATAACTGGAGACGGTCATAAGGCCGCTGCTCGAAGAATGCCACAATCTCAGGGTGAGTGCTTTGTTTGCTTTGCAACTCGATCCGTGATCAGCGAATAGCACATGTCATTGACGCAGTCGTCCATACCGTCCCTCCATCTAGTTGGGCACTAGTGCTAGGTCGTGGTTCCTGTGGTGTATTGACCATTCGAGGAATGACATCTTCAATAATCATCGCACAGTAGTCTGTAGACTGGTTGTAAGGGTACTGACCTGTGTACGTTGTCCAATCCATGCTTACTTTAGTAAGGTCGGCTTGGCTAACATCGTCTGTTACAATGGTGTCTCTGAAAGTTATTACTCGTTGATCAGCCACGCCGTAGAAATTGGTGTACGTAGACCTACTGTCGTATCCGTCTTCCCTGGTGAAAAAAGAGTTAAGGTATACCCAGCACACTTTGTTAGGATCGTCAGTATCAGGCATCTGTGAAAAGACCCTCTGTAGACCGGTAATAGTGACATTGGTACTGGCTTTGACGATAGCTACGATGAAACAAAGAATAAGTGCTGAATTAACCTTAACCATTTTTCTCACTATGCTGGGTAGGTTCGAAACTGAGATAAACTGAGAAATAGGCTCTTTTTTACTTTTCCAGAAAGCTCGATTACGTCCGCTGGCCTGTGGCTCGTTTATCATCATTGCTGGCCGCGAGGACTATAGGGTGTTGTTACGAGCTAATAATTGGGTCGAGTCCTATGAGGTGATACATTGTATGGGAACTTAAGTAGAAACCTGAGAGTGGATTGATCTTCATATGACGATACGGATCTAATGATGAAATGCATAGTTTCCTGGTCTTTGAAAACATCGTCATTGTTCAAATGAGATCGAGAATTTCCCATTCGGACCATGTGGTGGATCATATCTCACTTCTCGCATTCAAGAACAGAAGCAAACCATCAATGCGACTCGCAAGATGGTTAGACGAGTTGGCGAAATATGATATAGACCTCGAAACCTTAAGGGACCTGCAAACCAAGATAGCAACAAAGGGTCGCCTGCAGTGTCAGATTAGAAAAACTCTCGACAGCATAACCAGGGACTGTTATTACCATTGCGCATTCCAGAAAGGCGATGGCTGGACATCTCCATGGACTTCGCGACGGACCTCTCACGCACATCCCAGGGACACGACATGATCCTAGTTGTTGTATGTAGGTTGCCGAAGAAAGCTCACTTCATACCATGCCGGAAAACACTGGACACCCGAGGTGTTATAGACATGCTCTACCGGTATGTGTTCGCTTACCACGGCTTTGCCCGGACTATCCCGTCCGACCATACGGTTAACAGCTAAGCTTTTCCGAGAGATGGCCTCCCGACTGGGCATAAAGCTCACGATGTCATCTTCGAACCATCCCCAAACTGACGGCCAAAGCGAGAGAACCATTCAAGTCTTGAACAGGTTTGCTCAGAACGTACACCAACGTTGACCATTCACAGTGGGACACTTGGTTTACCTCAGATCGAATACGTGTACAATTCGACCCCGTCAACGCACACCGTTTGAACTTGACTGTGGCTACATACCTAATGAACCCATTGTCAACACCGCAAATGAATTATCCCCGCATTCCTTCGCCGCTGTTAAGTTTGCACGACACCTGAAGACGATAACTGTAATCGCCAAGGATGCTCTGACCGCAGCTCAACACAGACAAGAGGCCTCTCACAATAGGGGGAGGAAGGAAGTTCAGTACAAAGTCGGAGACTATGTATTGTTACACAGAGACGTGTGTCACAACACTGGCAGATATTGAAAAGGACAGCCATTCTTCGTCGGTCCATTCCGCATTCTTAAGAAGGTCAATGACAACGCGTTCGAATTAGACTTGCCAATCATAACGAAGAAACACAGAGTTCTCAATGTTAAATGGCTAAAGAAGTTTATAACTAGAGAAGAACAGTACTACCAACGCCCTCCCATGGACAGACGCAGAAGGAAGCTTCAGGATATCATAGCCATTGTTGGATACGATCCGGACGAAAAGATATACCACTGTAAGTTGCAATTCGTCGACTTCCAGACTACGGTAGCACTTGAAGAAGATGAAGAACAGAAGCTACCGCTTCAAAGTTTCAGATCTTTACTGCAGAATGTCAAGACACTAACAGACTTAAGATGTAATAGTACGAGCCGGACATATCAGCTCGACTAGACGACTCGAAGATACCGTCAAGTATATGGAAGACCTAGATCGATTGCCGATACAAGAGAACTATATATCGGGCCTAAACTCGAATAGCGAGTCAAGGAGAGGTCCAAATGAAACATATAAAAGGGACCTAGTTGAGGGCTATTAGAGAGCTACCCAGGTCCAGAAAGAAAGGAGGATTCCATAGGATACAAACTACAGGTTACTAATATTAATTATTGGACGAATTATCACTATCACAAAATTTAATAGGTTTCGTGGTCTAGTTGGTTATGGCATCTGCTTAACACGCAGAACGTCCCCAGTTCGATCCTGGGCGAAATCATTTTTGCTCCAATAAATGTGCTAACTTGGAACTAATCAGAATAACATGGCGTATCGCAAGCTTAATTAGATTGCATTAAAATTACATGAGGTACAGATCAGTCTCGCCAGTTTCTCGAGATAAATTTTATCCACCTCATCAAAACCATTGAGATCGACACAATCGATGTCGATGACCGCCAGCGTTTTGCGGGACTGTAAATCGACTATAGGCACAACAATCTCGCTCTTGGTGTCTCCATCACAGGCTATATGGCCCGCGGCTTTGCTTACATCTGGAACCAATTGTGTTTCCTGCATTGCGGCAGCAGCCCCACAGACGCCCTTTCCAAATGGAATAGTCTGGCAGGCAACCTTACCTTGGAATGGCCCCAACAACAGTGTTTCATCGTTCTGAGCACCTTGACCGGGCTGCGCGACGTAAAATCCTGTCCAATTGACGTTAACACCCAATGATTTGTACGCATGCCACAGCAGGGACGAAGCATTTGCCAGGTTACATACCCAATTGGTTTGGTCTGTGCTTAAACTCTCGTAGTGGTCTAGAACTAACTGCAACGCTTCCTTCTTGTCTGCATTTTGTGTGAAGCTCGAATAGTTCGCATGATAGGGCATCTTCACTGGCTTAATGAGATCAATTGGTGGCAAAGGAAGAGTAGTAGCTACATCTTCTCTCTTGAGCCTGCGTTATTCATACGTATTACTGTGGATCCAAAAAAAAATAAAGATTGAAACGGACAGGAATTGAACCTGCAACCCTTCGATTGCAATTCCGGGAAAATCCAGGATTTAACTGGAGTCGAAAGCTCTACCATTGAGCCACCGCTTCGCCTTTTTTGATGGTGAGTTTTGTAAAGAGATGGTATAAGTCCAAAGAAGACAAGCATGCTTTATATCTGCACTACTGACTATTGAAAGTGCTGGGTATGATGTAGCAAGTATACCAACATCAGCCAAGAGCTTAAAATTGAGTTCTCATGCCAATTGCGGAATGGACTCAAGCAGCGATAACTTTGATTATGTCTTCCAATTGATCAAGGTTTTGGGATCAGAGTGTAGGGCCAATAGACAAGAAAGCGATAAGATTGAAAGTATACTGAGAAAACTGGCAAAACAATCAGGTCTCTCCTACGATCAGTTGTCTGAAAAGGTTTTTGAAAATACATTACAAAAGTATGAGGAAACTTCCGCCCCAGATCCAACAGATAGGCTTATTTTGGAGAACTATAATCTAATCTATGAAATAGAGCTTCAAGAGTATTTGAACCGCAGAATATGGAGCCTAATTCAAGAGATAGTGGAACACTTAAACTCTATCAGAGGATTTATCATTGAGCGAAAACTTACAGGAAATCAGACCATCGACTATTTCATTCAGGATAAGTTTGACTCGAAAGTGGAGCAGCTCAGAAGAAGCAAAGAAATCCTGCAAGACAGTAAGCGTATAACTCGAAATAAGCTTACCGCCATCTACGATGAAATAAGAATAGTGCTGGGGCAGATTAGCTGGGATGATGTACCGAATAACTTCAAAGAGCGCGAACGGATCCTCGAGATCCTGTCGCAACTCAAAGATTCTTACGGAGTCGATCTAATGACGATAGTCTCTTGAAATTTGTCTGCAATTGCATCGCTACAATGCTACATAACTTTTGGTGAATTGTTTATACCCGTATAATTCCTAATTTCCCTTATTTGATCCCACTATCGGTGTTTCCATGCCTGTAGAAGAGCTTAGTGAAAAACCATGAGCCCCATTGAGAAACATCTTCCTTGACATCCCTGACGAACCGTTTGCTGAACATCTTCAAGCATATGCCTTCATATTTTGTGTTTTTCTCCTGTACCAATTCGCTTACGCATTTGTCAAATTTAACCTTGTCACTCAGAGAGTCAACAGCAGTTGCAATACCCAAACCTTGTTCAACAAGTGATTTCTGCATAGCCTCCAATTTGGCCTCGAAATGATTTACACTATCCTCGACATCTCTCATACGCCCTTCCAGAACTCTCATGTCGTATTGAAACTTTGACGAGAGCGAATTCAATTCGCGCATCTCACCTTGAAGGAGAGCTTGCTTTGTATCAGTTTCTTTCTTCTTTTCATCCAATTCTCTAAGACTCTGAGAATAATTATGGTAGAGCCCTTCCAGATCACCCATCAGTTCACTAAACGCAGAGGCACAATTGCCATTCAGCTCAAGCTTCCCCATATATCCGTGCATCATTTCGTCAACTCTCTGCTGTGCCTGCAGCTTATATCTTATCCTTAGGAGATCTCTTGCCATTTTAACCAACGAGGGATCAAACGGCAGACCCCATGTTTCTATAACGTCTTGCACTTGAGAAACGGAATCAGAGCGATACAGAGATTGTGCTTTCCGCTTAGTAGAAGAATCATCATCGTCATCATCGAAGGTGTCGTGCGTCCCATCATCTGCGTAAGGGAATGAATGGCGTCTGATATATTCTTCGTGGTAAACTTTGTTGATTCCAAAATTTCGGGCATACTTGTTTTTGTCGTAGTTACAAAACATCGATGACGCTGATATCGATGAACTTGAAGTATTATATCGCATCAATTTACCGCCTTCAAATAGGGTTTTCTCCTGACCATCAGAAGAGCTCTGGGAATCAGCACCATGGGCCTTCATTTCAAGGAAGTAAATGGCTTGTTTCTCCAGCAAGGCATCAGGATTACCTCTAAAGTATTTTATCTCACACATTCCGAGGTGCTCACGTATATTTCTCAAGCGACGTCTGGGTCTACCTTTGCTTTTCCATAGTAATCCCAGAGATCCGCCATGAATGTGCTTCACAAAGGAATCCAAATCTGTGGTTAGAACTTCGTTTGAGAGATGCATGGGGTTACCTCGTCCCGCGATATCCTGAACAGTAGATTTGACCACTTTCTTAAATTTAAAGATATCTGTATTAGAGGTCTTCGCGGAGACTTCGAATAACTTTTCCAAAGTTTTATCATCCAAGTAAATTGCACCTGAGCCCTTACCAATGCCGTACTTCTTTTGGAATGCATGAATACTGTTGTGAAATTGTGTTTCGTCGAAAGGATCCTTAGAAAAAACGCAATCTTCGACCTTCATTTTGAAATAGCAACTCAAAATAAGACTTATTAATGCTGTCGTCGTGGTGGGACCTAGCGGACCCTCATTCTTTGGACGCTCCACACCTAGGTAAAATTTCCCGTATTTGTCCCACCATCGATTAATCGCCGATAACGTATCATTACAGAGTAGCCCATCCTTCTCGTGATGAAACAAATTAAAATATCCCAGGGAAATCTGCACCAGAGTTATAAGTTCTATTACTGGATGATAACATTCCGCTAGGCCCGTAGAGGGCCTTTGCCCGTGATCGTCTTGATCACCTTCCTGCAGATACTGCCGTCGAGATAGCGAACACATTGGTATTTTGTATAGCTGTGAAAACTTGTCTTCAGCTGCCTTCGTGGACACGCATAAAAGCAACGCTGATCTACCACCGCACTGCAGTCTTTTCAAATCCAGGTTCACTTCAAAATTCCTCCAGATCATTCTCACGTCGCCACATTCCACATGCAACAGATTCAAAGTCGACGGTACCGACGGTAAATTCGTTATGAAAAGAGTGCCCTTGGACATAACCTTCGCTTGCGCAAACGTCATTAAATTATCATAATAATTCCTCAACGGTTCGGGCCATCTCATAGGGTCTTCCGGAAGCGCCACTTGCACAGCACATATAGTGTCCTGCGAATTACCAGTATAAGAAGTAATCACAGTAGAAATCTTTCTCTCAGTAGCCCATTGTTCCACAATGTAAATCTCAAACCCGTTAGCATCGATCTCCTGAAAATTCAAATTCACATATGATTCCAATCGCAGCGCATGTAACGCCCCAAAATCAGGAAATATGAAGCTCGCTAACGGCTCCGTCGCCAGAGGTTTGTACAGCAATGTGTCCACATTTGGCATATAATGATCATGCTGGAGAGCATGTTCCCTCGCCATAACCCTGAGCACCTATTCTAGACCTTGTTCCCACCTTAACCAGCTATCCAAGCGCTCTCCAGCCGCCTTCTGACACCGTCAACACTGGTGGTTATCAGCTTACGGAGTCTTAAATATGGTGAAGCTATAAGAGACCCTTTGTCACTTTGCACGTGTTTCCACTAATACTAAGCCTGCCTACTTATAGAGATTCAATCAAGAGAACTTCACGTTAAAACAGGGCTTTAGTTGGGGAAATTGGGCTATTCGATAGTTGTTTGGTTGCTGTGGCGCTAGACGTTGGGTGGTTGCTCTTGGAAGGGCTTTTTTTGGGTTTCAAAATGGTGAGCGAGGAGGCGATATATCGTATGTTAATGGGACGGACTCTGTGGTAGTTTGCAGAAGAATACCGATTACTGACTGTTGGGAATTAGGCTCTGCGGATATGACGTATACGCAATTGTATATACCGCTCGAGATATCGAGGGAAGTGGTTTGTTTACTGGGGAACTTGGGGAATGTGATGTTTAGAGATCTGAATCGAGAGTTGACGGCGTTCCAGAGAGGATATGTGGATCAGATAAGGAAGTTTGACGAAGTGGATAGGCTGGTGGGACATATGAGGGAGATTGCGGAGAAACATGCGGCCGCGACGTGGAAATATATACTGCATACGGACGACGAAGGTAATGCGATCCAGCACCCGAACGTTGCTCAGTTGATTCGTACCATGCATACACACACTCATGATTCTATTCAGGAGATGGTGGAGGATGTGACTTCTTTCGAAAGCCGTGTGAGGCAGATGGATGAGTCTTTGAACAATCTGCGAAAGCGACTTAGCGCTCTTCTGGAAGAGCGGAGTACTATTTTCGAATGCTCGAGATTTCTGGAGGGACACCCTGGGATCTTTGGTAGAGTGACTCGAGAAAGGATGGACGCCGATCAATTTAGCCTGACCAACGACGATATTAGTGAAAACCTGAGCGATACGTTCTCGTTCGAAGACGCCGATGAAACAGATGCTGCTGGTATTTACGAGCGGGCTCAAGAAAACTCTAGACGTGGAAGCCTCTCCAGCGGAAGTTTTGATATGCTTGAACGTGGCTTTCAGAATAGATATCTGATAGCGGGATCGATAAGAAGGGATAAAGTGGAAGTGCTAAACAAGATTCTATGGCGATTACTGCGTGGTAATCTATTTTTCAAGAACTTCCCCATAAATGAAACTTTGGTGGAGAACGATGTAGATGTTGAAAAGGACTGTTTCTTGGTGTTTACTCACGGTGACACCCTTTTGTCCAAGGTGAAGCGAGTGGTCGATTCGTTGGAAGGAAGAGTTTTCAGCTTGGATCAACGGTCTGATAGAGCTTTGCAGAAACTGAATGATAGAATATCTGATCTTCAACAGGTTGTCTTGACAACCGAGCAAACATTGCATACAGAGTTATTAGTTATTACTGACCAATTACCGATGTGGAATGCTATGGTAAAGAGGGAAAAATACATTTACGCAACGTTGAATCTGTTTAAACAAGAAACGCATGGGCTGGTAGCTGAAGGTTGGATACCAAGCTCTGACCTCTTGATAGTATCGAATGCCCTCAAAGATTACAGTGAAAGTGTGGGATCTGAATATAGTACAGTTGTTAGTGTTATACACACTAACAAGCTGCCACCGACGTTTCATAGAACGAATAAATTTACTGGAGCATTCCAATCAATAGTTGATGCTTATGGGGTGGCGACTTATAAAGAGATTAATCCTGGTTTGGCAACGATCGTAACCTTTCCTTTCATGTTCGCTATCATGTTTGGTGATTTGGGTCATGGGTTTATTCTATTTTCCATTGGTCTCGTCCTTTGGTTAAATGAGAGGAAGTTCGAAGTTATGAAGAGAGGCGAGATATTTGACATGGCATATACGGGAAGATACGTCATTCTGCTAATGGGGGCATTTTCAATGTATACGGGGATCATGTACAATGATATCTTTTCGAAATCTATGACACTATTTCACTCGGGTTGGAAATGGCCTTCAACGTTCAAGAAGGGAGAGACTATCGAGGCCACCAAGGTCGGAGTTTACCCGCTCGGTTTAGATTCTGCATGGCACGGTACTGACAATGGTCTTCTCTTCTCTAATTCATACAAAATGAAACTCTCGATATTGATGGGATTCTGCCACATGACATATTCTTTCATGTTTTCATACATCAACTACAAGCACAGACAGTCTACCGTAGACATCATTGGTAATTTTGTACCAGGATTGATATTCATGCAATCGATTTTCGGATATTTATCGTGGGCAATAGTATACAAATGGTCGAAAGATTGGATAAAGGATGGCAAAGCAGCTCCTGCTTTGCTCAATATGCTGATAAACATGTTTTTGTCTCCTGGAACTATTGATGATCAATTATATCCAGGACAGGCATTCCTACAAACAATCCTTCTGATTGCTGCGTTAATATGTGTACCATGGCTGCTACTTTACAAACCATTGACCTTGAGACGACAAAACGAACATGCAATAGCTCATGGATACCAAAGTGTCAATCATCAGCAAACGACAGAATCTCTTGTAGATCCACAGCAAGAGGTTGGAGATGATATGGTGGTTACTGATTTCGCAGATGAGGAAGAACATAAGCAGTTTAATTTTGGTGATGTGATGATTCATCAGGTGATACATACAATCGAGTTCTGTCTGAATTGTATCTCGCATACAGCCTCTTACCTGCGTCTATGGGCTTTATCCCTTGCGCACGCCCAGTTATCAAGCGTCTTATGGACCATGACTATCCAGAATGGGTTTTCATCGAGCAATTCTGGCTCACCGCTAGCGGTCGCCAAAGTCGTTATTCTTTTTGGGATGTGGTTCATATTGACTGTTTGCATTCTCGTCGCTATGGAAGGTACTTCAGCCATGCTTCACTCTTTGCGTCTTCATTGGGTCGAGGCTATGTCGAAATTCTTTGAAGGTGAAGGGTATGCATACGAACCATTCTCTTTTGCGAGCTTGAGCGATTGAGAAGCAAAGAGATTCTATGCAGTAGAAGTATGTAATGCGCTAATCCCGGTCAAGCGGCGCTAACTGTATAATCTATACTTATGAGAAAGGATCTTAACTGCTGATGAGCAGCGCTGCGGCATCTTATCAGAGCTCGTCATGCACAGGAGTCGTATTACTGGTGCTTGACTGCACAACGGAGGATGATGCAGCGGAGGTCGATGTTGATGAAGCACTAGTGATCGAGTCAGCTACACTCGTGGGTGAAGAAGCCGCCATGCGGCTCCAAGATTTGAGTGTTTCCGAGCTTTTCAACTTCATTTCTTTCCTTTTCTTGGCCTTCTCTGCCCTTTGATACCAAGAAAGCAGTTCTCTAAAGCGGTAATTTCGAGCTTTTTCCAAAAGTTCCATTATTTCTTCCAGCTCCATGAAAGCTTGGTCGAAAGATAACTTCAATTCGAGAAGTTCTTCACGGCTCTCTTTTCTCATGCTATCCGACGAAATCTTCTCCTTTGTGACATTCGCTATTGTTTCAAGTGCGTCGAGCTTCTTCTTCCAAGAACTCAATGGATTCGACAAATAGCTTGGTAAGTTTATCTTAAAATATTCCTTCTCAATATCATAGCCCGCCTGTGAAAAGGTTTCATTCAGTGCAGCCAAACCTTCATGAGCCATTTCTCTATCAGTATTCACTTTCTTTGATACTTCGTCAGCTTTTGCCAATATGGCCTTAAACTGCTCAGCGTCCAATGGCTCTGCAAGTGATTCGATGTAAACTTCAATTTTTGATTTTAAATCATTGATAGCCGCGATTTTTGACATTATATCGGCCTTATCAGCACTGTCAGATTCATCCTCTAACCACTCCAGATAGGTTGGAATAATACGGGCCAGTTTCTCCAAGTATCTTTTAGGACCAGTTTCAGCAACATCTTCAGAGGTGATAAAATCACGAGTGTGATATAACAGAGCTTCGAGTTCATTTTTGGCGCGCTCAAATTCAAATCGTTCGGAGTCCTCTTCATTAAGCGTTCTTATATGTTCTCTCAGGCGATACTTTTCTTGATGACTTAGATGAAGAAGCGGAACTTCCTCGGTTGAAAACTCCAGTTTTGGTGATTTCTTGATCCGGACCTTGTCCCTTGAGTCGTTAAGCTTATCATTTTCATTAGAACTTTGTTCCTTACCGCTATCTTGCTCACTTTCATCAGCTTTACGTCCGTTCGAGCATATAGCTTGAATGGAGTCCAAGTCAAAGAGCCTATTCTGGGAGAGCGAAAATGTTGCATTAAACCTGACCCCGTCAGTACACTCATCGATGGGAAAAGATTTCTTGATCACATCGGGCGACAGCCTCACCTTCTGAAATATGTTACCATTCTCATATAGATCCAAGGTCAGGTCTTTCGATAAATTACTCACTTGAGCAATCTCTATGGTTGTCGTTAGTGGATAGACACTTCCTTTTGGAAAAACAACCACTTCTGTCTCATCATCCATGACTCTTAAACCATACTCAGATGGAGAACGTTCCACGATATCCACTGCTTTGGTCTTAAAGGCATTGAAGAGTTTAACCGCTCTTATTGTCGCACCATTAACAGCTGATTCATCAGCATTGACGCTCTTCAAAATTTTGTTCTCGCCTAAAACACTGATTAGCCTTTGTTGTACAGCGGGCACCCTGGTTGATCCACCAGTTAGGATCACGCCTTGAATATCTTTCAATGCAACTTGGGATTGCCAAAACTGTTTATCCAAAGCATCTTCAAGAGGCTTTACCAGATCTACAACGCTTTCCTGAATAAAGTCTTCAAATTCCTGCCTAGTAACTTTTGTCCGGAAGTCGATATCATCAATTAGAGATTCGATACTCACGGAAGCTTCGCTGTTAGCGCTTAAAATGAGCTTAGCTTTCTCTGCCGCTTGATTAAGTTTAGCGAGGGCGTTTGGATTGCTGTGCAGAGTATCAGTCCGTATACTCTTGTGTGCCTCTAAGAACTTGTTCTCAAGAAGACTGGCAACATCCAGAGTAAACTTAGATCCACTCAAACAATCATCAAAACCGTAACCACCAAGCTCTATTTGCAACGGCTCGCTTTCGTTCGCTGGCTGTAAGATAGAGAAAAGCGATGCCTTGGTCGATCCTGCTCCCATATCGTAGACAACATAATACTGAGTCTCTCCCGGTAGAAACTCCCTTTGCTTGAAGACGAAATTGAGAAGCACAGACAAACCATCACTGATCAAAACTGTCTCCAGATTATCAGTTGTCAAACTGCCAACATCGAGCAGAGCCCGACGCTGATGCTGATCGAAAAAGTCAGGCACAGTAATGGCCAGTCTATCCACGCAATCCGAGCTCTGCGAATCTTTCTCCTTCACGAGCTGATTGGCTCTATTCACAATCTCCTGTATATTCATTGCGCTAAGCTCTTCAATCGGGTATTCTTGCCCATCCACTGAAATCGCCAGCGACGCCCTCTTAGTCGCCGTAATATCCACTCCGGGGTGCTCTCTCAAATAAACCACTATATCAGTCTCGTCAGCCTCCGTCTTACCCAACAGAGGCTTCAAATGCAGCAAACTATTCTTCGGAAACCTAGTTGCCAGCGATCCCACGGCGGATCCGTAGATCCTCTCAATTCCCTTGCCACGTTTCCGAATAGCCAGTCCCGACACATCCTTACGCTTAGCTTCTGGAGTCAGCACAAGCTCCAACGGAGCCCTAGGTGACACCACCATCGCCTTCACATTTTGCTGACCATAATCGATGCCAATCACCGCCGCTAGCGAGCCAGACCAAAGTAAAACCAGCGACCAGATCCAATAGATTGCACTCAGCTTCATAATGTCAGCATCCAACCGATACCTGGAGAGCTTCTTAGCAGTGAATCTCTAGTGTAAGTTGTCCAACGTGGCCTTAAGAGCCTCCGCCTTAGTGAAAAATCGTTACTGCGATGAGCTCAAGAACAAAGACCAGTGAGCTCTATAAAAGCCGTTGGTTGCTGGCGCTGTTGATGATGGGAGATCAGCAGGCGTTGGAGGATCTGAGGTCTAAGATAGTGGCGTCGATGTCTAGCGAGAAGAGCAACGAAAGGACTAAAAGAGTGGCATCGGAGGTGGGTGGCAGAGAGGAAGACGTGAAGAGACAGAGGCCTATGAAGCTGCCAACAGGTCCACGTAATGCTAGCAGGTATGAGCCGTACGGGAGAAGGGCTGGATATTCGGATGGAGGTCGGAGAGAGGCTAGAACGGACAACTTTGGGTATGCTTCTCGCGGTAGATCGCCACCAGCGCCGCGATACGCAGGTCAGCAGCCTGTGAGACGTAACAGGTTCAATGGTAATCAGGAGCAGAGGCCCTCTGCTCCTTTCCATGCGGATTATCTGAAAGACGTGGAACCTATCGATAAGAGGAAAAGATTGAGCGCTTCACGCTGGGATGTGGCGCCTAAGGGCTTCGAGAAGGTGCCAGCCGAGAGAGCTAAGTTGAGTGGGCTTTTCCCGCAGCCCGGACAGCCGCAGGAGCTCGATCGGTCTAAATTGGAGAGGGTGGCATTGCATGGCGGGTCGAAAAGCAGACGTACAAGGATTTTGTTTGAAGATGCAACCAGCAAAAATCTCGTAGTATCAAGACTGGCCTGCGAGCTGGTTGTGGAAGGTTTAGATGAGAGTGTGAGCGAGAGCTTCTCGAGTCTTGTTCAGAAATTCGTTGCGGGCCTTGAAGGCGATATGGATGTTCGCAGGGTATTTGTGCCTGACCACCCCACGTATGCAGTAGTCGAATTGGTATCTGCAGAGTGTGCAACGCTGCTACTCTCGTGCAGATCCTTCATCAACAAAAAGCTTGGTCGGTCTTTAAGCTGGAGTAGGCCGAATGAATATGTGCAACAGCTAGACCACCCAGATAGGCTTTGCAGCCCTGATATGATAGCCATCGAAGGACTAGAAGATGGAGACGAAACTACAATTCAGAAAATGCTTGATGATAACGGGCTGAAAAACTGCTATCTGAAACCCATCACGAGCCTAATGGATGGAGTTTCAACATTTACGGGATGCGCACTGGTTGAGTTGGACAATGTGGAAGATAATGTGCTGAATAAATTTAAGACAGCTTCCTGGTTCAGACCAAACCGGGCAACAATGGTGCAAGAAAGTTCATCGATAACATTCCAAAGCCTGCCGACATTGGTGAGCGAGCAAACTCGTCCCGAATCCAAGGTTGTCGTCTTGCTGAATTGCGTGGATCCGCTGGATTTAAAGCTTGTGCCGTTCGCACAAGAGATTGAAGACACAATAAAATATACGTTGGGGGATGTAGATACCGTAAGGATGAGAAGGCCGAATGCAGACTATCGATTGAATTTTGAGAACATCAGCGAAGGAGTGGGCAACATTTATGTTAAATTCAAAACTGTGGAAGCATCCGTTAAAGCGATGGCAAAGCTGCCTGGATCTAAGTTCAACGGAAGGACAGTGCTGTGTTCCTACGTGAGCGAGGAGGACTTTGAAAAAGTTGGCGTCCTTTAATGTCATATAGGTTTCCAGTTGTGTAACCATAACGAACTCTAATCATCATCGTAAGGAATCGTTAAATTTGGTTCGGTAAGATGTTGCACCAATAGAGTGTAATACTCAAAAGGAATCTTGGCAACAAATCCAACTCCAAGCTTTATTATCTCGTCGGCGTCGAATTCCGGCAATTGCCTCGTCAGTAAATTCATTGGCGACTCGGACTTCATAATCTTCGTTCGTACAGTAACCAGCAAAGCGACGACAAAGAGTATATTCATATGGAATCCGTACGCGAACATAAAGTCCCACAGCTTGCAAACCTGATCAAGCGGCCTGTTGCAACTGGACAGCGTCAAAATTGACGGTATGCCGTAAATCTCCGCTGTGAGCAGGTTATCACTAAGAAACTTGCTTAGTTTCGGATCGATGATCTTAAGACAGATATCAAGTAGTTTAGCTCCATTATGAACGCCCGTAAGGTTATTATCCAGATAAGTCGGTATAATAGTGTAACAAAGCTTGGAGAAGAGCTGGAATGCCATCGGTTCAGAAGGACTGGAGTACAGCAGCGGCGCCAGTAGTACATTCATACCTTGAACATATGTACTAACCCGATGAATCTTCTTATCAGATCCGTTCCGTTGCAGCTGCAAACTTTGCCATGCAAAGCAAGACAAGCACCTCACAAGGGACTCCTCAGACACAACAGTTATGAATTTAGGATCGGTCTGTAAAGTTCTAAACGTGTCATTCTTTATCTTTTGTAAAATTGGCTGTGGCGCTGGCCCTAGCTGGAGGAAAGATAGGTAGATCTGAGTAGATCTTTCCATTGACGTTCTCGATAGTACGGACCAGACGTAGCATCTCAACCTTTGCAACTGTTTATCATTGGAAGCCTGAATGCCCTCGCTGAGGATAAGATATCGCAATTGTGCCAGAGATGAATGGATAATGAACGGAGGCTGCGATATGAACCTTTCAATGGAGCTCATCGATCGCCTTTTTGTTTAAAAGCGGTCGCAAGCGAGCTTGATGCTGTGCGATGTCTTTAAAAGCTCGTGTTGCCAACAACAAAGAATGAACCAAGTTGTACAATTGAACATACTATATACCTATTTCCGAGCCCAGCTCGGCTTACTTGAACTTTCGACCGAACAGCAGCATTTGCAACTGGTCATACAGCGAGATCACACCTGCAGCGGCGACGCTTCTGAAGATATTGGCACCGCAACCTTTGAATAGGGAAGTGACACCTTCCGTTGCGACGATTTTGCGGAAACAGTCGTACGCACCGGAATACTTGACGGTTTGCCCCGACGTCATCATCATACGACGCCTGACGGTGTCCAATGGGTAGGAGGCCGTCGATGCTCCGGTCGTGATCACCCATCCGAGCAAGAACGACGCGGGAAGCGACCCCTCAAGCGAGCCAGTGAGCAGCACGGGCTTCAACGAATCGTACAGCCCGAAATACAACCCTCGATACACGATGATCCCCGTCACCGACGGCATGAATCCACGGTACAGCCCTGCTACACCGTCTGAAGCCAACGTTTTCTTGTACACATCAGCGAGCCCGCTAAACTGCCGCGTCCCACCGTGATGACTCGCATCCGCCGCCAATCTCGTCCTGGCGTAGTCCAGCGAGTACACAAACAGCAGCGAAATCGCTCCCGCCGCACCACCCGACGCAAGGTTTCCCGCAAACCACTTCCAGTAGCCCTCATCCTTCTTAAACCCAAACATAGCCTTGATCTTGTCCTTGAACGCAAAGTTAAGAGCCTGTGTCGGGAAATATCGCAACACATTCGCCGTATTACCTCTCCAGAACGAGATCACTCCCTCTCGACTCGCCGTCTTGCGGAAACAGTCCAAGATCCCACCGTACCGCTGCTGCAACGTTCCTTGCTTGATCATCTCATCCTGGTTCTGCATCAGCAGCTTAACACGCTCAATGGGCGCTGCAGCGGTCTTGGCGACCGCTGCGCTGATCCCTCCCATCAAAAAATCAACCGCAAAATTGGAACCTGGAGCGACATCCTTACTACCAGCGCTTTTCTCGACCATAACGGCTAACCTTGCATCGATACCATCAGATATACCTGCCACATCTCATCGCTGCTCTTGATCTCCCTATATAGTATGGGATCCTTAAGGGTTCACTATTAGACACGGCGCTACCACAACATCACATATCACTGTACACGTAAGTCACATGATAGAGAAATTACGTCATTGCAGGATCATAACATACGAGAACTGACGAGTAACCCGCCTTTCCCCGTGAGTTTCACGTGACTGAATACTCATTAAGCAGTACGTAATCGGCTACCCAATCATGCTGGCGGTAGCCAGCTGGCGACAGACGACGACTCAGAGGATATGATGGTCGATCTCAGCACCGGTCGTGCATCCCGGTGAATTTGCGGAACTGGACGCTGCTGATGGAGGTAACGGATAAACTGGGTATTTCAACAAGATGCGAGCATCAATTCATGCTTAGCCGCTGAAAACATTTACAAGAAAAATGCAGCAGACAGTAATCATAGAACGCTCTACTATAGTTTCAAGCAATCTCGTAAACTGGGAAACATCATAGAGAATACGCATATTACCAGTCTTGTAGATGACACTCACTGGTTTCGCGAATACTCTAATGGCGCTACCAAGTCAGATTATTTTGCGAACTGGAAAATTGTGACGTCAACTTTCTAAAGTCACTCTAGACGGCAGGACCTAAGCGCAGATATAGCAATACAGCTCTTCGTCTGCAGTATCTCTCGACGTCCTCTAACTTCATTCATATAGATTTCTCTAATGATCCTTCCGCAGGTTCTGCTACGGAAACCTTGTTACGTCATTTTTTTCAAATGTCATGCAAGACGTCACAATCGCTTTAGACGGCTGAAAAATTCACGGGTCCTACGGCGCTATCATATGATATTTTACACCCAATAAAGACTCTTCTAGTCGAATACGGGTGCAGTTTAACGGGTCCAAGAGACAATAGCCAACCATCTTCGAGGTAGATGATCGGTGCACCTGCGTTAGATAGCTTGTATAAGAGCACCACGGTGGGAATTGGTCGTTGATATCGCTGTCGGGTTTCAAAATGATTGCAATCATCCGGGAAGATGAGCTTGAACGTTTGCCTACTGGTAATAGTGAGTGTTGTCACTTGCGTGAGAGCGACTACTCATACCTTTAACTGGACCACTGGTTGGGACTATAGGAATGTAGATGGGGTTCGTGAGAGACCTGTGATTACGTGTAACGGCGAGTTCCCGTGGCCGGACGTGAGGGTGACGAAAGGCGACCGGGTTCAGGTTTATTTGACCAATGGTTTCAACAATAGTAACACATCTTTGCATTTCCACGGGTTGTTCCAGCGAGGGAACAGTCAGATGGATGGGGTGCCGGGGCTGACTCAGTGTCCGATCGTGCCGGGATCTACTATGCTGTACAATTTCACTGTTGAGGATAACTCTGGGGCGTTTTGGTACCATTCGCATACGGACGGGCAGTACGAGGACGGTATGAGAGCAGCGTTTATTATCGATGATGGGGAAAATAACGAGAATTATCCTTACAAGTATGACGAGGAAGTGGTGCTGACGATAGGCGAATGGTACGATCGTCCCGTGCATGATTTGAACAGGGCGTTTATGAGTGTGAATAACCCATCCGGTGCAGAGCCGATCCCGCAAAACTTGATCTTGAATGACACGCGCAACCTGACGTGGGAAGTGAAGCCTGACACTACGTATCTGCTGAGATTGATCAACATTGGTGGGTTTGTGTCGCAGTATTTCTGGATCGAGGATCACGAACTTACGGTGGTCGAGGTTGACGGCGTGACGGTTGAGCAGAATACCACTGACATGCTTTACATAACTTCGGCGCAGCGTTACACGGTGCTGCTGCATACAAAGAACGATACTTCCAGGAATTATGCTATTATGCAGAAATTCGATGATACGATGCTCGATAAGATCCCAAAACACTTGGAATTGAACGCTACGTCGACTTTGAGCTACAACGCAGAGTTGGGGGCTGCCAGCGAAAATATCGTGGACACTCTCGAACCTTTGGATGATTTCTACCTGGTTCCTTACCACAAGCAAGAGGTCTACGGCGACCCTGATTACGTTATAACCGTGGATGTTACCATGGACAACCTGATCAACGGTGTTAAATACGCTTTCTTCAACAACATCACTTACATGGCGCCCAAGGTTCCAACTTTGATGACCGTTCTTTCGGGCGGCGACAACGTCACGGACCCTTACATCTACGGTACAAACACAAACACTTTTGTCCTGCAAAAGGACGACATTGTCGAAATTGTGCTTAACAACTACGACAACGGTACACATCCCTTCCATTTACACGGCCACGCTTTCCAGACGATCGTCAGAGACCGGTCTTACGCGGAGGCGCCTCACCCGTACGACGACAGCAACCATCCTGAGTTCCCACAGTACCCCATGATCAGAGACGTCGTCTACGTGAACCGACAATCGAACTTTGTGATCAGATTCAAAGCTGACAATCCCGGCGTGTGGTTCTTCCACTGCCACATCGAATGGCATCTGATGCAAGGTCTTGCGATCGTGCTCGTCGAAGATCCCCTCGCAATTCAGGCCGCCGCGTCCCAACACCTAACCGACAGCGTCCAGCAGGTATGCAGAGACGCTGGCATTGCCCTCGCGGGCAATGCCGCTGGTAACACGGCAGATTTCTTCGACCTGACGGGCCAGAACGTGCAGGAAAAGAGAATCCCATCTGGATTCACCAAGAAGGGCATCATCGCGATGACTTTTTCATGTCTGGCAGGTGTCCTCGGACTCATTACACTGTCCGTGTACGGTCTGCTGGAGCAGCCTGAGGCAGCCTCCGAGAAACTCATGCAAGATTTCAGTCTCGACCCGCAAGATCTGATCGAAGAACAATCGTCCAGCGTTCGCTCTGCCGACAAAGCGAACCCATAATTCAGCCCGTGCTGTGTACACTAGTGAGCCATCATGACAAGAGCATGGTAATGCCAATAATGTTCTTCATAGAGCCTAAATACTGTCTAATCGTCTAGAGCTGTCATCGTATTCTGCGACTCGCCTTGTTCTTCGACGGCGCAAGGTCTCGGAACTTTAAGACGTAGTGAATCCTTTGAAGAGTGGTGAAATTTGCAGATTAGAGCGATTAGAACTGCTCGTAGCATTTGAACGATGCTAGATTCGACTAGTGCTGCCTCCTGTGCAGATAGCACAAGCTTCCCCGCTGGTAAACATTCTTGTAGCTGTGAAGTTAGTTCGATGAGTTGTCATGAGGTTAAGAGTGGAAGGAAGGGTTCCAGTAGAAGAACTCAAGGCTCTAGATTGAGAAAGCCAAGATTTAGGTTTCCTAAAAATTTGAAGACTGAAGGGACGAATTATGATTTGATTACGTCTGTTGAGTACTTGAATGAAAAGTACGGGATTAGAAAAAGCCACTATATTGAGAAGTTTCTCAAGTGTATCCACCGGAAAATTGACTATGACGTTAACAGGCTGAGTGATAAGTTTGTAGAGTCTCTAAATCCGTGGATTAAAGTCAAACTTTTCCTACTATTGGTAACGTTGTCCCAGAGAGGTGGTCCTGAATATTGGATGGACAAGAGCGAGCAGAATCATGCGACTCCAGTTAAGAGCAAGCAGGTTCAAGAGCGGAAGGACGAGGGAGATGCGATTTTTTCTTTAACCGAGCAGGTTATGAGATACAACATTAATGAAGATTTTACCGAGAGTGCGTATGATGAAAACTATGTCTTCTCGTCGATCTGGGCGAATTTCATGGAGGGATTGATTAACCATTATTTGGAACAGGTCATTGTACCACACTCAGAGATGAAAGTTTGCGAGCAGCTCTACAAGCCTATGATGAAGATTATTTCGCTTTATAATGAGTATAACGAGTTGATGGAGAAGAGCGAACGCAATGGGTTTCTGCCCACCAGGGGCAATGCACGAGACGAATTGATGTCTGCGGATGACGAGGAGACAACGCAGAATATAGCTGAGAGCGGCAACAGCGACGGCTCCACTCAGGAGCGGTTGCAAAGAGCTCAGAAGCTTTTGTGGCAAGCCCGCCAAGATATACCGAAAACAATCAGTAAAGAGCTTACTTTGCTATCGGAAATGTATTCTACCTTATCAGCAGACGAACAAGACTACGAATTGGATGAATTTGTTTGCTGTGCGGAAGAATATATAGAGCTGGAATACTTACCGAGCTTGATAGAGGTCCTTTTTGCCAACTGCGGTGGCAATAATTTCTGGAAGATCATGATCACTTTGGAACCGTTTTTCTATTATATTGAAGGTATCAGCGAGGATGAAGATAAAGATGATGACCCAGGTTCCGCAGAATATTCGAACGCAGAAAAGGATACTACCGAGGAATTGGGCTCTCAGAGCTTCAAGCCAGATCAAAGAGTAGTTATCCTGGAAAAGATTTGTGAAGTTGCCGCAAGACAAAAATGGATATAACTGTTTTCTGTAAACTTTATATAGCGGACTCGAGAAAGAAACTAATGCTGCTTGTCAGGCTTCGTCTGATAACTTGGCAACTCTGAGTACTTATGATTTCTTAGATTCTTGAACTTTTTCATTTCAGAGACCTTACCGATGACACGATGCTTCTTGCTCATTGCCTTTCGAGTGATGTCGGAGAAGTCTCGGTAGCCGGTGTTTGCATAGAGGAAAAAGTACATCAGGATCAACGCAATGACGACGACTGTGGGCATAGTGATGGCAACAAATAGCCAATGCTTCTCAGTGAAACCAGCCTCTTCAAGGGCTAGTTGTTCCTTAGTATGCTTGTAAACCCTGGAACCTGCATCGATAAAGAGCAAGATACCATGGTCAAGCGGATGAAACTCTTCGTCAGGAACGTTCTTTGGCTGTACGGAAAGCACAACTTTACGAGTCCGAGCGCCCTGCAACCATTCTGGTTGAACTTCGATCGCCAGCATACCTTCGTCATTCCTCAACCATTCAGACGAAAAGAAAGTCGCTGGGATATCTCTCTTAACAAATCCCTTCTCGCCCTCTCTTTCTTTCACGTATGACATATGCACTTTCACCTGATCAACAACTTCATCTGAATGTTCGTCCCTGAAGAAATGTGTGTACCAGGAAGCAAAGTACGTCTTACCAACCTTCCATTGAACGTCTTCATGCGGAGTGCAGAACGGTTCACTCGAAATATCACCAGCAGGACCTTTGTTAAAGTATCGATCAGGCGTACATCTAATCACAGGGTTCAAGGAAACATACGTATCATCTTCCTCAATAAAAATCTTTTCCTCATAGACCTCGTCTGGGTCCATGTTATGCGCTTTCAAGTCTTCATACGACAAAGTAGTCGTACTAGCCACTTTGAAATACGTAGAATAGTCCGGAGACCCCTTCTTAGTGATACCATTCTTAATCTCCGGTTTCACAGTCTTTGGTTCACCCAGCTTGTTCAGCGTAATCCATGGCTCCAGAGGGTTCGGAGTTGGCGAAGGTTTAGCCTTAAAAGTGACCCCAGCAATAACCGTAGGAGTAACCAATTCCACCTTAGTGCCATAAATCGTACGATACCACGGATCAGGTTGCTCACTAGTCGTAACTTTTTCCTTTGGTCGAACGTTGGGCCTGTAGCCGTAAACTTGACTAAAACCGGCCAAAAGAACCACAAGAGCTAGCCAAAACTTTTGCATGCCTGACACTCAGCAACTATTCTCGATAAAACTGCTATTAACGATCCAAATGAAGCCAAACTGTGGCAAAGACCAGCCTTTGTTCTTGTCTTTACTGTATAGAGGGTACTCTGTCGTACAGGCTGAAAAATTCCGTCGCTATGCTGAAATACCAGCTCATCGCACCAAGAAATCACCTTGAAGGAGCCATTGAAGACCGCTGCTATGGCCAATGATGTCCGTGATGGTGGTATAATCGGACTGGTGAGAGATAACCTGGCTTACTGCCAGTTTTGGGCCGATCTCTGTGTCTGCGAGCGAACGCTGGCCTGGCGAGACCAGACACTTCGTCTGATCTCTGGCAGACCTAGCCAGAAGCTGAGCCATGACGATGAGGAGAAGATAGAGACTGAATACGTCTTGCCGGTGGAGATGTCACAGTATAGGAAGGGATATGTTACGCTAGAGTGTCTAGACAAAGTGTTTGGTCAATTGTGCCCGGCGACAGCCAGGAGACTGACGCTAGCGATAGTGAGCGATGACGGCACCGTTGCGTTTTACTATGTGTACAGGGGTCTACATAAGCCGAAGAGGAATTGAGTCAGAGGTACTTGGCCGAGAGGTTATATGAATACATTGCCCTGCAGGGAGTGAAGGCGAGCTAGGTGTTCAGAGGTACTTGGCCGCGAGATTATACATCGACATGAGCAGATTGCCCTGCTCACGGAATAAAGGCGGTCTCTGCGAGACCGCTGGCTCGAGGCTTGAGCACAGATCCAGCTGCTTCTGCAGCGTGTTGAAAAAATCGGAGCCCAAAGTCTGCGAGAGGTGTTTGGCGATTTTGTCGCTATCCGGTAGCTGCAGTTGCACGTATACGTTTGCCCACATCAGCAGGTCCGCGGGGATCACCTGGTCCGACTGGGCTCGCTCCCTCACCTGTATCCATAGCTTGAGGTGCTCGCTTAGCTTGCCTAAGTACTGTAGATTGTGTTTAGCGTTTTGCAATTCCTGCTTTCCCAGTTTCTTGGTCTGTTGCGCTATCTTGAAGGTCTTTGACTGCGTCAGTTCAGCGGCCTCGAGCTGCGGCTCCGACTCATCCTCGGATTCGAGACCGCCCAGCAGATCCTGGCACCGCTCCCTCGCAACTGCACGGTATCGCAGCGGCGTGTTGTACCACATAGGCCACGACAGCAGCCGACAGAAGGCCCTCCGCGTAAACGTCTCATAATTCGTCTTGTTCAGATACAGCTGGTACTCTGTCAACTTAGATAGCTCAGCACTCGTAAACTGCAGCAAAGAAGCCTGCAGCAGCGCATTTCCGACCGCATCCCGCCCGTTTTCCTCATCGCTCATCAAGTAATCGACTATATTGACAAATCCCGACACCCTACGCGCACCATGAACCAGCAGCGGCAATTCCTCGTCCGGCGACAGATCCGTGTTGTTACTAAACACAATCTCGACCCGCATACCGTCCCTCCTCGTCTTCAAATAGTGTCCATTAAGAAACCAGTACAACGCAACGCTCTCGGGCGATATCAGACTCGGTCTTTCGTCCAGACCCCACATATGAACCGTACACGCTCCAGCAACCATCCTAGCGAACCAGACAGCCCCAGTAAAGCTCAGCTGAACCGCTATTAGGCTTGAATCGAGTCTTATAGCTTGTAGTAAGAGAGTGTTACCCGCTTCAAGATTTTTCATAGGCCTGAGGCCAGGAGAGGCCTGGGACTTGCAGTGTGATGGCCACTTGTAGAGCAGTTATGGCTATAAGAGAGGGACATTGGAGCGTCTGGAGGGTTGCTGAGTAGTTCTGACAGCAGCGGAAGCCTTTTGGAAGCTGAAGCGGGAGTTTAACAATGTCAGGCGGCGCGACTCCGACGTTGAGTGTCGACGCCAGCAATAAATCGTTGACACCACCTACTGCAGCAGTCCAGAGGGACCCCAGCGACATAGAGGGCCGAATCAGGGATAAGATCGAGAGGAATCCGGTGGATATTTTGGCGTATCTGGAATTGGTGCAGTATTACGAGTCTCGAGACGCTTTCGAGGACTCTAGGAAGATATATACAGAACTACATAGTAAATTCCCGTTCTATTCACCCCTATGGACGCTGCAGTTGAAGGGAGAGTTGCAACGAGACGAGTTTAAGGTGGTTGAGCGGCTGCTGGCGGAGTGTCTCTCTGGCGAGAGGGCGAACAACGATTTGCAATTGTGGTCAACGTATCTGGATTACGTCCGTCGAACGAATAATTTGATTACTGGCGGCCAAGAGGCCCGTGCCGTGGTGCTGAAGGCGTTCCAGTTGGTTATGGAGAAATGCGCAGTGTTTGAACCGCGATCGTCGTCGTTCTGGAGCGAGTATCTGGGGTTCTTGGAGCAGTGGAAGCCTGTGAACAAGTGGGAGGATCAGCAGCGTATTGATATGATAAGAAGGCTTTACAAAAGGATGTTGTGTGTGCCTTTTGAGAGCATCGAGAAAAATTGGAACAGATATACTCAATGGGAACAGGAAGTCAATTCACTCACGGCTAGAAAATTTATTGGTGAGCTTTCGCCAGATTATATGAAGGCTAGGTCCTTGTACCAAGAATGGTCCCAGCTGACGAGAGGCCTGAGACGATCTCCGCCATCGAGCCTGGCGACCGCTAATAAGAATACGATTCCGTCGATTGATGAGGACTTGGATCCCAACCAGCTCAGAATCTGGCTCAAATGGATCGAATGGGAGAAAGAGAACAAACTGGGGCTGGAAAACGAAATGTTGCAGTCTAGAATTTTATATGTGTACAAGCAGGGCATACAACATATGCTCTTTGCGGCTGAAATGTGGTATGATTACGCTATGTTCATATCTGATACCGCGGAACGCTGCCAAATTCTAGACATTGCTGTACGTGCAAATCCAACTTCCCCGTCGCTCACTTTCAAGCTTGCCGAATGCTACGAGCTGGATAACAAGCACGATTTGGTTCAGAAATGTTTCGAAGATTGTACGCAAAGTTTATTGCGTGAATACCACTTGATGCTGGCTGGTGAGGATGAATCCAGGATTTACAGGCAGAAGAAAAAGATGACATTCGTCTACTGTATATATATGAACACAATGAAGCGGCTTTCGGGGTTATCAGCTGCTCGATCAGTCTTTGGAAAATGCCGTAAATTGAAGAACAATCTAACCTACGACATTTATATCGAGAATGCATATCTGGAATTCCAAAATCAAAATGACTATAAGACTGCTTGCAAAGTGTTAGAACTCGGTCTAAAGTACTTCCAGGAAGATGCCGCCTATATCAACAAATATATGGATTTTTTGATTGTAATCAACAAAGACTCCCAAATCAAAACTCTTTTCGAGACATCTGTCGAGAAGTTAAAGGATCTGGAAGGTTTGAGATCAATATACAAGAAAATGATAAGTTACGAATCCAAGTTTGGTAATTTAAACAACGTTTATTCTCTAGAAAAGAGATTCTTCGAGAGATTTCCTCACGAAAACTTGATCGAGGTTTTTACCGATCGCTATAGGATCCAAGATGAGAATTTGATTAAGCAGCTAGAGCTGACGTACATGGAAGATGATAAATACTCGGAAGCAGACGATATGTTGATCTCTTCATTGAAAAGAAGTCGCGGACACCACGCAAATGGTCAGTCCCATAAGAAAATGAAGAGAGGTCCCTCAGTGCCAAATGAGATCATTGACTTACTTGCCATTATCCCCAAACGTCAATATTTCAAAACTGCCTTATTAGACCCACAGAATCTCGTCACTTACTTGAACGAACAAGTTGAAGTCCCACCACCAAGTCATGTTTAGATTAAAATAGAGCTTCCAGTGTAATATATTATTTTTATCTTTAATCGAGAAGTAGGAAAAGCAGAATATGTAGTTGTCTATCTCATTGTTCTTCTGTCCCTCACGATCTATAATCACCATTGATTGTGACATACTCGTGAGACAAATCGCATGTCCAGAACTGGGCTTCTTCTTTTCCGGTTCCAAGATCGACTAGAACTTCCAGATCGGTCAATGCCAAAATCTCGGAAGCTCTCTCTTCATCGATCTCCAACTGAGGCACACCATTGACCACAAGCTTGAGTTCGCGAGGCTCGGAATTGTCTGTTGCGATAAAACTGACGTTGATTTTCTCAACAGCCAGGGATTTTAAGTCTCCCAGCTTGGCATAGCCGATTGCGCATAGAATTCTTCCCCAGTTGGCGTCCTTACCGTAAAGCGCAGTTTTAACTAGCATAGAGTTCGAAATGGACTCAGCAATGATCTTAGCATCTGAAAAAGTAAGGGCATTTTTGACATTCACGGTGACGAACTTAGTAGCTCCTTCACCATCACGAACAACTAGATGAGCCAATCTTTTACCGAATTCTGTGACCTGCTGTTTGACTTGCTCGTAATAAGGGCTGGACTCGGTAATCTCGGGAGTATCAATGGCACCGTTAGCAATCATGCAGATCGTATCATTTGTACTCATATCTCCATCAACTGAGATACAGTTAAAAGAACGTTCGGTTGAGAAGCGCAGCATTTTCTGCAACGCTTGGCTTTCAATGGGCAGATCGGTCACAATAAAACCCAGAAGAGTAGCCATGTTAGGGCAAATCATACCGGCACCCTTGGCCATACCAGTTAAAGTGTATTTGACGCCATTGGGCAAAACGAACTCCGACGAGATCAACTTTGGGAAGGTGTCAGTGGTGCAGATTGATTTGGCAATGTCCAGCCAAGAGGAAAAATCAGTACCAAATCTGTTCTCAGTGAAAATCTTGTCAATACCTTGGGAGATCTTGTCCATCTGTAATCTTTGACCGATCACACCAGTTGACATAATCAAAGTAGAGTTTTCAAGCTGAAGCTTACCATTAACTAGACCGACCATTTCCTTTGCATCGGCCATACCCACATCACCAGTGACAGAGTTTGCACAGCCAGAATTGACAACAATTGCATTGACGTTCTTTCCAGACGTTTCCTCGAGTACTCTTCTTGAGACCAGAACTGGAGCTGCCTTGAACTTGTTGGTAGTAAAGACAGCCGCAGCAGAGGACTGGTGAGACTTGTTGGTATTCACTATAATTCCCAAATCAAGATTGCCGTTTTTCTTAACGCCAGTGGCTATAGAGGCCACCTTGAAGCCCTTTGGGAAGACACCAGATTTGGGCACATACAAAGCATACTTATCGATCATTTTTGATCCTTGCTGCAGCAAGGTAGTTGTAATCTTCATGATTGGAGTCAGATGTGAGCTAGAAGACCTTTAATCGTTATACTTAGTCGTTTTAACAAGATTTCTTATAACTTGTAATTTTTCAGATTAGTATGGTATCTGCACCTATGACTATTAAAGTTGTAAAACTATGATTACATTAAAGCTGTGCAATTGATATAAATCGATTCAGATATCGCCTTGAGACGTGGTACGAGGTTCCTTGTCAGATGTGGAAGACGAGTCCTCTGCGTTGTCTTGTGTGTTTCTGGCGAATAGCGCATAGCCGTGGGCTCCGCGATTGTCTTCTGCCTTATCTTCGACAAACTCCTCCTTCTCCAGGTCATCTTCGTACAAACCAAGTGCGTTTGCGTGGTCTTCGACTTCTTGCAAGGATAGCTTGGGCAGGTTGGCGGCCACTCTCCAGGCCATCGTACCTTCTTCGTGAGACTTGGCATAAATGATATCGATCTCTTCCAAGCTTCTGCCGGCAGTTTCTGGGTAGAAGAAGAAGATTACCGGGATGTACAGGTAGTTCATGACCGCGAAGAATAGGTAGCAACCCCAGCCGGACTTGTGAATGAAGATAGGTGTGAACATGACCACGGCGAAGTTACATATCCAATTGGTGCATGTGGAGAAAGCGTTCGTGGAAGCACGGACCTTCATGGAGGCGATTTCAGGTGGATAAATCCATGGCAAAGATAGAATAGAAGTACCGAAGAAAGTAATGAACAGGAACAACCCGACAGCGGCACCTTTAGCGTTTTCCTTGGTACTGTGGACTAAGCAGGCAAATGTGATGGTAAAGGAAATGGCTTGACCAGCGGCACCCATTAGGAACAAGTTACGTCTACCGAAACGTTCTATGAGGAAAAATGACGGAATTGTGGATAACGCATACACAGTGGAGAAAACACCACCGAGAATCATCGACAGACGCGGACTCAAAAGTATGGTCTTTTTGAAAAGCACAGTGGAATAGTAGATAGCAGCGTTGCAACCGGTGAACTGCTGGAAAAATTGAGTAGAGGCGGCAACAAGAGCTCTTTGCATGTTTTGAGACTTGCCACCAGCGAACAAGTTAGACATCGAATTTTTCTCATTCTTCGATCTCATGACCGTATCGTGAAGCATAGCGACTTCAGCGATGACCTGGTCATCGTTTGGATCAACATCGTCGAGTTGGCCGAGCAAATAGCGAGCCTCTTCGGTTCTGTTTTGAGCGATCAGCCAACGTGGCGATTCTGGCAGGTTGACGATGAGCGCAAAAAGGACTAAGGCAAACAGAATTTGCAAAGACACCGGGAATCTCCACTGCACAGAGCTATCGATGTAAGAGAACCCAAAATTGATCCAGTACGCAAGCATGGTACCTAGAGCGATCGTAGAACCCTCCAGGTTGACCAAAAGACCTCTAATGCTTGGATCGGACATCTCGGATTGCCAAACGGGGATAGTCGACGTGTTGAGACCCGTACCGACACCGGTAATAACTCTGCCGATCACAAATTGGCCCAAAGCCCAGTGCTCACGGAACGCACACGTCGAGATGACAGCACCAACGATAGTAATCAACGAACCCAACACAATCAAAGGCTTCCGCCCCAGTCTTTCACCACAAAACATAACAAACAGAGATCCCGCAAAACAGCCCAACTCGTAGCACGAAGTGACCGCACCCTGGACAGTACTAGTATGCGTATCTCCCTCCCCGTTGTCCTTAGTGGCTGGAAACTCGTAATTGAACTGATCGCCCGTGATCAGGCTTGCCATCAGACCCTGATCGTAACCGAAAAGCGAAAAACCAGTCATCGCTGTCGCGGTAATAACATAACGCAGCGTCTTACCTCTCAGACCATAATGAGCCGTTCTACTCATGAACCCACCCTTTGGCGAGAATTTTTTGCTCAACTTCAACTTCATCTTGCAATTGCAGATCTCGCTACTCTCCTAGATCCCAAAGATCCCACATGCCGATCTCTCCCGTCTTCGCATATATATACCCGGCATCGCCCATTGCTCCTTACTTCCACCATTGAAAACTTTTCAACCGGCACTACGGCCGGTCCCTGTCCTGGTAACCATAATGCTGCCCTACCTTGTTGGCATAGACTACCCGGTGCTCTTGTTGACCGGAGTCCATAGACGAGCGGCTGCATTTGCTGCTAAGGCAAACGCTCGAGCGGCGTCATGACGCAAAATGCTTGGCATTTCCCGGGCGGCCGGCCGGCCCTGCGGAGTTCTCTGTGCCGCGGGGCCGCCACTTCCCCTTTTCGGAAATTGGCTCTCGGACAAGTGGGGCCAACATGGTAGAAACGGCGATGATATCATGAGGCACTGTCCCAATTGGGTTTGCCCCACGTTGGGACATTTAGACCCTGGATTCGTGCGACACGACGGTCTGCTTGGCCACGCCGAGACCGGCGATCTCCTGGAGCCACGAGAGCTCGAGACGCGTCACGTTACGCGCGTACCCCTTGGTGGTGAACACGTACTCTGTGTACATGATGGCGGGACAGTGGGAGTTGAGGAACAGGAGGGAGGAGGGATGTATACTGATGGGTTCGCCTGTTAGCGCTGTTCTGTAGGACCTGTCGGGCATTCTGATGGCGGTGTTCTTGGCAAATCCGGTGAGGAAACATTTGATGATCCGGGCGATGTTTGTATTTGTGTCTAGGGCTAGTTCCGTTTCTTCTTGTTTTGTAACGTCTTCGTTGAAGAGGTGTTTGCAGTATGTTCTTAGTTGTTCCTTTATCTTAGCGATGTTCTTGTACGCGCGGTGCGAGACGCATAGTTGTTTGCACCATTCTAGGCGCTCTTGCGGAGTGTGTATTTGGGAGGCGAAATCGAAAAGCTCTTTCATCATAACGAGGTCGCCGTGTCTCTTGCCCGCGCTGCACAGCGTGAGCCGCCGCTCGTTGACTTCGTCGCGTAGCTCTGGCGGCGGGTTCAGTAGGAAGTTGTCGACGCTGAGACACGCGATAATGTCGATCGCGGGCGAGAGACACTTGATCTCGTGGGCGTGGATCAGCACGCTGCTCATCTGCGGTGGCAGCGGCAGCAGCGCCATTTGCTTGCCTCGAGAGGTGATCTTGCCCGCGTCGTCGAGCGCTTGTAGTTCGTAGAGCTGCTGTAGCGCGAGCACGAGAGCGTCCTTGCCCGGGTTTTCGAACCATGTCCAGTTGACGACGTCGTCGACGTCGTAGCGTTTCAGCATTAGCACTGGAGATGTGACGTCGCTTCGGGCAATCTCGGGCTCGGTTTGTAGGGGTAGTTGCTCGTAGTCGGCTTCGCGGTACAGTCGAAAACACTTTCCCTCGCTTTCTCTGCCCGCACGACCTGTTCTTTGCATTGCACTTGCCCTCGAGATCGGGACCGTGAGCAGAGTGGCTAGCCCAAGTTGGTGTCTCCACACCTTCACCTTGCGAAGACCGGAATCTATCACGAACTTGACACCGCTTATGGTCACTGAGGTTTCCGCGATATTGGTGCTGAAGACGACTTTCCTCTTGAATCCTTTTACAGGGCTGAATACCAGCGCCTGCTGCGCTGGCGGTAGCGCTGCATAGAGCGGCAGCGCTACCATGAGTGGAACAGCAGCGGTCTCAGATATACATGGCGAAATCTTGTTCATGATAGCCACAGCCTTATCGATCTCTTCCTGGCCGGGTAGAAAGCACAGTATATCTCCCATCTGCTCGCCCTGGTTGATCTGGCAGCAACAGCGCACCATGCTGTCCACTACGTCGTCGCATGCATGTCCCAGATAGTATTGTTCAACGCTGAACTTACGTCCTTCTACGAAGAGGATGGGAGCATTGTGGAAAAACGAACTGAACCTCTCGGCCTGCAGCGTTGCTGACATGACAATGATCCTCAAATCAGGTCTTGGACCATCTATCAAAGACTTCAAAAACCCAAGGATCAAATCCGTTAAAACCGTTCTCTCGTGGGCTTCATCGATCACTACCACACTGTACTCCTTCAGGTCGCGGTGCATCATCAGCTCCCTCAAAAGCATACCATCTGTCAGATACTTGAGCCGCGTCTTTGAACTCGTGGCGTTGTCGAATCTCACAGAGTAACCGACCTGCTCCCCCACATTGCAGCCATACTCTTGGGCCACTCGTGTGGCCAAATTTATCGCGGCGACCCTTCTTGGCTGAGTGACCGCCACTGCACCCTTGGATCGGCTCGCGTAAAGATCGTCAAGCAAAAATTGCGGAATCTGTGTCGATTTACCAGAACCTGTCTCACCAATAAGGATTGCAACTCGATTCTCCCGAATGCATTTCATGATTTCCTCCTTATTTTGATAAACAGGAAAAGTCTGCCTCACCCGCAGTAGATCATTGGCCTTCTTCCTAAGCTCATTCCTACTCAGCCTCTGATTCCCAAGCTCATCTTCGTCATTCTGCATGTTCTCAATAAACTCCACGACTTTACTCTGAGATCTCCCGAACGGATCCACTTTCCGACCCTTCTTTCGATTTTCAACCAAATTCGACCCCATAGCATCCTGCATAACGGACAACGAACCAATTGATCGACCTGATCAACCAGATCTCAGACTTCTTCCTCCAAATGCCTTCATCTCATCTCATCTCATCTCATCTCATCGCGATTTACGCTGTAATTTTTCACTCATCATGTACGGAAAAGCTAGAGGGCTTCAAGGCCTTATAAAGGGCCATCAGCCTGGTATAATCAGGAGAGTGAGGATAGGCAGCGGCATGGGTACATGCGGGTGATAATCACTATCGTAGTGTTGACTACGGTGTCGCTGGTTTTCCAATTGTTGCCGGTGATTTCTGTGCCCATCACTCGTGGATTAGCGCTTTCGAACTTTCTTGACGCCACGTATGGCGTTTTTGGCTGGTGTCTCACCAATGCCAATCTCAATGGGACTGTTTGCACATCTGCGGGGATCGGATACACAGACTTGAGCGTTGACATGTCGGGACGGAAGACGTTTCTTCCGTCGATGGTGAAATACCCCGTGACAAGATTACTAGTGGTTCATCCGCTGTCGTTAACGTTTACGTCGATACTGTGGATTATGGTATTGCTGGCGCTGTTCTCTTCTCTGCGATCGTCGTCTGGATATCTGTTGATTGTGGCACTTTTCTCGCTGCCGACGGTTCTGTTCAGTTTACTGTGCTTTCTGGTCGATATTCTCATTTTCATTTCGCATCTCAACTGGCCGGGATGGCTCATGTTGGCCGCCACGATCAGCTTGGCCATTTGCTGTTCGTTGCTGTGGACGCTGAGGCGCGCGGTGTCGATAAGGAACTACGAAACACTGCAGGCAAAAGAGAGGTCGTCCATGGAAACATACGCCGCGGCACCGGTGGGACCGGTACAGACAGGCTCCATAACGGTTCATGAGTCCTCAGCGCTGGAAGGCGGTCCTCCATAAGCGATGTTTTATCGCTTTAGACGGGACGCTTAAATGCTAAGGCCATCAAGTTTGATCATATTTGGAACTTTTATCACCAATTGTTGAAGGAACCATCCAGTTGGAGGGCCGAGATAGCCGCGAAATGAAGCCCTGTAGACTCTATTCTACTTGCACAGTACGCGGTGTACCGAGAAATCCACTCAAACACAGAATTGGTGCTAAAAAAGGGCTTTCTTTATCGGTACCGCCTCCATCGCACATCGTTCACCCGTTTTATACCCCTAGCACGACAGAAGAGATAATTGCATGTTCTACGGAGAGTTTCCCAGCATTGCTGGATGGGAAACCGATCATGCCTTCCCTGGTGAATGATACGCCAGCCGGCTCGTATCACTTGGAAATGAGCTCATTGAGATTCAAATGCGTGCGGGGAGTTGCAAATTGGCTAGATGATTTATCGACCGTTGTGGGCTCTTCCTCTCAGCTGGATTTCAAAACCCTAAATCCACAAATGGCAGAATTGCTACAGAAACCCAGTAAGTTAACTAGGATTAAAAATCCTCTCATATCCACTTTAAGGGAGCTGTTTTCGGTGGAGAAAAGCCAACAGATCAATCCGGCCACTCTGAATGCTATAATCGAGCAGTTTATCAGCGACAAAGACTTAGGTATCTTTAGCGAAGATATCTATTTGTACTTACTCCAGCATCACGTCAACTCTACCGACAAATTTTTGACAATTATTGAGTCAATAAAGCAGCACTTGACCACTGATATTGATCAGCTCAAAGTGGTCGAAGTGCTCATTCTTCATCTTCTGGTATCTCTAAAGAAGAACAAGTTAACAATTACTGAGAAGATAACTACTGCTTTTGATGGGCTGCTTGATGCCATAAATAAAAGCTTCCATGTACAAAATTGCGCAACGCAATTTCAACCGTTGGTGTGCGAACAAGTTTTAGAATATTACATCAAAGTTGGGAATCTGAACGAAAGCAAAAGGATCATAAGCGGATTAATCGCTAGGAAGTTTCTTCCAGCTGAATCAACCATAGTTGATTACCTCAAATCCGTCAACGACCAGCTGAACCTCGATAAAACTTTCAAGGGTTATCTCAGGGCCTTTGCACTAGTTTCTGATCTTCGCCCAGCCTTTGAGCGGGCCCGCAATCCATCGACATTCACTTATTTGATACCCCTTTGCAGACATATGTCTGAAGTGACAAGTCTACTAACGATGATAAAAAACTGTGAGAATATGAAAGAGATAATGGATGTCAACCTAATTCCATTTATACACAAGATTACCCATATAAAAGACGAGCCGTCAATGATATCAGCGAACCTCTGTTCTCTTTACCGAATGGTTTCACCCTTCTACGGCGACAAACTACCAGAGAAGTATTCAAAGGCTTTTTTGCTTTGTTTTGCAGACTTACAGAACTTCCCGATGATGGCGACCATCATGAAGAAGGACACTATTGTTCTTTCCAGTGATTTCCTCAAGACGATTCTTTCCGAACTGGAAAAAAAGCAACTCAAGCATAACTCTTCTTCAATTGAAGGCTGCGACCTATTCAAAATGGATCTTTTCACAAGCTTCATTCTTCCATTCTACTTTAGTCTACCTCTAAAGGCCAAATTACAACTCATTTCGCAAATCAAAACAAAACTGATATTGGTTACGGTTCTTAAAGCGGAGATGGCTCGCACAGAAAGATTGGAGCTAGATGTCATAAGAAAGATTCTGGTACATGGTTTCAGCAACGATTTATTTTCTGACGTTCCAGGCTCTGTTTGGGATAAACTCAAGGCAAATTCTGAACTAAATTCACTTCTTCGAGAATCCCAGGGGATTCCAGCACAGATGCAGCCTAAGAAATCTATATAGCAACTCTCCTATTCGTGAGTTAGCTCATGATGCTAGTTGCGTAGCGTGTTCATCATGGCGACATGTCACATTTATGAAACATACAAGTCTAAATATATTCAAAAACTCATAAAGACCTAAAGGACGTCCACATACGCTGTACTCATGAAATGGCGATGATGATGTGGTCCGTGCTATGTTTTCTAGTGTTTGGCCTGCCCTTGGGCGAGAGTTCCAGTCTAGATATCTCCAGCCAGCTTCAACAACGGTTAAGTGCGATAAACACCACTGACAAGGTACTAGCTAAGGAGTACTTGGAGGATAAATTCCCATTCCTCAAATCTCACTGCGTCACTGAAGCTTTGAAGTCCTTTTTGCCAATATGTTTGGAGCAAGGTATGGAATTCGTCGATTCAGCATTACGTGTTGAGGCCGCTGTTAAGCTGTCGATTTGTGAGTTTAAAGCTTCTGGATTGGAACATATACCTAATAGCTGTGATTCATGGGATATAGACTCCATGATGGAGTGTATGATACGGCTGGAGTCATCGGCTCAGTGGTGGACAACCTACAGTGGGAACTACCAGAGATTATCTAGCATATGCTTCGAGAATTCGCTGCCTTACGAGAAACAGCAAATATTAGACTTATTTCTGAATGTGACGAGAATGTATAACGATATCAGTGATGCATTAAGAGCCCAGGTTCATGAAATAATCAGCGACACCGAATCAGCCTCTAGAAAACATCTGGAAAATATGGCCAACATGTTCCAAGAATACATGAATGCTTTCAGTAAAAGGGCAAAATCCAATGAAGAAGATATAGAAAATGATTTCATTGCCCACAAGGATAAAATGGAGGAATTGATGACAAGAAACTCGGATGCATTTTTAGAGGAGCTTAGAAAAAAAGATTCGCAGCTTATCGACAGTCTTGGGGATATCCTCACCACTACCGATAAGATAGCAACCGAACTTAGCAGGATGGACATTACAAATGAAATCAACGATAGGAATCGAGCAGCGCTGGAAAAGTGGACCCAAGTGGATGAAATCTTCGAGAAGATATACGATGCGCAAACTGAAAATCACGATCGCATAGGTAAGCAATGGGAAGATTTCTTGGATTTAGCCCGGGATGACATTATAACCATTTCATCTGATCTGGCGAAGTCACAGGCTCGAGCCTTTGAAGCATTGAATGACTATGATGATATGATAAAAGACACCATAATCCCGTCAATCACGAACAGTGTTCTTCCGCCATTGAATGCCTTGAAGGAGCAGATTTTGTATGACTGGCAAGAAACTGCCGAGTTAATTAATGAAGATGTGACGAATTGGAATAACAGAGTGGTGAGTAGCTTTGAGATAATCTCGCAAAACTTGAACGATACGATGGAAAAAGTAATAGACCTCGATAATAGAATTGCAAGGCTTCATGGTTTGTTTACTCACATTCAAAAGCTCTTAGAGCTCATATTCAGGGCTTTCCAGCACGCTTCGATTATTTTTCTGTACCTTATTAAAAACCGATGGTTTTGGGCCCTTGCAATGCTAAGCTTTTGCACCACTAAGACATTGAAAGCATTCCATTCTGAAATGCCTTTTCTGGTTATTAACATAATGCAGGTGGCGCTCAAATGGTGCATGATACTAATCATGATCTTTATAGGCTCAAAGCTCGGTACGCTGATAGTATCGAATAATTCATAACAGGTGCATGTTATTTGCTATCGAAGCTTTCTGCGTCTCCACTTACAGCATTTAAGTTGATACCGTTTCTCAAAACTTTTGGCCTTGAAAGCTCCTGAGAGGTATTAGACCTCACACTGTCTACTGATACTTGTCGCATAGCTCTGCTGTTGGTATTAGAGTGACCGAAGAACCAAGAGCTCTTTCTTAACGGAGAATTTTCCTCAATTTGGGCCATAAAGCTGCCTGCGGATGAAGCCGATGATCTCCTATTTCGATCGTCATGTCTTCCAACATTGTTAACGCTTAATAAACTTTCAAGACTTTCATTTTTTTCTAATCGTGCGGCTGCTAGTTTCTGCCACTTCTCGACATCCTGCTTAAGGCTGAAGTTCGATGCAAGAACCTGCTTAAGCTCATCTTCGTTTTCTTGCAGTTGATGCAAGAGCTTCAAATTCATAGCTTCTAGAGCTTGCTCTCTGGATACATTAAA
The DNA here is from genome assembly GCA_931305995.1 of Torulaspora indica. Lineage (NCBI taxonomy): Eukaryota > Fungi > Ascomycota > Saccharomycetes > Saccharomycetales > Saccharomycetaceae > Torulaspora > Torulaspora indica. The sequence continues at coordinate 87,888 of CAKNUP010000002.1, read as the reverse complement.
TTCAAGTTCGGATGTAAGATGAGCGGTCCGAGATCGTTCGTTATCCAACTTCATTTGGAGTTGGATCACATTTTCACACTTCTCCATCAGGGTTTCTAATATCTTGGAAGGCTCTTCTTCTTTAGTTTTTCCAGCATCGCTCTTAAGGAGCTGTGAAAGCGATTCAACCTGAGCTTTCAGCCTACTATTTTCAGTCACCAGAACATCTGATTGGATGTGATCTCTTTTTCGTTCTTTTTCTCTTATGAGGGTCATTTCGCTTTGAAGCTGCCCAATCCTTGATCTGTAATTGGCACGCTCCACATTGAAATCTTTAATAACCAAATCAAGGATCTTTTTGGTATTGAATCCAGATTTGTTCTGGCACGCAGAGTTTTTAATAAGTCTCATGTTCGCACCGAAGTTCAGAGTTTGCAAAGTCTCACTTTCATCCTCCATCTTAGTCAAGCAAGTCAGTAGTACTGTTGTTTTGTAGTTACCGCCAATAACTTCCCGTAGAAGCTGTGTGAGGATGGATTCCTTATAAGGAATTTGGTGATTGTTAGAGGAGGCCCTTGCGTTACTAACAGTCAACTTAGAACCAGCTAAGGACCGAGCAACGTTATCTACCGCATCCATTGAAATGTTAATTCTTCTGACGTCTTCACTTCCCAGCGATGGCTCGCTATCTTTATTCACTTTATCTGAGCTTGCGAGATCGATCATTTGCAAGGTACTTACCTTTACTGTCTCCTCATCATTATTTCGTTGATTAATAGAAAGCTTGACAATCACACTTGCCCTCGACAGCATTTGCTTCTCGCCACCATTCTGACTAGCTTTCGCTTTTTGTAAACATGATAGGGCTTCAGAAAGAGACGATACGGTAACGCTTGACAGGTCCTTGACGTAGAGAGTCGATTGATTCGAATCTGCTCGCAATTTTAGCGGTTTTCTGCGTTCCAGCGGAGCTAAAAGATCTCTTATTTCTTCACAAAATACCTCCACAATACTAAGACTCAAAGTAAAGTCTACACTTCGTGCCTCCTCTCGAAGTATTTCAGTAAAAAGCTGCTTGAACATAGATTGTATCAAGCCATCGTTCCCATCGTTGCCAAACATTGCATGCGTCTTCCCAGACTCATTCTGGCCGTAAGCCATAATGGCTACATTGTATCCATCCAGCAGCTCGCTCACATTGTCACTTACAATGCATTGACTAAAATCATTGGTCTCTGTTTCTACATCCTCGATCCCGTCGAAAACAAAAAGCTGTAGATCTTGACCTCCAATTGGCTCTGATCGCCTCGAACCTTCAAGAACAATGGTTTGGGAATCCTTCACTTTATATCGTAACTGTGCCATCCCATCTTGGACTGGTCTAAGCTTTAGGAAAACCTTTATTGCACTATCATGGTGTAAGCCCGGAATTGAAGGAATATCGGCCGCTACCACTGAATCAGGGCTCCATAACATCGCAACGACCCTCTTATAGAGCTGATAGTTTCCACTTAAACCTTCTGGTTGGACCTTGCAAACTTTTCAATACGGAAGGGTCTTACAAGCATAAGTAATCAGCATACACAAGAGAAAATTAAAATATTAAACCTGCAGTAGTCCGCTGGGATTCTTTCCAAGACTCTTATCTAATTGTGGACTTGTATATCTCGAGAAACTGCGTGCTCAATTGGTTCTTGGGATGCCTAGCTTTGTCTATATCATGCTACAAGTTAATAACGTAAATAACAAATGGCTCATATTCAGTATCAACCAGCTGTGCATACTGATGTAGGCTGGAGTCTTGTTTGACAATTTTGCCCTGTTTATCTCTTGTGAAGGCATTTCCGCTCAGGAAACCGAACGCTTCGATGAGTTCAGCTTTGCACTTGGACAAGTTCTTTGGTGGCACAGCTATAATTTTGGTATTGAAATGAGGAGGCAAGCCGTAACGTAGCACGGACTCGACATAAACGCGCAGTGCCTTAATGTGGAACCAATTGATGAAACAATCGGCGTATGCAGTCTTGGCGAGTCTAACCAGCTGGACACGGAGGGACTGCTCGAGGCTGGCTGCCGAGTCGTGTTCTTTTTTCAATTGATCGATCAACTCTTCCGAGTAATTGAACTCGCGGGGAATGAACTTTCTCTCCCTGGCCTTAGCTGAGAACTCTTGGACGCTCTTCTTGAATAAATGGACATTGTAGAGTATGTACTCCGCATCCTGGGCGATGATACCTGCCGAACCGGGAACCACATTGCTAGCCAGGGTCTCGTACGATTTTTCAAAGTCAGATTTCAAACTTTTGGGCACCGCAATCAGAAGCGTGGTTAGGTATTCCGAGTTCATAATGAAATCTTCCGGTTTAACAACATCATGCAGTGATTTCACCGATAAATCGCCAGTCTTTTTTCTCTCCGCAGCTGCCAGGTTAGTCTTCGCGTTATTGTAGTTTGCATAAGTCGCCCTCACGTCTGCATCCAACTGTGCCGCTTCGCTCGATATAAGCTCCATTAATTCTTTGATGCTGCAATCCAGCTTGAACTTTCGCGTCTGCCACTGGAAGTTTTCCAAGTACTCGGGAACCGGAACATTGTTTATTGGAACCGTCTTGTAAGCATTAGTATTCGCTTGGGATAATCCGCCCAGAATTTCCACAATCTTAGCGATAGATCCACCGATCTGAGTGTCATATTTCGCTAACTCCTCAGATTCCACTATCAAGCTGTCCAAAGACCCAATTTTGAACTCTGGTATCTTAAAATCGGAAACAAACGCTCTGCCACCAATCAATCTCTCCTGCAGCCACGCATCGGCACTCAAACTAGGCGAATTCGCCGGTTTTGTCTTCTCAGGCAGCGAAAGAAGTATAAAATCGTTCGCTGTATACAAAGCAGTGGACATAGTCGTGATGCAGTCACCAAACGTCGCCAGCAACCGGATTAAAGAGCAATTGGATCCCCTTCCAGTGCTTCTCAGGGACTCTTCTTGTTGGTTGCCAACTGGCTGCCTTATTATACTCTATCAACTGTCATCCTGCACGACGCCTTTATAAGACCATAAGCTCAAATGGTATTCGATTATACAATGCTACATTACGATCATTTCAACACCTTACCGTCAGCGATCTCTCTGGATTCGCCATTGACGACGACGGGCTTGTCCCAGGCCCACATGTTGTTGATGAATTCCTTGTCTTGTTCGTTGGATGGGTCCAGCTTCGTGTAAGAGTAGGATTCCCAGTCTGGGGCGACGTCGAAGGCTGGGACGTAGTCCTGGCCTCTGACCATCATAGCACCGGTGATACCGTTGTTGTTGTTTTCACCGTAGACGACTAGACAACCGAACATGTACTTGGTGGAAGCGGACAATCTGTTGAAAAAACCGCCGACCAGGTTGTTGGACATGAAGGTTAGAGTCAACTCGTCGTTGTACTTGTAGTCGACCTTCCAGATGGAGTACTCCTCGGGGCTGTAGTGTTCCCAGAACCATGGCAAAGCAACTGGTCTGGTGTCTTCGTTGGAGTACTTTCTCTTCCATTCGTCTAGGACGAAGGTGGATCTGCCAAGGGCTTCTAGAGGGTGCTTTGGCTTCTTTGGAGCAGCGGCCTCGGCCTCTTCTGGCTCTTCCTTCTTGGCGGCTGGTTTGGCTGGTTCAGCTTCCTTCTTTGGCTTCTCAGCCTTTGGCTTTTTTGGTGCCTCGATTGTCTTTTCAGCAAATTTGAAATCACCGTATTCTGCTTTGAAGTATGGAGAAGCCAAAACGGTGTTGAACCATCTGATCAAGTAAGGGTGGGCTTCCTTGAACTCAGGACCGCAGATCATGCCCAGAGGAATGGTCCAAGCGACGGCGCCAAGTAGATCACCAAAGGTGACTCTTTCAGCAGCCACGTAGGTGAATTCCTTCAACCTTTCTTCGAAAACGTTAGCTAGCAACTCAATTTGAGCAAGACCGGCGTCAACCAACTTCTTGTTGTATGGCTGGCGGCCGAGAATCACAAACAGAGGGTTCATAAATGCGCTTGAGACCTCGCTGTTGGCTAGGGAAGCCCATCTCAAGACATTAGCCTTCTCCTTGTCGTTACCACCTAGCAAGGCAGTCTTTACCTTCTCATCCTCTGTCAAAGAAATGACTAAACGTCTCGTTAGTAACTAGTTCCTTCACTGTGCAATCCAAGTGCTGGTACGCTCGATCCAACAATCAGAGTCAAAAAATATCGACATATGAGTGGTTACCTTTTTGATACCCATTCAGACAGGGATAACTGTATAGAATAAAATTTCTCATCATTTGCTTGAATCTCTCGCCAGCACTTGTCTCCCACACATCATATCAACGTAAACTTACAGTAATAAGCGATTGCAATCGTCTCGGTCAATCTGTACCCCTTGGCATCGACAAATGCTGGAATTTTCTTCAATGGGAACAATTCACCAAACTCAGCACTCTCCTTGGCATTCACAATTTCAATGTCAAGCTTCAAGGAGCCAATCAAAGCTTTCAAAAGTCTAACCCTTGGCGAACGGCCGCCGTATAGAGTACCCAAAGACATGGCAGCGATAGAGCAGACACTGGACAACTCAAATGAAACACCAAACAGCACCGACACTCGCAATGCTTGTAAGATCTACTGCTCATCCTTTTAACAGCCTCGAGGCTTCCAATTGAAAAATTTTCCCGTTACCCGGCACCACAAGCCACTATAAACGCTATTAGGTCTTACGAGGCGTAAAGAGAGGCGCAAAGCAGCGGTCGTGGCTCAATGGCTTGTTGAGATGGTTGTGTTGGATAGCTGAGCCGTTGTTGAAGTGCCCAGGAGGCTGAGTGATGGTTCTGCCTTAAAAGGTACTTTGAGGGTGTATGGGTTTTTGTCAAGTTTTGATTGCACAGTGAAAAGTTTTAGCGATGAGCTAGTAGAGATGCGATGAGATGAGGTGAATTGTAGGCTGGTGTGCTCGGTTCTGGTGGTTTGCGATGTCTAATACGCTGGAGGAACGTCTGAGGTCGAACTCGAACGCTTTTGAGGGGCTGCTTGCGCTTATTCCGGCCAAGTACTACTACGATGACAAGACACAGGAACAGTGGAAGGCAAAGAAAAAGAGCAAGAGCCAGGCCAGGGAGGATAAGTTCAAGAAGTTGGATCCCGATCGGATGGATGATGAGACGTTGAGCAGTTTGGAGGTTATGAAGAAGAGGGAGAGTAGTGCCAAGCCCGTGAGTCTGCCGGGCGAGAAATTGACGCTGAAGAAGGCTGGAGCGGCGGTTGAGGAGGCTAGAGAAGCGGAGGGGGACTCTGCGGAGGACGAGGACAAGATTGGTGTCATTTTTGATGACGAAGGGAATGAAGTGGCGCCAGAGGCAGACGCAGAGGAGCCTCAGCAGGAGGCTGAGAAGCAGGAGGCTGAGAAGCAGGACGTCGTGGAGCAGCCAAAAAAGGGAAGCAAAAAGAATCTCGAAGCTCTGAGGTCTAAGCTGCAGGCCAAGATCCAGGAACTGAAGGAGAAGAGAAAGGCTCCCGGTACAAAGGTGAAGGGAGCCCCAAGCTCTAGAGAAGCGATCCTTGCAGAGAGGAAACGTAAGTTGGAGAACAAAAAGCGGAAACAGCACCAGCAGGACGAAGAAGAGCTTAATGGGAGCGACAACAGTGATTCTGACAATGACGGCGACTCTGATGGCGAGAGCGATAGAAAGAGACATAAGCCCTCAGATGACAACATAGCAAGCCAGGTGATGTTCCAGAATATAATATTTGATGACGGCGATGCGGTCGCTTCGAATTTACAACACTTGAGAAAAACCGCCAAGAAGAAGGGACCCGCTACCAACGACGTGAGGGCTCATCTCAAGTTAGTTGAAGCCAAGAAGCAGAAGCTGGAGTCAAAAGACGAATTAGAGCAAATCAAACTGAAAGAGAAAACCAAGTGGCAGCGTGCCACATTGCAGGCTGAAGGCGTAAAACTAAAAGACGACGAGAAACTACTGCGTAAGGCCCTCAAGAGAAAAGAGGCCAAGAAGAGGAAATCCGCTCTGGAATGGAAAGAGCGTCAGAAAACCGTAGCGTCGACCATAGCGGAGAAGCAAAAGAGAAGAGAAGAGAATCTAAAGATAAGAAGAGAAAACAAAGGTGTAAAGAGATCGAAACAACAGAAGATGAAGCGGAAGTTTACTGGCACAGCAGGCTCCAAGAAAAGAGCCGGTTTCGAGGGTCGTTTGAAAAGTGGGAAAAAAAAATAATTGTATCTTAAATTCATGTGTAGTATCTAGCGGGAATCAAGTTAATAACCACTAACTAGCGAGGCTGTTCCTTGATCAGTCGGCCATTCTCAATTACTGGCGTAGTAAGAGCTGTCGCATCGCTTGAAAAATCGCCTGGCATCAGAGACATCTGAAGTGTCGTCAAGACAATAAACGCAAGAGTTGATGGCGTAAAGATGATTAGATCCACCCAGTTGGCTCTCCGATCTCTGTTGAGGGCTAATGTTCGTTTTTACAGGAAAAGAGGACCTTCTACGAGTCATATAACTGCTCTGAAGGGCAAGAAGCTGCTGCGAGACGAGAACAGCACGAATTGGAACGGAAACGGGTTGAGCGAAGTGGAAAAAGGATTGAGAAATATGGAATTTGAAGAACTTGATGTTGAAAAATCCTTGGAAGATGTTATGCTTGGCTACTTTGAGCGGACCAGTTCCACTTTTAAGCGAAGCTTCAGTAATTTCAAGAGTCTACAGAAACAGTTGACTGCTGAAGGCGTCAGTGACGATGATAAATCGAAGATTCTGTTCAGTTATTTGCTTCAGGAGGCTAGTTTGGAGATCAAACGATTCGAAACCATGAATAAGGAACAGTTGAGAAGCCTGCAGGAAAGAACGAGGCAGAATAGGTTACATGAAGGCATTGAGTCTGAAAAAGAATTGGAAGAAGGCTTAGTTTCCAGTTTATTTATGCCATCTTCCGAAGATGAGACTTACCTTGTGAGCTTGGATTTGATATACGAGATCTTGACTGATCTGAATAACAAGAAAAGGCCAATCGGTTCAAGGATTTTATCCATAGAGCAATTGGTGGAAGCCTTTGAACTGGCGAAGACCGTACCGATCGAGGGAAGGCGGAAACGGGGCATTTTTCTGGCAGGGAACCTGATTTATGCCCGCGGTAACGTTAGAATGGACCCCGTCAATGAATCTTTTTACATCGAGTCACTTGTGAATTATGGCTTGTATAGGAAAGCATACAATCTTTTTGAAACAAATAGGGAGAAAGTCAATGAAAGGTGGTGGTACGAAATGGGGATGATGATAGCATTAAGGGCAAATTACTTGATAAAATTCGAAAGGTTATTGGCTATGATAGACGACAAGTTTCCTGATTATCCATATGCTAGTCCTAGGATTTTAAAGCTTGCCATAAAGAAGAAATTACTTCTAAGAGACTTCAGAAGCGCCGATGCGCTAACAGCAAGGTTTTTGGATATAGTTAACACTTATGGCCTGAACGAAGGTGAAGAAAAAGCACACAAAATGGTTAATTTCACCTCCGAAGAAGAGGCGGATATGTATCTCAACGAAAGAGAACTACCGACCGGTTCTGATCTCTTGACTGTTGCAGATTATCATCTTTTCAGAAAGAATTTCAACACAGCATACAAAGTTATGGCAATATACTTGGATCAAGTTGGGAATTCCGGATCAGGATACCAGTATTTCGTTGTACGCATGAAATTGAACTTGTTGAAAGATATTAAAAGTCTTAAGACCTCACTCGAGGCTCACATGTCTCCAGAAGTCGCCGACTTTTGCCTGGAGAAGCTGCAGAACACTTTTGATCGCATTGTGAAAGAGACTAATGTTGATAACTCGATGAGTCGAGATCTGTTGTTTGATGGTATAGACTCGCTTGTGAAAGATCCGCTGTTAACCAAAACGGTTGAGGGTCTTATAGTATCATCTTTGAGAGACAAAGATGTACTTTCACCTTCTAAAAGTTTCCACAGCGTGCTTAAACTCCTATTGGCTTCAGGGCGTGAAGCACATGCAATGAAAGTGCTCTCCCGCATGGAGCGAGCTTCAAACGAGGATGAAGAGGTCCAGGCTGGGTCGAATGAACCATTTTTCTCCAAAGCAAATGCTCATCACTATGCGGAATTTATTGAGTATTATACTATTCAGGCGGCAAGATCCAAGAAACAGCGGGCGATATATCAGCAGAAAGTTACCGATGTATTGGATAGGATGAACTCTCTAGGAGTGACATACAACGCTGTCTTTCTGACTAAACTGTTGATGTTCTATAGACAGTCTGATGATTTTGAGAACTCCTTTACTTTGATCAATCGCATCCTGGAAGCGAAGAGTGAACAAAGTAGTCCTGCTGATGCGGATAGAACCAGCTTCTACAATCGTCGGGATATAACGAGAGGCTTATATGCCGAAATTTGGAAGCTCTGTTCAAGTTATTACTATGTTTTTGCTCGGGAACTGCATACTGTTGACATTAAATCAAATTATGGAGTTTGGAAGGAGAATTCCTCAAAAATTGTTAAAGCCACTAAAGTGCATCCAAATTTCTCGATAAGAACACTCTTCCGGACTATGCTCAACGTCGATAATATTTTACCTGATGAGCGTATGTACTTCACTGTTTTGGTGACTTTCATGAGGAAAAGAGATTGGGAGGCCATTCCTGGTATACTGGCAGCAATGACAGAAGTACACGGACTTCCAGTATCTAAGAACTTGTTAGACTATTTGAGGAAAGGATTGGACAGGGAGCATATAATGCTTGAACGCCGACGGTTTAAAGGCCGTGCTACTGTTCATCAATTGACAGGTGAGAAACTTGATAGACTACCAGAGAATAATGTCGGAGCCGAGCGCACGGGTAAAGAAATTAATAACTATAATAAACTGGTAGAACACATTTTACTTCTGCAGAAACAAAAATATCCGGACGATAAAAACTTCATGCTTGTATCTGAGGCTTTGAAGGAACTGCAGTTCTCGCCTTCGAACATGCAAGAATTGATAGATAATGTACATAGTAGGGACACAGTCATATAAAAAGCATCCTCCTGTTTGTAAGTTCATCTATTTCTTGTTCAGCCTGAGCCATTTTGGTACCTTGTCCATTTTTGACGTTTGCCACGAAGATTTGGAGCTTGCTTTAGTTTTGGAACTCTCATCTGTATCTGCTCTATGGTTCGTCTGATCCAACCGGACATCATCAGCCTCTCCAAGTTGCTTCGCATGTTCCAGGACAGAGTTTCTAAGGTAAGGTCCCTCTTTTTCAGACTTGAACAGAAGCAGTGTTTTGGAGCCAAAACCCAGATCGTCTACCAATTTTCTCTCATCTCTGGGATACGTAATGTATGGATGAGGTTGAGACAACGTAAACTCTGAATGTTCCGGTAACACCGATTCTGAAGTGATTTCATAGACCGTGTTCATATTTTCGTCTGGCCTAAAAGTTACCTCGATATGGTTGAGATCAGGAAACCGAATTCTGACAGCGCATTCAGTGACCGCAGGCTTGTGAAATTCCTCTCTTTCTTGGCGAAGCCTCTTTGATAGCAGGGGTCCACCAAGGTTACCTCGTTGTTTCGAAAGCATTCTTTGGTATGCCCTTGCCTCATCCACGGTCATTTCGTAATCATCATCGTTTCCGATCTCGTTATGCACCTTGAATGCGATCGACGATTCTGGCGGTACGAACGCTGACACTTTGTGCAAATCATGTTTCTTAACGGCTGGTTCTTCAGCCTGAGACCCAGCGGTTGTGTGATCAGTAGTTTCCTCAACTACCGACGGTTTATCAGTCACAGGCAGCGTAGGCTCGGACGGAATTTTCGTCATCAACCTCAGAAGCACAGAGTCCTTGACTCCTAAATCGGCAAGATGCAATCCCCTCAGCTCAGAGTAGGGAATGGTTTTGGAGACCACTTGTAACCTGGATTCAAGCAGGTTTATGGACCAGCCATGCTTCGATGCAAGGATATCCAGCACGTCTCTCAGATCGGCTGTGCTCTTGATCGTTTCTATCACTGTTGGATGGCCTGTAACCTGCAATTTTATCCTAACAGACGCTGTCTTGTCCGCTGTCGTCGAACCACCTTCCTTCAGCTCCAAGTTGACTCCGGGACTCAGATTTAAAAATCTCCAAGGCAGATCCAGCGTCACTGGCTTCCTATTATGTTCCAGAACCCATTGAGTCTCACCTTTGGACGACTCACTCCCGATCAGCTTAAAGTGTCTCAGACTCTCTGACAGAACATCATTCAACACAGTGTTTGGTGTCACCTTAACCCTGAACGACGAGAACTTATAGTTAACCGATACTGTAGCCATTTGATGAGACCTCTAAAGCGCAGTTTCCGCCACCTTTGTCATCTAATAGTAGTAAGAGTCTTGTATAAACCCGAAGGATGCGCAAGCTCATCAACCTTACAGACTCTTACAGGAGTGCAACCTAGAGCTAGTGTTGATGCTTGGAGATCCATCGATCAGGCTGCGGGAGGCAGTCATTGAAGGGAACCTGCTGATAGTGAAGAGGCTGCTTCGACGATTCCCGGAGTACCTGACAAACGTGGACCCATCGAACGGGTGGTCGTCGCTGCATTATGCGGCATACAACGGGAGGTATCTGGTGTGTGTTTATCTGATCCAGCTGGGACACGACAAGCAAGAGCTGATGACGACTTTCAAGGGCAACACTTGCGTTCATCTGGCGTTGATGAACGGTCATGAGCAAACTACACACTTGCTGCTGCAGCACTTCCCGCGGTTCATCGACCGGCCTGGAGGGCATGGAAGAACTCCAGTGCACATTGCATGCATGCGGGACCATTACCAATGTCTGGGGCTGCTGATGGGAGTCGGCGCCAAGCTGAACGTTCAAGACCACGGCGGAGACACTCCACTGCACGTCTGTCTGCAGTATGGCAGCGTGAACTGCATGCGGATACTGGTGTTTGATGGCAGGATTGTCGGTGACAACGTCAAGAACAACTACGATCTAAGGCCCAGCGACGTGGCCGAGACGTTTGATCTCGCCAAGACGTACGCCAAGATGCTGAAGGAGGCCCAGGTGCCTGGACTGCTGGGGAAGCCCAGCTACAGCTCCTTCCGAACGCCCGTTCTGGCCTCCAAGGCCGTTTTTGATGACGGTCCATCTCCGGTCTTGACGAATCTATCGCCATACTCGCTTTACTCGCAGCCCGCACCAGCGCCGCAACTGCCGAGAATCCCGTCTAGTCGTAGACCCTCCACGACACGCAGCAACAAGTCTCCCGGCTCGGGCGCCGTGCTGCCGTCGAGACTCGCCTCGAAAGATTCGTCTCTTACCGCATCGAGCACCTCGCTGAACCGCAGACCCACAGACACAACAAGATCGTCGGCAGAGGCATCGCCGTCAAAGAGCGACGCCGCGCCGAAGGACAACACGCCAGACGCAGACACTGCTGCCAGCGCTTCGCCGCTGGCAGAGTCGCCCAGAAACGAGAGAAGAAGAGTGTCCCTATTGAACATCCCAATAACAAAACTACGTTTGGAAGGCTACCAGTAGCTGCCGCCACTGCCCGTTATACATTATCTATTCCGTCGAAATATAAAGAGTGATGCAGCTTGCAGCCCGGATTGAACTGCACGCCGCAGGAGGCACACCTCAGGCCACCGGCACCGAAATACTGCTCAAAAGTCATCTCCAGCTTGCACACACCACACAGAACTACCTTCACCAGTCGATCCAATTTAACATGGTAGCGCCGTACCTCGTGCTCACGTGACCGCCGATCCTCTTCGTGACAGCTAAAACACGCATAGTACCTATCGCAGCATTTGAACTTCAGCGCGACCACATCCAGCTGCGAATGCCAATGGGCACACCTTGTCTGGCTATCTACCAGCTGTCCATGCACCTGTATCGCCATGGTCTGCTGGCACTACTGATGAGTTCTGCCAATCGAGCTGATATCTACACTCGTCACACCCATACACCGCCCAACAAAACTAAGTACTAGTGATTGCCAATCTACACGCTATACACTGATCTATTTCTTCTGTTCTGCGAACGCCACGCCCTTGGCGATGTTCTTCTTCAAGGTCTCGTTGCACTTGGCCAGCAGTTCCTGCTCCTCGGACGAGATCTCGCCGATAGCGTGCACCTTCTCGACACCCTCGGGGCCCAGCGTCACGGGCGACGCAAAGAACTCGATGCCCTCAGACTTGTACAGCGGCGAGTCCACGTAAGCGGCCTCGGTCACGCCGCGCACGCCGGCTAGACCGGCGAGCACGGCGTTAGCGAACTTGGCGCCCGCCTGCGCCATCGACAGCGTGGCTGACCCCGCACCGTTCTTGGCCTTGACAACTTCGTCTCCGCCAAATTGGATGCGGTGTACGAGTGCATCGCGCTGCTCACGCGTCAGCTCGCGGTGACGCGTCTGCGACAGCAACGGGATGATCGTGATCCCGGAGTGACCGCCCACCACGTTGACGTGTTCCTGGGTGGGGTCGGTCTTGGCCACTTCGGAGATAAAGCGCGCGGCACGGATCGAGTCGAGGGTCGTGACCCCGAACAGCTTGCGTGCGTCATACACGCCCTTGCGCTTGAACACCTCAGCCACGATCGGCACGGTGGAGTTAACCGGGTTCGAGATCACGAGGATCGCCGCCTTCGGAGCCGCCTCGGCGGCTGCGGAGGCCAGGTCGTGCACGATCCCGGCGTTGATCGCAAACAGATCATCACGCGTCATGCCGGGCTTGCGGGGCACGCCCGCGGGGATCAGCACCACGTCGGCGCCCTCGAGCGCGCTGTGCAGCGCGCCCTCGTCTTCGGGAGCGAACCCGCGGACCACGGAGTTGGTCGGAATGTGCGACAGGTCCGCGGCAACGCCCTTGGCGCCCCGCAGGTCGTACAGTCTGAGATCAGTGACCTTGTGGTTCAGCTTGAGCAGCAACGAGAGCGGCTGGCCGATCCCGCCGCCGGCGCCGAGCACGGTTACTTTGTAGGGGTTGACCCTCGAGGTGGAGAATGCACGTCTGGCGACTCTGGTGAACATTGTTGCTTCCTTATTGGGTGCACGTCTTAGAAGCGCTTTTGCCCCGCTCTCACATACGCACACGCTATATATATGCACTGAGTAACCGCAGCGGAACCCCTTGCGCCGCTGTTAACCGCGCAAAAGTGCGTGACCCGCCCGCCGAGTCGGCGCCGACTCGTCGACGCATTCCGAGTGAACACCCAGCAACCACATCGGATAAGAAATGTTTGTGACCCAGGTCACGTGAAGCCATCACCACTATTGCTAGTATGCACCAGGAATGGCGTAGTACGCTGGTGAACCGCTTGTACCGATCCTGTTGGCGGCAGTCGGTAGGCGAGAACATGAGTCGCTGTCGCTGGCGGATCGCTGTCGCTGGCGGGTCGCAGCGCGCAATGAATCCGGCCGGGAATTACCGATTGTGTGCTGAGAGCGCCGGTGCTGGCCGCTGCGAACGCTAGGCATAGCCCGCTACTGGTGTCAGTTCAATGGTTGAGAGACACAATGTTTATAGTTGATCTTATTTTTGCCAAGAAATAAAATCTTCAATACGGTGAATAGTGATCGGTCGTCAAGTGCCGATGAATTGGAGCCTTTACCGCATAGGATTGAGCAAAGGCCGAGATTAAAGTTGTTACTACAAAGAGTTGGTAGTTCTGAAGTCTTTCAAGGCGACGGAGATTCTCTTGGACATGGTCTTTTTACCTTCTCTGACCGAGACTCTTGGGTCAAAGTACTTCTTGTTTGGAGCGTCGCTTCCCCATGAAAGACTCAGGTCGACACTGAACAGATGTTCTTGTGAATGAAGCAATGACGATTTATCAGGTAGAGCTTTGAAGATCTTCCCTTTTGGCACGGATGAGCAGATTGTATGCGGAGAGGCTTGAATCAAGAACGGATTTCAAAAACACTTCTCCCCAGGGATCCCCCACCCGCACTGGAGTGCTGGCACATCGCTTACATCGGTGGGTAACGACCTTTGCAACTTCCCTTTTATTGCATCTGGTTTTTTTGCCCTTGGATCTGTGACCTTGAAGACGTAGTTGCAAAGATTGTTACTACAACGCATATGAGTGCGCGAATAAGCACACCAGCAGGCCTTACATATCTTGCCTACAACATCTCCCAACCAGGGAACGTTGTGCCACTTTGATGCTGTTTCTGTACATGATAAGCAGCTCCTTCTGAAATGCCGTCTTGATTTAAGTCTATCCGTAATCAATTCGGAACTTACACATACAATCTGTTGATCCGTGACAAAAGTTCGGTTAGAGGTACCCGAGAGTACCAGTCCTATGACAGTACCTTTGCATCCTGGGATAGTAGTAAATCTTAACTTGCCAAAATTGAATGTACCATCTTGTTGTTCCGGATCATGTTCAAAGCTCTCCAACAAAGATTCTTCAAGGCTACCTTTGAAGTTTCGCCTTCAACATCTGATATGAAACTATGCCAAGACGAAGCAAACAAGGCCTTCTAACTCGAACGTGCTCAACTCCTGGTACGTAGCTTGAGACTCAAAATGGTTTCAAAAGTGCAAGGCTTTGCAACTGTTGCATCTCAATTGATTGAACTAGAAATAGTTGCATTGAAAATATCGGTGCGGACCTTTACAATCGTTTTGCCACATCTGGTGCGGACCTATGAGTGTGTTCGCCAAGGAATTTGGGATTGAATTTGGATCGTTGCCAAGACAACGATAAGATTGCCATTATTTTTACCCGGACATGTTCAATTGACATTTCAAGCAACGCCGCGCCACCAGCACCAGCCCGCTAGCGCACATGTGTATCCCAAAACTCGACCAATCTACTGATTTGTTATAAGGCTTTGTACTTATTACGTATATGTAAAAGAGGGAAGAGCGTATGTTGCGCCAATACATTAACGTAATACAATATGTCGTACCGATATTTTTGTGCGACGTAGGATGCCAGTCCAATGACTTTCTGCATCCATAGAACCTGTTTGTGATATTCGTCCCTATCCAAGATTAGATCTTCTTTGGATATGAACATTCCAGGCTGCCCAGGTACTCTGTCCATTTTGTTGTTGTCCGTTAATGGTATTCCCAGTTACCGGGCGCCGAGTCGCCGGCGGTGACTCGCCGTCGATTACGGCGAGTGACGAACCCAGGTACAGCGCGAGCTGCGATCGCGTCGCTGGCAGAACTTTGCACGGTACGAGGGGATCGCGGCCGGTGGCCCGCGCCAGACGATCGTACGCTTGCAAGCGGTGGCACCCGCCAAAGGCAAAATTTACCACGCCGCCCTTGCTATTCTTCATCTGTAGCACGTCTACCGGCGGCAGCGCCGCGTTCGACTGCAGCGTGGTCTCCATGGCGTCGATCTTGGACCCGTCCAGCACGGGTGCAATCGGTCTCTTGATCTGCGAGAGCGGGATCTCGGAAATTTTGTGTAGTCCTTGCGTTTGCAGCGACATCAGTACTTGCTCCGGAGTCTCTTATTCGATCATTGCTGTCCGCTCCAGTCCGGTTTATATAGATTGTGTCGTTTTTGGCTGGACGCGGCGCGCCTTACTAAGGCGCGCTGTCAGATAATTCCGGACTTTTTCAGATTCTGCTGCGTAATCAGGTCTGTGACCGCGGTAAGCACAAACTTCATCGTCTGCGTGTCCGTGGCACACGTCCTCTTCACGTAAATCGGCTTGTTACTGTTCCTGTTCAAACTCAAGAATATCTTTTCGAAATACTGTATCCCCGCCTCAACATCGCCAACGCGGCCCTGAAAGTCCGGGAAGTACTTACGAATCGGCGTCCGTTTCACCTTCTCCTCGAACAGATCAATCTTATTCAGAAACAGTATAAATGGCGTATCCCTGAACCATTTCGAATTAACCAGCGTGTCAAACAGCATGATCGACTCGTGCATCCGGTTCACGCGCTCGTCCTCGAACAGCATCTGGTCGTACTCGCTCAGCGCCAGCACAAACAGCACCGCGGTGATCCCCTCGAAGCAGTGGATCCACTTTTTCCGCTCGGACCGCTGTCCGCCCGCGTCCAGCACCCGGAACCGCGACGACCCGATCGTGAACTCGCTCTCCGTGATCCCCGTGGTCTTGATGCGGCCCCGCAGAATGTCCTCGTCCGAGCACACGTAGTCCGGACGCGCAAAGTTGTCCAGGTGATCGAAGTAGTATCCCGCGGAACCCTCCAGCTGGAACTCGTTAGACCGCGCGTAGCACTGCCGGATCCCGCGGTCATGCCGCCACAGCTGCGTCATCGCGTGCGCGATCTCTTCGTTCGAGCAGTCGCGCTGCGGCTGCCGCTGTTCCCGCACAAACATCTGTCCGTCCCCGGCGCCGTCCTCGAGGTTCTCCGAGATCTCCCGGAGATCCAGCGGCCCGCCCGCGGGCCGCCCGGGATCCTCCGGCTCGAACGCGCGCGCCACGCCCGTGCTCTGCACGCGTCTCTTCGTCTCGTACCGCTCCGAGTACTTTACGACGTAGTCGCTCAGAAACTCCGAGCCGCCCGCTACGCCCGCGTCTATGAACTCGAGCGCCTTCGCCTTCAGCAGCACGCGCTTGCACTCGAACAGCTCCGGGTTCCGGAGCGGGTCGTCGCAGTCGAGCGCGATCCCCAGCTTGCGCGCCTGTATCACGAGAATCTTCATCGACTGGATGGCGTCCGCCCAGATCACCTGCGTGTACTGCAGACGCTCCTGGTGCGTGAACCCGCCCTTGTGGAGCAGCCGCAGCTGCTTCAGCACGGTAGACTTGCCGGACTCGCCGGCGCCGAGCAGCAGCAGTTTGATCTCGTTTCTGCTCTTTTGCTTCTCGAGCTGCATCGACCGCTCGATCGAGTCGTTGGCACGCTGGCCCTGCAGGAACGGGTCGTTCTCGTCCTCCAGATGGCTTGCTGCGCAACCCATCTCTTGCCGATGCGACAGTCGAGCTGCCAGCGCAGCGGGTCTCGCTGCTGCAGCACATATACTACTCCTGCCCCGTCCCAGTGTTTCAACGGGCGTGGGTTTACGGCATTCTTGCACTTTTTGGGGCGTGCTTCAAGAACAAGCTTGCAAGAGGCAGCGTGATCGCTGCCGTGCGGGTACTGCCAGCAACTGCTGCCAGCAACTGCTGCTGCTGGCAAGAGTTCAGCATCCTCGCTACCCTCGATGCTCATCGAGGGCTCAGCTTCATATAAAGCTGGGCAGTTCACCGAGCATCATAACATACGAGCATTCGCATAATCACGTGAGATGACGTGACTGAGACTCTCGTGTCACTGTGTACGAAGGAGCTTCTAATACAGCTATATGCTGGTTATGGCTTGAACAGTAATGAGATGAGCTGTTGGTTGGAGAGTGTGGTAAATATGGCGGATCCGCAGGGTGGAGAGGGCTCGAAATGTCCGGTAGATCATGGGGCTAGAGAGGTTTGGTTGAAACAGGCGAAAGAGGCAGGTGATGGTGAAGAAAAGTGTCCGGTAGACCACAATGCAAGGTCTGTGTGGCTCAAACAGGCGTCTCAGGACGTGGAATGCTCGTCGGACGGGCTGCCGGAGCAGCCCGTGTACCACACTAATGTGGCTTTGCCAGAGGAACGTGAAGTGTCGTCGATTCCGAGGACGGGGACGGGAGCTAATTGGGTGTATCCGTCAGAGAAGCAGTTCTTCGAAGCTATGCTGCGTAAAAAGTGGGATCCCAGCTCGGACGACATGAAAACCGTGGTTCCGCTGCATAACTCGGTTAACGAGCGTGTTTGGAACTGTATAAGGCTGTGGGAGAAGGACCAGGGCGGCGAAGCGTGCGGCGGGATACAGCTGACGAGCTTCAAAGGCGACGCCAAGAAGCTGACACCGCGCGCGTGGTTTAGAAGCGCGCTGCTGGGCTACTCGAGGCCGTTCGATAGACATGACTGGACCGTCGACAGGTGCGGCAAGACGGTCGACTACGTGATAGATTTCTACCATGAGGAGAGCGAGGCGCTGGGACCCAACATATATTTGGACGTGAGACCCAAGCTCAACTCGTTCGAGGGCGTCCGCATGCGCGTCTACAAGGCGCTCGGCCTTTGAGCCGGCAAAAACAACTACCTGTAAATATTAGGCATCGATTGATTATGTATATACATGAAAATGCGTGCAATCTAGACCCTGCCAGCAGCATTAAAGTGTTGTCCCATCTGTTGCATATGCTCGCCGACTTTGACGTTCGTCTCAAAATACTTGGCAACACATCTATCTAGACAGTTGGACTCGTTCTTATTCAGTTCGCCCTCGCTGTATGCCGTAGTGATGCACTTCTTGTGGCAGTTATCCACCAGTTTGTTGAACATATCGGTCACAAGGTCCAGTTCGGCCTCGGCAGCCTGAATTTTTTGTTGCGAAGAAAGTTGTGGTTGAGCATTGCCTCCGAAACCCAGGAATGACATGGTACGTCGTTATCGTTGAGCGTTCCAATTCGTTACATGTACCAAGCCAGCTATATACTATCGTCAAATCACCTACATAGAGAGAGCTTGTTTCCGAAAACTTTTCAAACTCCGTTACCCGGTTGACACTGCAAACTAGCTGCTACCAGCAGTCGACGGCAGTTTAGCGGGTGAGAGGCTTGTATCGCACCGCTGTGGCCGCTGAGCTGCTGCGGGCGTGAGGATTCAGGATCCGTATGCCGTTCTGCAAGTGCTGGAGAGTCTCTGTGGCTCTTTTCGCGGGTTTTCTATCGATTGTGAAGGTTTAGGTTTTTTGAGAACGTACTGTATCATCTGCCTTCTCCTCATCCTCATACTGGCCCTCCTCTTCGTCATCATCGTCGTCATCGTCGTCATCTTCATCGTCGTCTTCATCGTCATCTTCGTCGCCATCTTCTGCATTTGGCTGGTTTGAATCCTGATCGTCATCTTCGTCTTCTTCTTCCTCGTCCTCTTCGTCCTCTTCGTCTTCGCCCTCGTCTACATCATTTTCGTCAGCTTTGCATATCTCCGCAATCCGACGCCGTAGGATCTCCACAATGTCATTCCATTCTCTCATCCCTCCCATGCCTATGTCGCCACATATCAGAACCTTTTCCACCGGCTTCAAGACCGTTATGAAGGGAGCATCCTCCTGTAGAATTTTGAGATGCGTCTTTGTCATCGGGTTGATATACATAAACGTGTTCATCGCAGGTGCCACCAGCACGGGAGTCGACGGTGTCCAGTCTCTCAAGACCGACGTCAGGAGGTTATCGCACATACCGTTCGCTATCTTCGCTAGAGAGTTGGCAGAGAGTGGAGCAATCAGAAATATGTCTGCCCATCTTCTTAACTCATGATGTAAAACGGGATCACCCAGCTTCCTGAAGCCGGACCATTCGTCCTCTTCTCGCCATATTTTGACATCGGTGGATATTTTCAACCCTTTGAGGAAATGCTCCGCCGGTTTTGTGACGATAAGCTGGATGGATACTTTTTCTCTCGTGTATATCTTGAATAATTTGTCAATTATTAGGGGAACTTTTATGGTGGCTACTGAACCTGTAGCACCAAGTAATATGTGAAACTTTTTATCATCTTGCTTTTGGAAAAACTCCATGAAAGGCACTTGAGGTCCCGTCAATGGTTTTATAACCTCCTTTCGAGGAATCTGTGGTGCAGCATCGACTGCGTTTTCAAGACTACCAGCATTATTGCTCTTGACTCGGGGCTCGAAATAGATAAAGTCTCCTGGCATATGCACAATCGAGTTCTTCTCCTCCGACGGTGATTCTGCTTTCGCTACCAGCTGATCCGTGCTAGTATTTGGTGAATTTGACAGAGAGGTTCTGCCTGGTTTGGCGCTGATAGAATATCTGTGGTGCGGAATCTTTGCTCCGTTTGACACGGTAAACGACACCGCAGTATTTGACGAAGCACTGCTGGATTTTTGAGGCGAACTATCCACCGGTGTATCCGTTAGAATTTTCAACTTTTGATTGCTTCTGTCATTGCCATCTAAGCTTTTGTACTTGTCAAAAGACGAATATCGCGGGATTGAGGCACTTGAATCCGATGAAAGTTCCAACTTGGCCGGCTTCAAGCCCTCGCTCACATCCTCATTAGACGCAATCTGCTGCTTATAATAAACCGGTCTATTATCTTGTTCTCTTCGCACTGTGGACTTGGCATTGCGCCAATTATTCAATATCGAAACTGGTTTCTTGATTTCTTCCGCACCAACCTTTACAGTACCTGTTCCGGAACCTGTAGATCCGTCTAAACCCTTCTCCTCACTCATTAATCCACTATTTTCACCTTGTCAGCATACAATTATTAGTCAGAGCGGACTTCTAGCGTTGTCTTATTCAACTGGCGAGAGTATACAAAAACCTCAACAGCACAAACTCCAACAACCACAGCTCTGCTACCGGCGAATGGGATCAGATAACCCAGCAATAGACCAGAAACAGTCTTCTTGTACAAAACAGTGCCCTCTAGGAGCACTCTATAAGACGGGACCTGCTGATGAATTGTGAAACCTTGTCGCTTCAAACGAACCGCTTTCCAAGCAAATTTATGTTTAGTTCGACAAAGATCGATTTCAAGCAAAGTCACTGAATAGCTGCTTTATGTAGCGATAGTCATATGAAGTACTTAGCATGGTTACCGTAGATCGAGTAGTCCACGTAGTCAATGGAACCCCTCGGTGGCGTGAAGCCTTTTTTAATCTTGGTTTTGAACAGACCTCTATCGCCTGCGTCGTAGATATGCTGTGCGGGAACCTTCTTTGGGATGGCAAAGCCGAAGAACGACGAGAACGAAGCGCCTAGTCTTTTCATGACTCCGCTGGAAGCAGAATCGGGCGCTGGTTTGGGCTCGGTTGTAAGATTTGTGCTTACTGTCGAGGCTGTTCTTGAGATCGATGTCGTAGTAACATCTGTCACTTGTACCTGCTGTCTGTGCGGAACGCCGTTTAACGGGAACAAGTCGGGCTGGGTTGCTGGAAATTCTCGAGGCAGTGACGTGAATTGGAAATTTGCCAGCTCTATGCGGGTTTCCAGTGAGCTGACGGGAGCAGACTTTGCTCTAGACGTCGCAGGTTGACCTAGTACCAGCGGCACGAACCGCGGCTCGCTTAATCTAGGCACGGGCTCTTCGACTTCGAGCAGCAGCGACTCCGTAGAGGCCTGCTCGCGATAATGTATTTTGGGAGGCAATTTTGGTTGAGAAACTTGGCTTATACCCGCTACACATGGCTCCTCCTTCGCTGTCTGGTGCAAACATTCTCCGTCAAGATTTTTCGATACTCTACGGCTTCTGTTCTTCCATCTCCTTATCGAATAATGCCCCTCGACAGAAGACCCAGCGCTTTTCCTCTTGGCCCTATAGTCCCTAAAAGCCTGCTTGAGCGTTCGTCTTCCCGTGGTTGGCCTATCGCTCTTGTGTCTTCTCAGATGCTGCTTCCGTCTGCCTGGCCTCGACTGGTCGTCCCCCTGATCAGCCTCCAATTTTTGATGGTCTTCCATGCTGGAATCCGGGCTTTGTTGGCTGAAGACTTTAGATTGTTCTGGTTATTTAACCTTTGTGCCATTTATTTTGTCACTGACGCTGTCGCCTGGCGCGCAGTAATAAGAGAAGATAGTTCAGTTCAGCTGAAGAGAACATGGAAGCAGGAAAGTAATGGTTCGCCGGCTTCTTTTGGAGAGGAATGCATTGGATGCACTAGACCTGTACTGTAGGAAAGCCAATGCTCGAACTTTGAAGCGATTGGCGCTGTTTATTGGGGCAGCTCAAGGAACGAATAAGAGCACGATGAGGGAAAGCATAATGTTCCAAGCTGGATTTTTGGAGGAGTTGCGAAAACGGAAACAGGAAAATAATGTGGTCTCGATACTTGCGATCGATGCTGGTATCGCTAATTTTGCTTTTGCTCGATTCTCATGGGCAAGCGATCAGAAACTACCGTTGTTGTTAGATTGGAATAAAATTCAGTTGCAAGAAAAATTCCTTCCGGAAAATCGTTTCACTATGACTTTGAGGCCACGGGACACTTCCGATGTGATATATAATCTAACCGAGTACCTAACCACCGAGCTGCCTGTCCCGGATGCGTTCACAATCGAAAGGCAAAGAGCGAGATCGATGTCATCAAAGACTATTTTGGAGCCCATCTTGAAGGTTAACGTCCTGGAACAGGTTCTTTTTTCCAATCTCGAAAATAAGATAAGATTCAACCAGGGCCCAGCAAAACTAAACTATATGGTGGCATCGTCAGATCCCCAGAGAATGACCTCTTATTGGTGCAGCCTCACGCCAACAAGGAAGGCGCTCACTCAGAATTTCCCAGAAGATTCCGAGGAATCTAAGCTCAAGATCACATCGAATAGACTCTCCAAGTCGATCAAAATAAACCTTGTAAAAAGACTGCTAGAGGGTGCCATAGGCGTGACCGACGAGAAACTCGTTGCTTTGACGCCAGAATGGACCAAAAGGCTGAAATATCATATACTGCGGGATCGCAAGTTCAAGCTCTGGGATTGTGCCGGCCTGGGACCCAAAGCTGGCGCCAAGAAGGACGACGATTTGGCGGACGCATTCCTACACGGACTGGCATGGATGGAATGGCTCAGAGCGTACGAGGAACTTCGTGAAATAGTCCTCAAGGAGAAGGGCAGGTACGATCAAAACGTGCTAGCTGAGTTCAATGACTATTGCAAGAACAAGAAGATAGCGCTTGAAAAATTCCAAGAAGGTACCAGCAGCAGACTCACGGAACTAGAGCCTCCCGATGAAGATGATTACAAATAGCGTGTATATAGAACCGCGATAGACAGCCGATGGATAGACAGACAGCTTAGATAAGTTGACCTTTCCTGTCTTGAAGATCAGGTCTTATGTTACCCGAAGCCTTGGCGAACATTGTAGATCAATTCGCTACTGAAATACTCGATAAGACAGTCAAACTGGGTTGTGAAAGTCGCTGTTGCTGCGCTTGAAAGGTCGTTTAGGGCATTATGAATATCAGGCTGGAACTATCGAGGTTTTTGAAGCTATGTTTTGTGCTTTCGTCGGCTTTCATGTTTTGGAAGGGACTATCAATAGTTACAAACTCACATTCGCCGATAGTGGTGGTATTATCGGGTTCAATGGAGCCAGCATTCCAACGAGGTGATGTGCTTTTCCTGTGGAACAGGAACGAAAGGAGCAAAATCGGCGATATTGTCATCTACGAGGTCGAGGGGAAGTCTATTCCCATCGTTCACAGAGTGCTGCGGGAGCACCACAGCGTTAATAAGAAGAAGCAGTTGCTGTTGACCAAAGGTGACAACAACGCTGGTAACGATATTCCGTTGTATGCTAACAGGAAGTTGTACTTACAGAAGGAAAAAGATATTGTGGGGACTGTAAAGGGATATGTTCCGCAGCTGGGGTACATAACCATTTGGATCTCCGAAAATAAGTATGCCAAGTTTGCAATGATGAGTCTTTTGGGAATAAGTGCTCTGTTGGGGAATGATTGATGTTGTACTAATAGTCCAGTTCCATTCGTGGGCTAAGAGGTCTCTTCCTAGTTGGTTGCGGAGCCGCATTCACGCGCAGATCGACCTCTGAGGGTGCCTTTTTAAACTCTTCAAAAAGTGCTCTTCTGACTTCATCTTGGTCGCCTAGCTCTTTATACTCCACAGTATTTCTCAAATCCTCGCGGGCAACTTCCCATGAATCGGGTTTTACATTAGCAGCTCTATAGAATCTCTTCAACATCAGCCTAAAGTAATTCTTTTTCTGCTCCCATATCCTATTTTGCACTTCAAGCTGTTCTTTCTGCTTTTCCTTTCGAAGATTTATCAAGAGCTTTACGGTCGCATCGATATCGTCTGCATCCATTGCTTGAAAATGGGGCTCTTTGCTCAGTAGTTCTTTAATCTGCGATTTGTTGGTGTCATCATCGTCGCACCATTCAAAACCCTTTTCAATAAGCAAATTTTGCGCAATAGATCGATTGGCACTCATAGTGATAGTTTTCTCCTCGACAACGTCCATGAACAAATCCAAGACGGACGAGCCGCCCGTCCCCAGCATGCGAAGAAATTTCGGATTATTCTTCAAAACGGGATACACGTCTTGCCACTTGGAATCTGCTTTTATGCGAAGCTCTGAAGATCGAAGTAGTTCTTTGTAACGGTCACGAGCTAATCGATCTTTTGTATAGTTTTTGGATTGCAACTGGCGCAGGTCCTCTTTCATCGAATCTTCAGCTTCACGCACCAACTGGAGATAAACGTTCAGCACATCTTCATGAGATAACACTTTGAAATGCTTGTTAGCGATAAACCGTTTGTTTTTCTCAAACAGGTAGTTATCAAGTAGATGTTGCCAACTGACGACCGGCAGTTGAGAGTTACTCACAGGAACGTCACCGGAGGCCATGACTCCTCTCAGATATTCTTCCAACTCCTTTAATGCCTGTTTTTTAGTCTGAGAATGCTCTTCTTCCCGTTCTCGCGCTAGACTGTCGACATACTCCAGGAACGTCGCCTTCTTGACGCTTTCCTTTACCACCGAGTGCTTGTAAATCGTCTCATTTGCGATCAGTCTCTTGGCGGTCGGCCACCTTGTGTAGTATCGAATCTCCTTTTTGCTACGCAGCATCTCCCAGAATGCGCTCTTGAACTTACTCGTTTCTGCGCGCTCCTTCAGCAACTGATGTTCCGATCTGTTTGACAGATACTTTTCAAAAATCTGCTGCTTCCACAGCGGGTCATCATCGACCATCCAGTATCTCGGATCCGACGCACCCAGCTCAGATATAATCTTACCAAACGACCACGTCGAATCCACCTGATTTTCCTGCAGCATTTTAATAAACTCTCCCTCGGCTTCCTCCTTCGTTCTTTGCGGCGGATTCAAAATCTTTGATGTATTTGCGTATTTCTCCCTCTCATCTACACCCTCGGTGCTCTTGGCAACCTCAGTCTCCTGCTTTAGTTCCTCCCGTTCCTCTTCCGCCTCGAAATTCGGTGCGTCCCAGCGCGACTCCTTGGTTTTCACATTATAGTAATACACCCTACCCTCCGCAGTCTTGGAAGCCTTCCAACCGTGCTTCAGCAGCTCCAATTCTTGCTCAGACAGCATTTCCTGCGGCTTTTCCCACCGCGACTCACCGCTCCTCGCGTTATAGTAGTAAACTCTACCATTAGCGTCCCTAGCCTCTCTCCAGTCACCAGCAGCACTCATTGCATGATACACAACACTCACAGACCACTCACAGACCTCACAGCTTCACCTTCACCCATCTACTTAGCGATGAGCTTCATAGTATGGCAGGCTGTATACTATTTTCCAGGTTACCCGGCTTCACCACTAGTAGACGTCCAGTTAAAGGGGAACTGACGACTTCAAAGACCAGATTCAGCTCTAAAGAGTGCGAGAGTCGCTCGTTGCTAGCTGCAATGTCCCAATCACTGCGTCCGTACCTGACTGCTGTTCGCTACTCGCTCGAAGCGGCGCTCACTTTGAGCAATTTTTCGTCACAGGAGGTCGAGAGACACAACAGACCAGAGGTCGAGGTGCCCAACACGAGCGCAGAGCTGCTGCTGCAGCCGATGCACATATCGCGGAACGAGAACGAGCAGGTGCTGATAGAGCCGAGTGTGAACTCGGTGCGTGTCAGCATCAAAGTGAAGCAGGCAGACGAAATCGAGCATATTTTGGTCCACAAGTTTACGCGATTCCTTGAACAGCGTGCGGAGTCGTTCTACGTGCTGAGACGGGTGCCCATTCAGGGCTACAGCATCTCTTTCCTCATCACGAACAAGCACACGGAGTCGATGAAGACGGGGAAACTCGTCGATTTCATCATCGAATTCATGGAGGAGGTCGACAAGGAGATAAGCGAGATCAAGCTGTTCCTCAACGCCAGAGCCAGATTCGTCGCAGAAGCATACCTGGGCGAATTCGTCTACTAGTTAGATTGAGGAGTCACGTGACGCGTTTTTGAGTAACTCATCGCCTCTATAAGCTTATTTAGTATGATAAAATCTGGATGTGACGAAGCAGGTAGGCAACGGAGAGGCCAGCAAGATCGCTCAGGGCGCGTGCAGGTTAGCTACGACTGGTGACGGAATGTCTGTGGATTCTAAGAACTCTCCGAAAGAGACAGGATGCGATGAATCTGAGGTTAAGAATGGCGGCGATTCCAAGGTGCTCGACGGGCAGAAAGATGAGGAAGTCAAGGCAGAGCCTAGTGCTGCTGGTCCCAGCAACAGCAGAACTAATAATAATTTCGAGATGCTGAGCTTTAATGACAACTACGCGGCGATTTTGCAGAATTTGACGAACGACAATGCGCAACCGGGAAATTTGAGCAGTATAAGTGCCAAGAATGCGCTCATGTCAATTCTATCCGACGCCAATGAGGCAAATGGCAGACTGAAGGAGGGAGAGCGGCCTACAGGTCCAGAACTGGGCAGGAATGGGCTTGGCAGGGCGGGGATTGACAGGAGTAACCTCGACGCGCTTTTGCAGCACTACCAAGGACTGCTTAGTAAGTCTGAGAACGCGGGAAATCAAACTGGGGAGCAAACTCCGTCGACCAGCGTTCCAGATACTGCGAGAAACAGCGAGAGTCTGGACATGCAAGCAAATTCTGCCTATTCTATAGCGAGCGAGAAGCCTTGCGATCATTGCAGGAGAAGACAGGTTAAATGTGTGGTAGCGCCCAATCAGCCGGGTTGCATCAAATGTGAAGCAAAGGGAATCAAATGTACTTTCTCGGAACTACCGAATAACGCTAATAGGTTCAGCTTGAGTAACACAGAGAGTACACGAGTGAAACACTCTCGGTCGGATGAATATACAAATGGCAACAACATACCGAAAAAGACACGATTTAACAACGGCGAGAGTGTCCTGCAGCAGTATTCTGAGCTGCTGCAGCAATACAATGATCCTTCTCCCAATTCAAACCAGTACGTCAACATGGGAAATTCCTCATCTCCACAAATACCGGGCGTTCCTAATCTGATGAATCCGCTTCAAACGAATCCAAAAGATATACAATTGCCAAGGCCGTCCCCTCCACCGCAGCACCAGTTCCCAAGATCATCTTTTTATGTGGGACCAACGTCTGTATACGATGTGAATCTAGTGAATCATGTTAAACTGGATCATATCGACCAAATACAACTGTCACCAACCGTTGCCCTTCGAAAAGTTGCACCGAATGCGCAGTTCATCCTCAGAGATAATTTCAACCAGAAGTTGTACATCAAGCAAGAGCAAGAAATAGATCTGGTCGAAAGAATGATATACCCACATGGTAGAATATTGGTTGACATCTTTTTCAAATTTGTACATCCTTATTTCCCCATTTTGCATGAGAAAGTTTTCTTGGAAAAGTACTCCAGGTCTTATCGAGAGCTTACTGCCCCTCTGCTAGCGTCAATTTATTCACTCGCGCTCCAGAGATGGGATTTTCATCCAAAGCTGATTGGGTTTCCTAAACCTGATGTTACTGAACAACTCAACGAGATAGCTTATAGAACTTTTTTCGATATGATTGAAAGACCAAAACTGAGTATGGTTCAGACAGGGCTGCTCATTTTGCGCTGTCGCAGCGAATGTGCTAACAACTGGGTGATAAACTGTGCTGTTGTGGCTTTAGCTGAAGAGCTTGGGCTCAACGTCGACTGCCAGGATTGGAGGCTACCCAAGTGGGAAAGAGGTTTGCGAAGAAGGCTGGCATGGGCAGTTTGGACGCAAGATAAATGGACAGCTTTGATTGAGTCTCGCCATTCCCACTTGATTTTGGGAAGGAATTGGCTAGTCAAGATGCTCAAAGAGGAGGATTTTCCGGCAGAGTCTCCTTTCATTGGTAGCACAGCACAAGAGAAAAACAATTACAACGCATCAAATCCTCTAGGTAATATTTCACTTTATGATATGTCCCTTACCAATGAGGATTACAGAGACGGGACATTGATGTTCAAGCAGCTCGTTTCTTTAAGCGTTATCGTTGGTGAAATAATGGAAACATTCTATACAGAGGGTGCCACTCACGCTTCACCAAAAATAGAGCAGGTGCTGAAATTAGCCAAGCCTCTGCAACTAAAACTCAGAGAATGGTATCACTCTCTGCCAGCGCAGCTATCCATGAATAACTTCATTCCAAGAAAGTTGAATGCCAATGCGACTCTCACGTTGGCATATTTTGCTGCGGAAATAACACTGCATAGAACAATCATTTCAACTTTGACGCAGGATACGCCGAAGGAGTTAGTCCAGGTTTGTCGAACGGCAGCAAAGACAAGACTTGTCGCAGCGATTGAGTTCGTTCGCGATTTGAAAAACGAACACATAAATGCCTTTTGGTATTCATCTTCCACTGGTAATCTCATGCTCATTGCTACATTCGCAGCTTTACTATACGTCACCTCGAGAACAAAAGATGAGGCCATAATATTTAGGGATTGCCTCCGTAATTATATTTGGGTCCTAAGGATAGGCTCCAAATCATTTGATAAATCGGCAAACGCACTTAAAGGTATTCACATTCTTTTGGCCCAGATTCCGGGTTTATTAACTGATGAGCATCCTAAGGAATTTATACCCCCCGCGTTACAACCCTCAACTCTCCCAGGTCAGCAATGGAAGATAACGACAGATCAGTCCCCTCCTGATTTTAGCCAGCTAAGAAATTTACCCCATGATCTACTCCAAAGCGTCTCGACTACGCAAGGAAGCTCTCCTATTGTGCCTAACACTCAACCCGTTCACCGATCCTCCTCTCCGGCTTGCTATAATCTTTCCAAACCTGAGGTCAACCCACATTCTTCCAAAAATAATGATACCGAACGGAACAGAACTGAGCCCAAAAATAACCCTTCGGCTATTCCACAGCAGAGCCCGCAGGCTCTTCCTCGGAAGGAATTGAGCTCTAGTGGAGCAATCAGTAATCATAGTCCAAGCCGGGCTGAAGATATAAGGAATTCTCACAGCCAAGATAGAAATATACAAAGGGTCAACTCAACAACAAATCACAATGAAAGTAATCCGATAACCCCGCAGAGCGTAGGAAACCCTGTCAAGGAATCATCACCTGCTAGCAGGAATCCCAGCAATGACAATACGGTAAATACTGATGAGCACGCAAACAAACCCTCCACAATGTCACCAAGCTCGGTACAAGAGAAACAGCGGCATATTAATACATTAGATACACAGCGATCTTACGAGCACCAGAAAACCTCGGATAATAACAATGTGGCAAGCCCTGAAGGCGGTGAAAGAACGGTTAGTGGCACACAGGATGAATCGGCTTAAAAGGTTTTGCGATTACTGCCTGATGTTTTTAGTCAATATGTAACGATACAAGATATTTTCTGAACGGAGTCACTCAGCTTTGTCGAACTACGACAAGATGATCTCTAGATTAGATCAAGACTACAGAAATTTCGTGACCTCGGTATCTTTAGCAGCGGCAGTGAGCTCCCCAGGATTCTCCACCAGCGTATGAACATCAGTCGACGGTGAATAATTCAGAAGTTCGGCTTCCCTTTTAGCGAGCTCGTTAAGTACTTTTTTATCCAGCACCACTCCTTCATTGTCCTGAAACGACGGATCTGGAAGTAACGGTTGCTTCATTACTCCTTTCCCCTCGACTTCATTCATCAAGCCTTTCAGCACTTCCTCGAGTGACTCTTCTTCAACCTCTTTCGCAGACCCGTTCAGACTGTTTATTATCATCTCTTCCGAATACGGTCTAGCAGCAGAGTATTTTCGCACTTTTGCTGCCTCGTCTTCAAGATCTATCCCCTTGACACTGGAAACTCGAGCAAACAGCTTGTTTACCAACTTGAGCTCCTCATTGGGATCGAAATCTCGATCTCCCTGCCTTGCCCTTTCGATAAGTTTCTTTAAAATCCCGATTTTCAGTTCGTAACGTCTATCTAGCTCTGCATTGACATTTTGTTGATTGGAAACATGGCTCAGCATCGAAGCAAACACAACCACGGCTAAAGCAGGTTTCAGCATGCTCTTATCGAACCCTCTTTTCTTCGAGCTCGCTTCAACAGCCGCATGCGAGTATCGCCGGAACGCACCAAGCCCTAAAGCAGATCTTCTGAACATCCTAGCAGCACCCGACAGCAAGCCAAAGATCCCACAGCACTCTCTTGAACATGCTTAAAGGCTCTAAATGGTCAATCTGATCAACCTTCGAGACCAGCTTATCGATAATCACTGAATACGGCCGAAATTTTTCAATACGCAGCTCATCGCAGCTCATCGCATAATAAAGCGTTAAGATCAACAGATGTCGAGAAGACTTATCCGTCAATTGAGCCAGCTATAGCTACTTGGCGAGACGATAAGTAATGGATCGTGATAGACAGTCGAAATTGAACCATGCTTCGGAAAAAAAGTACGCAAAAAGCTCAAGTATCAACGATGGAGTGCTCGATAATCTGTCGAACATCATATCTACTCTAGTTGAGGAAGGAGATTGTAGAGATCTCCAGCCTCTGGTAGTGTTTTCTCAGAAGGGGTTTCTGTCGCAAGTTGTACAGGTCTGGTCGTATTACGCTCAGGTCAATAACCATCCCAAGTTCTCCAAAGCGACAACTTTGCTGGAGACAGCTTTGAGACAGCTAGACAGTGATGCAAATATTCAGGAGCATGGAAGCTCACTGATTTTACTTATTCTCACAGGGCATGTTAAAGTTTTGTATCGTGGTGTGAATACTATGCGTCCGTCGATTACGAATCCGATTCTTCGGCTGATGAGACGGATGCTTTCTTTCAACAAGGGGCAGCATGTTGAAGCATTCGTCGCGAATTTTGATCTGAGCTTGCCGGGCTTTGTCAGAATCCTTACAGTGAATAAGGCGGATGCTGCTATTGTAAGAGAGGATTCGAAGAGGTCCCCAAAATCTACGATTAGAGACACATTTTTGGATTTCTGGCTCGAACTGATCAGTCAATCTTCACCATTTGTCAGAAAGCAAGTCATAACAACGAACTCAAAGATCATGGGCGCTTGGTTCAAAGTAATGGACAAAATAGATACACCGGAAATGATAGAACGTACACTTGATGTTTTCACAAATCTAATTCTGAGAGAACCTTCCTATAAGCGAATGACAAAATCTCAAATTCTGAATGAATTAGC
This sequence comes from Torulaspora indica, assembly GCA_931305995.1. Classification (NCBI taxonomy): domain Eukaryota; kingdom Fungi; phylum Ascomycota; class Saccharomycetes; order Saccharomycetales; family Saccharomycetaceae; genus Torulaspora; species Torulaspora indica. The sequence continues at coordinate 56,799 of CAKNUP010000002.1, read as the reverse complement.
TCTATCAAAGATTCATACATTTTATTACTCCTCGAACCGCAACCTAGTTCAGAAAGTTAATGACTTTTTCCTGGCCTACGGCAGTAATCCGGAATCTAGCGTTGCATTTCCTGATGATGCAGTTTGGTTTAAGAACTCCCCGATGGGTGGTACTCACAGAGGAGCAGAGATATCCATAAATCAAAGAGATTTCAAAATATACAACAAACTACTGTTCAACGTGCTTAAAATGTGCAAACCTTGGGAGGACGATACACAACTGAACACCGTCATTAAGATTCTCGACAATGTCCTAGAATTGGTGGCCCCATATGCGGCCTTCTTGGCATCCCTTGGTGCTCACGATCCAAAAATGACGTCGTACTGGTTTGGATGTACAGCACTTTTGGGAAGAATGATGCATTTGAAAATACCGTCGCTAGTAGAGCAAGTTGAAACCGACACGCCACCGCATACCCCGTTAGTTATGGAGAGTATTATGCCTTCATCTCTATCCAAGTCCGCGCTAACCAAATCGTTACAGCATGAAAGGCTCATTATCAGGCAACTCGCATGTCAGCTGTTGATTTTTGCATTTCAGAAGCTGCAAGCGGTCCTAGATCTCTATGATCGAAAAGGATGGACCTCTGCCAAAGCTTCGGTGAGGAATGCTTTTTATCTGCGCTTGCCCGACTTATCCGTACTATCGTCAACCATGAATCAATCATACGAATCACACAAGGAGAATAAGATACTTCAGCTCTCAATTTCAACCATCCTAAGGCATTATAGCACGATTTTCCCAAACTTTTTTAGCATAAGGCTACCTTCATCCAACATTTTCTTTGACATAATGCAAAGCAACAACATATCTGGTATGGATCTTGCTATACTAGAAAATTTCCTTACCTTTCAAGAACTGGACGGATTACAGACGAAGTGGTGGACTAGATCAAACCGAGAACTCTCGCTTTTCACATCTTTATTGAAAGTGGCGAAAGGTTCATCAAACTCTTTTGCTGAAAGATTGTGTCAATTGTTAGATGACATGTTTCGTGGAACTGTAGCTTTCAGCTCCAACCTCTTATGCTCTCCCCACAGAGCTCTAATTCACAGCGTACAATCAATTACAAGCATATCAGAAACTGAAATATCAAATATCTGGCGTATTCTCGATGAGTCCATTCAGCATGTTATGAGGGTACCCTACAAATATGTTGATTTGTCAGTAAATTATGACCATATCTCACCCTTTGTCTTAGCACTTTTGGAACAGTACAAGTATGGTAATACTAACAACAGTTTTGACATCAGCCAGAAGTGGGTTAGTTTTTACTTAAGGACAATGATAATATGCGGCGAATCAGAAGAAGGAATTTTGAAGGCTGCCAGATGCTATCTATCTGATGCATGCGAGGACTATATCAAGAATTACTTGAGAGACTCCTCTACAATAGAAGAGTCTGCGGATGAAAAGCAGTTCCGGGATAGTATCATGCAATCGTCGTTTTGCGATCTTGTCGTTTTGCAGAAATACTCAGATTTAAAGAAAATAACCAGGATTCCTGTATCAAAGCTGGATGCCGTTGGCCTTGTTTTTCGGATAAGAGAATTAGCAAAAGCTTTGGCGGTAGAATACGACGGTTACTTCAAGTCCACTTCCCAAGCTTTGATAGCTATGCTCGCAGACTATGCAGATGCAGATCGATCATTCTCCTTCTTGAACTTAAGCGTTCTGGAGTCGCTTTTGCGACTTACGACTGAGCCAACAAATTCTGAATCCATAAAGTTAAAGAACAGATATATCGTTCGTTTGATGCTCCAGGCCTGTAAAGAAGGTCGATCAAATTACTTGGAACTGAAGGTCGCAATTTATGATTGGCTGGAAAGCCAGGATGAGATGCTTCAAGAAACATATTCAGATGAAGAGAAAATGCTATTTATGTCGGCACTTTTCGGTTTTGTGAGATCTGATGATTGTATTAAGATTCTTCTGCACAAGAAGCAATTGAGTTTCATTTCGACTCAACTTTTAACGAGAGTGATACTTGAGAGCAATAACTCTTGTATTCCTTTCTCGATAATTGTGCTACTAGTAAAGGAAGCATCCCCAGAATCTCTTCGGATCGCTTCGCAGTTTATTGCTCAGAATCGTGTTAAGGACTTACGAGCTGAAGAGTTGCTTCCAATGATTTTGAGCCACGATTCATACTCAGATGTTACAGAAGCATTTATCAACTCCGATTACTTTTCAGCAGATCAGATATCACCACACTTACAAATTGTCAGTGGTGAGCGAAATGCTCTATTGGTTGCGCTTGCCCTGCATCAGCTCAAGCAAGAACAGATACAGCAATATGTCACCGGGGTCTTGAGATCTAGCCGCTGCTTGATCGATGGTGATAATCCTTCACTTTCTCGACTTGCATTGGAATTAATCTGTCAATGTCCAAGTTCATTGTTAGCAGATGAAAAGAAGCAACTGATCGAATATCTGACCAACGAATACAAAGACAAGTACTGTGCAGCTGTCGTGAAGTGCGTTGTTACCATGGGTGATTTCGAAGAGAGAGATGTTGTTAAATGGCTCAATAAGCTGGTGCTTTACATCACCAAATGCTTTTCGACTGCCTCAACCGTTGATTCACAGCTGCTCGGTGCCCTAGACGAGTTGAAGGGGTTGAGCGATACCGTCTGGCAAAGTGTTAACAAAAATATTCTAAATTCACATCAGGAGGTTATCTTATCCGGGAGCCTGGTCAATCAAGAAAAGATTCTGGAGTATGCCATACGTGTTCTCCTTGCTGTCGGCTCAGGGTCCACATGGAACGAAAGGTTGATGCAATGTTTAGTCAACAATGAATCAAAAATTCTAACTAATAATGAAAATGACAATTACGTCCCATTTTTAACAGCCTCCATCCTTTACATTCTTTACCTCGGGGATCTGGAGCGCAACAGTAACGCTGCCATCCAGGAGGCTCTTTTGGGCTGTTACCAGGGCACAATATCAGCGAAAGATAGGTTAATATTGAAAATGTTGGAGCTCATCGAGGCACAAACTTCACTATCATGGACAAACCTCATTTATGACTGGGAACTGATCGATGGCGGCGCGGAAGAGCTTAACCAAGGTTATGTTGAGCTGATAACTAAACGAAAAGAAGGCCTGATAATCACTTTGGACAGACAAACTATTGCAAACTCGGCTGCAAACTACAAATTTGATAGACCAAAGGTACCGTCTCCGGAAAGGCCTAAGAGCAACGTCTCCTGGGAGATCTTAGTATCCTTTTATCAGTCAGTCGAAAAAGACAAGCCTATTCCTTCTTTTCGTGACACATACGATCCTTTATTCCTGCTTCTTCTTAGCGTTCAAAATGAAGAACTTGTTAAAAGCTCGAGATCCGAGGGTGGCAGCTTGGATTATAAATTTGATGTTAAAGCGTTCTTAACTTCCAACATTTTCCAAGTTGTGATATGTTCACTGGGTGATGAAACTGAAACTCAATCTATTGCACTAACTTTAATAGAGGGAATGCTCTCCACTTTGCAAAAAGATGACTATCTCAAAGATTTGCATATATTCAAAATTTTGCTGAGCAAGATAGTCTACACTTTCATGCAATCAAAAACCACTGGGAAAGAATATACAAACTCCATTGCTCCTTGTGTCTGGTTTGCTATCTCTCAATTAGCGCCGGAACTCGCCCAACCAACATCCCAACTTCATGAAAAAGCAGTCCGATGGGTTCTAAGTAAACCCCTAGTCCGTCCAATTGATTTACCGTTATATCATGAGCTATTTCATTCTCGAGAGATCAGTAACACCGATCAAAATATTTACTACAGACAGCTGGGGTGGGTACTGAACATTTTGCAGCAAGGCCTAAAAACTGAGCAGGATGTGGAATTGATGAAAAGAATTGGTGTCCTAGAATGGCTGTCCAACTTATTGAGCATGCCATACATCAATGGGAGAATGCGTTCAGCGGTTAGTGCAATATTTTATGCATGTCAAAGAATAGGGAACAGCGGCTCCTCTCTGATTACAAGAGCAGCATCAATAGCGACATTTGAATTACAGAAGGTATCTTTAGAACGCAAGCTAAAAACTGCAGAGCTGGAAGTCACGAAGAATCCAAAGAATTCGAGACATTTACAAAAACTTCTTTCATTACAACAGCAAAGTTTAAACTGCTTAGAAGTTTTGAGCGGCGACGCTATTTTAGCCGGTTCTAACAAGAGATTGTGCGAGTGGACCGAGAATGATGCTTATAATATTGAAAAGCGCCTTAAGGTTCCCAAGTATTAAATATTTCGAATAACTGATATCTAATGCGTTACGTAAATCTCCATGAAATTTGTCATCAAGATATCCGACCAAGGTATCTGCTGAGGTCCCCGTCATCAGTTGCCGTCTCAGAAGGATTTATTGCACTACCTAGCCACATCGCTTGATCCGAGATGTCTTTCCATAGCTCACTATCATTTTGACTGAGCATATTCATTTTATCCAGTAGCTTTTGCAAGTCACCATTATCAGCCAGGCCAGCCGGATTTAATTGATTTTTGTTTTCTTCCGCAATCCTGGTCTCATTCTTAGTTAGGTTCGTAACAGACCCAGAAAGCGTGGCATTTATGATGTCAGAAAGAGCTGCTGAATCCGTACTGGTATGGGAAACAAAATTGATATCCTTATAGCCGTGGTCATCAAACTGCGAATCTGGTCTCAAAGAATCATTGTGCTTTTCGATAAGGTCTTTAAAAATTCCATGAAAATCGAGGTTTGCGATCAAGGTAAGCAATTGGGCACGCCTTAAGCCTGCTGGATTATTGCCTAGGTTCCGCATTTTAGTAAATATTTCCAGAGCGTGATCCAAGTGTTCGTAGGTATTCTCATGGATACCAAAAGTTGCATTGAATAGAACTAGGGTACAGCATGAGGTGAATAAATATTCTCTATCCATATAGCCGAAAAGAGCAACCATGTTCTGATCCATAAGTGCCCAAAGAGAGCGTATGGTATTCAACGACGCTTGTAATGAACAGTTCAGAAGAGCTGATATTGCGGATGAGTAGTTTTGCAGGTTGACGTAGGTCTGGCTTTCTTTGTATTCTTTTAGCTGAATGGACGTAAAATGGAATAGCAGGGGTCGAATGGCTAGGTTCAAACCCTGAAAGTACTCTGTGAACATATTAGTGCACAACCGGGAAATCTTCAAATCCTTTTGTCTGAAATCAACCTGAAGAAAACTCGAGAGATTATTTCTCCATTCCAGCAATTGCTTGACAATATGCTTCAAAGTCGGTAGTATGTTAGAGCTGGGCTGCTTCTGATACAGCTTGTTGAGTATCTGGGCGTTAATCTGAACAATTTTAACACAATTTGTGATGTATTCGGCCTCGGGGAAAATATAATGCTCACTACCAGACGAAGGATTGGACATATCGAAATCGTCTGGTAGCTCGGTAGAGATAGTTTCATCCATGAAACTCAGTGGAAGACCGGCTTTACAACTGAGCATTCTTTCGAACATATAAACGGTCCACCAAAGGCGCCGACGGTGCTCGAGCTCATACCGTGTGAGCGACTCTCGCTGGGCGTCGACGTGCATTCCTACTATCAACGAAGCCTTCAGAGCCTGTCCAAAATAGAAATATGAAGCAACCGTGCAGTCCGCAACTTGCAGGTAAAATGCATAGAGAAGCATCACTTCAATCCCTCCTTCCTTTGTAATATTTTCTACCTTTCCACTAGAGAACAGACAGCTAAAAATCTCAGAGGCATCATCGAAAAACCCAGAACCAGGTAGTTTTGCACTGCCCTTAAGTACCGCTTTGTTACCGTTTACATTATTATGGGTTCCCAAATACATCTCTCCAACTGCGAAGATTAGTAGGACTTTACAAAACCAAATTGTTTGCAGGGTGTGGTCATCATAAAGTGGTTTACCTTCGTATGCTATTTTCAGCCCATGTTTGACGATACCTTCATTAAAGAAATAGAAACATCCATCATTGTAGGTGATAAAAGTGTCTACCAGAAACATCGCATAAGAATATGAGGGAAGCGTAAAATTCACCGATAAATCCTCATTATCTTCATTTTTCGCTAGCACAATCCTGTATGCATTTCCTTCTTCTTGTAGGACCTGATCTACAGGCTCATATGTTCCTCCCAAAGAGTTATTACCTTCTTTGCTTGGTAATGGCATTTTGTTAGCTGAGCTACGACTGGCAGCGTCCTTTGGCAGATATTTGGATATCAGCGATTGGATCTCAAGCCCGAAAAGTGTCATAGAAGAGGGCCCGACGAAATATCTCTGGCCCGTGCGCGACTCAACCAGCCTGCCTCCTCGGGCGAAGGACGGTACTATATCTTCATCTTCTTCAGCATTACCCGCCACCGATTGCGTATCTTTCTGACCATCATTCTCAATGGTATTCTTACTGAATTGGGTGTCCGAGGCGTCCGCCTGAAGGTCTAGAGGTGTCAGAACCCTGCGAATAGGCACAGGAGCACCATCCTGCTCGTCACAAACGCCTTTATTCACCGTAGATTCCCCGTTGGACTGCAGAGAAGTCACCAACGCCTGCAATCTAACATTCTCCCGCTTCATATTCGCCAGACTCTCCTGCAAATCTTGCAGATACTTCATCGACACTATAAGTTTCTTGTTGGGCTCCAAATACTCGCAAGCAATGTTCGCTGCAGCACATTTAGCACACGGCCTGCCACCTGGACACTTGACATGGCGTCTCCGACATCTAACGCACGCCAGCGCCGATCTTCGCCTTCTTTTTCCTCGAGACGTTTGACTCATCTGAGTCTCCGAAACCTCGTCGCCTTCAAACTCGCCGTAACCACAGTACTCCGCCGAAAGCTCATCGTCAGAGTCATCATTCCGCTTCAAACTACCGTTATCAACCGTTTTGCCAACCACAGCACCGCCGTTTGTCGCACCAGCTTCGTCACAACGCTCGCCATTCGCTGTCTCCAAAGCATCCGCCATGGTCTCGCCACAAAGCACTTCTCAACCGATGGGACCACCGTCCAACACAGGTACCTACAAGCCTGAAATGTTGCTCATCTTCTCTCATCCACTCTCCAGATACTGGTGAACTGATAATGTTCTACTATGTTCGGCGATCGATTCCCGGTTCTCAAGACAATAAAGATAGTCACGTGGTCTTTGACAAGCACGTGATTTTCACTCGACACGTGATATTAATTATCACGTGACCTCCAACTTGCCACGTGACATTCGTTGCATGTGATATGTACTGTCACGTGATGCTTATCACGTGATAACGTTCAACCAGTCGTTACCCTGATGAAGCTTGGGAATACGGCGATTCTATTGGCCAGGCTCAGAAATGCCCGTAGAGACCTGCTTGAAGTTTTCAAATTTCTTCAATGCGATCCTACGGCTTGGGGGACTATTGAACGTTAATGTATAGATGGATAGATAGGATCAATTGGTTGTTGCTTGGCTTGGCTTCGCTTGATTGTCCTGGATATCTGTCGCAATACTCACAATGTCTTTGGCTAATCCTGCATCTAGTAAGTTGAACTGGGCAAAGGTTATCTCTACTTTGAAGTTGTCTGGTAAGACCGCAGCGCAACTATCCGCGTTCAAGAAGAGAAACGATGAGGCTAGACGGCAATTGTTCGAATTGAAGGCACAAGAGACGTCTGTTGACTTTGAATACTACCGCTCCGTGTTGAAGAATAGTGCTGTGGTGGACAAGATCGAGCAATCTTTCAAAGCGTACAAGCCAGCTACCTTGGATGCTTCCAAGCAACTGTCGACCATCGAGGCTTTTGAATCGCAAGCTGTGTCGAATGCTAAGGAGACTGAAGAGTTGGTTGCCAGCGAATTGAAGGCTTTGCACGAGACTTTGAAAAACATCGAGTCTGCCAGACCATTTGACCAGCTTACCGTCGACGAATTGGCCAAGGCTAGGCCAGAGATCGACGCCAAGGTTGAGGAAATGGTCAAGAAGGGTAAATGGGAAGTTCCAGGCTACAAGGAGAAGTTTGGCGACCTTACCGTTATGTAGAGGGTCTAAACTCGCCACATTGCATGGTCAGGGCAATGTTAACCTCGAGTACGCTGCAGATTATACATTCCTAGAAAGAAAGAATCATTTATATAACTTACGAAATTGTATGTGTTTATTTGGATGCTACGGTATAGCTTGGTCCTTTGGTCTTAACAGGAACAAAGAACGTTGCTTATGAACAAACAGCTGTCTGATAAGTTTCTGAGATGCATAAGCCATGAGAGGGAGCAGGATGTTGAGGTTACAAGCCGGATACTTAAGACCCTGCCGTTGCCAAAGCTGGTTGACGCTGGTTATGCCATCTCTAATTTGACCATGGAAAACCTCAGGACAGGGCTGGGTGGTAAGCTATATCTGGAATTGGGGCCTGATCGTGCCATTAGTGATGAAATAAGCAGAGGTGATATCAAGTCTGGAGACATTGTTCTTATTAGACCCAAGCTCTCTTCCACAGCGGGCTCTAAAAAGAGTAGGAATGATGGAAAAGAGACTCAAGAATTTGAATGTAACGGTGTGATATTCAAGATCTCAGATAGCCAATTAGTCATTTCCATCGATGAAAGCCAGGAAGATGCTGCCGCTAGGCTTTCGGCATTCACTCGTTTGTTCGTGTTAAAGACCACTAATACTATTACTTATAAAGTTATGGAGTCATCCATGCGAAAGCTTGCTGAGCTTGATGATTTTACAACCAACAAGGTCGTTCAGTATATGCTCAATAGTAGGCCTTTTCTCCAACAGCCGCCTGCGAGCAACGTAACGTTCAACAATCCATTGTTAAACGAATCTCAGCAAGAAGCAATCAAATTCGCATTAGCGAATGATATATGCATTATACATGGTCCACCGGGAACCGGGAAAACGTACACTTTGGTGGAGCTGATACAGCAGCTGCGCGAGAAGGGCCAGCGTATACTGGTCTGTGGACCTTCTAATATGGCTGTTGATACTATCTTGGAACGACTAGCCAAGGTCATGCCTGGCAATGAACTTCTGAGAATTGGTCATCCGGCTCGGCTTCTGGACAGTAACCTGGCGCATTCACTTGACTTGCTGAGCAGGAAGGGCTCCGCTGGGGAGATAGTGAAAGATATCAGAAATGAAATTAACCAAAAGATCATCTCTACAAAGAAGATAAAGTCATCAAAGGAGCGCAAACAAGGCTGGAATGACATTAAAGAGCTTCGTAAGGAGCTAAGGCGCAGAGAGCAGAAAGTGATATTCGATCTCATCCTACAGGCCAAAGTTATAGTAGCAACTTTGCATGGATCTAGTAACCGGGCACTGTGCTCGTTGTACAACCATACCCCACATCTTTTTGATACATTGATTATTGATGAAGTATCGCAGAGTTTAGAACCGCAGTGTTGGATTCCTCTAATGTCTCATTATAAATCCGACATAAGTAAGCTTGTACTCGCTGGTGACAACAAGCAACTGCCTCCTACGATCAAGACTGAAGACGATGAAAGCGTTCAAAGGACTCTTGGAACAACTCTTTTTGATAGACTGGTTAACTATTATGGAGACTCCTTCAGGAAGCTATTAAAAGTACAGTATCGTATGAACGAGAGTATCATGGAGTTTCCATCAAACGCTTTATATGATGGTGAGCTTATAGCAGATACCTTGGTGGCCAACAAAGTATTGTCGGATCTGCCAGGCGTTGACGCCAACGATGATACCACTGTCCCATTTATATGGTATGATACACAAGGAGACGAGTTCATGGAAAGTACTGACCAGGACGAGGATATTGTGTCTTCCAAGTTCAACGAGAACGAAGGACTCTTGGTGAAAGCTCACATTGAGAAGCTAATTCAGAGCAACGTATCGCAAGAAGCCATTGGAGTCATTGCACCCTATAGTGCACAAGTGACACTTTTGAAGCATTTGATTCATAATGTGTTCCCTCAAATTGAAATTTCAACGGTGGACGGCTTCCAGGGAAGAGAGAAAGAGGTAATTATACTGTCGCTAGTGCGCAGCAACGACAAGTCTGAGGTTGGGTTCTTGAAAGACGAGAGACGGTTAAATGTGGCGATGACAAGACCCAAAAAACAGCTTTGTGTTATAGGCAATGTAGAAACCTTACAGAGATCTCGACAGAAGTTTCTAAAAGATTGGGCCGAATTTGGTGAGGAAAATGCCGATCTGAGATATCCAGATATCGGCGATTATCTATGATATGAATCAATCTGAATGCACGTAATATTATTGATCTCCAATTACATAAAAGTCAACATTTTCATCTGCTGTGACAAAAGATGCGTATTTAGGATTGAATGCAATGGTTCTTGGGCAGGAATTAGGAGCTGCGGGAATGAACCCAACGGGTTTAAGTGTCTTGTTGCTTATTGAGTCTGAATGGCTCCACACTGCAGTCCTGCCATCGTAATCTGTGCCCAAAGTAAATCTTCCGTCAGGCGTAAAACATGCTGATCCGGAATCCATGAACTCCCGCAGCGGGAATGCCTTCGTTCCTGTTAGCTCAAACAGCTGCGATCCATCAAACGCATCTAGTATTATCTGCCGCCCAGCGGACGAACCCAGCAGTAGATATTTCCCGTCATTTGAGAATTCCAGTTTGTTCCACTGAGTGAACCCCGGCTTCACCTTCACCACCAAAAACGGTCCGCTTTTCAGCTGCTTTAAATTGTATACTCCCAACTCGTTGTTTTCTGGGTTCCCCAGGGCAAATACCAAACCGCTTGGATCGTAGGCAATACAGCTCGGGACCAAGCTAGGAACGATTGCCTGCGACTTCGACACCCGCAAGTCCCACAGTCTCACCGATTCGTCGTACGACGCCGACAGAAATGTGTCATTGAGCGGCGAGACCTGGATATCGCTCACCAGCGCCCCATGGCCGGTGAAATACCTCAAATACTGGTTCGTCTCCAGGTTCAAATGCCTTATATCAAAGCTTTTCATGGTCGATGAGTACACACATTCGGATTGTGCGTGCGTGAACTTGGCAGAGTGACATCCATACTTCTTCGACGCAATTGTATTCAAAAATCTGCAACTCACCGCATCATACAGATGCATATTATCGCTAGCTGACGACGTCAGCAGATATTGGCCATGATCGTCGTAACTCAACGACGTTATGGGAGATATCTCGTTCTCGGGAACCCTGAACGACTTGACTGCCTGAAACTTGAGCAGGTTATCCCTAGTTATATCCAACGCCATACCAAAACGGTTCAAAACGGTCTACTTCCCGACTTACCACTGCTTTCTCTAGCTCTTGGCTCTTAGTATGGTGAATTTTTCAGTAAGCGATCACTATATAGCCTTCTAAGCTCTTGCACACACAACTTCGACACCTCAAGCAGACGATTCACCCACTGAGCTGCCTCCAGACCATCGGCAAGCACTGGCATCATGAACATCAACAGTCTGGTCCACTTTGGGTTCGATCTCACGCTGGTGGCGATGCTGCTCGCCGCACTGCGACAGAACACGGGATACGTGTTTGCCTTCGAGCAGACCAGCGGCATCAGCCGGTACGTCCACAGGATCCTGGGCTGGGGCGAGTGGTGCTACAACAGGTTTGTCAACTACGCTGTCGGGTCGCAGTACTTCCGGAAACAGCTCCGGAGCGACGGTTTCACAACCAGAAGCGCTAAAGAGATCGAGGAACTCGGGAGATCGAGTCGCAGGGTGCGCAGCCGTCGTGGCGACTAGTAGCAGAGGCTGGAAACCATGGGTACGTTGCTTAGCTATTGACAGCGTCTGTCACGTGATCTGATTTTAGTATTAGAGGCCTGCAGATCCATAATGAAGAGATAAACCATCAAGATGAGCTAGATGGGAGAGTTTGAGGTCGTCCGACTGTTTGAGTCGGTGGGATGTCTGATAGTCGACAGAGGTTCGTGAGCCTGGGCGAGCTGCCGCTTTTCAGGGATATCAAAGAGGTTCTGGTGATGGAGAAACAGCAGCAGAACAAAACCGGTCGACCGGGAGATGGGCGAAAAGAGGTTGATAAGAGCAAGTCTAGCAGCGATTCGAGTCCCGGACACCATTACATTCCGCCGCTTTCCGCTTATAATGCGATCGAAGAGACGCCGTACTTCCCCAGCGGAGCCAGGGATGAAAGGTTTGACGAGCTGACAATGAGAACGGATCAGGCGCAGCAGAAGTTGAACGCCGTGAGAACTCTCGGTTGGGACTGTATACGACCAATAGGTGTAAAGGAGACGATGAAACAGCTGCAGGAGAGACTCAAGAGCCGAGAAAAGTCTGGAAAGACAACGGAGACCGGCGTGCCAGTACTTTCTGCCATGCAGGAGAATGGCAATGAAGCTATTGTCAGCTTCCGTGAACTTGGCAATGAAGGGCATATCGATGCGTCCGTTGGGGAGCACGCCCATGCGCAACCAGAAGAAGAGGACGAGGATCTTTCGTACGACTATGATGCGGAGTTTGCTCGTGTTGAAGAGGAAGCAGACGACGAAGTAGGTGGTGAACTGCAAGGCGTCGCAATGTCTTTCAGGGCCAACAATCCCCTATCTAATAGAGGGACCGAGAGAGATGTTACTATACAGCAGTTTGTCGAGACTTCTCATATGGAAAGACAACCCTACGACTCACAGGATGAATATGAGACCTCACAGCTAAATTTGGATCCCGATCAGGGCGAGAGCCGAGAATTTATGGAAGTTCCGTGGGTCGAAGTTTCCGACACTGTTGAAAGTGTTGGCTCACGACGAATCAGTAGTTTGAACAGTGTGACTGGTCATGTTTTAGGAAACCGACACGATCTGGGGCGTGAGATACAATGACGTAGATATTAGCTTAGATGCTATCTAGATTCGCTACGTACTGGGAACGAACTTGGATTGGTTTGACAGAACCTGGCTTGAAAGCGGCAGTTTGTCTACCTTGTTGCTTCGCAGATGGATGGCAGGCACGACCCACTTACCGCAGCTGCATCTTGATCCCTTCCAATTGTACCCTCCGACTTTGCTGTTGCAGCCGGGACAGAAGAATTTACCTTCCAACTCTTGTTTTCCTTGCAGTTCCTCTTTCATCCAATTGAGCGGTTCAAGGAAGTAGTGTGAACAGACGTTTTGCGACTCTTCAATACCAATAATTCTCCTAGAGCCAGCTGCTCGTCTGATAAAATGACCTTCGAGAGATTCCTTACTTGGCGGTTCGTGATTGATAAAAGAAGTTGACAGTGCCAAATGCTGTCGGCACTTTTTGCATCTCGCTACAGTCACATCTTTCAGGCTCTCCGGAGACATATCTTTCAAATCTTCCTCCTCACTCTTGAAGGTCTCATCTTTTGATAGAATTTCAGTTCCGGTTGGATCTGATTTGACAGAGTTTGTCAGCCTCCATTGCTTGTACTGCGGAAAGTCCTCATCCACAACATTCGAGCCCATTGCCTCGTAAATGGCCAGTTGTTCCATAAAATTATCATTCGGACAAGCTGATGGTCTCTTTCTGCGTACTGCATGCAGAGCGGTCTTCAAGACCAAACCGTATCGGTACATGAGATACGCAATGGCAAAAGCTGCAGACCTCGAGACACCTGCCTGACAGTGGATAAACACAGCACCAGTCTGCGGAGTGCGTCTAAAGTCAACCTTGGCTGGATCATATTCTCTTTCGTTGGGAAACAAACACTGGTCCAAAAACTTGTTACTCTCGTTGATGTACCGCAGGATATCAGTAGAGTCGTCGTCGTCTATCCCAATATTCTTCAAAGTGTAGTTTTTCCTCACCAGATACTCTGGGATAACCTGGAATTTGATCACAGACAGGATATGTGTAATGCCGTACTCAGCATTCAACGGAACATGCTCGGAAATCGGCTGGATGCCTCCAATGTATATATTACCTAGAATTCTGCTCAAGTCTGCAGCTTTCTCAGCACCCATAATGGCCAAGAGCACCTTACTTTACCTATTCAGACTGCGATGAGCTGCGATGAGATGCGATGAGATACGTAATAATTTTTCATTAGCTACTAAGGTGAAAAGTCATAGATGAAGAGACAGAGTATGCTGGGTTACTCCAGCCTTGATATCTGGCGCTGCCAGTACGCTTCTCTGATCGGGTCGTACTTCGCCGCTAGAGCTTGGTAGGCCTTTGCGGCTTTCTTTTTGGTGGCTTCTGTCTTGGCGTACACTGTCGCCAAGAATTCCAGTGCGTATGAAGACTCGATCTCGGGCAGGGCTTCTGGAGTTTCCGCTAGTTCTGTGACGTTATTCGTAAGCTTCTGAGCAAACTGCAGAATAGAGGTATCGTAGGAGCCTGAGAGGAAATTCTCGTACAGGCCTTGCAGATAGGCCCAAGAGGACACGTTTTGGGGTACCTGCTCGATCTTCTCCTTGACGTATTCCAGCTCCAGGTCAATCTGGTCCCGGTCCGGATTCGAGTGTTTCAGCACAAACATTCGGTGTGTCCATGCGCTGTTGTTGTAAACGTCCTTCTGTATCAGCAGATCGGAGTACGAGAGCTCCCGCATAAAGTCCTGAAAGAACAGCACACACCACTTCCGGAACGACCAAACGTGGTAGTTTTTCGTGTCGTCGTCGATCATCAGCTCCAGGACAGGCAGCTCTCTCTTGAAACTCGGCGCCGGATGCCGTTCCAGCAGCGCCTGCTTGTACGACCAGATCTGGTAGTTCTTCGGGTTGTTGAGCGTCGTCTCGTCCACCCAATCGAGCTCCTCGTTCAGCAGCTTCCCCGCGTCCTCTGCCTGCTCCGCCATGTGCATCACTATGTCGAATCGATAGTTCCATATGGTATAGAACGCAGGTGCGAGGGCGATAGCCCTCGCACTCAAGTCCAGCGCTCTCTTCGAGTACTCCTGCTTCTGAATCAGCGCCCTAGCGATCCCCATCGTCTCCTTATACTCCTCAGTGTACATTATCCGGCACAGCTCATCGGGCAACTCCGTCGTCACGGGCAGCGGCTGTATGTCCTCAAAACCGTCCATTTTTCCCCCCGTTTTCGCTCAAACCGTCGTCTACCCACCTAGCACTACCTGAACACTCTTACCGGCCCCTAGCAAGCCCCCAACGTCCTCATCCAGTGGCATCTGCTCTCTATACCTTGTCTTAACCTCTAATCACTATAAGGCCCAGACAGGTGTTACCCGGTTTTCTGCTCGTCAGCAGTGATATCGGTCAGCCGACTCTTTTGATGGCCTTAGCAGCTGGATAAAGAAGGAGCAGAGATGGAAGACAGGAGGGTTGAGAGTTTAGGCCGGTATAAGCGGTTATTTATTTGCTAGGAATTGGTTCTCTGTTGGCTAGCAGTGGGTGTGATTGCGAAGAAGTCTGTTAGGCTGGCAGCACTCTGTTTTGAGCAGCAATGATGACACAGCTGAGAAAAGAGCCGGTGTATCAGGGCGTTGGTCGGGAGGAGAGCGCGAGCGGGAATGGGAACGAGGAAGTGGATATGTTGGAGTCTGATATGCTGAATGATTTTCTGTTTAGGTCCGCGGAGGGCAGGGGAAATGATGGTGGTGAGAAAGGGCTGGGAAGCGGTCGGAATGAGGACGAGGATGCGATATTTGATGCTTTCATCAACACAGACTCGTTGGACGGCGCCGGAGGCGCCGCCAACGGGTTTGTGTTGAATTCGAGGTTTGGTGCTGGAGGGGAGGAGTTTCAGCAGCCTGCTTTCGCGATGGCGTCCGCTCAGTTGGACGCGCGTCTGGTGGGTAACGATGGCATCGTTTCGAATCCTAATTCGCGGTCGCCTACTCCCATCTCTGACTCTGCCGCGTACCACAGGCAGTGTCAGGAGACGGTGGAGAACTCGCTGGTGTTTGGCAGGACGGAGCCCTTGCAGACTACTCCCGTGGACCCTACAGAGTATGTGAGCCTGGATGAAACCGGTTTGCCCTACAGACTGTCGGTTTGTGGATTGCCCGAGGTCTCTCGTGTGGAGAATCAGATAAAACTTACTTTGAAGATTGATCCGTCCATGAGGCCCTGTATGGTCCATTTGCCGTCAGACTGTATCGCAAGACAGAAATTTTACCTTGAAAAGGACGTCTCGCAGTATCCCCGGGAGTTTCAAGATCAGTTGATATATGTTGAGGCGTTCCTTCTGTGTGCAGCTTCTAATAAGACTACCTTTGTTTGCGCAAGGTGCGTCAAGAGGGAACACAGAAGAGCTTCTAGAAGAAAATCTGGCTTAAGCGATAATGTCCTTTGGTGTAATAACAACAACAGAAGAGCCATTATTTTCAACAATAAGCAAGTTTTTGTCACTAAAGAGGCCGATCGCGATGGATCTTGCACCGAATTTGATCTCACAGCGCGAATCGTTTGCTACTGTCGGCATCATAAATCTCCTGAAGGATTCAAGATTCTATTCATTTTGAAGAATTCAAGTGGACAGGTCCTGGCGAAGAACGTCACTAGCTCCATCGTAATTATGGATAAGAAACCTAGTAACGCTGCAACTGAATCGCCAATAATTGCGCAATGCAATAGCAATACTGACTCTGGTTTGGACACTGCGGGCGAGGTTTTCTCTAATGCCAACTCGAGTGACAGGCCAGCTACTACTTCTGCTAGCGATAATGGAAATCATGAAATACAATTCAATTCAGGAAAATACTTTGCTATGACAGATATATCTCCTTTGAAGATGGAGAGTGATCTCAACATGCGGCTGGCGTTACCAAATGGACCAATGCTGTCGCCCACCTCTATGAGTGAAGAAGGATCAGAGGCTCAAGCTTCAGCGGTAGAAAATAGGAGACTTTCACATCCAATTGGTTCTGCTTCAACTCCAGCCGCTGTAGCTCGGACAGAGAATTATCAACGGAAAAGACCACGCAATGAGGCGGTACCTGATAGCAGTTTGATGTCCCGCAGAACATGGTCAAACTCGTCCTTGTCGAAAAGCCTATCAAGCTCTCAAGTTGCTTCACAACCATCTTCACAGGTGCTGCGAACGATGCCAGATTTCTTATCCACTCCCAATTCAGGTCAGCCATCGATTCAGCGAGTGATACCAGCACAGGGGCCAATCAATGGAGGTATTGAGATCACCTTACTGGGAACAAAATTCAAGGATGGACTCCTTGTCAAATTTGGTGAAAACATAGCTCTATCCACCCAATGTTGGAGTGAGACAACAATGGTCACATATCTGCCTCCCGCTTCTTGTGCCGGCCAAGTCTTTGTAACAGTGATTGATCCTGATGACAGCAATTTAGCCGAGACACATCCAAGTAACAAGGCAATTTTTACTTATGTGGACGATACTGATAGGCAATTGATTGAACTAGCACTTCAGATAGTCGGTTTGAAAATGAACGGTAAGCTAGAGGATGCTCGGAATATCGCCAAAAGAATTGTCGGCAACGATGCGGGTTCTAATTCATTAAGTCCTTCCAATATCTCGCCAGGTAATAATTCGGTTACCAACCAATCATCTAATCATAAGAATATCGGTTACTCCGACGAATTACTACTTGTGAAGGTGGTTAAATCTTTGCATGTCAATTCTAATCTGTCCATGTGTGACAGTTTAGGGCGTACCTTACTTCACCTGGCATCTCTAAAGGGCTACAGCAGTCTATGTTCAACTCTGATTAAGAATGGTGCGCGTGTCAACGATAAAGATCTCTACGGCTTCACTCCACTTCATTTTGCATGCGTTGGCGGTGATCTAAAGGTCATCCGTTTGCTCGCGGAATGTAAAGCAGATCCTTCCATTATAGCCTGCAATTCCGTTACTGCAAGGCAATTATTCATTGCCAATCATAAATCGAAGATTGGGCTTAACCATTATTTCAAAGAGGTCACTGATCTTTTAGACAACCTTGAAGCTACGGATATCTTTAGCCTCAACAGCAGAAAGATGTCTGATTCCAGCTTCCATTCGAGCGTCTTTGAAAATGAATCCTTATACTCCTTAGACAACGGTAATGCCGGGACAAAAACGTCAGGAATCAACAAAGATGACGACCGATCGGAGTACAATGAAAGTGATTTCGAAGAAGATGGAGATGAAAGTCTGCTTACTGGAGATGATGCCGAAGAAGCGGCCGATCTTAATGTAGAAGGCAACGAAAATGAGGAGATCGCCAAGAAAGGAGGAAAGAATGGTATGGACAAATCGCTCCTAAACCGGATGCTTCATTATTTGAATGACGAGCTGCCTAAATACGAGGATCTGTTCCCAGGATCTCATGGAACTAGCCAAGACAAGATCAAACCAGTTGTCGTGGACACTCAGGGCACCGAGCTTCAGACGGAAGCAACATCCACCACAGAGGATTTCCAAACGTCTTCTGAAGACGAAGAAGATGCCCTCCAACAGGGCTTCAACGGCTTTTTCCAACAGAGACAGAACTTCCAGAACGATAAAATGTTGCTGTTCTTCTGGCTCCCACTGACAATCGTTCTTCTGACATGGTACGTTTTCTACAGATTCGGACAAGAAGACGACATTGTTCACTATTTCACCAGGATGGTTTCAGAATATCTACGGATGGTTGTGGCCAAGATTTTGCTAGGAAACGAAAGGATGAAGACTGCGTTCAAGGAACAACTCACGATGATTCAAAATACTGGTATTTTGAATGACTTCATAGTAACTTGAGATCTCCCTTGCTATTCACCTCGCTACCCACAATATATAATAGGAATCTAATAGACTTTGCTTAAATACCAATTTTTGCTCACTTTTAGCTGTTTCTGTTAGCTAGCTCATCGCGATGAGCTTGGCATATTGAAAAATTTGCTGGCTAAGAATCAGTAGAATTCGATGAGCAAGAGAATATCAGGCAGATAATCAGCATATTATGGCTAGAAGTCAGTTTAGGATCATAGTGGGCTCGTATGAGCACAATATTCTCTGCTTGTCTATCGACTTATCGCTATCAACACCGGTCTTTACACCGATTTTTCACTTCCAAGCACATACGCTAAGTGTCAAATGCTTGGATATCTCAGGAAGATATCTTGTATCTGGTTCTAACGATGAGAATATAAGGATATATGATTTGCAGAAGCGGAAGGAATTGGGTACTCTTTTGGCTCATCAAGGGTCCATCACGGCGTTGAAGTTCTCTAACCGTGCAACTGACGACCAGGAAAGCGTTTCTGTATCAGAGAAGAAAGCTCGAACGGGCAAATGGTTACTGTCTGCATCTGAAGACCATCACGTTATTGTATGGAGAGTTAAAGATTGGGAGAATTTTGGTACTCTGAAGGGACACACCGCTCGCATCAATGACGTCGATATCCATCCGTCTAATAGAATTGCCATTAGCGTCAGCGAAGACCATAGTATACGTCTGTGGAATTTGATGACGGTTAAGAAAGCAGCCGTCTTGAAGCTGAAAAACTATTCCCAGAACGCCCAGTTTGTTAGATGGCTGGGCCAGGATGGCGAATACTTCGCTGCAGCATTGCTGAACAAAGTACTGATATACAAGACGGCTACCGCCAAAGTTCACAAGGAGATCGACTTGGGTAGACTCTCTGTTATGCATATAGAAAAGACGACCATCGATGGGGAAGAATACCTGGCTGTGGGATTGAGCAATGGACGTGTCAACTTTTACACTGCCAAGTCCCTGTACGAGGAAGACACCAAGGATGTACAGCCAGAATTTGACCTATTGGGCCACACTAATAGAGTTAAGGATTTTAAGTTTTATGAGAATGAGTTTGGTTCCTACTTCGTGACTATCAGTTCTGATGGTAAAGTAATTGTTTGGGACTTGAATAAAAGAGAACAATTGGCGGTTTACGATGCTGGCGAAAGACTAAACTGCCTTGCTATATGTGATGAGGAAACAGAAAAGTATGAAACTGTAAATAAACGGGATACTGCAACCGCAGAGATCGATGAGCAGAGTGAAGTTGAACGTGACGTTGAAGAGTTGAAACAAGAGATGTTCGGAAAGACGAAGAAGAAGAACAGTAGGCACAAGAAGAGAAAAGGTAACAAAAAAGTCTCTATAGAAATGGAATAGAAGATCCGCTGGCTGAGATCTGCTCGATGCCGCGACACATTATTAATGTACATTAGTGATAAATAAACAAAAGGTGATCTTGATCATAACTTGCATGAACGTTTGGCACGGTTGGAGTGTTTCTCGAACAATTTCTTGGCCTTAACCCACACAGGTGCAGTGTTTCTCTGTGGCAGCTGTTCCAAGGAGGGAAGCAAATCCTTAGCGAAGAACTCAGAAGCTTCCCTTGGGAGAAGCGAAGGAAGGTGGTCAATGGATATCACCGATAATTTCGGACCAGCCGTTGTAGGGACCAAAACTGTTGGCTTATTGAACACGGTAGCAATGTTGTAAATCGGTACCGGATTATGAGGATTAGTGGTATCAGCAGAAACATCCACTACAGTTCTTAATCTTCTGTCATCCTTATTCAGCAGATCATAGTTAATGAATGGTGCAATCGGCTTCGATAAATAGATGCAATTAATGAAGATGTCCGCCTGGGCAATTTCCTTGAATGGACCGCCGCGGGAAGTTTCTTTGATATCCCATTTCAAAATGTTCTCGTCTGGCACACCGACCTTTTGCAGTAGATCAACAGCACCCGAGCCGCATCTACCCAAAGCACCGATGATCAAGACCTTTGGCTTTCTGGCGCCTCTTTTCAAAGCTTTTTGGTAGTCCCTCACGACATCTCTGACCAGGGCCTGCTCATTCTTGTACGGAGATACAGCAGGAAGGTCCTCAGAATCGGCATGAGTCTGCTTGAAAGCCCAGTCCTTGAGACCCAACGCAGCGCCGGCGAAACCCGCGTAGAAGCCAAACGCCGCAACTCTTCTCCCCTGATCATTCTCCAGGAACTCTAGATCGTACAAGGTTCCCTTGCCGTTGATAAACCTCTTCAACACGTCCTGCCATCCGGCCTGATCCTTGAAACAATGGGCAAACTGGATGTGCTCATGAACCAAAGGGAAAGTATCAGTCTCAGGCATTTCTTTCAACCCAATAATGATTCTATCGCGGGGAGCATCGACCCACGAGCCCTCTGGCACTATCGTAGCTCCAGCTTTGCGATATTCCTCGCTCTTAAAAGCACTTTGCGAGCTCTCCTCGACGTAAATCCTGAAACCCTTCGCGATAAGCTCCTTCACCGTCCGGGGAGTCAAAGCAGCACGAGCCTCCAATGGTTTAGTCTCAGCTCTCAAGTGAAGTGTCACGCTCATAATGTCTATCGTACTGTGTCCTTCTAGCCAACTACCACAATGCCAGCACTACCTACCACTGATACTACAGCCACTTATATACCACCGTACTCTGAAGAATCTGATATCTCGATGACTCAATCGGTATACCTCTGGAATTCCGGTGGAATTTTGGCCAGGTAGTATCAGGTGACCTGGAATAGCACATAGCACAGAAGCTGGGCTTGAGAAGCGGTGGGTTTGATGGCTGATGAAGGGTGGTAGGTTGGGATTGGCAAGCGCTAGGGTATCTCGAGAGGTGTAGAGCGATGTCATTGGACGGGACGCCAACGCAGCACAATTCTACGCTTGCAATTTCGCCGTTTGTAACAGGAAGGTCCAGCACTCGAACAAACGCATCGCGGCAGCGACAAAATAGCCCTAGTGAAGCTGTGGAACCGCGGGAAGGACAGGATTGGAATGCGGAGGGGATGCCGAAGAACGCGGGGTACCAATCGATAGCTAACAGCCCGTTGGTGCAGAAAGCTAACGCGAGTATTACGGCTCAATCGCTTGCTACGCCGCACCATGATGGCAGTTCAGGCGGCAATGGCGTGGGTCTGCTGGCTTCTATCTCAAAGAGCGGTCTTTTTGGCTCTACCATGCCTTCGACGCTGCGGAAGGTCAGCTTGCAGCGCGAGTACAGAGATTCTGGCGACAAACAGCTGAATGGTGATAGTGAGCTGCCGGCTACTACGACTCTTACCACCACGACAACGTCTACTGTCGATGAGCTGAACCAATTGGACATTACCGATCTATCCTCGATTGAGAGACTACGATTGTGGAGGCACGATGCGCTGATGCAGCATCTATATGGCACGGCGGAGTTCGTGGCGAACAAGATATATACTTTGACAGGTGATCCCAACGATGCATTTTGGCTGGCTCAAGTGTACTACTGTAGCGGATCGTATGTGAGAGCAGTGGATCTGCTCACCAAAGACATGCTCGAGAGCGTCAGCATAATGTGTCGATATTTGCTGGCTCTTTGTCTGGTAACCTTGCAAAAATATGATGAGGCGCTCGATGTGGTTGGCGAGAGTAATCCATTCTCTGAAGCGGCGGATCAGGAAGCAAAAAAGCAGAACGACGGCGGTGTCAAATTAGAATCGTCTTTGTGCTTTCTACGAGGCAAGATTTACGTAGCACAAAATAGCGTGTCGAAGGCCAAGGAGTCTTTCAAAGAGGCGCTGTTAGTCGATGTCAAGAATTTCGAAGCATTTGCGGAGCTAACAGCAAGAAATTTGCTTACTCCTCGCGAAGAATGGGATCTACTAGAAGCTTTGGAATTAGATTTTTCAGTTTTAGGTGATAATCAAGAGATGATTAAGAACCTGTATATGTTAAGGCTCTCTAAGTACATCAATGGGGAAAAGAGTGCAGCTGCTCGCAAAGAGCTGATAAGGGAAAACAATCTGGAGTCAAACGTGGATACAATGAGATATCAAGTAGAGGTATATCATACCCAGTGCAAGTTTCTCAAATGTTTGGATCTATGCGAAGTTATACTTGAGCGTGATGAGTACAATCCGGATGTTTTACCCATCTACATTTCGTGTCTTTATGAACTGAACTCTAAGAACAAACTGTTTCTATTATCTCACAGATTGGCCGAGAACGTTCCCAAAAGTCCAATTACTTGGTTCTCCGTGGCTACATATTACATGGTAGTCGAAAAAATAGGTGAGGCAAGAAAATACTTCTCAAAGTCTTCAATACTGGATCCAAATTTTGCTCCCGCATGGTTAGGCTTTGCTCACACCTATGCCATTGAAGGTGAGCAGGAGCAGGCCATTTCTGCGTACTCAACGGCAGCAAGATTTTTCCCTGGCATCCACTTACCGAACTTATTTTTGGGCATGCAATACATGGCATTGAACACCATATCGCTCGCAGAGGAGTATTTCACTCTTTCATACGATGTATGCCCTCAAGATCCCTTACTTTTGAATGAGATGGGTGTGATGTATTTCAAGAGAAATGACCTGCATAAGGCCAAGAAATTTCTCAAACGCGCATTGGAGGCGGTCGAAGAGCTTGATCCCACATCCAAGACATCAATCTCCATACAAATGAACCTGGCCCACGCTTATAGAAGGCTTGGAGAAAACGAAAGGGCAATCAAATGCTTCAAGGCTGTCCTGGAAGTTTCTAACAAAAGCTCCGATACCTATTGTTCTTTAGGATTTCTTTATCTGAAAACTAAGCAGCTTCAGAAAGCAATAGATCATTTCCATGTATCCTTGTCCCTATGTCCTACCAATTCAGCAGCTCAGGAACTTTTATTACATGCATTAGAGCTCAATGTGTCAATGACTCTAGATACCGACCATCCGCTTATGGTTAACGCACAAATTCAGGAATCAAGCTTCACTCTGTTTCAAACGTCAAAGAAGCGAGCTCCTCTTACAATGGATATCGTTGGATTACCTAAAAAGATGAAGATTCCTAGTCAGGTAACTGATCCTGAAGATGAAGATAATGCCATGGAGATCGAATGCGACTGAAACATTAATTTTAGCTCACAATACATGGTGTTGTAGGTCATCAGAAGTCAAGGTCACGTCAATGTGGACCTAAATTAATTTTGCATTACTATTCTTTAATCTTTACATTTCTGTGTTTGAACTTCTTCCAAGGTAATGGTTAAACGATAAACTATAGCTTTTTTCCACATTATCTTAGCCCTTATCTACCAGAGGCGGAATAAACTTCGGTTTTAACTCGAACAGCTCAATTCGTATTTTCCTCTTGTATTTGAGATGCACAGATCTCGTAAGGCACATTCTTAAGTATTCTTGCGGCGAACATGCATATGTACAGCCGCTAAAACTCCACGAGATCACCATCAGCTTTCGCTCTGAGCCTTTGTTGTATCTCTAATCCAATTGACAATCATTTCTTTTGCGGCCTATGATCTAAGGATGTAACGTCGCATTTTCCTAGTGCTTTGGTTTGAACAACCGTTCTCATTCTTTTGAATCGGACAATTTTTGCTGCATAACGACCTGCTGCATGCGGTCTTCTTTTGAATCTTCCGTTTTTAGCTGATTAGAGCTGTCACTGCTCACCTTTTCTGCATTTTTTTGGCTAGTCTTTCTCTTCTTCGACAGTTTCTTTAACCGATGATCCTTGGACTCTCCCAGTGGTGCTTGTAACCTCGAGACAGATTTCCTGGTCCTATTTTCAGCATTCACTTTATTTGTCGCGTCGCGTTCAATTTTAGCGCGCTCCACCTCGAGAAGTTCTGTGACCTCTTTAATCAGCACCTCCTCTGAAAGAACGATCTCTTGACGACTCTTTTTCTTCTTTGACCGCTTCTTCGAAAGGTCTTCGTGCTGGTGTGAATCGCCTTTTGTACCCTCTTTAGGATGCTTTTTCTTATCTACATGCTCTTTCTCGGATGTCAACTTTTTATGTTCATTCTTGCGAGGTATCTTTGAACTGCTCCCCGCTTGTGGAATCAGAGATGACTCCGTCTCAGTTTGACTGCGGTCCTTCTTTAACTTGCTTTTACGGGATTTCCTTGATATGCTGGCAATGGTGTTCTTCTGTTTGTTTTCTTTCCGCTTATCGTCCCCGATGGCTCCTGGCCTTTCTGCCTGTTGCTTTCTATCCGTCTTCTTACGATTTTGTCTGCGAGACTCCTCTTCCTTATCTATTCCAGTATTCTCCTGCTCTGTATTACTCCAACTGTCACCTTTTAGCGCATTGTACGTCTGGCAGCTGCCAGGACGCACTATAAGCTGCTCCAAATCCTTCAAAATCTCGTCCACTTCGGTGAAAACTGGTCTAGCGTTGCCTCCCAGCTTCTTTGAGCCTGTACCAATCCCTCTAAGCGGTCCCTCCGTCTGGAACGGGGAGTCGGGCGTCTCGTAACGAACCTCTACCGTAAAGTCATCATCTTGCAGCAGGAAATCAACCAGCTCGTCAGCATTCATACTAGTGGTCCTGAATCGCTAGGCCGTGCAGGCTTTCGGCACATATTTGGCTATGTATTGTTGAAGAGTAGCACTCTAAGCGTAACATTTTTCACTTGATCAAGCACTCTACAAGCACTAGATATCGCTAGATATAGTCCCTGGCCAGCATATAAGACCGCTCAAGATGCTTAGAGCTGTAGGTTTGAATTTCCAGAGGGTCAGAGCTCCTCTCAGCCGGTCGATTCAGCCATTTTGCCTGACTTTTGCGATTACTGGTAGACCAAATGGCAGTGGACGCATTGCATCTTCGATCTGTCGCGGATACTCGAGCAATGCTGAGCCAAAGTCTAAGGAAGACGGCAGGAAGAGTGCTAAACCAAGTGGGAAGCTTCTATTGCTGCTGGGAGCGCTCGCTGTTGGATCAACGGTTGTATCGCTGTCATACCAGAAAACAGATCCAGCTGAGTTCTTGGAAGAAGCCCCGGAAGAGGTTAAAGAAGAATCTGAGAAGGTTAAGGAACCAGCTTTTTCGCCTGATCAGGTTTCGGTTGTCTTTGTTCTTGGCGGTCCGGGAGCTGGTAAAGGAACTCAATGCGCCAAGCTAGTGAACGACTACCACTTTGTCCACTTGTCTGCCGGTGACCTTTTGCGAGCTGAAAGACAGCGTGAGGGCTCCAAATACGGTGAGCTGATTAGTCATTATATTAAGGAAGGTCTGATTGTTCCGCAAGAAGTTACAGTCGCACTCTTGAAACAGGCTATCACCGAGAACTTCAAGAAAGGTAATACTAAGTTCTTGGTGGATGGATTCCCAAGAAAAATGGACCAGGCAGTTACTTTTGAGCAGGAGATCGTGCCTAGCAAATTCGTTCTGTTTTTTGATTGCCCCGAGAAGGTCATGCTCGAAAGGCTACTAGAGCGTGGTAAGACTAGCGGCAGAGATGACGACAACATTGAGTCGATCAAGAAAAGATTCAGAACTTTTATTGAAACTAGTATGCCAGTTGTAGAATATTTCGAGAAGCAGTCAAAGGTCGTAAGAGTGAGCTGCAACCACCCTGTTGACGAGGTCTATAGAGACGTACAGACCGCTGTCGAGCAAAAAGTGGGCAAAAACTGACTTTCCGCAAGATCTCAGAGAACCAGCTAAACGATTCGACTATCATAGCTGTTTCCTATAGAGTAAATAGTAGCATTATAGAAACAATCTTTTGATTTCGCACTACGCCATCCCTCTATTAAGTCGACTATCCCTCTAGCGGAAGTCTTTCAGAGATTCGGCATCGTAGCTCAGGTACTTACCGTTAACAGCCTCTGGGATGCCATTCAAAGCTAATTTAGCGTAGACTGTAGCTGGAACAGAGCTATCTAGCAACCTGTTCTCTGCTTTCAAGCCCTTGAATAGACTCAGGGCTTCGTCAGACATCGCTTTTGGTCCAAGATTATCTCTGATCTCGACTTGCATTTGAGTGTCGACGATACCTGGCGCAATCGCCAGGGCTTTCACTGATTTTTCCTCATTTGCGATCGTCATTGCAAAATGATTCAAAGCTGCCTTGGAAGACCCATAGGCGCCCCAGCAATTGAAGTATGTATCACTGGCATCCGAACTGACAAACAAAATGTTACCATTCGACTGCTTCAAAAACGGCAAAGCGATAGAGACCAAGGAAACGATACTGAAAAAATTGACGTCGTAGAGTTTCTTCCACTCATCAACGACAATGTCATTGACATGTTGGACAGGCTCTAGGACACCAGCATTCGCGATCAACGAGTCAATCCTCCCATGCCCTCTTACGGCTTCCTCGACTAAGCTCTTCAACGTCTTGTCATCAGTGATATCGCCAACCACGTAGAAGAATCTGTTGCTGTGCTTCTTCTTCAACTCGATCAAAGGTGCTTCTGATCTTGCCACACCGTAGACAACTGCGTCAGCACTTAAATTGAGTAAAACCTCGACAATCGACTTACCAATACCTCTAGAGGCACCCGTAACCAGAATAACCTTAGCCATATTGAAAGCAGCCACTTTTGCCTACGCACTTGCAGCTTTGACCCATAATTTTTGCCAACTCTATTAAGCTTTTCATAGGTGATCGATGCCCAACATCCGAGCCAGCTTCGAGCAGAAAAGATTCAGTACTGTGTTTTAATCGCGCTTGACAGCTATTGTCTTTGAGCTAACCGCGTTAATAGTTTCCCTGCTCTCAGCGAGCGCATAGCGAGTGCATTGCTCTCTTCGATTCTCACCGCTCTGAGGTGAACATTGCGGTAGCAAGCTTCTTGGGCTGCAAGCTCGCATAATTGCCATTCTCATGGACCTTAAACTAGAATTGGCCTGGTTCCGTCCTAATTACGGCTCGTTACACCTCACCGCAACCCTATCGGTCTTTCTGCAGTAATACACTCCTGGAAGCAGATTCGCCGCAGGCAATCGAGACCAGCTTGGCTTGAAGCATATGGGCTCACCGAGAACCGTAGATTGAGCCATTCCGTCTTTCAACCAGACAGCAGTCGCTGAGGCAAAACCGGACCCACCCGGCAACTCTCGCAGATTCTATAGCCCATTGGCATCGCAACTGACCGCCATCGAGCTCAAAACCGCTGAAACGGACTCTCTTAAGTAGCGATTTGTACGGCGTCTTCGCAGGGGACGTAGAGCTCGCGTTCCCAGAGCGAAAGGAAGCTAGAAGGTTAGAGCTTTATTGTACAAAATGGAATAGAAAGCACCCATAGAGTGTCGTTTTGTGTTCCATTTGGGCAGTATGGATAAGGCCAATATGGACTGGGCTAAGGATATACCCTGCAGGAATGTTATAATCTATGGCTACTGCCGAAAGGAGAGGGAAGGATGTCCGTTCAAACACGAAAATAGCGAAGCGGAATCACCAACCACAAGCACTGGGATGAAGACGTTCGCGGGTTCAGATTATGCTGGAGGGTCTAAAACGGTGGAGGTCCCGCCTCCGCCGTCTATATCGGGTGTCACGCCTAAGTTCAATGCGAAGGTCTCAGCTAGCTTTACCCCGATGTCTGCGAAAAGCGGTAGTTTGGCAGCTGTTAGCGTGGAGTCGAGGGCGTCGGCAGCTTCTCCATCGAATGCTCACTTGATGAATGCTGCAGCAGCGTCTTTTACTCCACCAGCTTTCAATCCTTATGCGGCGGAGACTTTCACCCCTTCGTCTTCAGCAGGAACTAACCTGAACCAGCTGGCAATCGACGACTCAGACAGCAGATCGCTGGGCATCAGACAGGCGGCGGAAGGTAGTCTGCCGGTGTCTGCGACGGCAATGGAGCTTGATAACATTAATCCAACTGGTACTCCACCTCCTCATCTAGCTCTGAAATATCCAACGATATATCCACCACCACACAGTCTTCTTCAATATCATCTCTATGCTCCAGACCCACCTCCGCATCTCAAGGTTCCATTAAAGCCGAATGAACAGACTCCGGAAACGCTTTTCATACCAAACAACCTGAGAGAAGAACTAGTCAAGCGCAATCTGGCTTCTTTGCAGGTGTTTCCATTAGGAGGGGCGACACCTACGATAGTTCAAGAGTATTTCGGTTTAGTTCCGCTGGATTTTAACAAGAGCACAGGTAAGAAAGACAGTTTCCAAGGCCATAAGAATTCTCTTTACAAAGTATTTTCAAATTTGGATGGTAAAGTTTATCTATTGCGCCGCATACATGCCGTAAGCATCGTGGATCCTACCCAGATATCCGGAACTTTCCAAGCATGGAGTAAGGTGGCCAGCGCCAACGTGGTTAAGCTAGTTGACCTATTTTTGACCACAAAATTCGGTGATTCTTCCTTATGCGCTGTTTACGACTACTATCCGTTGGCTAGCTCTTTGTATGATACGCATTTTACCTGTTTCCCGTTAATTCCAATCACACAGGAGCTTCTATGGACATATTTGGTGCAACTGACGAACGGCATTAGGGCAATCCACGCAAGTGGACTGGCAGTCGTAAATCTTGATTGGGATAAAGTTATTGTCTCGGGATCGCCCGGGAGAGTTAAAATATCAGGATGTGGTGCTGTCGATGTCTTGCGTGGTCAGGAATCCTTTAATCTCCTTGAGGAGCAGCAGCGAGATTTCATTAAGTTAGGTACCCTTCTCAAGGATCTCGCTTCAAAGATGAGCTCGAAAAAAGATTCAGACGTCGAAGATCTGATGGTGGATGGAGATTTCAAGAGCGTTCTTCAATACCTGCTAAACCAGGAAAACAATAAGAAAAACGTACAGCAGTTGGCCTCGTTGTTTCAGGACAGAATTTTCGATGTTATAAACTCCTCTCTCGTACACACAGAATATACTGAGGGTATCCTTTCTAAGGAGCTGGAAAATGGCAGGTTATTCCGATTGATGTGCAAACTGAATTGTGTATATGGAAGGATGGAGTCACGAATAGATGTCAACTGGTCGGAGTCGGGCACTAAATTTCCTATTACTCTATTTTATGACTATGTCTTTCATCAGGTTGACACTTCGGGCAAGAACATCTTGGATCTGACGCATGTTTTAAGGTGTCTGAATAAATTAGATGCTGGTGTCTCTGAGAAAATTGTCCTCACGACCCCCGATGAGATGAATTGTATTATGATAAGCTATAAGGAATTGAGGGATTTGATAGACTCCACTTTTAGATCTTTAACGCAGTAGTAGAACTAATTTTTTAGCATCAACTATAGTGAAGAACTGTTCTTCACAAGTCACAAAAGCGATGACAGGTAATTCATAAAAATGAACATTATTACAGATTTCAAGGAAGAATTGACCAGGATCAAGCGGAGGTTGAAATATGAAGACGTTAGGATACGTTGTAATGTTCATAGAAAAAAAACTCCATTACCAGCCAGTCTATCCGTTTTACCACCGAATCGCCTGGCGCTGACTTTGCGAGAGGAGACCGACTACGCTACCTATACGAATAATATGCTTTCAGAAGCCGATAATATTGTCTATGGAGAGTTCGATGATTTTGAGTGCAAATGCGCTTGTCATGGTGACAAGAAATTACGAATCCTCCATGAACCAGTTTTCCATTCAGCGGAATGTGTACAAGAATGTGGAGAATCAAACGACGAGTATCGCCATTATCTCAGTGCTAAGATCCGTACAGTTCAAAATAGCCCATAAGAAATGATTATAATAGAAAGGGCCCATATCGCTTTGCAATTTGCCTGCATCTTTTTTGTCGTGAGTGACAGGTTTTTAAAATGTGTCGCAGCGGCAGAAAAGTGTCTCCATGTTAGATGATTTAGAAGCCTTTCAGAAGATATATCAGTTATATACTCATTATTTGGTTTTAGCTGGGTATGAGTAGTCTTCTTAGCATGCAGAATCTTTTTCGCACAGCTTTCTAATGTCACTTAAACTTCTTTTCTGGACGCCATCTTCGAAGTTGTCGGGGCTCAGCCATCCTTCAAAAGCCTGTTTACAAAGCGGCCATTCCTCTTCAATAATCGAGAGCCACGTTGTGTCACGGTTGCGACCTTTGATAACGACTGCTTTGCGAAACGTACCTTCAAATTTGAATCCCAGCCTCTCAGCCGCTGCTCGTGAAGGTTTGTTGAGACTATCGCATCTCCATTGATATCTGCGATATTTTAGATCCTCGAAAACATACTTCATCAGCAAATATTGAGCCTCAGTGGCGATTGGAGTTTGCTTCAGCCGGGAAGAATAGATCACATAGCCCGCTTCTGCTGAACCGTTCAGCGGGTCGACACTAATCAACGCTATTTGTCCAACGGCGTCTCCGGTATTTTTATCGACAATTGCAAAGTGAGTTTCATCGTTCTTCTGGTCACATTGCTCGAGAAACTCTTTGTAGCTTTCAAGATTCTCGAAAGGCCCAATTGGCACATATGTCCAGATCTGATCGCCGGAAACCTTCAAGTTTTCAAAAAGCTGCAATGCGTGCTTCTCAGCGTCAATCGGCTGGACTTCGCAGAATTTTCCTGTCAAGGTAACTTTCTGTGGCGCATCTCTGCCTTTCCAGTCGTCAATGGCGTATCCAATCTCTTGGTTGAACTCGTTAAATCTAGTATTCGCCATTGCAAGAACAATCTTCCCGGCCAAAGAATGTGAAGTGTTATACACGGTGCCAATGGCCGTTATAAGATTTTCATTGACTATATCAAGATCTTATTGACACTGATATCAACGAGACTGTGACTAATTCTCTGAGCTGGCTAACGCGCTATTGTTATCGCGCCTTCTGCGCGACCTTGTCATATCCCGAGGCAAAGGTGCTGGTACAGCTCCAGCAGATTGACCAGCAGGTGTTTCAACAAACCAGTAAGATCTAAGAGATGGTCTTCATAGACCTCGAGAACATAACAATGCTAGCATGTGACTTGTTCTGAGGTATTGACCAGCTACAAAGGGCGCTATAGTAGGAATATTAATAGTGTTATATCTAACCTCTTGTCATTAGCCGTTATATTCCAGACAGTCAACATTGAGGTCCTTTTGAGACACAGAAGGGATGCCTGCAAGATGCAAGGTCATCGTTAGGTCTCCTAGCAACGAACGTAAAACATGTTTAACACCTTCCTCGCCTCCCAGGACCAAACCGTAAACGTAGGGTCTACCGACTAGGACCATTTTGGCCCCAATAGCCATCGCCTTCGCAATGTCAGCACCACAGCGAATGCCTGAGTCGAAAATAATATCTATCTTGTTTCCAACAGCCTTAACAATCTTGACCAGGCAGTCTAAAGATGCGGGTCCGCCATCCTGCTGTCTGCCACCGTGGTTAGATACGACGATCCCCTCGATACCCAATTCTACAGCTTGCTTTGCATCTTGTACTGACTGAATCCCCTTCAGAATGATAGGCCCGTCCCAATGTTCACGTAGGAACGCAATGTCTTCCCAGCCATGACTGAATCCAGGAAATATCATGCTGGCCCATTCACTAGCGGCGCTGTGCAAGTCTTGTTCGACTTCTTTCCCATGCTTTGCTTTGAAGTGGCTGCGAAACACTGGATCAGAAAACCCGAGCGCTGCTCCTATGCTGTCCGAACGCAGAAATGGGTTGTAGCCGTTATTCAGGTCACTTGGACGCCATCCAAGCTTGTAAGTGTCCAATGTAACGAAAAGAGCACTAAATCCATTCGCTCTCGCCCGCTTTAGTAGACTTTCTGTGATGTCATTATGCTCATTGGCAGGCCAATACAACTGAAACCAGCGAACACCGCCGCCGTTAGCCTTGGCGACATCCTCCATTGCTGTGGCGGCAGCAGAACTGTAAATATACGGAACCTGTTCCCTGGCGGCCGCCTTGGCAACGGCGATTTCACCGTCGGGATTGAAGATACGCAGCACTCCGACAGGCGCAGTTGCTATTGGAGATGGGATTTCCCGTCCAAACAAATCGATTTTGAGAGAGGGATACGATGTAGTTTTCACCAAACGGCGTGGTACGATTGACCATTTTTTAAAGGCCTCTCTGTTTTTCTGGTATGTCTCACCAGTGCTGGCATTTCCGCAAACATAACCGAGCGCCTCCTGTGACATGCGATTTCTCGCAAGGGCTTCCCACTCGTTGCTTTGAAACGTAAACGGAGGACGTTCGTAATTGAGACCGCGTCCGTAAACGCTGGCCATATATTGCAATGGGTTTCCTGCAGGTGTCTCGAGAAATTCCATGTCAGCGGAGAGAAGATGGAGTCAATTGTTGGTCTACCATGAAGATTGGTTTCCTTCGCTTATTGGCATATTGGCATGCTTTTATATATTGCAGGCGGCGTACCGTCCACCCTGGCTTTTGTTTTCATAGCTGGCATCTCTCCGTCGGCTTCACTCAACTCTCTAGCGGACCTGTGAGCAATCAGGTCCCAATCCATTACTCTTGCTGGTCTTCCAAGTTGTAGATGGCTTGAGCGGGCATCGCGTGGGATGTATACGTAATTTTTGCCAAGAAATCAATTGTTTGCCTACAATGACGAGCTGAGATCTGCAAGCCAATCTGAAGCATGCCAATCTGAAGCGATTCATCGCAGGACTATTGCTATGAGTGGGGAGGAGCACTGTTCGCCCTCGTGTCTGTAGGTCTAGATGGCTTTGTTCGGGATGAACCAGTGCTGATACTGCCTAAAGTTTAGCTGAGAAATTAAGCGGTGGACTTCCGGCCAAACACTTTCGCCACTTCATACTTGCGGTGCTGAACTCTATCCTGGGACATTAGGCCGAAGAAGTATCGTTCCATGGTGGTCTACGAGATCGTTATTGAAGACGACCCAAGTGACAACGCCTTCGCGACAAGGTGATAAGTGGCGATATAACAAGTTTAGCCAGTCAGTTAGAAGACGACCAACCTCTGGGGGTAAGCGTACTTTGGCTATCAGAATTAGCCTCAACCCGTGCCCCGTACCGGGACTTGCACGATAGGCAGTTGCAGTTCCGCGGGACGGATTTTGATGGGATTTGACGTTCAAGATTAGCTGTAACACATCAACGACTAGTCGCGATTAACTCATCACCCATCTGCTTACTAACGCTACACTAGCAGAGGCTGTGAAGTTGAACTCTGAGGTAAAACGAGGACCGCTGAGCGAAGATGATTGTCCACCCCTTAGGGTGAGAGAATCATATAAAAGACATGTCTAATCTGTCGAAAGTGATTGGGATACTCCACCAACCAATCGCTCAGAAGCTTCGGAATCATTTCATCATGACTGAGTTGTTTGCACCTGCACCTGAACCTCCAACCGAGTTGGGCCGCTTAAACCTTTTATCGAAAACTGCTGGCATCAAAGTTTCTTCTTTGGTCTTTGGAGCTATGTCGATTGGAGAAGCATGGTCTGAGGCTTTGGGATCAATGGACAAGGAGAGTAGCTTTAAATTGCTAGATGCATACTACGAAGCGGGTGGGAACTTTATCGACACGGCAAACAACTACCAGAATGAAGAGTCTGAGGCTTGGCTTGGCGAATGGATGGAGTCCAGGAAAGTTCGCGACCAGATGGTGATCGCTACAAAGTTTACTAGTGATTACAAGTCCTACGATGTGGGCAAAGGCAGGAGTGCGAACTTTTGTGGAAACAATAGGCGCAGCCTGCACGTAAGTGTGCGCGACTCCTTGAAGAAGCTTAAGACGGACTGGATCGACATCTTGTATGTTCATTGGTGGGACCATATGACCTCGATAGAGGAGTTGATGGATAGCTTGCACGTTCTGGTGCAGCAGGGCAAGGTGCTGTACCTAGGGGCTTCTGACGCACCAGCATGGGTCGTGTCTGCCGCCAACTACTACGCTGCGTCGCACGGCAAGACTCCGTTCAGTGTTTATCAAGGCAGATGGAACGTTATGCTCAGAGATTTCGAGCGAGAGATCCTTCCAATGGCCAGGCATTTCGGTATGGCGCTTGTGCCCTGGGATGTTCTTGGAGGGGGAAGGTTCCAGACCAAAGAATCTATCGAGAAGCGTAAAGGACGTGGAGAGAAATTGCGCTCTTTTGGTCAGCCTCCTGAGCAGTCAGAGCTGGAAGTGAAGACCAGTGCGGCTTTGGAAAAAGTTGCCAAAGAACACGGCACGAATTCCGTCACAGCTATTGCGCTCGCGTATATCAGGTCCAAAGGAACCAACGTCTTCCCACTTGTGGGAGGCAGAAAGGTCGAGCATTTGAAGGACAACATTGCCGCTCTGTCAATCAAATTAACTCCAGAACAAATCAGCTACCTCGAGAGTGCTGTGCCTTTTGATATCGGGTTCCCCAACAATCTCATCGGGGAGGACCCGGCCATTTCGGGGGAGCTTCCTTTCCTTTCTGCAGCTTGTTATAAGCTAAATCTTGATTCGCTGCAGTTCAAATGAGTGAGCGAAAGTGCTCTATAGCTCTATACATCTATGCAGTAGATATATAAGTTTTACTGAATCGTCTCGTTTTGATGATACAAGGTATTTTTCGCTGTAATGGCGAGGTAGACTTGCCAGGTGGAGGTATCTCGCTTTCATAGATCTAGCGAATTGGCACAGCATGCCACCCAAGTTTGCAAATCGACCGAATTAGATCGAATTGTTAAAAATCTAAAAACTAGAGCAACTTCTGATCTAAATAGCTAAAAAGCGACTGTTAAAACGAGTAATTGTCGAGAGGTGCTTCGTGCTTAATACTGTCCCACAGCTTGTCTATCTCGGAGACGATATTTGCGGGTAAAGGGCCCTCAGAAATGGCATCTAGAGTGTCTGCCACTTGATCAACGTTCCTGCCTCCAATAATAACGGCATCTCCAAATCTCTCAGAGAGTATCGAATTATGCACAACCCATCTGTAGGCCAGACGAGCTTTCGATGTGCCCACTTCCTGTGCCAATTCGCCCCACCTATCAAGCGCTTTCAAAAGTGCGGGTCTGTTGTATAGCTTGGCATAGATCTGGCCAACTGGAGTGTTTGGATCGAATCTGCCCTCACCGTTCTTGATACCATCAGTGCTCCTTGCTAAGAAGCCTCCGGCAATAGGAGAATATGCGTAGAAAGCCATGTTGAGCTTTCTCAACAGCGGAAACAGCTCAGATTCTGATCTACGAGCCACGGCGTTGTAATTACCTTGATAGACGGTTGGTAGAACATAACCTTTACTCTTGGCATAGTTGTATACTTGCTCAACGTCCTTGGCCGGAAAGTTTGAAAGACCAAACTTCTTGAACTTTCCTTGTTGGTGCAATTCGTTGATCGTATCGATAGTCTCCTTGATATCTGTGTCGCGGTCGGGACAGTGAAGATAGAAGATTTCGACGCTGTCGACTCCTAGTAAGCCCAGTGACTCTGCAATCGATTCTTCAATTCCTTTTTTCGTCAAGCTGCCATCAGTAAATCCCTTAGCCTTGGTATCTATGACAAATTGGCCAGGTAAGTGCAGCTCACCAATGGCTTTCTCGCTGCCTGGATAAATTCTGGCGGTGTCCAATTCTTTGATGCCATTCTTTTGTAAAACTTCGACTATTTTGGATGATTCCTCATGTGGAAGCATACCAAAGGGGAATCCCCCGTAGATGATTTTAGGTGAGCTAGACATTGTAACGTGATCCTTATGGCGGTCATCGGAGAGAGAGTGTGTGTATATGCGAACTGCAGTCCTCTTATACCCCTAGCAGAAGAACCACAACTTTAGCATTCTCGATGTTCGCTTAGTAATGAGAGATCAGCTGTGTGAAGACGGTATGGGCCTTTGATCCCTAGGTTTAAAATTAATCCTTTTTACTCCCGTTCAACACGGACATTAGATGGGCTTTTGGTTCTGAAAAGACCTCCAACCTTCTTTGATGAACTATACTACTGCATTTCCTGGAGGTAAGAAGGGTTTAACGAGCCCATAGTGAGCGTACTAAGCAATCAGTGCCGATGCCATAGCCTATGCTGAACAGAAGGTGCTGGTGCTGTTGCGCCGGGCTTGCATAGTAGCTTTGCCGTAAGGCCACGGGTATAGCCGGAGTCAATGTAACACGAATCGAGTATCCTCGCATCACAAGTCTGCATGGTTTAGCACAGCGCGAGTATATGGTGTACCTAAGGATAAAAACTGATGGAACTTGGCTTCAACAGAACTACTTACAATGCTTTGAGAGTTCTGCATTGCAGAAGTGGGCTATTTCATAGCGATGGCCAGTGAGGGGTGAAATTTACGTTTCTTGACGTTTTTCGAGTCCTGGCAACCGATATAACCTCTCCAACGCTTCAAATGTATCAAGACTGTGGAATTGCCGTAGCTGACAGTGGCAAACTTATGCTCGATCCTCTGAATTTCAGAGCAAAGTGACGAGATGTACATCAGGTACGTGACTGATAATACAAACCACTGCTTGCTACCCGTTTCGCCGTCATCTCAGCGCGTCGCCGACGCATGAGCTTTATTTTTGGACTGTGAAGGCTGGACAAAGATCCTCAATATAAAAAATATTCAAAAGCAGATGTGGCTGCTCCCCAAGCGTTGATGAATGACATCGGCCAGCAAGTTATCTCTCAAACCATGCTCGGATTGTATAATACTCAAAGATCGGGCTTCAGCAGCTACACAGATCCTCTGCGAGCATTTGCAGCAAAGTTTCCGATGCAAACCAAAGTATGGCTTGGTAATGCATTGCCACAAATCTACAAACAACGCAGCACACGAAAGATTAACCAATAAGTTATTGGTTACTAGGGACAATCGAGCCGCGGCTAATGTTGTGCTCGAATGGTGGTTAGAATATAACCAGCTGCCAAGGTTGTAACTATGATAAATCTCGTTATTTCAGTTGAAGTAAAGCACGGACAGAAGCGACGAAGTGTTGATGTTCACGCCCATACATCCTTTAACAAGTCTTAAAAATGACATCGAGATAAGACTGAAAAGAATATCATTAGATTTCCCTGGTTTTCACATCAGGAGGAACAACCGCAGTGTAAAGTTTACACCATAGACGTGAATTCGGATGGTACAATGGTTGCTAAAGGAGGAGCCGACGGAAAAGTGCGGATATGATCTGTGCAAAATATATCGAACGCGATAAAAGAAAGCAGCACGAAGCAATCTACTGCTGATGAGATCTAGAGACCACTTGCCAGCATGGGTCGTCATACGGGGTCAGTTGCATCGCTGAAGTTTTCGCCTGACGAAAGGTACCTTGGAAGCGGTTCGGATGATCGTATCCTTCTTATTTGGGCAAAAGAGGAAGAAAACCGTAGTGAGCCTGTTTTTGGATCTGAGTACGAGTGGGAACACTGGACGATCCGCAGAAGACTTCTAGCGCATAATAATGACATTCAAGATATATGCTGGGCTCCCGATTCTAGCATTCTAGTTAGTGTTGGTTTGGATAGATCAATCATTATTTGGAATGGATTAACCTTTGAGAAAATTAAGAGCTTTGACGTACATCAGTCACTGGTAAAGGGAGTAATCTTTGATCCAACGAAGAAATATTTCGCGACTGCTTCATGATAGACCTTTGAAAATATTCAGATATCATAAGAGCGGTGACTGCGCGATTACCATCGAGCATGTTATAACGGAACCTTTCAAAGCTTCATCTCTTACCACATATTTCGCTATCAGGAGACCACGAAAGCCTCGTAGTCTCCTGATAGCCAACATATTGCTGTGCCGAACGCAACGAACGGTCCGGTCAGCTCTGTAGTGATTGTAAATCGGGGTACGTGGGAAACTGAAATCACTCTGATTGGACATGATGCTCCAATAGAGGTTGCTAGGTTTAACCCAGGCTGTTTGAATTGCACTGCAATGCCACCGAGGCCGCAGTGAAGCCTAAGGATGAGAAGGGACTGAAACGAAAAGGAACTTGGGTCAGTCGTTGCTACAGCTGGTCAAGATGAATCTTTGGCTGTCTGGAGTACAAGCAGGGTTAGGCCAATTTTCGTGGCTTATGAACTGCCCAATGCATCAATTACGGACATGGCATGGACGCCGGATGGAACTATGCTGTTTATCACATCGTTGGATGGTTCGATCACGGTTATTGCTTTCGAGGACAAGGAAATACGGAGCGCCGATTCTTATCATTTGTTGGCCGGTATCGGCCCTGGTTGCCGGTACCGGCGATTTTTTGGTTCTTCGCTCTAAGAACTCTGTAGCCGCCAGCAAATCAAAAATCAGTCACAGTGATGGCTTGGCAGCCTGGCGATAATCTTTCGCAGTAAGCTTGGTGGTGCGCGATGTAGTAGACCCAAGTGTTTTAGAGCAAGGCTGTTGGAGTAGGGAGGGCAGTCCTTATTTAAAACGAGCTCTCAAATGAGCTAAATTTCCGTCGAATGGGTCAATAAGAGGTCAAGAAACTTTTCGAAATTGGAAGGCAATAACTTTTTATCGATCATGACTTCGAGATCATCCAAAGGTCCAAGAACTCTTTACGACAAAGTCTTTGAAAACCATATTGTTCATCAAGAAGAAGGCGGTTCTACTTTGATTTATATCGACAGACATTTGATTCATGAAGTTACTTCTCCTCAGCCTTTTGAAGGTCTAAAGAACGCCGGTAGAAGAGTGAGAAGAACTGACTGTACTTTGGCCACAGTTGACCATAACATCCCAACCATTTCAAGGAAGAACTTCAAATCTACTGCAACTTTCATCGAGGAGCCTGACTCTCGTCTTCAAGTTCAAACCCTTGAGCAAAATGTCAAGGATTTCGACGTTCCTTTCTTTGGTATGACAGAATCGAGACAAGGTATTGTTCACGTTATTGGTCCCGAGCAAGCATTCACCCTGCCAGGTACGACGGTTGTTTGTGGTGATTCTCATACATCCACGCATGGTGCCTTCGGTGCTTTGGCTTTTGGTATCGGTACATCCGAAGTTGAACACGTCTTAGCTACCCAGACTATTATCCAGAACAAGTCAAAGAATATGAGAGTTTTGGTGGAAGGTGATTTGAGCCCTGGCATCACTTCCAAAGACTTGATGTTGCACATCATTGGTGTCATTGGTACCGCTGGTGGTACTGGTCATGTCATTGAGTTTGCTGGTAAGGCAATCGAGCAATTGAGCATGGAGGCTCGTATGTCCATGTGTAACATGTCTATCGAAGCTGGCGCTAGAGCTGGCATGATCAAGCCAGATCAGATAACTTATGACTATTTGAAGGGTAAACCACTTGCTCCAAAAGGCGCTGAGTGGGAAAAAGCTGTGGCTTACTGGAACACTTTACATACTGACGAAGGTGCTAAGTTCGACCACGAAGTGATTATTAATGCTTCCGACATTATCCCAACAATTACATGGGGTACTTCTCCTCAAGATGCCTTACCTATCACAGCTTCTGTGCCAGATCCTGCTCGAGTTTCTGATCCAATCAAGAAGTCCGGTATGGAAAGAGCTTTGAAATACATGGGTCTCACTCCAGGCATGGCATTGAAAAATATTAGCATTGACAAGGTTTTTATTGGTTCCTGTACCAACTCTCGTATCGAAGACCTGAGAAATGCCGCTGCTGTGGTTAAGGGTTACAAGTTGGCCGACAATGTTAAATTAGGTATGATCGTTCCTGGATCAGGCTTGGTCAAAGCACAAGCCGAGAAAGAAGGTCTAGACAGGATTTTCGAAGCAGCCGGATTTGAATGGAGAGAAGCGGGTTGTTCTATGTGCCTAGGTATGAATCCGGATATTTTAGGGCCTGAAGAACGTTGTGCTTCTACTTCTAACAGAAACTTCGAGGGCCGTCAAGGCGCTAACTCCCGTACTCACTTGATGTCGCCAGCCATGGCCGCAGCTGCCGGTATCGCCGGTCACTTTGTTGATATTAGAGAACATCTCTACAAAAACAATGACTCCGCCAAGCTCTCAATTTCTCAAGAAGACGATAAGGCTTTACAGGATGCGGTGTATGAGCACGAAAAAGGGCCCAATGAGATCAGCGAGGATCTTGCGGAGGAACAAATCAATGATATTCCAGTTTCTCAAGAGACGAAGATTGAGTCTGCACCAGCAGGTATGAAGCCTTTCTTAACATTAGAAGGCATTGCTGCCCCATTGGATAAAGCCAATGTCGATACTGACGCTATTATTCCAAAACAATTTTTGAAAACTATTAAAAAAACGGGCCTGAAGGCCGGATTGTTTTTCGAATGGCGTTTCAACAAAGATCAAGAGGGCAATCTGAAAGAGACCGACTTTGTGTTGAATGTTGAACCATATACGAACGCTGAGATTCTTGTTGTTACTGGTGACAACTTTGGTTGTGGTTCCTCGAGAGAGCACGCACCATGGGCTCTGAAAGACTTTGGTATCAAGTGCATAATAGCCCCGTCTTTCGGTGATATCTTTTACAACAATTCATTCAAGAATGGGTTATTACCCATCAGACTAGACCAAAGTGTTATTCTTAACAAATTGGTACCACTAGCAAAGGCAGGTGAACGTATCATTGTTGACTTGCCTAACCAGAAAATTGTCGATACTAAAGGTAATGAGCTGGTCAGTCACTTCGACGTCGAGAGCTTCAGAAAGCGCTGTCTACAAAATGGTCTTGATGACATTGGCTTGACATTACAGAAAGAGGAATTCATTTCCAAGTACGAAGATATGAGAAAGGAGAAATATTCTTTCTTGGAGGGTGGTTCCAAGTTGATTTACCCTGTAAGAGGTGCTAAAAAGAGTGCATTTGCGGTTGCTGCTCAAGAGTGGTGAGCATTGTTGCTGGAATCAGCAAATGATTTTAGTCATCTCATCAGAGGTTGGATACTAATTCTTCACTTCAGTTATTTATTATTT
The DNA here is from genome assembly GCA_931305995.1 of Torulaspora indica. Lineage (NCBI taxonomy): Eukaryota > Fungi > Ascomycota > Saccharomycetes > Saccharomycetales > Saccharomycetaceae > Torulaspora > Torulaspora indica. The sequence continues at coordinate 15,402 of CAKNUP010000002.1, read as the reverse complement.
ACTTCTGGATTCAATACATCGTCTCTTTTCTAAGCGGCAAGATCATCAGGAATGCCGAGATTAACGATGCACCAGTCAATCACGATATGAAAAACGAGAAAGATTTTCACTCACCCAATAAAGGGTCGGTAGCATGCTTCGTTGGTACTTCATCAAGCCAATGATAGCCCAATGATGTGGCATCATGATTGAAAGAGAAAATATTCTGATATTTACCATGGGATATATCACTTGATTGATGTGCTCAAGAATGATAAATCTAGGCGGTAAACTAGGACTAGAGATTTGTTTGAAAAAAAAAAATCTATCTATTCCACATTTTAATCATATGTCAAATTGTGCCTAATACTGAGAACAAACCCTACTGTGGGATACAAATATTGTAGTTTCGAGGGACCAAGAGTAGAAAGTTTTCTCATCAAATGATGGACTTCGAATCTGTCAGATGCGTAAGATTCCTGAGGGCAGCATCAACAAAATAATTAAAAGCATAGGTTCGTTCAACTTTTTTCGCCCCTTAGCATTTTTTCGTTTCTTCATGGTTTTGGTAATGGGTCACAATGAGAACTATCACTTACAGAGCGCGATGTTACACGGGCTGGCAGGATAAATGCTCTAATGAGATCATGTAAACGAAAACACTCTCAGGATAAGCAAGCCGTTAATTGAATTGCTTGATGAATGGGAATCCTACCTCCAGGTCGTCTTTGGCAAACGCGCAGTTTCCTAAGTTTCTTTTAACTGCTTCAGCCTCTGGAGAAATATCAAAGTCAAAAATATCCATTGGCAACCCAATCGTAGTACAACTGTTTGGAACATCAACAATACCAGCAATATGACCTTCAATTGGCGCGGTGGATAGGAGGAGATAGATCTGGTAGTCGTTGTAACCGTATCTACGGAGATACTCAATCACCCGAAGACAAGTTTGACGGTATGCAACAGTGGTATCAAGACATAGTTGGTTACCTTCTTCATCAACACTGAATCCTTCGAAAGTCAAGTAACGATCAGGTCCAAAATGTGGGGCAACAGGCGATGGTAAGTACATTGGAGATTTCATTGATAGTTTCTCCATGCCGTTCTTGATAACAGAGACACTGAAAGTGACGCAACCTGCCATTTCAATAGCACCACAGAAGCTAATCTCACCATCACCTTGAGAGAAATGAAGGTCACCGATTGAAAGCATACCACCGGGCAAATAAGTCGGTAGATAGACTGTGGAACCTCTGGTGAGAGCTTTGATGTCACAATTACCTCCATTTTCAGGACGGCCTGGAATAGTGCGTGCACCGTTCTTCGCAACTTCTTCTTGCTGTTCCTTTGTGGCCTTCGCACCTGCATAAGCCCCATGTTCAACAGGTAAATTAGCCATTACGAAATTAGCATGTGGGTGCGATTCAACCAGTGAAGATTCGCGAAAGTTCCATTCGGCTAGCACTTCATGGCTTGGAAGGACACCAATAATACCTGGATGACAAATACCTGGAAACTTTACACCTGGGATATGGCGAGAAGTAGCATAGATACCTTCAAAGTCGAACACCGCTTTGGCAGCTTTTGGATAATGTTTGTCGAGGAAACCTCCACCGTTTTCTTTGGCAAAGACACCGCAGTAGCCCCATGGTTGACGTTCAAGCGGTTGGACGTCCTGAATACTGACTTTCAACACATCTCCCGGTTCACAACCTTCAACGAAAAATGGTCCTGACAGATAGTGGATCCTCGTCAAATCACAGTACTTGATATCATCGGCTGAATCATTATTACCAACCTGACCACCAGTCCAATCAAAACACTCAGTCTTGTAGGATGTATTTTGCTTGATAGTCGCATGAGCAGGAATCTCAGGGTGCCAACGATTGTGAACACCTGCTTGTCCGTGAGCTGGTTTGTCAAGATCGATCTTCACAAGGTACTCTGCCATAATTGGAGGATTCTGAAGTTATTGAGAAGTTAATGGATACAATCTGTTCTATTAACTGAGATTGAAGCTAGACGAGAGTCTGCAACAACACTATAGCTTAAGTTACTAAGAAAATCTATGCGATTGCTCATATTTATCTATTCTGAACCTGAACGAAAGGTACTGCTAGTCACTAGTATTATTCACATCGGTGGAAGACGTCATTGATAAGAGTTTAAGTTATCTGAGATAGATCTACGATTTTGACAGATGGATATTTCCTAAAGAAGTAAGTACCGACGCCGATCACTATTAAGCGATGGTTGGCATTCTCGCTATGATAACTCAATCAAAAGTTAAGGTTTCCAGCTAATTGATATCAAACTTGTGATGGATTTGTCAACTAGATTGATAACAGCTGGGTGTTAGTGTTGGTAGATGTCATTGTAGACTGCTCTAACATTCCATACAATGCAGGAACTTTAGGAAAAAAATACTGTACTGACAGGCAATTGTGTGAAAAGGGTTTGCGTATCTGTGTGACTGTTCTCACAGATAGGTTTGAGTCTCATCTAGCCAATCATGTTTTAAGCTAGGCTGCTAGAAGTTTGCTATCAAAGATGATTAAGGCAAGTTTCAGCCCATCCTAATTCAGGATTACTCACTGTTTACTTTGGCAGCCGTAGCAGGTATCTTCTGAGGAGATAACAACAAATGTGGATAGCATACTATTGCATGTTGATCATTTGATGTATAAAAAGCGTACTTCATCTTCAGTTTTACGGAATTTGGGCGTTTTGACCTCAGTTGCAACAAAAAGCTCATCGAAATGGCTGAGCCAATTTTAGAACAAGCCTATGGATACTGTTATATCCTCCTCCTTGGCGCTGGATTCGCAGCGTTGATGATCTTCATCACTAAAGTACTGTCGAACTTTCTCGGCGAGAAACAGAACTCTGAAAGCTTCACGACCTCGGGAAGAAACACTTCATCAGGCCTCATTGCCTCTGCTGTGGTTTCTTCATGGACTTGGCCAGGTACACTGCTGACATCTAGTGGTATGACATACGCATATGGTATATGCGGAGGTGCTTGGTATTCGTTTGCTTTTACAATTCAGATAACATTTTTTGCAGTGGTCGCTCTAGAAATCAAACGGAAGGCCCCTGGTGCTCATACAATCTTGGAAGTCGTTCAAGCTAGATTTGGTAGGGTCGCTCACTGGGTGATGTTGTTTTATGCGATGGGTACTAATGTTATTATTTCAGCGATGCTCCTACTTGGCGGCTGCCAGGCTATCAATGTAATAACTGGTATGCATTTGGTTGCCGCTGCAATGCTTCTACCACTTGGAGTGTTTGTTTTCACTGTCATAGGCGGTCTGAAAAGTACTTTCATTTCAGATTGGTTTCACTCTATCATCATTTACCTGGTTATTATCATCAGTATCTTCAACACATATACTAGATCTGATAAAATCGGCTCAATTGATAAGATGTATGAGCTTATCACCGAAGTCGCAAAAGTTCACCCATCTGCTGGTCATGAAGGTTCTTATTTGACGTGGACTAACAAAACCGCTTTACTTAACGGCTGGAATATCGTCATTGGTGGGTTCTCGACTGTTTTTTGCGATCCTTCCTACTCTCAAAAAGCCATTGCTGCTAAACCAAAGGCTAGTATGATTGGTTACTTTCTCGGAGGTCTCTGTTGGTTGGTGATACCTCTGGCCCTTTCATTAGCTTCTTCGTTGGCCAACTTGGCTTTGGTTAATGATCCGTCATCTCCGACTTATCCAGATCCTGTACCAACTACTTTAGTGGACGAAGGAATCCCTATGCTCTACGGGTTATACATGACTTTAGGTAAAAGTGGATGTGCTGCTGGTCTTCTCATGATCTGGCTTGCCGCAACCTCTGCTACCTCTGCTGAATTGATAGGGTTTTCATCAGTTGTAACTTACGACATTTACAGAGCCTACATTAACCCACGGGCCTCTGGTAAACAGCTGGTTACTGTAACTCATGGATGTGTTACCTTTTTTGCCATCGCCATGGGAGGTTTAACTGTTTTGTTCAACTATATTGGGATAACTATCAGTTGGATTATTACATTTATCGGGGTCATTTTGGGACCAGGAGTCTTTGCTTTCACCTTGACCCTCTTCTGGAGTAGGATGACTAAACTTTCCATAATTGTTGGCCCACCTTTAGCGTCAATCGCTGCCTTGATAGGCTGGTGCGCATCTGCCAAGTCATTTTACGGTGCGGTTAACAAAGACACTCTTGGTCAACAGTATTCTTGTGCTGTCGGTAACTTTGTCGGTTTATTCGGATCGCTGATCTTCATTGGCGTTATCTCTCTGCTTAAACCAGATGAAAAACCGTATGATTTTGATACCTTGGATGACAATTTCATTGTTGCTGATGATGCCACGGTTGAAGAAGCTGTTGCTATGAGGATCGAGGATCCAAAAGAGAAAAGAGAACTGAAAAAGTACTCGATTTACGCTCAAATCATCGCCTGGTCTCTTTTCTTTATCCTAATTTTCTTGATTCCTATGCCAATGTATGGCCAAAAATACATCTATTCCAAGAGATTTTTCCGTGCTTGGGTTATCATCGTAATGATCTGGTTATTGATCGCGGCGGCATTCATCATACTATATCCAATTTACCAAAGTAGGCATACCCTGCTCAAACTATTGAAAATTGTCCAAGGAAAACAGGAGAAAGAGGAGAAGGAATTATTATCAGCCCAACCATCTCACGTCGTCGAGGGAGTTGTCGTTGATGTCGTTCTTGAGGCCGAAAAGCAAAAGGATGATGGAATTTAAGAATCTTGCCACTAATAATTTTTCTGTCGCCCTAAGCAATGTTCAGAACGTAGGCTTTGCTACATAATTTCAATAGTAGGAGGCAACACCAGTATTTACTCATGGTTTGAGGTTGGCTATTTTTGAAATTTCTAGATTTTAATGTAAGCCTGCTAAACATTAGCTTACTTGAACAGCGTACAGGAGACTGCTGCCAGGAGTACAGGTTACGCGCCACACATCCTGTACCCTGCCATGGCAAATGTCTGTTTATCTCCCTTCTCACAATTGTGATGTGGCCACATATTTTTACCAGGCGGCCCATAATTACACTCATTCCAGGCTCGAGCTGACTTCATATAGGAAGTAGAATTGACACAATCCTCACGCGGTCAGCTGGGCAAAGCCTTTTCGCTATCGCCACACTGAGAATCGTAATAACCCAGCACCCACAGTGGGTTATACCATCACTCCCATCTTTTGGATAGTTGAGCTATAGTAGTCTGAGATGGCTCCCCAGCAGTTGCTGGGATGGTTGTGAGGTGCAGTGCCGCAGTGCTAGTGCTACCCTACGCAGATCTGCTCACTTGAGTTTTTAGCACGACTTGGTGAGAACCCGCCTCTTCCGGGGTGTAATACTGTAGACCGTTATCTTCCATAACGTCCTTAAAACTTCCCCAATCAGTGTGAATCTCAGTCATGTATAAGTCGGCAGAAGCTGCAGCTATTATATCATGGGATCTGGGTGACTCTTCCCAGTCGTAATATCCCACGTTGTCCTTTGGTATTAGAGCAATATGTCCGTCACCAGTAACTCTTACATCATACACGTCTGTGATGTTAGATAACAATTGTAGTTTTCTATTGCAAATCTCCTGTATAGTTTGGCTGGCCCTCACTGTCATAACTGTTGCCAGGGCAACTATCCATAGGAAAACTGTGCTATCAAGTGAGATAGTTCGTCTGGTGTTTATTGCGAATAAATTATACTTTGGTCCTATGGGATCCTGGTCCCTTTCTAGCTCTCTAATATCAAATGTTTGGGACGGATATGCTGATTGCTATCCCTATAACCATTCAACTCTTGGCTAGCCATTCACCTACCCGCAAGGCCAAGACATGCGGTTGCATCTTGCCGAGCTGAGATATCTAGCACAGGAATGTTTCATCTAGAGCTGATGCCGGCTAATGAAGCTCAAACGCGAACAGGGCCATGAGTCATGAATCATGAAATGACAAAGTTCAAGTGAGTAGCCTGGCCAAGACAAAGTCAGACTACGTTCTGATATGAGACAATAACGGAACCGTCGCATGATAAATATGGTTCAGATTTAAGCGGCTATTCATCTGTATTAGAAACCAAGATGTCTTTTACCAATTGCCTTTTGACGATTAGATGCCTGTCGCTGGCCGCTATCCTCAGTTGAGCAACTCTATTCTCAATTGTATGATCAACCGACGATGGGATCAACCTAACTTCCCTGTTTGAGAACTCGAGAGCCTTCATGTGCTTGAACTGAGCTTTGAATCAGTTGCTTTGATAGGCCCTTAGGTCGCCCGGTCATTTTCGATGAGCCCCTGAACGTTGACAATGGTTTGCTTACTTGTGGGTGAAGATCATGAGAGAAACTCGCTGAGCTATTCTTGTAATCTGCCTTGGATGAGCTCTTGAGCCTCGAAGAGGCTGTCCTATGCAAATATCATCACGATACTGGTGTCCCACGAGGTTGAGCCAGTCTTTGAAGCTTCAGGCCCGAGAACAAAGGGCTGCGGAGGGCTGCTGTAGTGTTGTATATGCTCTCTGGATCAACTGTCTTTTGGTTAAATCATGTTTAGTTCTGCGTCCAATGTTTTCTGGTCAAGCAAGATTGAAAATATGTACTAAAAACTAAGCTGAAGAGAGCAAAGTAAACAACTAGAAGCAGTGCTAAAGGACGGAAGATGAGGCTCTTTATACGCTCTGTAACAGCTGCAAAGTGTGTCCAAGATAGTCTGAACTCCAAGTTCTATGCTGGCAAGTTTAGCGTTTGAGTACAGTCAAAAGACAGACTGATATGGCTTGTATGGTAACGACAGCCTGGTTGTTCACTCTATGGCACAGCAAGTTAGGCTATACCTGGGTTCTGATTTGAAGATGGATTTATCAAGCTTTGGGCCAGAACCAACCACTCCAGCTAGACGATTTGACAAAATATGGATTCAGAATGAGAAAAGAGCAAGACTACGAGGAGAGTGAGGGCATATTTATGATCAATCGAAGGTGTAGCTGTTTAAGAATGGGTTACCATCGCTACGCTTCAGGAACCACGGCTCCAGGCCAGACAGGTGGCACATTGCAATGCTATAGTCTCAGCTACTAGCATCCTAGCGCTGTGGATACAGGAAGTTATGTGGATGTAGCAAGCAATCCGCTGCATCTAGACCGTTTCCTTTAAAGATCCCACTCTTCTTTTGAATAGCTAAGTTTATGGGATTCCTGCACTAGTTCCCCACCGAGCGCTTGAAATATTAAGGAGAGAGTATCATGTTCCTAGTAACTATTGGTACGTTTCGTACAGGGGAGAGGTTTTCGTGTCTCAGTTGAGGTCCTGGTTCAATTTTAGTGCTTTAAGAAGGTTTGCCAATATCTGCAATTGGAGTGCGGAATTGGCACATACCAAAGGTAGCGCGAGTAATCTTTCTATTGACGATGTATTCGCCCTGTACAGGAATATGATCTAATTGGGATATTATCACTTATACGCCGATATCTATAACTCCTTGATGTAGCTGCTTACAGACGCAAAGAAATTGAAATCCAGTACGACCTCAATCTAAGCGCACAAGAGAAAAATGGCTTACTTGATCGGCTAAGGCGTACTGTGGCAAAATAACATTACCGCGCCAGGAAAGGATCCATACCTTTACAGTCATGAAAGAAGATTATGGTTGGAGATTGGCGCTCAGTTGGGCAGTGTGCGATGGAGAAGTAAGTAAGGCACTGAGGAGTTAGCGAAGGAATGATCGAAAACAGGGCGCGCCAAATAAAGGCTGAATTGGAATATTTGTAAGCAAGCAGGTCGGAAAGTCAGGTGCTTCGATGGGCACATCTGGCATGGTTAAGTTGGCCTAATTAACGGTGTGGGGAGCAAATCTCTAAAGTCACCAAACTTGAAGGATTTCAAATAGCTCGAGCGTACCGGCTCGGAACTCCCCCGCTTCAGCGGCAACGGCCCGTCTCGCATCATCGCACATGGTGGGGTGACCACAAGTAAGAACAGCGATGTTGTCTGTGGGGTCTGCTTCCCGGATATCGTTTTGTAAAAGTTCGAAGACAGAAGGTCTGTAATCCTTGAACTGCGCGTAAGGGAGTTCTCTGAAGTAGTGATTTAAGTGCGCGCGATCTGCAGAAGCTGCAACGGTTACCTCTTTCTCATTGGGATCGCCCTGGATTTTTCCTAGCTCAATATCAGAGGGATCTTTGAAAATATTTTCTTTCACTGGTTCACTCTCCATGTTAACGTTGACATCCGCTCGCCTCTCGTGATACATAGTGACATAGACAACTGCTTGAACAAATTCGTACTGTTGCAGCTTTTTCAGCTCCTCCATGAACCAATCCAAGCTCTCCCAGTGTCTGATAACCCAGTGGAGCTTGATCAATTTTGTTTTACTCTTTCCAGCTTCTTTTTTCTTGGAGATATCTTCGGCGTACGCATATAGGCCTGTGATTCCATTGTCGGATGTCATGAGGATTACTTCATCGTACGAAAAGGCAGTCCTATAGTCACCGTAGAATCCCTCCAGTGCAATTTTCAATTTGCATGAGTTATTGGGCCCCCTTGTAAGACGTTTGTGAATTTTTTTTGTCAAGCCATCTTTTATCTTGATGACGAACTTGATTCTCCCGTGCTCATCAGACACAACGCTGAAAGGATGGGATTGAAAAAAAAGCCAACTATTGCAAAAATAAACGTAACCGAAAGAGCCTGCTATTGGTTTGGTGGCTGTGAGACCTGGACTCAAGGTAAGAATCAGCATTTCATCCGAAATAACTCTTACATCAGCCGATTTGAGTCCGAATACTGAAATTCTAAGGATTCTCATGAGTATATCAAAGCACCAAATTGCAGCAGCCGCATAGGCCCATTGGCCATACCCATAACTTGCTATATGAGACCACGTGGCAGCAAGGAAGGCTATAGCCAATCCGATGTGTGTATAAAGGAAAGCCTCATAGTAGCGGACCCTCAGATAGCAGAAGGATAACACCACGAGACATGCACCCATTATCATGGCTACAACACCCGCGCCCGAGCCTGGCAGACTGTAGACTCCCGAGTTTCCCCAAATTGCCATGGTTATTGTATGAATAAGTGCGGATAATATTGTAATTCGACCCAACCATTTATGGTATGTGTAAAATGTCGATTGCTTCCACCCTGTTATCCATAACAGAAAATTGTTGCGACCGGCAAACAAATAGGTAGGAATCATCAAAAACACAGCAATTACACCAGAACGAATGCCAACATAAAGACATAATTGGTATGTCTTGGTTTTCCATATAGTGTCAAGAGGATCATAATAAATGTCCGTAGCGTAGCCCAAGATGACGAGCGCGGAAAAAGCAGACACGACGATTGACTCCAATCTAGTTGGCAAGCAACCACCCAAAAAGGCCCTAGTGGCATGCCTGTTATCGAAAAGGGCTGGTAGGATCAAATACTTCCTAAGCCATCGAAATAAGCGATGCCGCCCAACGCTAACTTTGAGATGCAAGAATGCATTGGGAAATAATCTCGAGCCCCAGTTATCAATCGCTCCTATTATTATTAATAGAGCCCAAAAGCCTAAGAGACTGGATCCCCAAGCAACTGAGGAATCCATATTCGAGAAGACCGCTTCATAGGGTCTTTCTTTCCTCCTGAAAAGTTGGTTGTTATGTGAAACGGGGAAATCAGAAGTCCATGTGGTGCAATCGGACGTCTTGGAGTAATGAATTGGGCGTTCCATTGCCAATACTTGTGGCATTGAGTTGGGGACGAAGGTCGATGTGGGTTCGGCTGTGGGTTTTTCTATGTAGGCGAGGGGGCTGTGCGGGGTGAAATTATTTATGCACGAGGCGATGCGAACCCAAAGCAGGCACCAAGCAAATACGTGGCCACAAGAGAGTGCAAAGCATAGAGCTGTTCCGCCAAAGGCTCTGCATACTAGTAATTCTCTACATTAATGCCGGATCTCCGGATGACCAGGGGTAGCGGACTTTGGTTCTATCTCGGCCCCTCCTTATGGTCCTGGGATACTGAGGAACAAACGTATTTCAGCTTCATTGGAGTCATGGCCTAAGAATCAATGTTCACGTCAGAAAATAACTCTTTGTCAGCTAGGAACCAACAATGGGTATTAAATCCTTTGTAGCCTCTGCGGTTGAGTAAAATCACTCCCAAATACATGGTATGTTCCACCCGCCACACACAACCTCCCAAACACTTCAACTGCCATACTTCCAAACACTTGGAATTCTCACAGCTACAATACACTCCACCTACCACACCCGCCACACTCAACCTCCCAAACACTTCAACTGCCGTACTTCCAAACACTTGGAATTATCACAGCTACAAACTCTGCAGCTGCCATCCTTCCAAACACTTGGAGCCTCTAGATACACTCCTTATTAGCCTTTGACGCTTCCCAGAAGTGATATATACCAGTTAACGTCGACGCCTGTTGAAAATTTTTAAGTCATTCCCGGTCCGGGAAACGATCACGTAGAAAGTTATGGTAGAAATCTCTTTTACCCGGCCATTAAGAGCAGTTTGGGGCTGGGGGTCAACAGTCAATAGGAGCGGCTCAGAGCCACCATTCAGCGGGGAATGCGTGTCACTGGGCATATCGTGGTCGCAACAAAGCATCCAGAGCGTGCTGCACAGTGATTAAAAGAGCATGGCGAGGTGCTGAAATTTGGTTACGTGCCGCTTGCAGGGCCGTTAAGAGCATTTTAAGAGCAATTTGTGTAACTAAAACAGATACGAAGTTCAGTCAAGTGAAGTGGAACCAAGTGGAGACAAACCAACGAAACCGGCGGTCTAGATTGGTGGTCTGATAACCCCTTATGCGCAGATTATGAATGGGAATTCAGATAGAGGTTGAACGGACGCCAGTTAGTCTTTGAAAAGTAAGCAGTAATAGGTAACTAGAAGTCGTGCTAGATCGAGAGCGATCAGAACCGTGGTAGTCTTTGTATCGGGACAGCGGGGCCTACCATTGATCAACTGTGCGTCTCGAAGACTCAAGGGAGGACAAACATCTGATCGCTTAGCACTGCGAACACAGAGTGTCACAACCCTGTCATTGGCATCGCATGGATAAGTCAAGCATAGACGCGCAGGTTGATATTCAGTAAAGCTTGTGCCGGTGAAGGAAGCCAGATTTTTAAAAACCGTCTGCGCCCAACAAGCTTTGAAAATTTCCTTGAAGACTGGTGGCCGGATAACGGGAGACGAGTCCGTTAAAAAGGACATCAGGTCATTCCGCGGAAGGCCGACTGTTTCCGTGGAAAGATACCTCGGAGTTCAGATAAGACGAACCGTAATCAGTGAGTGCAGAAACCGGTCGGCGGCTAAATTAGGGGAGCTTCTCTGCATGATCTTGCGTCACCAAGAATGTTAGGGGTAAATAATTCCGGGGTAAATCTTGGCGTTGGCATCACATATACAACACACTTACGACATTTTATGTAAAGTGATGCACCCTAGAAAGTGCCGTAGAAAAACTCGCAAAGTGATGCATACCCTTTTAGGTAGGCGGTCATAGAGACGAAGCCACGGGCTGTAAGGTAGCTCATATTTTAGAGCGCTACGAATAGTATGGATTTGTAATCTAATGTGTGAGAGGTCGACCATCTACTGCTCACCTTTGCCTGTTTTTATTTTGATCACGTGGACCTTCCAGCCTCCAAGTTCTCAAATTTGACAACTTGGAGGTGGCACTCAAATGGAGGTTTCTCGAGCAAGTAAAGTGCTAAGGTGATAAAAGGGTGTGCTAGAATGCACCCGGACAAGTATCAGCCCATCAGGAAGCCGGGAAGGTCATGATTCAGTGATATCTAGTTGTAGCATTTTGTCATGTGGTACGTCTTAGCGCCTAAAGGGTTATGATCTGCGGAGGGTCGTGGGATCTCTCTTGTAGAGAGATATACTGATTCTCCTACTCGTCCTCAGCAAATCTGTATGTACAACGCGGTATAGGAAGGTAACTTAGCAGCTTAACCAAGTCTCAGACAAAATTACATGTTAAGTAGGGGGAACAGGGCACTTGGAGAAGCCAGGCAAGCTCTGACAAAATAAAAAATGCTAATCAGTAGTTCAAGCGCATCTGATTAGATATGGGGTGCTAAGTTGACCATAGGAGATAGGCAAGTGACAAATACTTGGGGGTTAAATGTGCTGAGGCAAGTGCCGTAGATAGTGAGGGGAACACAGTAGGCTAGAGGAGGGAGGGTCACAGTCCATGCAAGCGTTGTTGCCTCTATCTGCTATCTCAGGACAGATATGCCAGATGGTACTTGAGAAGCATTGTTAGTCCCAAGTTCAAGGCCATGCTTCATATGTCCATGCGCTACGTCTTAGCGCAGAGTGATCTGCGAAGGGCCGGCTAGCGTATATAACAGAAAGGTATGTGATTCTGCTAGTCTGCCTGAGCATATCTGTATATACAACATCATATGGGAAGGCGATTGGTCAATGATACACTCTTGGATACAAATATTATATGTCAAGCGAGTGAATGCCACATTGGAGGAGCACACGGGCAATTCTGAGCAAGGTAAAGTGCAAAACTAGCAATTCAAGTGAGCCTGATTAGATAGAGGGTGCTAAGTTGACCATAGGAGATAGCCAAGTGGCAAATACTTGGGGCCAAATGTGCTGAGGTAAGCGCCGTATATGATGAGAAAATGGATGCTGGTGCTTTGCACGCCTAGATGTTGGCAGAACAATCTCAGAGAGTCACCAGAGAGCGAATGCAATAAGGCCTGGGCAATCAGCATAGAACATAGTGATGTCGGTAGCTGATCAATATATGTTTACTTGAGCGAATGCAACATTGGAGAGAGGGGGACAAGCGCAGCAGTTCTGAGCAAGATAAAATGATAAACAGTAAAGCAAGAACACCTGACTTGGTAGAGGTGGCAAGAGCCATCTGACAGGCTTACAAGTCACAGACGCTAGGGGGTTGAATGTGTTGAGGTCAGTGCCGTATATGACGAGGAAAGCATTCACACATCGTCCCTCTGGTGCCATTTAATGGCTGAAGCTATGAGGTTGCTTTTCCTTTTTGGGAAAGACCCGACGCGAAGGCGCGAGAGAAAGAGCCCTAGCGGGTGGTCCAGGTGTATTAGGCGGGCCAAGCCTGGAGCGTCGAAGCCTGGCCAGAGTAGTGGATGGATAATCGTAAGGATGTGGGGCCGGGATGTGTTTACGTCCCGGGATGTCTTTATGTTTACGTGTTTATGTTTACATCCCGGGATGTGTTTGATATATATGCGGTTTCATGTAAACTGAGAAGCCTAGAAAGTGCCGCAGAAAAACTTGCAAACTGAGAATTACGCTTTTAAGTAATTGGTCGTAGAGACAAAGCCATGAGCTGTGAGGTAGCTCATATTGTAGAGCGCTACGAATAGTATGGATTTGCACTCTAATATGTTAGACATCGAGCATCTACTGCTCACTTTTGCCTGTTGTTATGTTGATCACGTGGACCTTCCAACCTCCAAATTCTCAAATTTGACAACTTGGAAGTCACACTGAATCGAGCAAGTTAAGTGCTGAGGCGATGAAAGGGGGTTCTAGAATGCCCCTGGACGTCTAACAGGGCGTCAAGGGGCCGGGAAGGTCATATTCCAGGGATATCTAATTGTAGCGTTTTGTCATGTGGTACGTCTTAGCGCCTGAGGTTTATGATCTGCGGGGGGTCGTGGGATCTCTCTTGTAGAGAGATATACTGATTCTCCTACTCGTCCTGAGCAAATCTGTATATATAACACGGTATAGGAAGGTAACTTAGCAGCTTAACCAAGTCTCAGACAAAATATATGTTAAGTACAGCGAAAAGGGCATTGGAAGGTAGAAGGAAACTTAGTTCTGAGCAACGAAAAATGATAAACAGTAAATCAAGCACACCTGATTTGGTAGAGGGTGGCAAGAGCCATCTGGTGGACACGTAAGTGGTAAATAGTTGGAGCCCAAATGCGCTGAGGTAAGCGCCGTAGATAGTGAGCCAAAGCAGACCAGAGGGCATAGAGGGTCACAGTCAGCATGCAAGCCTTGTTGGATCTAACCACACGTCCGGCTCTGACAATAATATCGGGTGGTACTTAAGAACATTGTTAGTCCCAAGTCCAAGGCCATGCTTCATATGATCATGCGCTACGTCTTAGCGCAGAGTGATCTGCGAAGGGTGGCCTGGTCTATCTCACAGAAAAATATGTGATGTCTCCTACTCTCCCTGAGAACGTCTGTATATACAACATGGTAGGCGAAGGCGATTGGTCCATGATATACTCTTGGATACAAATGTTATATGTTCAAGCGAGTGAATGCCACACTGGAGGGGCACACGCGCAGTTCTGAGCAAGGTAAAGTGCAAAACCAGTAATTCAAGTGCGCCTGACTAGATAGAGGGTGCTAACTCATTCTGGTAGAGCCAGAAAGTGGCAAATACTTGGGGCCAAATGTGCTGAGGTAAGCGCCGTATATGGTGAGAAAAACGATCCTGGTGCTTTGCAAGCCTAGATGTTGGCAGAACAATCTCACAGAGTCAGCAGAGGGCGAATGCAGTAAGGCCCGAGCAATACTGTTTAGAACAGGTTGGGGAGTGTAATCCCAGCAGCTGATCAGTATATGTTTACTTGAGCGGATGCAACATTGGGTGACCGAAGTATGGGAGAGTGTAGTGAGTTCTGAGCAAGATAAAATGGTAAACACTAAGTCAAGTACACCTGATTTGGTAGAGGTGACAAGAGCCATCAGACAGGCTTACAAGTCACAGACGCTAGGTGGTCGAAAGTGCTGAGGTCAGTGCCGTATCAAATGAGGAAACCATTACGCATGAGGCCAGGTCCAGTAAGGCCTGGGCAGGTTCAAGGGAGGCAGCTTTCCTATTTGAATGAGCCAAGGGATAGCATACAAAGCTTCAACTGTTATGCCCGGACAAAGATTGCCCCTCTGGTGCCATTTAATGGCTGCTGCTATGAGGTTGCTTTTCCTTTTTGGGAAAGACCCGACCCGACGGCGCGAGAGCAAGAGCCCCTGGACAGAGTAGTGGATGGATAATCGTAAGGATGTCGGGCCGGGATGTGTTTACGTCCCGGGTTGTGTTTATATTTATGTCCCGGGATGTTTTTATATTTACCTCCCGGGTTGTGTTTATGTTTACGTCCCGGGATTTGTTTATGTTTACGTGTTTATGTTTATATTTACCTCCCGGGTTTGTTTATGTTTACGTGTTTATGTTTATATCCCGGGTTCTGTTTATGTTTACGTCCCGGGATGTCTTTATGTTTACGTCCCGATATCCGGGGTTCCAGAGAGTAGTAAGGATGTGGTGCGGTTATTGTTGATGATGAAGATGATGACGATCGATCGATAGATCGATCCATTGGTCGATTGGTGACCGGTGATTCGTGATTGGTGAT